>OX352316.1:0-679018 GCA_947086415.1 Pammene aurita
AGGAGACAGGAACACGCAGTGGAAGACGGCAATGAGACCCCACCGGTATGTGAGGAACAAAATTCGCCTACGCTGCCACAAACCAAAAACCCAGATTTGACATTACCATCTAGCAGCACAGCCAAGGTAAGGAAAAATACAAAAATCCAGATCCCTGCGACCCAAGAGGAGGACAGTGATGGGCAGGCTATAAAAATCACCGATACAGAATCGTTTTACCATGAGATAAATAGACTTGCACTTTTCATCGAGAGGAAAGTACAAGAGGGCAAAAGCGTAACAAAAGGAAACAAAAGCTCCATCGTAAAAGCATCGCAAAGAATCATCGAGGCAATAGATAAAATAAAACACACACAACCATGCAGCGCAGGGGACAAGAATGCCCTCATTGAAGACAGTATTCCCCCTCCCCCTCTCCCTCCTGCACAAATCAGGCAAGCAATACAAACAGACGACACGCATCAACCAAAAACTCCTGTCGATGTTTTGACCGAAAACATAATACAAGGAGTTAGAAAGGAGGTAGAGAAGCTCGCACAGGAGCAAAGAGACATAAGCGTGAAGATTGAGTCCCGCCTTGCCTGCCTGATGCAGGGCTCATACCAAAATACAAACCCAGACCAGTTTCAAAGTAACCAGAACAGCGATGAACATAGCTATGAGATGACTAATGATAATGAAGAAGGCTATACTGAAGTCATAAGTAAAAGGGAAAAGAGGAGGCGAGTTCATCAAGAAGCAAATAAAACAAGTGAAACAAATAGAACTGCAAACCCTGCAACAGCATCAAGTAGCAATAATTATAACAAAAACAACTACAACAACAGAAGTAGTAGAAATTTTTCGAAGCCCAGAAAAACAAATAACAACACCCCAACAATTCAAAACAAGAGCACCAGCTACGCTGTCATCCTAGAACCTACGGACCCCCGTATAGGTAGTGTAGACGCCTTTACTGAAGTACAACAGAAAGTAGATCCGATAGGAATGGGTGTAGGAATAAAAAGTATAAGACATACCAAATACAATAAAGTAGTTATTGGATGCGACTCAGAGAACGACAGACGCGCCCTGAGCGCTGCCATAAAAGAACAGACCACAGGAGTGATTGTTAAAACACCTGAACTACGCCACCCCAGCATTCGACTCCTTGGAGTCATCAACTATAATGCTAACGAAAGAATAATCGAAGCAATAACAAAACAAAATCCAAAAATTATAGATTATGCAGATACTGAATCAAGAAAACCTAACATAAAATACATACGAAACACCGAAGGACGCAATGATTTAGTCAAAAATGTCATCATCGAAGTGAGCCCACAAATATACAAAAATATACTGCAACAAAGAAAAATAAGAGTGGGATACCAATCGGTCCTTGCAATAGATCAATCACCAATTACACAGTGCTATAAGTGCTCCAATTTTGGTCACCACACTGTTAACTGTACATCTAATATTAGTATATGTGGATTCTGTGCTGAGGCACACAACACTCGAATGTGCCCTAAGGAATACACAACCCCCATATGCAATAACTGTCGGGAACTAAACAAAGAACACAACCATACCGCATTTAGCCGCCAATGTCCAGAATGGATAAAATGGGATAAAATAGCAAGAATACCAATACTATATTGCTAAGGGCCTCCCTACAGATAACAATAACAGTACATCTAAACAAATTACAGTAATCCAATGTAACCTAGGTCGAGGACATAATGCCATGCAAGAACTGCTACAACACATAAGAGAAAATAATAAGGATATAATCTGCATAACGGAACCGTACATAGGCAAAAACAAAAACACTGTAAACAACATTGAAGGGTACGACATATATCAGTATAGTGATGACAAAAATCCAAGAACAAAAGCATGCATTGCCATAAGGAAAAAACTCCAAGGGTATATAGGACTCACCCAACTAGACACAACTAACTTTATTGCCGTCGAACTCAGTGTTGCAAACAATCAAAAACTCACCGTTATATCCATATATATTGAACCCAATGAAGATCCTATAAATACAATAACACATCTCGAGCAATTTCTACATATGCACCCACACAGACAACTTATCATATGTGGAGATTTTAACGGCTGGCACACTAACTGGGGATCAATAAAAAATAATGAAAGAGGAAGGGATATATACGATTTAACCATTAACTCTGACTTAATAAACTGTAACATAGGACAACAACCCACTTTCGAAACAGTCACCCACAACCATATAAGAACTTCAATCATTGACCTCACCTTCGCCACACCACGTACTGCGAATAAAATTCTCGACTGGAGAGTCAACGAGGAAATTATTCCATCCTCTGACCATCACGCAATAGAATTTAAATTCACAACAAACTTAATCAGAAATAACAAAAGAAAATCTGCTTCAACATACAAATACCACACAGATAGATCAGTCTGGGAAGATTTCACGAAAAAACTAAAAGAAAACATAGAAGCCAGTAACATATTAGTCATAAAAGTGGAAGAACTTGATCCAAACGGACTTGATAAATATATAAATAACATCACTAACATAATCATAAAAACATGTGACTCCACGCTAACTCTTAAAAGACCCCATCCTAAAATCATTTGGTGGACGGATGAACTGACCAATATGAAAAAGAATGTAATTCTAATACACCATAGACTACAGGACCTTAAGAAAGGCAACAAAGATATCACCAATATACTGCAAGAACTTCGAGAAGCAAAAACAGCATACGCTTGCAAGATCAGGAAAACCTCGGCAGACCACTTTCGAGATTTCTGTAGTCGTCAGGGCAGAGATGACGTATGGTCTGTCACAAACAGACTTCTGAAGCACACACCACAACCCCAGCCGCCTGCCACACTAAAAATGGATAATAACTGCTACACTACATCCACCCTAGATACCGCAGAGAAACTAGCTGACAAGTTCTTCCCGGATGATATACCTGCTCTTGATACCCCTTATCACAAACAAATCAGAGAAACAGTAAATGAACATATTATAAATAACAATAACAATAATAACGATAATGAACCACTATTCACAACACAGGAAATATTAGAAACAATAAAATATATGAACCCTAAGAAGGCCCCGGGCATCGACCATCTTACCGCAGACATCTGTAAATGCTTCATAGAATGCTACCCTGACATCACTACAAGTATTTATAACCGATGCCTGACACTTAATTACTTCCCCACTCCTTGGAAAGTGGCGTATATTAGAACCATTCCTAAGCCCAGCAAAATGAATTACAAAGAAATATCGGCATACCGACCCATTGGACTGATAAATGTTCTCGGAAAAGTATTAGAAAAACTCATATCTACACGGCTTGTTTATTATATGCAAATCAATGACGCTTGCAGCAGCAAACAGTATGGGTTTAGAGAGCAAAGATCCACCACTGACGCTCTCAATAATGCAATAAGTAAATTAAAACAATGCAAGGATAACAAAAAATTAGTAATAGCCACATCGCTAGACATTGCTGGCGCGTTTGATAATGCATGGTGGCCGGCGTTAATCAAACGACTATCTGATATAAATTGCCCAAACAATATTCTTCAAATAATATGTAATTACCTCACCAACCGAAAAATAACTTTAAACTACTCCGATGCAACTGTCACCAAAACACAAACCCGTGGGTGTATACAGGGCTCTGTGCTTGGACCTGTTTTCTGGAATACAATTGTCGACACCCTATTGGAACAAGAACTAATTGATGGAAATTATCTACAGGCATACGCTGACGACCTACTGCTAATCTGTTCCGGAAAAGATATTCAAGAACTGGAAAATAATGCCAATAGTCTACTGCAGAGAGTGTTCCAATGGGGCGTAGATAACAAACTGGCGTTTGGCCCACAAAAAACTAAGATGATTGCGTATACCTGCAAAGCCAAAGCGGCAAAAATATACATGAATGGGATCAATATCCCATTCAGTCAACATTTCAAACTACTGGGTGTCATAGTAGATCAACATTTAAAATTCATTCAACACTCAGAATACATCATCAAGAAAGCGCAAAACATCTACAAACGACTATGCATATTCGTGAAACCAACATGGGGGGTACAATCTGAAAACATATACACCATATACAGACAAGTAATTGAGCCAATAATTACCTACGCAGCTGAAATCTGGGGGTCAGCAACTAAATACAAAAAAGTATGCACCTCCCTACTCAGATTACAACGTGTTTTTGCCATAAGAATTATCCATGGATTTCGCACACTACCAACAATTCCCTCCATCACACTCGCTGGACTCATCCCACTGCCCTTTAAAGTGCAAGAAGTAGAATCAATTGAAGGGGTCAAAAGAAATCTAGTCACAGAATATCTACCCAGTGATATACTTTATGATAAAAGGGTACCAATAACAGACCTACTCCACCCCACTTTGCGCCCAATAATTGAACTAACAGATATCAACAATGCCAACGACTTAATACCATATTATACTGCTGAAATGCATCGAGTATATACTGATGGCAGCAAACATGACGAGATGGTCGGTGCCGCTATTGTGATACATTACCCTGATGGCCGTGGACACACAAAAAAGATTAAACTCCATGCCAGCTGCACTGTCTTCCAGGCTGAAAGTCTGGCCATCCTCGAAGCATGCAAAATGTGTTATACACTAAGACTTATGCAAATAACTATCTTCTCTGACTCTAAAGCTGCACTAATCGAACTGACTAATAGAAATAGTACCAACGCCATTATCAACAAAACTCATAAAACTATAGTTAATATGCGACAACATGGACAAGATATACAGTTTTGCTGGATAAAAGCACACGCTGGCTTCATGGGCAATGAGGAAGCCGACATGACAGCTAAACTTGCTGCCTCACTACATCGAGCTCCAGACTATGCTAAATTCCCCTTATCTTACCACAAAAAGAAATTACGCAAAGACACACTTCAAAAACAAGATAGTGACTATCAAGAGTGTACAACTGGTTCACACCTTAAACAGTGGTTACCCACACGGGAAAAAATCAACACATTTAGAAGTCAAATCAAACTTACGTTCCAAATAACGCAAATACTAACAGGGCACGGATATAATAAAACCTACCTTAAAAGGCATCACATCATTGACACCAATGAATGCCCCTGTGACAATAACACACCGCAAACAATGAAGCATCTGTTGGAACAGTGTCCCCGATACAATAAAACCCGCGAGAATCATGAAATAATTTGCTACATAATGAAATTACAGCCATATAATTTGGAAGAAATCACAAAAAAGGAAGCTACTCTTGAGTCGTTCAAAATACATGTAAACAACATAGTAAATACCCTTAAGAAATTCAACGACACGTAGACTTATTACCAACAACGAATAACAGTCTGCAAACACCTACTACAAGCATGACTATAACCTCCTTCATCCCCACCCCTTCCCATCATCACTATTATTATTATCAACATAACAACCCCTACTCCAACCCCTTCCCCCCTCCCTCCTCTCCCTATTACCACAACCAAGATAGCTCAAATTCTCGATAATTCCAACACCTAACCTCACCGGCCTGCACGCTCGACGCCTCGCCGCTACTTCGGCAAGTTCATTCACCCCAACCTAACCAGCTCGCCGCCATTTACACACACACCGGTTCGTTCACCTCAACTTCGCCACTTCGCCAGTACATTCAGCTCGTCTTCGCCAGCACGCCGGCCCGCCACTTAGCCAGATCACCGACCCCACTCTACGCCAATTGGACACCTACTCCTTACAACTTCACCTTAGCCATCCCACCAGATGACACCGGTCATTCATCTTGCTGGCTCGCAGCTTCGACGCTGAACCTAGTTAGAAAAATGACCTTGTAAATACGAAAATTTGTATGTTTTTCTTATAAGATATAAGCATTTAGATATAAGATTTAGCTATAAGAACCTACATAATAATATAATTCTTAACTGATTTGTAAATACTTTAGTAATAAATAAATAAATATGCGCCTTCACTTTACTCAGTCGACGGGCCGCTGTGGCAGCGCACTTTTTCAGTGTCCATTTGCACAATGCATCCATGCACCACACTGCAATGAGTTGTAGCGACGGCCCGGCGACTGATCGCGCATACTAATAAATATAGTGTAATTTATAAACACTATGTAACTACTAAATATACCAACTGTGTGAAATTATTGAAAAGAAAAAAAAAAAAAAAAAAAAAAAAAAAAAAAAAAAAAAAAAAAAAAAAAAAAAATTCTTGTATAAATCATAATTCAAATAGAATAGAATAACAACCTCACCCACGCCATCCCACCAGATGGCACCGTTCATTCATCTCGCTGGCTCGCAGCTTCGAGAAATGATCATATAAATACAAAAATTTGTATGTTTTTCTTAAAAGATATAAAAATTTAGATATAAGATTTACCTATAAGAACCTACATAATATAATTCCTAACTGATTTGTAAATACTTTTGTAATAAATATGCGCCTTCACTTTAGTCAGTCGACGGGCCGCTGCGGCAGCGCACTTTGCGGTGTCTATTTGCACAATGCATCCATGCACCGCACTGCAATGAGCTGTAGCGACGGCCCGGCGACTGATCGCGCATACTTTAAAATGATAACTATAACTATGATAATGCACAATTACAATGTAAACTATATAAATAAATAAATTATATCGTGTAACTGATAAGTACTTTGTAACTCATAAATAGAACAACTGTGAGAAATTATTAACTTCTAAACACAAAAATATATTGTGAAATTGAATAACTGATAAAAATATGTGTAACCGATAAATATAATAACTGCCTAAAATGAATGACTAGTAAGCTCAAATACCGTGTAAATTTGTAAAACTGATAATAATGTGTAACCGAATAATAATACTATGTTACTGATATATATATGTATAACTGACAAACACAAACACTGATCAATATTGTGTAACTGAAAGACACAATATAACTGTAAAAATAGATTGGACTTGTAAAACTCATAATTAAAAAAATAGAATAAAGACTCCTTAACCTCATCCTTCTTCTCTCTCTTCTTCCCTTCCTTCCCTTTTCTCTTCTTTCATTCTATCCTATCCTCTCATTCCCCTCATTTATCCCTTCTCCTTAAGATCAAGCCCACCGCACCTCTGCGGTGGCTTTGGACAAAAGTCCACGTTTCGCCCGTATCCCCAGCGGGGTTCTGTGGACAATGCAAAGTCCCACCAATAAAAAAAAAAAAAAAAAAACCTAACCTAACCTAACCTAACCTAACCTAACCTAACCTAACCTAACCTAACCTAACCTAACCTAACCTAACCTAACCTAACCTAACCTAACCTTTTTTTTTTTTTTTTTTTTTTGACGCAGGGGTAAATACATTTACGTATCTCACCCCCAGGCTAAGAAAGCCCGTTGGGGATGGGGTGGTATGTGGGACTCGCTCCTCCCATAACCCCTCTGCTGGGCAGAGGGAGGGGAGAACAATACCCACTAACATCCCCTGCGGCGTTACCCTCTCTGCCGTTATAGGGGAGCATCATGAGATCACTAATATTCTACCACGATGCCCCCCCGGCCGCCCCGGCTGAACCTAACCTAACCTAACCTAACCTAACCTAACCTAACCTAACCTAACCTTTTTTTTTTTTTTTTTTTTTTTTTTGTTGACCCAGGGGAAATCCGTTATGGATCCCACTCGGCCCGAGTGGGTATGTCCGACTCGCACGGACTAAAACCCCTGGGGTGTTCCACCGCTCGCTTTTGGACGGGGTTTCGGGAACGCGGCTGCCAACTTCCGATACCCCGTCAGCGTTGCCTTTTAAGGCCCATTCTATTGTGGCTGCTCATGCAGCATCCTCCGCTGAAGGCACCTCGGAACACTTGAGGACCTTCCAGCTCGGAACCTGTTCAGGCGGGTGATGGAGCTCCCGATCCATCACCCGCAGGTTCGCGTTAGGGCGGCAGCATTCTGCCTGCGAAGGCTCTTCGCCGCCTTCCTGTCCTCCTGCGGCGCTGAGGGAGCGAGTTGGCGTCATCCTCGCGCGTTCTCTCTGCAGCCTCCTTTTGTGTCATCACTGCGACACTGTAGGTGGTTGTTGCCGCCCACGCCTCCTCACTGTCAGTCATTTGGAGAATTAGTGCTGGCAGTGAGAGGTCTCCTCCTACAGCCGCGGACAGAACAGCGCGAGGCTCCGCCCACGCAGGGCACTCTTCGCGCGTGTGTTGGGCCGTATCCGCGGCTCTCCCGTCACAGTGGTGACATTCTGTAGTCATCTCCCGTCCCACCACCTCACACAGGTACCTGCCGAAGCAACCGTGCCCCGTCAGAAGCTGTGTGAGGTGGAAGGAGGGTGCGCCGTGCTTGCGCTCGACCCATTTTTTCAAAACGGGCCGAATAGCGGCCACTAGATCCCGGCTAGCACCCGGGATCTCAAGTCGCTCCGTCCATTGATGGTAAAGGACGTCGTGCGCCTCTTCTCTCCATTTGCGAATCTCTTCAGGAGCCGGCCAGTTTTCTTCGCTCCTTGCTGTTATGACCCGCCAGTAGACGCCGGACTGAACCGCGGCTTCTAGGTCCCAAGGCGGGCTTCCAGCCAGCAAGCAAGCTCCTGCGTAAGAGACGGTACGGTACGCTCGAGCCACCCTGAGAGCTATGGCCCGCTGCGGCCGCCGTAATAGGGCCGCGTTTCGAGGTCTCAGGGTATCCGCCCATATCGGTGCTCCGTAAAGCGCCATAGAGCGCACCACACTCGTGTACAGCCTCCTACAGGCTCCTCCTGGCCCACCCATATTCGGAAGGATCCGTCCGAGCGCTCCAGCGGCAGCCATCAGCTTTGGAGCCAACCGCCGAAAGTGTTCCTCGAACTTCCACCTGCCGTCAAGAACGAGTCCCAGGTACTTCATCGTTGACCCGACGGCGATGGAAGTTCCCCCCACTGTAATTTTTGAGCCTTGCGGTGGTTTGTTGCGAGGCCCATGAAAGACCAGGGCTTCCGATTTGTGTAAGGCCACCTCCAGGCCCAGTGCCCGTATTCTGTGGACCACGCATGCTACCCCTGCCGTAGCTAAGTATGCAGCCTCTCTGTGGCTCCTGCCGCGGGCCGACACCAGAGTATCGTCAGCGTAACAGGTGACACTGACTCCCGGCATAGTGGCCCCGCGTAGAACCCAGTCATAGCCGATGTTCCACAGCAGCGGGCCCAGCACTGAGCCCTGCGGAACACCGCATGACATCTCCCTTCGCCCCCAGCCGTTAGTAGTTGGGAATATCACAGAGCGCCCGGCAAAGTAATCCGCCACTATGTTTTGCAAGTATTCGGGCACGTTGTGATACTTTAGAGCCGCCTTAATTGTTTCCCAGGGTAGGGTGTTGAATGCGTTCGAGATGTCGAGCGATACAGACATCACCACCCCACCCCGTGAAACTTCCTCTTGCGCGAAATCTCTGACCCGCGCGATCGCGTCCAGCGTGGACCGAAGGGGACGAAATCCGTACTGGCAATCGCTAAGACCCGGTTGCATAGTCCTGGTGAGACGAGTGGCTATTATTCGCTCAAAGAGTTTGCTCATCTCGTCGAGCAACACGATGGGACGATAGGCCGACGGCTGATCGGGCGGGCGTCCATCCTTTCGAAGCAGCACCAATTTTCCCGTTTTCCACCGTTCAGAGAATCGCCCGAGAGTCAAGCACGTAGTAAAAAGGGCTCTGACTCTCTCCTCCCACTCACTAAGTGCGATCACCAAAGCACTTCCTGGTATGCCATCTGGGCCGGGGGCAGTTTTCTTTGAGCGAAGTTTGAGAATAGCCACCCTGAATTCCACCTCTGTCACTGGTGGTACATCTCTTAGTACTTCCGGTCGTCTTGTGATAGGCGCCATCGCTGGCGGAACGAACTCACCCCTCTGTGGGAATAGAGTTTCTACTACTCGCTCCAAGAGGTCTGGCTTGAGACTACTTGTTAGTGGGGATGTCCAAGGTCGGAGTTTTTGCCACACAGCTCGATACGGCCTTCCCCAGGGATCTCTATTTAGCGTCTCGAGCCACTCCTCCCACGCCGCCTCCTTGGCTTGTGCAATAGCCGTCTGCAAGGATGTACGAGCAGCCCTATAGTTATCGTACAGGATATTTTCATCGGCCTCGTTTCGAATACACCTTCTTCTGTATCTGGTATACTGACGACGCGCAGCCACGCAGGCGTTCCGCAGTTGTCGGAGTTCTGGTCGCCACCAGTATACCTGTTGCTTCGGAGTGAAAGGTTTCGCTCTTGGCATTGCCGCATCGCAAACGCGAACAAGAGCATTGCCAAGATTTTCGGCTTCGTGATCTATCTGTTCTGTCACTGGGACGGCACTAATTCCCCACGACTCAACAATTGCTGCCTCCTTTGCAAGCTGCCAGTCTAGCTTCCTAAGTACCCATTTAGGACTGTTTTCAGCTCTAGGTTGGTTTGGTCTGTACGGTATGGCAGTGGGAGTGAAGAGGTCGAACCGGATATACCGGTGATCGGACAGCGACTCCACGTCTACTTCTACCCTCCAGTTTAGAATAGAGCGAGCAAGGGCATTGGATGCAAATGTGATATCTACGATCGATTCACCCTGCTGCCTCACGCACGTACTTTCCGCACCAGTGTTCATGACATTTAGTCCAAGAGATATTGCCCACTCTTCTAAGACATCCCCCCTCACGTCTGTAATGGGAGAACCCCAAGCTGCAGATTTGGCATTAAAATCCCCAGCTACAATAACGGGCGTGGGGTTTACCTGCCCAACTAGAGCTCCAATTTCAGCTAGCATTGTTTCAAAATAAGCCAAGGTATTATTTGGCGAGGAGTATACTCCAATTATGACTGCACCTCCTACTACGGCAAGCACAAATCCACGACCCCTCACAGTATTTTCAAAGGGCGGAGATCCAGCTACAGCGGGGGCTATTATGGCCACCGTTTTGTCAAGGTCAGATATCCAGTCATCTCGATCGGGAACGAAATACGGCTCTGAAACGACAGCCACGCCTATATGCCACTCTGCCATGGTTTGGACCACAAGATCTTGGGCCCTTGCGCAGTGGTTGATATTCGCCTGTAAACACGAAAGCGCCATATTATTGTGTTTCCATTGATTCCTCTGCAGCTAAATGCTGGGAAGATGGGGCGGCTACCGGGGCAGGTCCTATCTTCTTTCCTTCTCTTGTGGTAGGGCGTGCCTTGCCGCTCTGACAATCTTTGGCACCAAGACGGTGCCCTGCCGATTTACCAGCAGCCGTGCATATAACACACTTCGCTTCGGCGGTGCATTCTCGGGCTTTGTGGCCTGCAATACCACAGTTATAGCACAGGCAGCTGCGATCTACACCTCTATCGCACTTTGCCCCAACGTGGCCTGTTTCCAGGCACTTATAGCAGCGCAACGGCTTTGTCTCCAGCAATACCACTCGCGCAAACACCCAACCCACTTTAATCCGGCCAGATTCCAAAATTTTCTTAGCGGCCGCTACTGGGCAGCTGAGCCATAGTGATCCTGAACCAGTTTGCCCCTGCGAGATTGTACCAGATTTTATGGCGTCCACTGGACAGCCCCCTTCCAATGCAACAGCTGCGACTACTTCTTCGCCAGTAACGGAGTCATCTAGTCCTGTGACTCGAATCTCGGCACATTTCACAGGACGCCGAACTTGGACTTCAGCACCAATGACTCCGCGGAGTTTTTCGGCCAGCTCGTCCGCTGCTGCCTCAGCGTTCTCGGTTTGCGGCGGCAGTTCTAGCATTCGCGCACCAGTGACTGCTGTCCGGAATCTTAAGGCAGAAATTCCGAGCTCCTCTAGTTTGATATTTTTCCGCGCCTCGGCCAGGACAGTTTCATATTTTGCCCCTTTTTCGATTGCCTCTGGTTTTAACGTCAGCGTGATGGCAGCCGTAAGCGGAGGATTAAGTTTCCTCTTTTTATTTTGTCGAAGCCTCGTCTTTGGAGCGCTGAACTCTTTGGGCTCATTCGCTGTTTTGTTCGCCTTCTTGTTTTTGGCTTTACTGCCCACTACTGCACTCCAGTTTTGCTTATCTGGCACAGCATCTGCATTTGTACGAAGATTTGCAGCTTCCTGTCTGGCCGCAACCGCTTCCTGGGCTGCTAGGCTGACTCGCTTGCTCTTCTTGCCCTTTTGGGTTTGCTTCTGATGTTCACCAGCAGGGGCAGGGTCCGCGACTGCTGCAGTTTTTGCTGCAGACTGGGCTGTTAAGGAGGTAGGACCTCGATTGTCCAATCCGGTTGGAGCAGCTGATGCATTCTTGCGATCGGCTGCTAATGGAGGCCTCAGCCGAGGTTCCGGTAGCAAACGACTCTCTATGCCTTCCATTCGGGCGTTTAGCATGTTGTTAAACTGGTCCCGGTTCGAGCGTGAAACCTCCTCGATGAGCCGACGAATGTCATTTTCGGCTAATGAAGATGGCTGACTTCGCATCTCGTCAACTTGCTTCCGCAGTTCAGTCAACTGCCAGGACAGCCGCGCATTAGCTGCCTCCAGGCGGGCGACTTCTTCATTTGCTGTGCGGGACCTGACTTCTGCAAAAGCCGCCCCGATTTTTTCTACTGATGCTTTAAGGTCCCTCTGATGGGTGCCTTTTAAGTGGCCTGACGTGTTGGTGACATTTATAATTGTTCTCAGGGCATTTTGTATGTCTTCACCTAGGTCTGCCAATGTTTTGTCATCAAATTGTGTAAGAGACACTTGCCGACTCATTACGCGCTCGGCTCTTTCTCGGGCCACGGATTCGGCCAGCGCGTTAGACGCCGCCAGGTCTTTCTGCTCCTGGAGCTGTCTGTCTCGTTCTTTTTCGGTGTTGACCTCCTTCAAAAAATTTCCAAAGCCTATGTATCGGCCCGATGTTGGCGGCCGGCCTCTGCCCCTTTTGGGTGTCCGCTTTTGCAGTTCGCCTTTTGGAATGGCGCCTTCACTGAGAGTCGCAATATCGCTCTCTGAGCCGGAGGATAATTCGAGCTCACCAGCCGGTCTTTTCCCTCCTTTTTTGCTCCAGAATTTTCCATCAAGTTCTGTTCCTTGGGAGCTCACAGTCTTCATACTGCATGCTGAGGAGTCTGACTCCGAGAGCCGCTGTATTCTGACGATTGGTTGCAGGTTTGGAGAATTTACGTCAAGCTCGTCAGTTGGGGTGCCCAATATTCTATGGGCTTCACTGCTCGAGCCTTCTCCTTCTGCTCTTCTTGCCTCCTCTAGATGCTGGCCCTGAGAAGGGCCGTTTTCGTATTGGCCCTCAGAAGGGCCGTTTTGGTTGTTTGTTTTTTTATCGTTATTTGCCATAAGTATAATTCCCACGAGTATAGGACGAATGTTAACGCTAGCGGGTGACGCCTATTCCGACTAGTGGACTTAATACTCTAGAGGTCGTCCGGTATCTAGAGGTTTTAACGACTTCGCTGTCGGGTGTTAAAGAGTTTTCCTTCTCGCGGGCCGGCCAGTTAAGGCAAGCCCTCCGCGCCACGAACACTACCCGTACCCCATATCGCCCCTGATGGAGGTCGTTGGGAGAGTGCTGCGGGTTGCGGGATTCAAGGAGAGCTGGCGTAGACTCCCCTATGTAGTTACGTTTAAAACTACCACACACTCGTTTTTCCATCAACATAGGCATGAAGCCTACCACCACTACGGCCATGCGCCAAACATTCAACTCTTCTATTCATTAACCTCATTCATTCACCCTTTCAGACATTATACAATCAAAGCCGTCGTCCCAAAGGCCTCCACCGACAAACACGGCACTACGGCCAACGCAGGAGAAGACTCGACTGCCATTACCACTGTGACTGGTAGTTAGCAGAGGGAGAACAGCAAACGCGCAACTGAGCGGCTATCCTCCCCCTCCCAGGGTGCACCACGAGGAGGTCTACCAGCCCTGCACCCCAACCTAACCTAACCTAACCTAACCTAACCTAACCTAACCTAACCTAACCTAACCTAACCTAACCTAACCTAACCTAACCTAACCTAACCTAACCTAACCTTTTTTTTTTTTTTTTTTGTTGACCCAGGGGAAATCCGTTATGGATCCCACTCGGCCCGGGAGAAACCGAGTGGGTATGTCCGACTCGCACGGACTAAAACCCCTGGGGTGTTCCACCGCTCGCTTTTGGACGGGGTTTCGGGAACGCGGCTGCCAACTTCCGATACCCCGTCAGCGTTGCCTTTTAAGGCCCATTCTATTGTGGCTGCTCATGCAGCATCCTCCGCTGAAGGCACCTCGGAACACTTGAGGACCTTCCAGCTCGGAACCTGTTCAGGCGGGTGATGGAGCTCCCGATCCATCACCCGCAGGTTCGCGTTAGGGCGGCAGCATTCTGCCTGCGAAGGCTCTTCGCCGCCTTCCTGTCCTCCTGCGGCGCTGAGGGAGCGAGTTGGCGTCATCCTCGCGCGTTCTCTCTGCAGCCTCCTTTTGTGTCATCACTGCGACACTGTAGGTGGTTGTTGCCGCCCACGCCTCCTCACTGTCAGTCATTTGGAGAATTAGTGCTGGCAGTGAGAGGTCTCCTCCTACAGCCGCGGACAGAACAGCGCGAGGCTCCGCCCACGCAGGGCACTCTTCGCGCGTGTGTTGGGCCGTATCCGCGGCTCTCCCGTCACAGTGGTGACATTCTGTAGTCATCTCCCGTCCCACCACCTCACACAGGTACCTGCCGAAGCAACCGTGCCCCGTCAGAAGCTGTGTGAGGTGGAAGGAGGGTGCGCCGTGCTTGCGCTCGACCCATTTTTTCAAAACGGGCCGAATAGCGGCCACTAGATCCCGGCTAGCACCCGGGATCTCAAGTCGCTCCGTCCATTGATGGTAAAGGACGTCGTGCGCCTCTTCTCTCCATTTGCGAATCTCTTCAGGAGCCGGCCAGTTTTCTTCGCTCCTTGCTGTTATGACCCGCCAGTAGACGCCGGACTGAACCGCGGCTTCTAGGTCCCAAGGCGGGCTTCCAGCCAGCAAGCAAGCTCCTGCGTAAGAGACGGTACGGTACGCTCGAGCCACCCTGAGAGCTATGGCCCGCTGCGGCCGCCGTAATAGGGCCGCGTTTCGAGGTCTCAGGGTAGCCGCCCATATCGGTGCTCCGTAAAGCGCCATAGAGCGCACCACACTCGTGTACAGCCTCCTACAGGCTCCTCCTGGCCCACCCATATTCGGGAGGATCCGTCCGAGCGCTCCAGCGGCAGCCATCAGCTTTGGAGCCAACCGCCGAAAGTGTTCCTCGAACTTCCACCTGCCATCAAGAACGAGTCCCAGGTACTTCATCGTTGACCCGACGGCGATGGAAGTTCCCCCCACTGTAATTTTTGAGCCTTGCGGTGGTTTGTTGCGAGGCCCATGAAAGACCAGGGCTTCCGATTTGTGTAAGGCCACCTCCAGGCCCAGTGCCCGTATTCTGTGGACCACGCATGCTACCCCTGCCGTAGCTAAGTATGCAGCCTCTCTGTGGCTCCTGCCGCGGGCCGACACCAGAGTATCGTCAGCGTAACAGGTGACACTGACTCCCGGCATAGTGGCCCCGCGTAGAACCCAGTCATAGCCGATGTTCCACAGCAGCGGGCCCAGCACTGAGCCCTGCGGAACACCGCATGACATCTCCCTTCGCCCCCAGCCGTTAGTAGTTGGGAATATCACAGAGCGCCCAGCAAAGTAATCCGCCACTATGTTTTGCAAGTATTCGGGCACGTTGTGATACTTTAGAGCCGCCTTAATTGTTTCCCAGGGTAGGGTGTTGAATGCGTTCGAGATGTCGAGCGATACAGACATCACCACCCCACCCCGTGAAACTTCCTCTTGCGCGAAATCTCTGACCCGCGCGATCGCGTCCAGCGTGGACCGAAGGGGACGAAATCCGTACTGGCAATCGCTAAGACCCGGTTGCATAGTCCTGGTGAGACGAGTGGCTATTATTCGCTCAAAGAGTTTGCTCATCTCGTCGAGCAACACGATGGGACGATAGGCCGACGGCTGATCGGGCGGGCGTCCATCCTTTCGAAGCAGCACCAATTTTCCCGTTTTCCACCGTTCAGAGAATCGCCCGAGAGTCAAGCACGTAGTGAAAAGGGCTCTGACTCTCTCCTCCCACTCACTAAGTGCGATCACCAAAGCACTTCCTGGTATGCCATCTGGGCCGGGGGCAGTTTTCTTTGAGCGAAGTTTGAGAATAGCCACCCTGAATTCCACCTCTGTCACTGGTGGTACATCTCTTAGTACTTCCGGTCGTCTTGTGATAGGCGCCATCGCTGGCGGAACGAACTCACCCCTCTGTGGGAATAGAGTTTCCACTACTCGCTCCAAGAGGTCTGGCTTGAGACTACTTGTTAGTGGGGGTGTCCAAGGTCGGAGTTTTTGCCGCACAGCTCGATACGGCCTTCCCCAGGGATCTCTATTTAGCGTCTCGAGCCACTCCTCCCACGCCGCCTCCTTGGCTTGTGCAATAGCCGTCTGCAAGGATGTACGAGCAGCCCTATAGTTATCGTACAGGATATTTTCATCGGCCTCGTTTCGAATACACCTTCTTCTGTATCTGGTATACTGACGACGCGCAGCCACGCAGGCATTCCGCAGTTGTCGGAGTTCTGGTCGCCACCAGTATACCTGTTGCTTCGGAGTGAAAGGTTTCGCTCTTGGCATTGCCGCATCGCAAACGCGAACAAGAGCATTGCCAAGATTTTCGGCTTCGTGATCTATCTGTTCTGTCACTGGGACGGCACTAATTCCCCACGACTCAACAATTGCTGCCTCCTTTGCAAGCTGCCAGTCTAGCTTCCTAAGTACCCATTTAGGACTGTTTTCAGCTCTAGGTTGGTTTGGTCTGTACGGTATGGCAGTGGGAGTGAAGAGGTCGAACCGGATATACCGGTGATCGGACAGCGACTCCACGTCTACTTCTACCCTCCAGTTTAGAATAGAGCGAGCAAGGGCATTGGATGCAAATGTGATATCTACGATCGATTCACCCTGCTGCCTCACGCACGTACTTTCCGCACCAGTGTTCATGACATTTAGTCCAAGAGATATTGCCCACTCTTCTAAGACATCCCCCCTCACGTCTGTAATGGGAGAACCCCAAGCTGCAGATTTGGCATTAAAATCCCCAGCTACAATAACGGGCGTGGGGTTTACCTGCCCAACTAGAGCTCCAATTTCAGCTAGCATTGTTTCAAAATAAGCCAAGGTATTATTTGGCGAGGAGTATACTCCAATTATGACTGCACCTCCTACTACGGCAAGCACAAATCCACGACCCCTCACAGTATTTTCAAAGGGCGGAGATCCAGCTACAGCGGGGGCTATTATGGCCACCGTTTTGTCAAGGTCAGATATCCAGTCATCTCGATCGGGAACGAAATACGGCTCTGAAACGACAGCCACGCCTATATGCCACTCTGCCATGGTTTGGACCACAAGATCTTGGGCCCTTGCGCAGTGGTTGATATTCGCCTGTAAACACGAAAGCGCCATATTATTGTGTTTCCATTGATTCCTCTGCAGCTAAATGCTGGGAAGATGGGGCGGCTACCGGGGCAGGTCCTATCTTCTTTCCTTCTCTTGTGGCAGGGCGTGCCTTGCCGCTCTGACAATCTTTGGCACCAAGACGGTGCCCTGCCGATTTACCAGCAGCCGTGCATATAACACACTTCGCTTCGGCGGTGCATTCTCGGGCTTTGTGGCCTGCAATACCACAGTTATAGCACAGGCAGCTGCGATCTACACCTCTATCGCACTTTGCCCCAACGTGGCCTGTTTCCAGGCACTTATAGCAGCGCAACGGCTTTGTCTCCAGCAATACCACTCGCGCAAAGACCCAACCCACTTTAATCCGGCCAGATTCCAAAATTTTCTTAGCGGCCGCTACTGGGCAGCTGAGCCATAGTGATCCTGAACCAGTTTGCCCCTGCGAGATTGTACCAGATTTTATGGCGTCAACTGGACAGCCCCCTTCCAATGCAACAGCTGCGACTACTTCTTCGCCAGTAACGGAGTCATCTAGTCCTGTGACTCGAATCTCGGCACATTTCACAGGACGCCGAACTTGGACTTCAGCACCAATGACTCCGCGGAGTTTTTCGGCCAGCTCGTCCGCTGCTGCCTCAGCGTTCTCGGTTTCCGGCGGCAGTTCTAGCATTCGCGCACCAGTGACTGCTGTCCGGAATCTTAAGGCAGAAATTCCGAGCTCCTCTAGTTTGATATTTTTCCGCGCCTCGGCCAGGACAGTTTCATATTTTGCCCCTTTTTCGATTGCCTCTGGTTTTAACGTCAGCGTGATGGCAGCCGTACGCGGAGGATTAAGTTTCCTCTTTTTATTTTGTCGAAGCCTCGTCTTTGGAGCGCTGAACTCTTTGGGCTCATTCGCTGTTTTGTTCGCCTTCTTGTTTTTGGCTTTACTGCCCACTACTGCACTCCAGTTTTGCTTTTCTGGCACAGCATCTGCGTTTGTACGAAGATTTGCAGCTTCCTGTCTGGCCGCAACCGCTTCCTGGGCTGCTAGGCTGACTCGCTTGCTCTTCTTGCCCTTTTGGGTTTGCTTCTGATGTTCACCAGCAGGGGCAGGGTCCGCGACTGCTGCAGTTTTTGCTGCAGACTGGGCTGTTAAGGAGGTAGGACCTCGATTGTCCAATCCGGTTGGAGCAGCTGATGCATTCTTGCGATCGGCTGCTAATGGAGGCCTCAGCCGAGGTTCCGGTAGCAAACGACTCTCTATGCCTTCCATTCGGGCGTTTAGCATGTTGTTAAACTGGTCCCGGTTCGACCGTGAAACCTCCTCGATGAGCCGACGAATGTCATTTTCGGCTAATGAAGATGGCTGACTTCGCATCTCGTCAACTTGCTTCCGCAGTTCAGTCAACTGCCAGGACAGCCGCGCATTAGCTGCCTCCAGGCGGGCGACTTCTTCATTTGCTGTGCGAGACCTGACTTCTGCAAAAGCCGCCCCGATTTTTTCTACTGATGCTTTAAGGTCCCTCTGATGGGTGCCTTTTAAGTGGCCTGACGTGTTGGTGATATTTATAATTGTTCTCAGGGCATTTTGTATGTCTTCACCTAGGTCTGCCAATGTTTTGTCATCAAATTGTGTAAGAGACACTTGCCGACTCATTACGCGCTCGGCTCTTTCTCGGGCCACGGATTCGGCCAGCGCGTTAGACGCCGCCAGGTCTTTCTGCTCCTGGAGCTGTCTGTCTCGTTCTTTTTCGGTGTTGACCTCCTTCAAAAAATTTCCAAAGCCTATGTATCGGCCCGATGTTGGCGGCCGGCCTCTGCCCCTTTTGGGTGTCCGCTTTTGCAGTTCGCCTTTTGGAATGGCGCCTTCACTGAGAGTCGTAATATCGCTCTCTGAGCCGGAGGATAATTCGAGCTCACCAGCCGGTCTTTTCCCTCCTTTTTTGCTCCAGAATTTTCCATCAAGTTCTGTTCCTTGGGAGCTCACAGTCTTCATACTGCATGCTGAGGAGTCTGACTCCGAGAGCCGCTGTATTCTGACGATTGGTTGCAGGTTTGGAGAATTTACGTCAAGCTCGTCAGTTGGGGTGCCCAATATTCTATGGGCTTCACTGCTCGAGCCTTCTCCTTCTGCTCTTCTTGCCTCCTCTAGATGCTGGCCCTGAGAAGGGCCGTTTTCGTATTGGCCCTCAGAAGGGCCGTTTTGGTTGTTTGTTTTTTTATCGTTATTTGCCATAAGTATAATTCCCACGAGTATAGGACGAATGTTAACGCTAGCGGGTGACGCCTATTCCGACTAGTGGACTTAATACTCTAGAGGTCGTCCGGTATCTAGAGGTTTTAACGACTTCGCTGTCGGGTGTTAAAGAGTTTTCCTTCTCGCGGGCCGGCCAGTTAAGGCAAGCCCTCCGCGCCACGAACACTACCCGTACCCCATATCGCCCCTGATGGAGGTCGTTGGGAGAGTGCTGCGGGTTGCGGGATTCAAGGAGAGCTGGCGTAGACTCCCCTATGTAGTTACGTTTAAAACTACCACACACTCGTTTTTCCATCAACATAGGCATGAAGCCTACCACCACTACGGCCATGCGCCAAACATTCAACTCTTCTATTCATTAACCTCATTCATTCACCCTTTCAGACATTATACAATCAAAGCCGTCGTCCCAAAGGCCTCCACCGACAAACACGGCACTACGGCCAACGCAGGAGAAGACTCGACTGCCATTACCACTGTGACTGGTAGTTAGCAGAGGGAGAACAGCAAACGCGCAACTGAGCGGCTATCCTCCCCCTCCCAGGGTGCACCACGAGGAGGTCTACCAGCCCTGCACCCCAACCTAACCTAACCTAACCTAACCTAACCTAACCTAACCTAACCTAACCTAACCTAACCTAACCTAACCTAACCTAACCTAACCTTTTTTTTTTTTTTTTGTTGAGCCAGGGGAAATCCGTTATGGATCCCACTCGGCCCGGGAGAAACCGAGTGGGTATGTCCGACTCGCACGGACTAAAACCCCTGGGGTGTTCCACCGCTCGCTTTTGGACGGGGTTTCGGGAACGCGGCTGCCAACTTCCGATACCCCGTCAGCGTTGCCTTTTAAGGCCCATTCTATTGTGGCTGCTCATGCAGCATCCTCCGCTGAAGGCACCTCGGAACACTTGAGGACCTTCCAGCTCGAAACCTCTTCTGGCGGGTGATGGAGCTCCCGATCCATCACCCGCAGGTTCGCGTTAGGGCGGCAGCATTCTGCCTGCGAAGGCTCTTCGCTGCCTTCCTGTCCTCCTGCGGCGCTGAGGGAGCGAGTTGGCGTCATCCTCGCGCCTTCTCTCTGCAGCCTCCTTTTGTGTCATCACTGCGACACTGTAGGTGGTTGTTGCCGCCCACGCCTCCTCACTGTCAGTCATTTGGAGAATTAGTGCTGGCAGTGAGAGGTTTCCTCCCACAGCCGCGGACAGGACAGCGCGAGGCTCCGCCCACGCAGGGCACTCTTCGCGCGTGTGTTGGGCCGTATCCGCGGCTCTCCCGTCACAGTGGTGACATTCTGTAGTCATCTCCCGTCCCACCACTACACACAGGTACCTGCCGAAGCAACCGTGCCCCGTCAGAAGCTGTGTGAGGTGGAAGGAGGGTGCGCCGTGCTTGCGCTCGACCCATTTTTTCAAAACGGGCCGAATAGCGGCCACTAGATCCCGGCTAGCACCCGGGATCTCAAGTCGCTCCGTCCATTGATGGTAAAGGACGTCGTGCGCCTCTTCCCTCCATTTGCGAATCTCTTCAGGAGCCGGCCAGTTTTCTTCGCTCCTTGCTGCTATGACCCGCCAGTAGACGCCGGACTGAACCGCGGCTTCTAGGTCCCAAGGCGGACTTCCAGCCAGCAAGCAAGCTCCTGCGTAAGAGACGGTACGGTACGCTCGAGCCACCCTGAGAGCTATGGCCCGCTGCGGCCGCCGTAATAGGGCCGCGTTTCTAGGTCTCAGGGTATCCGCCCATATCGGTGCTCCGTAAAGCGCCATAGAGCGCACCACACTCGTGTACAGCCTCCTACAGGCTCCTCCTGGCCCACCCAAATTCGGGAGGATCCGTCCGAGCGCTCCAGCGGCAGCCATCAGCTTTGGAGCCAACCGCCGAAAGTGTTCCTCGAACTTCCACCTGCCATCAAGAACGAGTCCCAGGTACTTCATCGTTGACCCGACGGTGATGGAAGTTCCCCCCACTGTAATTTTTGAGCCTTGCGGTGGTTTGTTGCGAGGCCCATGAAAGACCAGGACTTCCGATTTGTGTAAGGCCACCTCCAGGCCCAGTGCCCGTATTCTGTGGACCACGCATGCTACCCCTGCCGTAGCTAAGTATGCAGCCTCTCTGTGGGTCCTGCCGCGGGCCGAAACCAGGGTATCGTCAGCGTAACAGGTGACACTGACTCCCGGCATAGTGGCCCCGCGTAGAACCCAGTCATAGCCGATGTTCCACAGCAGCGGGCCCAGCACTGAGCCCTGCGGAACACCGCATGACATCTCCCTTCGCCCCCAGCCGTTAGTAGTTGGGAATATCACAGAGCGCCCGGCAAAGTAATCCGCCACTATGTTTTGCAAGTATTCGGGCACGTTGTGATACTTTAGAGCCGCCTTAATTGTTTCCCAGGGTAGGGTGTTGAATGCGTTCGAGATGTCGAGCGATACAGACATCACCACCCCACCCCGTGAAACTTCCTCTTGCGCGAAATCTCTGACCCGCGCTATCGCGTCCAGCGTGGAACGAAGGGGACGAAATCCGTACTGGTAATCGCTAAGACCCGGTTGCATAGTCCTGGTGAGACGAGTGGCTATTATTCGCTCAAAGAGTTTGCTCATCTCGTCGAGCAACACGATGGGACGATAGGCCGACGGCTGATCGGGCGGGCGTCCATCCTTTCGAAGCAGCACCAATTTTCCCGTTTTCCACCGTTCAGGGAATCGCCCGAGAGTCAAGCACGTAGTAAAAAGGGCTCTGACTCTCTCCTCCCACTCACTAAGTGCGATCACCAAAGCACTTCCTGGTATGCCATCTGGGCCGGGGGCAGTTTTCTTTGAGCGAAGTTTGAGAATAGCCACCCTGAGTTCCACCTCTGTCACTGGTGGTACATCTCTTAGTACTTCCGGTAGTCTTGTGATAGGCGCCATCGCTGGCGGAACGAACTCACCCCTCTGTGGGAATAGAGTTTCTACTACTCGCTCCAAGACGTCTGGCTTGAGACTACTTGTTAGTGGGGGCGTCCAAGGTCGGAGTTTTTGCCGCACAGCTCGATACGGCCTTCCCCAGGGATCTCTATTTAGCGTCTCGAGCCACTCCTCCCACGCCGCCTCCTTGGCTTGTGCAATAGCCGTCTGCAAGGATGTACGAGCAGCCCTATAGTTATCGTACAGGATATTTTCATCGGCCTCGTTTCGAATACGCCTTCTTCTGTATCTTGTATACTGACGACGCACAGCCACGCAGGCGTTCCGCAGTTGTCGGAGTTCTGGTCGCCACCAGTATACCTGTTGCTTCGGAGTGAAAGGTTTCGCTCTTGGCATTGCCGCATCGCAAACGCGAACAAGAGCATTGCCAAGATTTTTGGCTTCGTGATCTATCTGTTCTGTCACTGGGACGGCACTAATTCCCCACAACTCAACAATTGCTGCCTCCTTTGCAAGCTGCCAGTCTAGCTTCCTAAGTACCCATTTAGGACTGTTTTCTGCTCTAGGTTGGTTTGGTCTGTACGGTATGGCAGTGGGAGTGAAGAAGTCGAACCGGATATACCGGTGATCGGACAGCGACTCCACGTCTACTTCTACCCTCCAGTTTAGAATAGAGCGAGCAAGGGTATTGGATGCAAATGTGATATCTACGATCGATTCACCCTGCTGCCTCACGCACGTACTTTCCGCACCAGTGTTCATGACATTTAGTCCAAGAGATACTGCCCACTCTTCTAAGACATCCCCCCTCACGTCTGTAATGGGAGAACCCCAAGCTGCAGATTTGGCATTAAAATCCCCAGCTACAATAACGGGCGTGGGGTTTACCTGCCCAACTAGAGCTCCAATTTCAGCTAGCATTGTTTCAAAATAAGCCAAGGTATTATTTGGCGAGGAGTATACTCCAATTATGACTGCACCTCCTACTACGGCAAGCACAAATCCACGACCCCTCACAGTATTTTCAAAGGGCGGAGATCCAGCTACAGCGGGGGCTATTATGGCCACCGTTTTGTCAAGGTCAGATATCCAGTCATCTCGATCGGGAACGAAATACGGCTCTGAAACGACAGCCACGCCTATATGCCACTCTGCCATGGTTTGGACCACAAGATCTTGGGCCCTTGCGCAGTGGTTGATATTCGCCTGTAAATATGAAAGCGCCATATTATTGTGTTTCCATTGATTCCTCTGCAGCTAAATGCTGGGAAGATGAGGCGGCTACCGGGGCAGGTCCTATCTTCTTTCTTTCTCTTGTGGCAGGGCGTGCCTTGCCGCTCTGACAATCTTTGGCACCAAGACGGTGCCCTGCCGATTTACCAGCAGCCGTGCATATAACACACTTCGCTTCGGCGGTGCATTCTCGGGCTTTGTGGCCTGCAATACCACAGTTATAGCACAGGCAGCTGCGATCTACACCTCTATCGCACTTTGCCCCAACGTGGCCTGTTTCCAGGCACTTATAGCAGCGCAACGGCTTTGTCTCCAGCAATACCACTCGCGCAAAGACCCAACCCACTTTAATCCGGCCAGATTTCAAAATTTTCTTAGCGGCCGCTACTGGGCAGCTGAGCCATAGTGATCCTGAACCAGTTTGCCCCTGCGAGATTGTACCAGATTTTATGGCGTCCACTGGACAGCCCCCTTCCAATGCAACAGCTGCGACTACTTCTTCGCCAGTAACGGAGTCATCTAGTCCTGTGACTCGAATCTCGGCACATTTCACAGGACGCCGAACTTGGACTTCAGCACCAATGACTGCGCGGAGTTTTTCGGCCAGCTCGTCTGCTGCTGCCTCAGCGTTCTCGGTTTCCGGCGGCAGTTCTAGCATTCGCGCACCAGTGACTGCTGCCCGGAATCTTAAGGCAGAAATTCCGAGCTCCTCTAGTTTGATATTTTTCCGCGCCTCGGCCAGGACAGATTCATAGTTTGCCCCTTTTTCGATTGCCTCTGGTTTTAACGTCAGCGTGATGGCAGCCGTACGCGGAGGGTTAAGTTTCCTCTTTTTATTTTGTCGAAGCCTCGTCTTTGGAGCGCTGAACTCTTTGGGCTCATTCGCTGTTTTGTTCGCCTTCTTGTTTTTGGCTTTACTGCCCACTACTGCACTCCAGTTTTGCTTTTCTGGCACAGCATCTGCGTTTGTACGAAGATTTGCAGATTCCTGTCTGGCCGCAACCGCTTCCTGGGCTGCTAGGCTGACTCGCTTGCTCTTCTTGCCCTTTTGGGTTTGCTTCTGATGTTCACCAGCAGGGGCAGGGTCCGCGACTGCTGCAGTTTTTGCTGCAGACTGGGCTGTTAAGGAGGTAGGACCTCGATTGTCCAATCCGGTTGGAGCAGCTGATGCATTCTTGCGATCGGCTGCTAATGGAGGCCTCAGCCGAGGTTCCGGTAGCAAACGACTCTCTATGCCTTCCATTCGGGCGTTTAGCATGTTGTTAAACTGGTCCCGGTTCGAGCGTGAAACCTCCTCGATGAGCCGACGAATGTCATTTTCGGCTAATGAAGATGGCTGACTTCGCATCTCGTCAACTTGCTTCCGCAGTTCAGTCAACTGCCAGGACAGCCGCGCATTAGCTGCCTCCAGGCGGGCGACTTCTTCATTTGCTGTGCGGGACCTGACTTCTGCAAAAGCCGCCCCGATTTTTTCTACTGATGCTTTAAGGTCCCTCTGATGGGTGCCTTTTAAGTGGCCTGACGTGTTGGTGATATTTATAATTGTTCTCAGGGCATTTTGTATGTCTTCACCTAGGTCTGCCAATGTTTTGTCGTCAAATTGTGTAAGAGACACTTGCCGACTCATTACGCGCTCGGCTCTTTCTCGGGCCACGGATTCGGCCAGCGCGTTAGACGCCGCCAGGTCTTTCTGCTCCTGGAGCTGTCTGTCTCGTTCTTTTTCGGTGTTGACCTCCTTCAAAAAATTTCCAAAGCCTATGTATCGGCCCGATGTTGGCGGCCGGCCTCTGCCCCTTTTGGGGGTCCGCTTTTGCAGTTCGCCTTTTGGAATGGCGCCTTCACTGAGAGTCGCAATATCGCTCTCTGAGCCGGAGGATAATTCGAGCTCACCAGCCGGTCTTTTCCCTCCTTTTTTGCTCCAGAATTTTCCATCAAGTTCTGTTCCTTTGGAACTCACAGTCTTCATACTGCATGCTGAGGAGTCTGACTCCGAGAGCCGCTGTATTCTGACGATTGGTTGTAGGTTTGGAGAATTTACGTCAAGCTCGTCAGTTGGGGTGCCCAATATTCTATGGGCTTCACTGCTCGAGCCTTCTCCTTCTGCTCTTCTTGCCTCCTCTTGATGCTGGCCCTGAGAAGGGCCGTTTTCGTATTGGCCCTCAGAAGGGCCGTTTTGGTTGTTTGTTTTTTTATCGTTATTTGCCATAAGTATAATTCCCACGAGTATAGGACGAATGTTAACGCTAGCGGGTGACGCCTATTCCGACTAGTGGACTTAATACTCTAGAGGTCGTCCGGTATCTAGAGGTTTTAACGACTTCGCTGTCGGGTGTTAAAGAGTTTTCCTTCTCGCGGGCCGGCCAGTTAAGGCAAGCCCTCCGCGCCACGAACACTACCCGTACCCCATATCGCCCCTGATGGAGGTCGTTGGGAGAGTGCTGCGGGTTGCGGGATTCAAGGAGAGCTGACGTAGACTCCCCTATGTAGTTACGTTTAAAACTACCACACACTCGTTTTTCCATCAACATAGGCATGAAGCCTACCACCACTACGGCCATGCGCCAAACATTCAACTCTTCTATTCATTAACCTCATTCATTCACCCTTTCAGACATTATACAATCAAAGCCGTCGGCCCAAAGGCCTCCACCGACAAACACGGCACTACGGCCAACGCAGGAGAAGACTCGACTGCCATTACCACTGTGACTGGTAGTTAGCAGAGGGAGAACAGCAAACGCGCAACTGAGCGGCTATCCTCCCCCTCCCAGGGTGCACCACGAGGAGGTCTACCAGCCCTGCACCCCAACCTAACCTAACCTAACCTAACCTAACCTAACCTAACCTAACCTAACCTAACCTAACCTAACCTAACCTAACCTTTTTTTTTTTTTTTTTGACGGTGTGAAAATGCATTACGCATACCCTCCAGCCTAGGGCAGGACTTACAGAGGGTTATGTGGGACTCTCTCCTCCGGCCGCCATCCGAGTGATGGTGACAGGAAGAGCATACCCACTAAAAACACACCGGCGTTATCCTCTCCACTGTTAAGGGGAGTATCATGGGATCGCAAACATTCTACCTTGATACTCCCCCAGATGTCCCGGTCAATTAACCGGAAAACCCTCTCGCCAGAGCTTTATTGCGAGTCCCCAACCCGTTGCTCTATTGGGGGATCGGGCGGTTCCCGAATTGTAACCGCCTAATTCCTCTCCTTCTGCGCCCGAGCGGGTGTGCGTCTGCCCTTTCTTCACGCTCCCGCTCCGCTTCCTCTTTCTTTAGTAATACCTTTTCGGCAAACCTACAGACTGCTTTCCACGAGCTCTCACTGGTAAGCATCTGTTTGACCACCATGTGTGGCGAGAGGTCACTGACTCCTATCGCCATCTCCAACTCCCACCTCTCTGCAGCCCAAGCAGGACACTCTGTCAGTGTATGAAGGGCTGTGTCGTCTTCATGTTGACAGTGGTGGCATATCGCTGTCGGTTCCCTCTTGATGACGTGCAGATAATGGCCGAAGCAGCCATGTCCGGTCATTATCTGCACGAGCCTGTATGTCAATATTCCGTTCTTTCTGTCCAACCATTTGTCGAAGGACGGGAGGAGAGCCCCTATTGTGTACGTGCCATATGGGGTCTCCTCCAATTGGATTTTCCATCTATCTCTCTCCCGCTTCTTGGCCATTGCTCTCCTGGCTTCTACCTCTCGTGGAGCCAGGCGCACATCTGCCGCTCTGTCTTCCGTCTTTTGGGCATACCTTTCAGCCAGTAGGCGGGCATCCAGTTCCCACGGCATAGTACCTGCAAGGGCACATGCCGCCGCATGTCCAACTGTTGAGTAACCTCTAATCATCCGCTGTGTTATGACCCTCTGCGGTCTTCGGAGAAGGGACCTAGTCTTCTCTGATAGATTTTCTGCCCAAATTGGAGACCCGTATAATGCCATGCTACGCACAACATTTGCGTAGAGGCGCCGACATGGCGCTTGCGGGCCCCCTATGTTTGGGAGCAAGCGTCCCAGGGCCATTGCCGTACCAACCAGTCGAGGAGCCAATCTAGTGAAATGTTCCACAAAATCCCATCTGCGATCCAATGTGAGGCCCAAGTATTTTATGTGGGCCTTTACAGGAATCACTTCGCCTTCTACTCTGACTATGTCGTCATTTCGTACCCTCCAGCCTCGTCCTCCAAATACCACCGCCTCAGTTTTGGATAACGCAACCTTTAGCCCCAGGAGGGTGATTCGCCCCACGGTCAATTCTGTAGCTACTGCAGCCCTCCTGAGGGTTTCCTCATATTCTCTTCCCCGAACAGCCACCATTGTGTCGTCGGCGTAACAAATGGTGACCATACGGGGAAGTTGCGCTCCTCGTATTGCCCAGTCAAATCCGATATTCCAGAGCAGGGGCCCAAGCACGGACCCCTGCGGAACACCACACTCCATTGCCCTCTCCAGCCTTCTGTCAGCCGTTTCGTAGACCACCACTCTATTCGCGAGATAGTGTTCCACGATTTTCCTCAGATACAGGGGAATCCCATGGAAGCGGAGTGCTTCCTTTATCACCCCGTATGGAAGGGAGCCAAAGGCGTTGGCTATGTCTAATGAGACTGCCACAGCCCCCTCCCCCTTTTCTTTAGCTATATTGGTGAAGCCCCTCAGCATGTTTATAGCATCCATGGTTGACCGCCCCTGTCGGAATCCGAATTGACAGCCACTTATGTTCGGACCCGTATCCTCCAGATGCTTGGTTATTCGCTGCGCTATTATGCGCTCTATCATTTTCCCTGTTTCGTATAGGAGGATGATGGGGCGATAACCCGAAGGGGAGTCAGCCGGCCGACCCTCTTTGCGCAGCAGGCATAGTTTTCCCTGTTTCCAGCATTTTGGAAATGTGCCATTTTTAAGGCAGTCGTCGAAAAGGGCCCGCAACCGGCCCCCGAGATGTTTCAAGGCCAGGGCTAGGATTTTTCCTGGTACACCGTCCGGCCCTGGGGCCTTTTTACTGGCCCTCATTCGTAGGACTGCCCCCGATATTTCCGAGTCCGTGACTCCTGGGATATCCATTCCACCCTCTAGTTCCTCCGCTGGAACAGCCATAACAGGAGGCTCAAAGTTCGGTGCCTCAGGGAATAGGCCCTCTACTACTCTTGTGAGTAATTCCGGCGCTAAGGAATCCATGGGCGCGGCATGTCTCGTTTTATTCCTTACAATTTTGTAAGGCCGTCCCCATGGATCCCTGTCCAGCGTTATGAGGAATTCCTCCCGTGCTTCGTCTTTCCTCTTCGCAATCGCTCCTTTTAGTGCTTCTTTTGTAGTCACGAGGGCCACCCGCAATGTCTCGGCCTCTGCTACTGTGTGCCGTCGTCGGCGACAGCGAGTGTATTTCCTACGGGCCTCGTTCGCTACTTGTCGGAGGGCAGCTATTTCAGGCGACCACCAGTAGACCTGCTTTTTTCCAGAGATCTTCCTCGCCCTCGTCATGCCCGCATCACATATAGCTGTGAGCGAGGCACGGAAGCGGACTGCTCTTTCCTCAATGCCCTGGTCCACTGGTGGGGGAGCACCCCAAGCTTCTATAATTGCAGCCTCCTCTATAATTTCTCTGTCGAGACTGGCCAGAGACCAACGGGGGAAACCGTTGGGGCGTCGTATACCCGCTGCCTGCGGTAAAGCCTGTATTGGGGCCACCGGAGATGGAGACACCGTCATCCTTATATAGGCATGGTCCGACAGTGTCTCCACGTCTTCCATCACGCGCCAATTTTCGATGCGGTTGGCGACAACAGGGGTTGCGAACGTAACATCCACAATGGACCCTCCCTGTTGTCGCACGCATGTATTGGCATTACCTTGATTTAATATTATTAGGCCAAGAGCTGCCGTCCAGTCCCTCAGTGCCTCGCCTTTTCTAGTTGTGATAGGGGAACCCCAAGCCGCACACTTAGCATTAAGGTCCCCCATGACAAGGACCGGTAGGGGCGCTACCCTCCTTATAAATGCCCCTAAGTCATTTAAATATCCTTCAAACTCCATCAGGGTCTTGTTTGGAGAGAAGTACGTTCCCACTACTATAATTTTGCCCCATTTTGCTGCCGCAACGCCAGGGCCTTTATGTACCGCTTCCAGCGGAGGATAGTCACCCACTGTCGGTGCTACAAGCGCCACCGTCCCGTCTGCTGCCCCCACCCAGTTAGGCTGAGGAGGAACGCAATACGGCTCCGCTGCCACTGCCACACCAATGCCCCATTCCGCTATTACCTGCATAAGAAGGTCTTGGGCGCGGGCGCAGTGATTTAGATTTGACTGTAAAACTTCGTAAGGGCGTGGCTGCATTACACGTCCATTGTCCGTTCCTCCTCTGCCACTTGGGCATTCCTTTGTGTCCTAATAGGATCCGTACGTCCTTTTGTTGGGGGAGGGCAGCAGGCTTGGCCTCCCATTACGTGACCGGCTGAGCGCTTAGCGTGGTGACACACCGCACAAAATGGTGCCTCATTGCAGTCAGCCGCTACATGATTCGGCTTGCTGCACCTGAAGCACAAGTTCCCTCTCTCTACTTGCGAGAGGCAAGTAGCACGTGTATGCCCTACTCCCATACACTTATAACATCTGAAAGGGGCTGGGTCTAGGGCCTTAACGAATGCACTAGACCACCCCACCACTAATCTACCTCCCTCAAGTATTCTATTGGCCGCAGTCAAAGGGCATTTTACAATGGTGGAGACTGTTCCATTGTAATCCGCCCTTATTGCCCCGATATTTATTTCTTCCGGCCTGCAGTTGCCCTTTGTTGCAAGGGCTGCTGTTACTGCCTCAGGGGTTACCGACTCCATCAAGCCGTTTATCCTTAAACCGGCCATTTTCACCGGTCGATAAACCCTCGCGTCATTTCCAACTAAACCCTCCAGTTTTTCGCACAGACTATCAGCCGCCCTACCATTATCCGTGCCAGACACCTCAATAAGACGAGCCCCATTTGCCGTCTTGCGAACACGTACATGTTCCAAACCCACCTCTGCGAGCCCAATTGACGTCGTGGCCTTCGAAAAGATTGACGCATATGTGGCCTCCGATTCCGGCTTAAGAGCCACTACAATTGCTGCCGTTGAAGGAGCATGCAATTTTCGTGGTTTCGTCGTGGGCTCACGGGGGTAGGCGTTGTTGCTGCCTTATTGGCTTTTTTCTGAGCCTTACGCCCCAGGACCTGTGTCCACGAGACTTCCGGTTGTGAAGCTGACAGGGGCGACGGGGAGTGCGGTACGTCTTGTGCACCCCTCGTGTGCTTAACTCGGGGGGTAGGATTGGGTTGCGTAAGCGACCCTGCCGCTGGCGTTTTCATTTTCGGCTGTTGTTTGCCTTGGGGTACTCCAACTGCCGGGCTTGAAGGTGTTGGAGTGGGAGCCACCGGGACCTTGGCTGGCTGAGATTGCCTCGCCCTTTCCGCTGCTTTCCGATCCGCTGCTAGCGGGGGCCGGAGAATTGGCTCTGGAGGAAGACGTCGTTTAATGTCATCCAGGCGGACATTGATAATGTCGCCCACCGTCTTAATAAGCTCGTTTTTAAGTTCCTCCTTAAGATTCATTAATGAATCTTTTATCTTCGCGTTATTGTCCCTCTGTGGCGGCTGTTCTCTCTCTTCCCTCCTTTCAGAGAAAGCTGTTCGGAGCGCTTTGGTCTCGTCCTGAAGGAGCGCAAGCTGCTCGCGCATCCTCTTGTTGTCTGCGCGAAGAACGCGCAGCTCGTCTCCCTCTTCACGGACCACAAGTGCATCCATTGCCGACACGATCTCCTTGAGGGCGGTGTTAATTTTTCCAACAACTTTGCCGCTGAGGTTGCTGGATTTTTTAACCTCCGTTCGGACCGTGTGTGTGGCATCGCGCACAGCCTCAATCACGTCTTTTTTTGTTTCTGAAGACCCGTTTTTAATGGGGCTTCGTTCCCTGTCCAATTGTGAATTTTTATTTTGTAGACGACCGCTGAATCGACGGCCGCTTTCGACTGCTGCCTCCATTCTCGCTGCAAAATCCTCATCTGGATCATCCCTCAAGCTCGCCTTTGCTTTTGCCATTCCAGAATAATGACCTGGAGCCGCCTTCTCCTTAAGGAATGCCGCTATTTTCGAGGCGCTCTCAGTTTCGGCGTCCTCAGTCTGTGCTTCCCGGACCCTCTTTGCCATGTTAATATCACCACCCATGTCCATTTCTGTATTCTCATTGTCGGAATCCTCTTCCGAGTCCGAGATCGTCGCTACGTGGAAGGTGTAGGGGCTTTTCTTAGCTCCCTGTCCCTTGTGGAATTCATCCTCACTCGAAGGGGAACCTTTAGTATTTTTCCCCATCCTTTTATCCTCATAGAAACGTAAAAAAAACCACTTTGAAATTAATTTAGGTCAAGCGTGAGCCGGACCTCTTCAAATTTAATGAAGCAAAGTTATTTTTTGCCCCCTTCTTAGATTTTTCATTTCGTCCCCAGACAAGCAAAAAGATTTTTAAAAACGTTAAAAATATCAATTTGACGCCCCCTAATTAATCCACTGCACCACAAACCCCTATATCTAGGAATTTGGAAACTATTAACTAAAATGTAGCCAAAACCAACTTATGAAAAAAGTTGGCAGCGCCTGATGAACCGTAATAGCACCGTACAAAATAATTAATAACTCCCAAACTAATGAATTTAAAAATACAATTTAAACGCCCTTTGAATGCCTACAGCTAGCCTCAACTATGTAATAAAATGAAAAATATATATAAACAACAGAAACTACGTTATGATTTTTTAAAAGAAAAAACGTCGGAAAGAGAAATCCGCAAATACGATTATACTTTTTTCTAGCGTTCAAATTTTGAACCCCAATATCTTTCGAACAAGAAGCTCGAAAAATATGGGGCAAAAAGATCCTGAAAGATAAAAGTATAAGCTATTTTTAAGTGAAAGAAAAATTTCAAAAAGAGAATAAAAAGTAGGAAAAAACAATTTTTGAAAATAAAAAACGCCTAAACGAAAAAAGTGAGTTTATATGAAAACAGGAAAAACATTAAAAGTGAATAGAAAAGCTAGAGTTAACAGAGAATAGATAAGACACAAAAATACTTCGCAATTTTCCGCACTCTACCTCAAAATTTCACTAATTTTCCTCAAAACTACCACCAAATTAAACCTCAACCTAACCTAACCTAACCTAACCTAACCTAACCTAACCTAACCTAACCTTTTTTTTTTTTTTTTTTTTTTTTTTTTTTTTGTCGCAGGGAAAATGCAGTTACGCATCCCCCCGGGGCCCAGGGAAGGCCCATTAGTGGGGGGTATGTGGGACTCGCCCCTCCGGACACCCGTATCATAGGGATACGGGGGGAGGGGAATACCCACTAAAAACCCTGCGGCGTTTCCGTCCGTGCCGTTAAGGGGGTGCAATGGGTTCGCAAGCATGTCTATCCACGGCACCCCCCGGCAGTCCCGGCTATCGCCGGATTTCCGTCGCCAAAGGAGGGAGAGTCAGCAAACGCGTAACTGACTCTCCCCTCGACATGTAGGACCGTGCAATGCGGGTCCCCAACCCGCGGCCCTACTGGGGAAGGTCACGGTTTACCGCGGCAAACCGTCTGCGCCTCCTCCCCACTCGTCTGCGTCGGTTCGGGAGCGCGTTGGGATCATCCTCGCGCTCCCGTTCCTCGGTCTCCTTCTGTGAGACGACCGTGTCACAGAAGGAGACCACTGCCTCCCAGGATCTCTCGCTGCCCAGCATGGCTGCTACAACACTGTGCAGCGAGAGATCAGCCGTTCCTATGGCTACCACCATAGCATTTCGCTCCACGGCCCAGCGGCTGCACACTTCCAGAGTGTGCTGGGCCGTGTCATCCTCGTCGCCACATTGGTGGCAGATTGGGGTAGGCTCTCGGCCTATTATTTGCAGGTAATGACCGAAGCACCCGTGTCCAGTCATTACCTGCACCAGCCTGTACCCCACCTTCCCATGCTTGCGGTCGAGCCAGGTGTCGAAAGACGGGAGGAGTGCCCCTATGGTGCGGGTTCCATAAGGGCTGTCCTCCAGGTCGCTCTTCCACCTGTCTCTCGCTCTTCTCTTAGCCGCGCTTCTGGCAGCCCTCACTTCCTCAGGAGCTGGGTATTCTCCCGTCTCCCTGCTCCTTATTCGCCGCCTATGAGCCTCCGCGAGCACTTCGGCGTCTAGCTCCCAGGGTAGTGTTCCCGCCAATGCGCAAGCCGCCGCTCCGGCCACCGTGGTGTAACCCCGGATTATGCGCTTGGCCACTACCCTCTGGGGTCTCCGCAACAGCGCCTTGGTTGTCGGAGCCAGCTTATCCGCCCAGATCGGGGCCCCGTACAGGGCCATGGATCTGGCCACCCCAGCGTATAGCCGCCTGCAGGCATGGGAGGGTCCTCCCACATTGGGGAGAAGCCGTCCCAGCTCTGATGCCGTCGCCACTATACGGGGAGCCATTCGCTTGAAGTGCTCCTCGAATCTCCACCGCCTGTCTATAGTGAGGCCCAGGTATTTGATGTGCGGTTTTACCTGGACCTCCTCGTCGCCTATTCTGAGAGATGCGCCCGCCGGGACCCTCCATCCTCTCCCACCGAAGACTATACCCTCGGTTTTTGGGAGGGATACCTTTAGTCCAAGCAGGCGGATCCTCAGAACCATTAGTTCCGTCGCCACCTCAGCCCTCCTCATCAGCTCCCTCAGCTCCCCTCCCCGAACGGCCACCATTGTGTCGTCAGCGTAACACATGACTGACATCCGGGGGAGCAGCTCAGCACGGATGGCCCAGTCGTACCCAATATTCCAGAGTAGGGGTCCGAGTACCGACCCCTGGGGTACTCCGCAGGCCATCCGTCTCTCTATTCGTCCATTTGGCGTGTCGCAAACCACCACCCTGCCAGTTAGGTAATGATCTACGACACGCCTTAAATATAGGGGCACCTCATGGAATTTGAGGGCCTCTCTGATCACCGAGTACGGGAGGGAGCCGAAAGCGTTGGCGATGTCCAAAGACACCGCTATTACTCCTTCCCCCCTCCTTTGAGCGTCTTCGCAGAAGGCCCTCAGTGCCCCCAATGCGTCCATTGTGGACCTCCCGTTCCGGAACCCGTACTGTCTTTCCGACAGGTTGGGCCCCCTCTCGTTTAGGTGCCTAGTGATCCTGGACGAGACAATCCTCTCCATCATTTTCCCCGTCTCATCCAGCAACACTATCGGTCTCCATCCGGAAGGGGAGTCTGCAGGCCTTGTCTCCTTCCGGATGAGGCACACTATTCCCTCTTTCCAGCACCTTGGAAACCACCCCTCCTTCAAACACTGATCGAAGGTAGTTTTGAGGCGGTCACCAAGGTGCTCCATCACGATCGGCAGCATCCTACCCGGCACTCCGTCGGGGCCCGGGGCCTTTTTGCAGGCACTAAGCCTATGGGCCACCATCGTCATTTCCCCCTCTGTAACAGGGGGAACTTCCTCCAGTTGCTCCGGCTCTTCTGCACGTGGGGCAGCCATAGCAGGCGGACTGAAATCGAGGGCCGGCGGAAACAGTCCCTCCAGTATGTTTCGGAGGAGGCTCGGCTCCATAGTGTCTGCGGGAGCTGCTCGCCGGAGTTTCTTCCTGACGAGCTTGTAAGGCCGTCCCCATGGGTCCTTATCTAAGGAGGCCAAGAATGCCTCATGTGCCATATCCTTAGCCGAGGCTATGGCAACATTGAGGGCCGTCTTGGCATCCTTTAGGGCGGCATACAGTTCGTCGTTCTCCTCCTGAGTGTGCCTCCTCCTTCTACACCGCGTGTATCTCCGCCGGGCCGCATTGCAAGTGCCCCGCAACGCGGCTACCTCCGGGGTCCACCAGTATGTGGCCATTTTTGCTTTGGCCGGCCCTGCTCTCTTCATCGAGGCATCACACGTCCTCGTCAGGGATGCTCGGAATGACAGGGCCAGGTCCTCCGCACTGGCCTCTGGCACTACTCTTAGACCCCATCTGGCTTCTATCAGCGCCGCCTCCACTGCTGCCTCCCTGTCTAGGGAGGACAGGCTCCACCTCGGTCGACCCGCATTGTTGTCCGGCCTTGGCTGCTGAATTTGCCGGGATCTAGAGACTCTCATTCTGATGTACAGATGGTCTGAGAGGGTCTCCGTGTCTACCAGGACTCGCCATTCTGCAATCCTTGCTGCCGCCATCGGGGAGGCGAATGTGATGTCCACAATTGATCCTCCCTGGCGGCGGACGCAGGTATTGGCTGTGCCCTTGTTGACAACCTCCAATCCTACCCCGGCCACCCAGTCCAGCAGAGTATCGCCTCTCGGGTCTGTCCAAGGGGAGCCCCAGGCAGCGCATTTGGCATTCAGGTCTCCCATGACCATTATGGGAGACGGGAACGCCCCAGCCACCGTCCGTCCTACCCTCTCCAGGAAGTCCTCAAATTCCCTTAACGGTCTGTTGGGGGAGAAGTAGACCCCTACGACTACCGTATCCCCCATTTTGGCCGCCACATAACCGGAGCCAGAGGAGACCCTAGAGAGGGGAAGCCCTCCATAAGCCGGCACCACAATCGCTACTGTCCCGTCCCTGTCACCCACCCAGTTAGGTTGATGGGGGACGTAATACGGTTCCGCCACAATCGCCACTGCAATACCCCACTCCGCCATGTGCTGGATCATTAGATCTTGGGCACGGGCGGAGTGGTTTAGGTTGCATTGGAGCACCTCTGCCTTTTGTGGTGTATTACGCGTATTAGGCATCAATGCTCCATTTGTTCGCGGTCCGCCCGGTTCTCTTCGACTCCTGGAGGAGTGGCTGGAGGAGCGGTCCGAGGACCAGCTGCGCCCATCAGTTTTCCTCTCACAGGGGGAGGGGAGCAAGCCTGCCCGCCCATCACATGCTCTGCGTTGCGGCCGATTTGGTGGCAGACAGCGCACCATGGGGTCTTCGCCATGCAGTTCATACTCATATGACCGGGCCTGCTACACCTGTAGCACCACTCCCCCCTGTCCACCGGCGACGGGCACAGCGGCCTTGTGTGACCCGTCCCCATGCAGCGGTAGCACCGCAGCGGCAGCTGTTCGAGGACCTCCACTTTTGCCGCCGACCATCCCAGAATTATTCTGCCCGCCGTACTGATGGTTATAGCCGTCGACATAGGGCACCTCAAAATGACAGATCCAGTCCCGTTGGCCGCCATTCTGATGGCGCCCACCGAAATCTGGTCTTCGCCGCATCTGCCTCTGGCGGCGGCCTCCTTCTTCAGGATCTCCGTCGTGACTGATTCGTCAAAGTCAGAGATCCTGACCTCGGCCTTTTTTATCGGCCGGTACACCTCCGCGACATCACCGACCAGGCCGCGAAGCCGCTCTGCCAGCAAGTCCGCCGCCGTGCTACTTTGTGCCCCAGGGACCTCGATTATTCGCGCCCCTGTGGCAGACCTTCTCACCCTGAGGTGGTCCACACCCACCTCCGCCAGCTTGATCGTGGTGGCCCTCTCCATGACAGACTTATAGTCAGTCTGTGCGTCCGGCTTGAGAGCCACCACAACTGCCGCCATTGTTGGGACCACTAATTTCGGGGCCGCCGTCCTGTTTTGGGCATTGCCCTTTGCCACGTTCTGACGTTGGGGGGTCTGGGCTGGAGGAGCAGCGCCCTTGCTCTTACCCTTCCCCTTCCTTACCACCTCCGTCCATGCCATCCCCGGGGGCTCAGGTGGCGGCTCCATTGGGCGAGCTACCCCTTTCCCTCGCCTGGGCACAGGTTGGCTCCTTGGCGCAGGCTTGGCCCTTTGAGCTGGTGTGAGCGGCAGTTGGGACGGTGCAGTCACCTGGGGGGCTGGCTGGGAGGCCCATCCTTTCTTCTTGGTTTTAGCAGAAGAGGGGAGAGGGCTGGGCTCGCCTCCCCTCTCTAAACCGCCTCGGCTTACGTTGGCCACCCCTTCCTGCGCCAGTGGCGCCCTACTTGTCGATGCCAGGGATGGCCGGAGAATGGGCTCCGGCGGCAGCCGGTCCACGACTCCCTGCAGGCGGACATTCACCATATTGCCCAGGGAAATGAACACTTTGTGTTCAAAGTCCCCTAGGCGACTGTCGATCCGTTGCATCACCTCCTCGAGCAGGGTGGACGTGTTACCGTCACTTTCTGGCCTTGGTTCCGCCACTTGGTTGTTCCGCTCCGAGAAGGCTGTGCGTAGCGCCTTCGTTTCAGCTCGCAGGTGTGCCAGCTCCTCCCTCATCCGTTTGTTGTCCGCTCTAAGCGAGCGGACAATCTGTGCCTCCCCCAGTGAGTCTGCGAGGCTAAGCAGCTCTTTGCAGGCTGCATTCATGTGTCCCCAGACCTCCCCCTTTAGGTTCTTGCTCTTGGAAGCCTGCTCTAAAATCGTTTCCGCGCAGCGCCTGATGCCCTCACCAGGGGCCTCCATTTCCGCGTCCGCGCTCTCCGATAAAGGACTGCGGGACCGCGCGCCCACATCCCTCCTCAGCACGGTTGGACGTATGTCCTCCAGCTCCCCGTAGTCCCAGTCTAGGTCCACCAGGTCCGCCTTCCGCAATTTGGCCTTAGCGGCGCTGATCCCCGTGTAATGGCCCTTGCCATGGCTGCGTTGGGAAGCGTTCCGTAGGCGCTCTGAGGCGTCCTCGTTACTTATCTGACCCTCCAGATGCCTTTTCTCCCCTTTTTTTTTAAGTCGTTCCTTGCTCAACTCTACCTTTTTCCTACCCTCCCCAACGACTTCCCGACCGTCACCTTCCTCATCGCTCGACATGTCAAACACGTCCAGATTCTCCCTTGCTTCCGCCCATAATCTCCCCCTAGGTGGACTGGGGGAGATATCTCCCCCTCCAATATACCCCCTAGAGGATTCACCCCTATTACGGCCATCCTCCAGCCTCCCACAATGGCTCCTCCTATGGGTCACTAAACCGGCCCCCACGCCCAAATTTCCCGGGTTACCCCCCGGTAAAACCACCTCCCTGGCATCCCCCCCGGGATTCCAACCCGAATCCAAATTTTCCCCCTCCATAACTATGGAGGGGGCGACCACAGAATTAATTTCCCGAAAATTGGTCAAGTGTGATCTGCGTCACACTCGACAAACTTAAGAAAATTAGTTTTGACGATTTTTTCCCCCCCCTTAGACTCGTCCAAAAATTTTTTTCCAAACGTTGTTATTTGGAAAAAAGTTTTCCCCTCTTAGCCCCGAAAACGAGGTCCCTCTCCGCCCCTGGGATCAGACGCTATCCCTTTTCTCACTTTTACAAACTTAAGTAAGAAAAGTTTTAGCGCCTGATAAACAGGAATAGCACCGCCCGTTCCCTTAATAAGTTCCGACCCGTAAGTCGGAAAATTATTTTGAGAACGGCAACGGGTAGCTAAAGCTAATGCCCTATTTATCAATTTACCAGAAAAGAAGAATTAAGAAGGAAGAAGAAGATACGAATTTTTTCCCGAAGTTGGCGACAAGTTTCGAATCTTCAAAACAAACACTTGTCACCCCCGTATCTCCGGAACTATAAGTCCTAGATTTACGGGACCAACGGGAAAAGATAGGTATTAGAAAGAAAGATTTTTAAGGTTAGAACGAAGACAGAAAAAAAGAAAGAAAAAAAAGATATTATTTTTTTGGCCGAAACCAAGAACTACGCCAAAAAACCTTTCGAAAAAAAATCACCAAAAGTCCAATTGCAAGCCAAGTCGTCAAGTAAATGCAGAATCAATAACCGGAAAAATAAGCCAAAGTTCGTTACTATATCGTCTCCAAAAATCACTCAATTCTCTCTTTAACACCTGCTCGAAAAACCTCAACCTAACCTAACCTAACCTAACCTAACCTAACCTAACCTAACCTAACCTAACCTAACCTAACCTACCCTAACCTTTTTTTTTTTTTTTTTTTGACGGTGTGAAAATGCATTACGCATACCCTCCGGCCCGGAGAGGCCATTTGGAGGGTTATGTGGGACTCTCTCCTCCGGCCGCCATCCTAGTGATGGTGACGGGAGGAGCATACCCACTAAAAACACACCGGCGTTACCCGCTCTGCCGTTATCGGGGGACGCCCTGGGATCATATTTATTCTACCAGTACGTCCCCCCGGCTGCCCCGGCTTACACCGGGCGCACCCTCGCGCCAAAGGAGGGGAGGGTCGGCAACGCAGCGACCCCTCCCCCAGACGTGTAAGGCTTTAAGTTGTGGGTCTCCATCCCACCGGCCCTACTGGGGGAGTAGGCGGTTGATATACTGCAACCGCCTTCTCCCCACCCGTCTGCGCCGGAGCGGGTGCGCATCGGCACTGTCTTCGCGCACTCGCTCCGCTTCCTCCTTCTGCGACATGACTTTGTCGCAGAAATCTACGACAGCCTTCCACAACCTCTCGCTGCTTAGCATACGGGACACTAAATTATGCAACGAGAGGTCGTCTGTCCTCAAAATAGCTCTCAGGTTAGCACGCTCTACGACCCAGCTTGGACATTCCTCTACTGTGTGCCGGGCCGTGTCGTCCTCACAGTCACAGTGGTGACAGCTTTGTGTTGGCTCCCGCCCTATTCGGTACAGGTAATGACCAAAACAGCCATGCCCAGTCATTACCTGTACCAGCCTGTAGTCTAAAGTGCCCTTCTTCCTCACGAGCCAACCCTCAAACGATGGGAGGAGTGCCCCTATTGTCTCAGTACCATAGGGGGACTCCTCTAGCATTCCTTTCCACCTATCTCTTTCCCTCTCAACTGCCGCTCTTCGTCTCGCGGCTACCTCCCGTGGGGCCAGGCGTTCATCCTCCTTTGTTCTGGCCTCCACTCTCACTCTATATCTATCTGCCAGCAACCTGGCGTCTAATTCCCACGGCAGGGTACCGGCGAGAGCGCAGGCAGCCGCAAACGAAACCGTTCGGAAACTTCTACATATCCTCTGGGCTATCACCCGCTGTGGTCTTCGGAGGAGGGCCTTCGTCTTCTCCGAAAGCCTCCCTGCCCAAATCGGCGCCCCATATGTCGCCATACTTCTGATGACATTTGAAAAGAGGCGCCGACACGGGGCTCCAGGGCCTCCCACATTTGGAAGAAGGCGGCCTAACGCCGCCGCAGCACCGACGAGTCGGGGAGCCAGTTGTTTAAAATGCTCCCCGAAATCCCACTTTCGGTCCAGGATTAGGCCCAAGTATTTTATATGGGCCTTGACCTGGATCGCCTCACCCCCTACAGGGATGGTCTCGTCGGCCCGCAGGTGCCAGCCCCTTCCTCCGAACACCACAGCGTCTGTTTTGTCCATTGACACCTTCAACCCCAGAAGACTGATTCTCCGAATCGTAACTTCCGTCGCAACTGCGGCTCTCCTCATCGTCTCCGTGTACTCCCTCCCCCTTACGGCCACCATTGTATCATCTGCATAGCAGATGGTGACCATTTGGGGGAGTTGAGCCCCGCGGATCGCCCAGTCGAAACCGATGTTCCAAAGCAGGGGTCCCAAAACCGACCCCTGTGGAACTCCGCACTCCATCCTCCTTTCCTGGCGACCCGCCGCTCCTTCGTAGAGCACTACCCTATCCGTGAGGTAGTGTCCCACAATATCCCTCAAATAGGGAGGCACATTATGGTATTTGAGTGCCTCCCTGATGACCTCATATGGGAGGGAGCCGAAAGCGTTAGCGATATCAAGTGATACCGCTATGGCCCCCTCACCCTCTGCTTTAGCTGAATCAGCAAACTCTTTCAATGTGCCTATTGCGTCAATCGTTGACCGCCCCACTCGGAACCCGAACTGCCTCTCGCTTATATTCGGGCCCGTGCCCTCCAGGTGTTTGGTAATGCGTCGAGATATTATTCGCTCGAGCATTTTCCCAACTTCATCCAGGAGGACAATGGGGCGGTATCCTGAAGGAGAGTCTGCTGGTCGACCCTCCTTACGCAACAGGCACAGCCTACCCTCTTTCCAAATTTTTGGGAATACCCTCTCCTTGAGGCAGTCATCGAAAATTTTCCTCAACTGAAGACCTAGATGCTTCATTGCCACAGGAATTACTTTTCCTGGGACTCCATCTGGGCCTGGGGCCTTCTTACAAGATCTGAGGCGGATGACTGCCCCCATGATCTCCCCATCTGTAACATCCGGAACTTCGCCGATACCCTCCTGGTTCTCCATTGGGACAGCCATCACTGGAGGTGCGAAATCTGGCGCCGCTGGGAAGAGGCCCTCTACTATCCTCGCAAGGAGTTCCGGCTCAAGTGACTCCATGGGGGGAGCGTTTTTCATTTTGTTCCGCACTATTTTATACGGTCGCCCCCATGGGTCCCTATCCAGCGTGCAGATGAACTCCTCGCGGGCTTCATCTTTCCTCTTTGTTATCGCCAGCATAAGGGCCTCTTTAGCTGCTCTCAAATTCCCCAGCAGCACCTCCTCCTCTTCGGCGGTGTGTCGCCGGCGCCGGCATCGCGTGTACTGCCTTCTTGCCGCATTCGCTATCGTGCGGAGGGCAGCAATTTCCTCTGTCCACCAGTAAACCTGCGTTTTTCCGGGCAGTCGCCTCGCTCTCCTCATCGACGCGTCGCACACTCTCGTCAGCGACGTGCGAAGGCGAACTGCCCGTTCTTCCGCCCTCAAATCCGGCGGGGCCACACACCAGGCCTCGATTAGCGCCACCTCTTCGGCCATCTCTATATCTAGGCTGGCCAGTGACCACCTTGGGAATCCGCCTCCCGTTCGGTGCCTGGCCAGTACAGGCGGCGGCGCCACCCGCGATGGGGAGACCCTCATTCGAATATACATGTGATCGGAGAGGGTCTCTACCTCCTCCAGGACACGCCAGTCGCCAATTCTATCGGCGATTTCAGGGGTTGCCAACGTTACATCGACAATGGACCCCCCCTGCCCTCGCACACAGGTGTTGGCGTGCCCTCTATTGACGATGGCAAGCCCCATTGCCACCGCCCAATCCCTCAGCAATGCCCCTTTTACATCTGTAATGGGGGAGCCCCAAGCCGCGCTCTTGGCGTTGAGGTCCCCCATTAATAGCACTGGTTTTGGTGCGACCCTCCTCAGCACCCTCGCCAAGTTGTCGAGGTGCCTCTCAAAGGCTATGAGCGGCCGGTTGGGGGAGAAGTATGTGCCAATTAACACCATACTTTCCCATTTGGCCGCTACATAGCCTGGTCCCTTCTCCAAAGCCACCAGGGGAGGGAAGTCCCCGATGGCCGGCACTACTAAGGCCACATCTCCATTGGCCGACCCTGCCCAATTGGGCTGAGGAGGGACACACCATGGCTCTGCGACCGCCACCACGGTGACGCCCCACTCCGCCATTACCTGCATTATGAGGTCTTGAGCGCGGGCGGAGTGGTTCGCATTGGTTTGTAGAATCTCCAATGGGCGTACTGGCATTAGAGATCCATGTTAAGTTCCTCATCAGCCTGTTCGGCACCTCTATTAGTCTGCCCCTGGGTCCGGGCGGGGCCTTGTTTCCCTCTTATTTGTGGGGGGTTGCACGCTATGCCCCCCATTATGTGTCCCGCTGGACGTTTGCTGTGATGGCAAACCGCACAGAAGGGAGCTTCCACACAAGTCGCCGCCCTATGGCCTGGTTTGCTACAGCGGAAGCAAAGGTTCCCCCTCTCTATTTCTGACGGGCACGTGGCCCTGGTGTGTCCCGTTCCCATGCATTTGTAGCACCGGAACGGAGCCATATCCAGGACCTGGACCGTCGCGCTGGACCAACCAATGACAATTTTACCACCCTCGCACACCTTTTTCGCCGCAACAATCGGGCACCTCACAAGAGTTGACCCGGTTCCATTGTAGGCGACCCGAATTGAGCCAACCTTCACCTCCTCCAAACCACAACCACCCTTAGTGGCAATTGCCGCCGCCACTGCCTCGACAGTTACTGACTCTATAAGTCCCGATACTCTAAGGCCAGCTAGTTTTACGGGCCTGTAAACTCTAGCCTCATCACCGATGAGGCTCTCCAACTTTTCGCGCAAGCATTCTGCTGCCCTGCCGTTGTCCGTATTTGGGACCTCGAAAATTCGAGCCCCATCAGCGGTTTTGCGAACCCTAACATGATCGAGCCCCACTTCTGCGAGGCCGAAAGATGACGTCGCCTTTGACAAGATTGAAGCGTATGTCGCTTCAGACCCCGGCTTCAATGCTACCACAATGCCGGCCGTTGAGGGAAGCACTAATCCGCGACTCCGTGGCTTTGGCGTTGGTGCAGCCCTCGGTACAGCCCTTGGTGCAGCATTTGACAAGGGCTGAGATGCAGCTGTCACCGTCTTTTTGGCCTTATTTTTGGCCTTCTTGCTCTCTACCGTCTTCCACATTTCTCCCTCCTTTTGGGGAAGCGGCTGCGACATAGATAGCCGCGGTGGAGACGACGGAGCTGAATCTAGTCGCACCGACCGTCCGGGCGCAGGCATCGGCTTAGGTTTGCTCTGCGCCTTACGGGCGGCATGCGCACGTGCAGGCGCAAGAACCTCCAGTGACTCCGGCACACGTGCCACTGACTTCTCCGCCACTTGGGCTTTCAATTCCGCTGCCCTTCGGTCCACCGCCAGTGGGGGGCGGATGATGGGCTCAGGAGGAAGACGCTCCCTTATGACATCAAGGCGAGCGTTCATCATTTCGCCCGCACTAATGATAATCTCCCTCCTAAGGTCCTCTTTCATCTCTTCCAATGCGCTTTTAATGAGCGCCGGTAGTTGGCCTTCCATGGACCCCAACTGAGGCTCCACCCTCCTCTCGGAGAAGGCTTTCCTCAGCGCTTTTGTCTCCGTTTCGAGGTGGGCCAACTGTTCCTTCATCCTTTTATTGTTTGCGCGGAGAGCGCGCAGCTCCTGATCTTCCGTGCGCCCCTCTAGGTCCGCCACCTGCTGTGTAATATCCCGGAGAGCAGTATATATCCTCCCCATTACCTTCCCACTAAGATTACCAGATTTTTTAATTTCAGCTCGCACAATGTCGGTAGCCGAGCGGATCCCCTCAAAAATCTCCTCCATTACTGGCTCTCCTTGCCTCTCCTTTGGGAGGCCATTCTCAACTGCCTCATCCAAGTTCCTCACGAAATCGTCATCCACATCAGGCATGAAGCAACGCTTGGCTGTTGCCGGAGCCTTCGGCGCCTGTGGGACCTTCTTGGTGAAGGCCGTCTTTTTGGCACTGCTGCCTGGTCCTTCCGTGTCCTGGACACCAATGGCACGCTTTCCTCTGCCCTTAGCAGACTCCCTCTCCACCAGTAACAAATCGGCTTTATTCGGTCCTTCCCCCTCTGAGTCAGATGAATCCGACAAATTTACCACCTTAAACGTGGGACTCAAGTTCCCCTGGCCCTCCATTCTACTCAAAAGTACCCTCGGCCAGTCAGACATGGACCCAACCGAGTCCATTATGACGAGAAACTGCAAACCTAACTTTGCCAAAAAAATTTCGGTCAAGCGCGAACCTGACCTTAACAAAATTGACGTTTACAATGTTATTTTTGGTCACTTCGTCGATTTTTCATTCATTACACAGAAGAGCTAGAAGAATTTTGAAAACGTTCAAAAATCGCCCCAACTGACCTCTATTTAATGAGCTACTAAGCAATCACCTATCTTTAGGGATTTCAAAATTATAACAAAAAATATCCTCAAAACCAACTTATATGAAAAGTCGGCGGTGCCTGATGAACACGAATAGCAACCAACAAAAAAATTAATATCTCCTAAACTAATAACTTTAAAATTATAATTCAAATCAAGTTTGAATTCCCACAACTAGCCTAATCTAAACATACAAACGGAAAAAAAATATTTACAACACAAAAGAAGATATGATTTTTTTAAGAAGAAAACGCCGAAAAGAGAAAACCGCAAATGCGAAGAGACTTTTTCTCAATGTTCGAACTTTGAACCCCAATATCTTCCGACTGCGAAGTCGGAAAAATATGGGGCTAAAAGCGTCTGAAAGAGAAAAGCCTGCTCGATTTTTGGTGGAGAAAAATATTAGAGAAAAGGTGGGAGAAAGTACTAAAATAATTTTTTTAAAAGTGAAAACGCCTAAACGAAAAAAATTGTGTTTGTAAGAAAATTAGAAAAAGATTAAAAGTGAATGGAAAATTAAGAGACAGCAAAGAAAAGAACACACCAAAAAATAGCTCTCAGTTTTCTGTATCTAAACTCCAATTTTCACCAATCTACCTCTATTCGCCCACAAAATTTAAACCTCAACCTACCCTAACCTAACCTAACCTAACCTAACCTAACCTAACCTAACCTTTTTTTTTTTTTTTTTGTCGCAGGGAAAATGCATTTACGCATCCCCCCGGGGCTCAGGGAAGGCCCATTAGTGGGGGGTATGTGGGACTCGCCCCTCCGGACACCCGTATCATAGGGATACGGGGGGAGGGGAATACCCACTAAAAACCCTGCGGCGTTTCCGTCCGTGCCGTTAAGGGGGTGCAATGGGTTCGCAAGCATGTCTATCCACGGCACCCCCCGGCAGTCCCGGCTATCGCCGGATTTCCGTCGCCAAAGGAGGGAGAGTCAGCAAACGCGTAACTGACTCTCCCCTCGACATGTAGGACCGTGCAATGCGGGTCCCCAACCCGCGGCCCTACTGGGGAAGGTCACGGTTTACCGCGGCAAACCGTCTGCGCCTCCTCCCCACTCGTCTGCGTCGGTTCGGGAGCGCGTTGGGATCATCCTCGCGCTCCCGTTCCTCGGTCTCCTTCTGTGAGACGACCGTGTCACAGAAGGAGACCACTGCCTCCCAGGATCTCTCGCTGCCCAGCATGGCCGCTACAACACTGTGCAGCGAGAGATCAGCCGTTCCTATGGCTACCACCATAGCATTTCGCTCCACGGCCCAGCGGCTGCACACTTCCAGAGTGTGCTGGGCCGTGTCATCCTCGTCGCCACATTGGTGGCAGATTGGGGTAGGCTCTCGGCCTATTATTTGCAGGTAATGACCGAAGCACCCGTGTCCAGTCATTACCTGCACCAGCCTGTACCCCACCTTCCCATGCTTGCGGTCGAGCCAGGTGTCGAAAGACGGGAGGAGTGCCCCTATGGTGCGGGTTCCATAAGGGCTGTCCTCCAGGTCGCTCTTCCACCTGTCTCTCGCTCTTCTCTTAGCCGCGCTTCTGGCAGCCCTCACTTCCTCAGGAGCTGGGTATTCTCCCGTCTCCCTGCTCCTTATTCGCCGCCTATGAGCCTCCGCGAGCACTTCGGCGTCTAGCTCCCAGGGTAGTGTTCCCGCCAATGCGCAAGCCGCCGCTCCGGCCACCGTGGTGTAACCCCGGATTATGCGCTTGGCCACTACCCTCTGGGGTCTCCGCAACAGCGCCTTGGTTGTCGGAGCCAGCTTATCCGCCCAGATCGGGGCCCCGTACAGGGCCATGGATCTGGCCACCCCAGCGTATAGCCGCCTGCAGGCATGGGAGGGTCCTCCCACATTGGGGAGAAGCCGTCCCAGCTCTGATGCCGTCGCCACTATACGGGGAGCCATTCGCTTGAAGTGCTCCTCGAATCTCCACCGCCTGTCTATAGTGAGGCCCAGGTATTTGATGTGCGGTTTTACCTGGACCTCCTCGTCGCCTATTCTGAGAGATGCGCCCGCCGGGACCCTCCATCCTCTCCCACCGAAGACTATACCCTCGGTTTTTGGGAGGGATACCTTTAGTCCAAGCAGGCGGATCCTCAGAACCATTAGTTCCGTCGCCACCTCAGCCCTCCTCATCAGCTCCCTCAGCTCCCCTCCCCGAACGGCCACCATTGTGTCGTCAGCGTAACACATGACTGACATCCGGGGGAGCAGCTCAGCACGGATGGCCCAGTCGTACCCAATATTCCAGAGTAGGGGTCCGAGTACCGACCCCTGGGGTACTCCGCAGGCCATCCGTCTCTCTATTCGTCCATTTGGCGTGTCGCAAACCACCACCCTGCCAGTTAGGTAATGATCTACGACACGCCTTAAATATAGGGGCACCTCATGGAATTTGAGGGCCTCTCTGATCACCGAGTACGGGAGGGAGCCGAAAGCGTTGGCGATGTCCAAAGACACCGCTATTACTCCTTCCCCCCTCCTTTGAGCGTCTTCGCAGAAGGCCCTCAGTGCCCCCAATGCGTCCATTGTGGACCTCCCGTTCCGGAACCCGTACTGTCTTTCCGACAGGTTGGGCCCCCTCTCGTTTAGGTGCCTAGTGATCCTGGACGAGACAATCCTCTCCATCATTTTCCCCGTCTCATCCAGCAACACTATCGGTCTCCATCCGGAAGGGGAGTCCGCAGGCCTTGTCTCCTTCCGGATGAGGCACACTATTCCCTCTTTCCAGCACCTTGGAAACCACCCCTCCTTCAAACACTGATCGAAGGTAGTTTTGAGGCGGTCACCAAGGTGCTCCATCACGATCGGCAGCATCCTACCCGGCACTCCGTCGGGGCCCGGGGCCTTTTTGCAGGCACTAAGCCTATGGGCCACCATCGTCATTTCCCCCTCTGTAACAGGGGGAACTTCCTCCAGTTGCTCCGGCTCTTCTGCACGTGGGGCAGCCATAGCAGGCGGACTGAAATCGAGGGCCGGCGGAAACAGTCCCTCCAGTATGTTTCGGAGGAGGCTCGGCTCCATAGTGTCTGCGGGAGCTGCTCGCCGGAGTTTCTTCCTGACGAGCTTGTAAGGCCGTCCCCATGGGTCCTTATCTAAGGAGGCCAAGAATGCCTCATGTGCCATGTCCTTAGCCGAGGCTATGGCAACATTGAGGGCCGTCTTGGCATCCTTTAGGGCGGCGTACAGTTCGTCGTTCTCCTCCTGAGTGTGCCTCCTCCTTCTACACCGCGTGTATCTCCGCCGGGCCGCATTGCAAGTGCCCCGCAACGCGGCTACCTCCGGGGTCCACCAGTATGTGGCCATTTTTGCTTTGGCCGGCCCTGCTCTCTTCATCGAGGCATCACACGTCCTCGTCAGGGATGCTCGGAATGACAGGGCCAGGTCCTCCGCACTGGCCTCTGGCACTACTCTTAGACCCCATCTGGCTTCTATCAGCGCCGCCTCCACTGCTGCCTCCCTGTCTAGGGAGGACAGGCTCCACCTCGGTCGACCCGCATTGTTGTCCGGCCTTGGCTGCTGAATTTGCCGGGATCTAGAGACTCTCATTCTGATGTACAGATGGTCTGAGAGGGTCTCCGTGTCTTCCAGGACTCGCCATTCTGCAATCCTTGCTGCCGCCATCGGGGAGGCGAATGTGATGTCCACAATTGATCCTCCCTGGCGGCGGACGCAGGTATTGGCTGTGCCCTTGTTGACAACCTCCAATCCTACCCCGGCCACCCAGTCCAGCAGAGTATCGCCTCTCGGGTCTGTCCAAGGGGAGCCCCAGGCAGCGCATTGGGCATTCAGGTCTCCCATGACCATTATGGGAGACGGGAACGCCCCAGCCACCGTCCGTCCTACCCTCTCCAGGAAGTCCTCAAATTCCCTTAACGGTCTGTTGGGGGAGAAGTAGACCCCTACGACTACCGTATCCCCCATTTTGGCCGCCACATAACCGGAGCCAGAGGAGACCCTAGAGAGGGGAAGCCCTCCATAAGCCGGCACCACAATCGCTACTGTCCCGTCCCTGTCACCCACCCAGTTAGGTTGATGGGGGACGTAATACGGTTCCGCCACAATCGCCACTGCAATACCCCACTCCGCCATGTGCTGGATCATTAGATCTTGGGCACGGGCGGAGTGGTTTAGGTTGCATTGGAGCACCTCTGCCTTTTGTGGTGTATTACGCGTATTAGGCATCAATGCTCCATTTGTTCGCGGTCCGCCCGGTTCTCTTCGACTCCTGGAGGAGTGGCTGGAGGAGCGGTCCGAGGACCAGCTGCGCCCATCAGTTTTCCTCTCACTGGGGGAGGGGAGCAAGCCTGCCCGCCCATCACATGCTCTGCGTTGCGGCCGATTTGGTGGCAGACAGCGCACCATGGGGTCTTCGCCATGCAGTTCATACTCATATGACCGGACCTGCTACACCTGTAGCACCACTCCCCCCTGTCCACCGGCGACGGGCACAGCGGCCTTGTGTGACCCGTCCCCATGCAGCGGTAGCACCGCAGCGGCAGCTGTTCGAGGACCTCCACTTTTGCCGCCGACCATCCCAGAATTATTCTGCCCGCCGTACTGATGGTTATAGCCGTCGATATAGGGCACCTCAAAATGACAGATCCAGTCCCGTTGGCCGCCATTCTGATGGCGCCCACCGAAATCTGGTCTTCGCCGCATCTGCCTCTGGCGGCGACCTCCTTCTTCAGGATCTCCGCCGTGACTGATTCGTCAAAGTCAGAGATCCTGACCTCGGCCTTTTTTATCGGCCGGTACACCTCCGCGACATCCCCGACCAGGCCGCGAAGCCGCTCTGCCAGCAAGTCCGCCGCCGTGCTACTTTGTGCCCCAGGGACCTCGATTATTCGCGCCCCTGTGGCAGACCTTCTCACCCTGAGGTGGTCCACACCCACCTCCGCCAGCTTGATCGTGGTGGCCCTCTCCATGACAGACTTATAGTCAGTCTGTGCGTCCGGCTTGAGAGCCACCACAACTGCCGCCATTGTTGGGACCACTAATTTCGGGGCCGCCGTCCTGTTTTGGGCATTGCCCTTTGCCACGTTCTGACGTTGGGGGGTCTGGGCTGGAGGAGCAGCGCCCTTGCTCTTACCCTTCCCCTTCCTTACCACCTCCGTCCATGCCATCCCCGGGGGCTCAGGTGGCGGCTCCATTGGGCGAGCTACCCCTTTCCCTCGCCTGGGCACAGGTTGGCTCCTTGGCGCAGGCTTGGCCCGTTGAGCTGGTTGGAGCTGGCGGCAGTTGGGACGGTGCAGTCACCTGGGGGGCTGGCTGGGAGGCCCCTCCTTTCTTCTTGGTTTTAGCAGAAGAGGGGAGAGGGCTGGGCTCGCCTCCCCTCTCTAAACCGCCTCGGTTTACGTTGGCCACCCCTTCCTGCGCCAGTGGCGCCCTACTTGTCGATGCCAGGGATGGCCGGAGAATGGGCTCCGGCGGCAGCCGGTCCACGACTCCCTGCAGGCGGACATTCACCATATTGCCCAGGGAAATGAACACTTTGTGTTCAAAGTCCCCTAGGCGACTGTCGATCCGTTGCATCACCTCCTCGAGCAGGGTGGACGTGTTACCGTCACTTTCTGGCCTTGGTTCCGCCACTTGGTTGTTCCGCTCCGAGAAGGCTGTGCGTAGCGCCTTCGTTTCAGCTCGCAGGTGTGCCAGCTCCTCCCTCATCCGTTTGTTGTCCGCTCTAAGCGAGCGGACAATCTGTGCCTCCCCCAGTGAGTCTGCGAGGCTAAGCAGCTCTTTGCAGGCTGCATTCATGTGTCCCCAGACCTCCCCCTTTAGGTTCTTGCTCTTGGAAGCCTGCTCTAAGATCGTTTCCGCGCAGCGCCTGATGCCCTCACCAGGGGCCTCCATTTCCGCGTCCGCGCTCTCCGATAAAGGACTGCGGGACCGCGCGCCCACATCCCTCCTCAGCACGGTTGGACGTATGTCCTCCAGCTCCCCGTAGTCCCAGTCTAGGTCCACCAGGTCCGCCTTCCGCAATTTGGCCTTAGGGGCGCTGATCCCCGTGTAATGGCCCTTGCCATGGCTGCGTTGGGAAGCGTTCCGTAGGCGCTCTGAGGCGTCCTCGTTACTTATCTGACCCTCCAGATGCCTTTTCTCCCCTTTTTTTTTAAGTCGTTCCTTGCTCAACTCTACCTTTTTCCTACCCTCCCCAACGACTTCCCGACCGTCACCTTCCTCATCGCTCGACATGTCAAACACGTCCAGATTCTCCCTTGCTTCCGCCCATAATCTCCCCCTAGGTGGACTGGGGGAGATATCTCCCCCTCCAATATACCCCCTAGAGGATTCACCCCTATTACGGCCATCCTCCAGCCTCCCACAATGGCTCCTCCTATGGGTCACTAAACCGGCCCCCACGCCCAAATTTCCCGGGTTACCCCCCGGTAAAACCACCTCCCTGGCATCCCCCCCGGGATTCCAACCCGAATCCAAATTTTCCCCCTCCATAACTATGGAGGGGGCGACCACAGAATTAATTTCCCGAAAATTGGTCAAGTGTGATCTGCGTCACACTCGACAAACTTAAGAAAATTAGTTTTGACGATTTTTTCCCCCCCCTTAGACTCGTCCAAAAATTTTTTTCCAAACGTTGTTATTTGGAAAAAAGTTTTCCCCTCTTAGCCCCGAAAACGAGGTCCCTCTCCGCCCCTGGGATCAGACGCTATCCCTTTTCTCACTTTTACAAACTTAAGTAAGAAAAGTTTTAGCGCCTGATAAACAGGAATAGCACCGCCCGTTCCCTTAATAACTTCCGACCCGTAAGTCGGAAAATTATTTTGAGAACGGCAACGGGTAGCTAAAGCTAATGCCCTATTTATCAATTTACCAGAAAAGAAGAATTAAGAAGGAAGAAGAAGATACGAATTTTTTCCCGAAGTTGGCGACAAGTTTCGAATCTTCAAAACAAACACTTGTCACCCCCGTATCTCCGGAACTATAAGTCCTAGATTTACGGGACCAACGGGAAAAGATAGGTATTAGAAAGAAAGATTTTTAAGGTTAGAACGAAGGCAGAAAAAAAGAAAGAAAAAAAAGATATTATTTTTTTGGCCGAAACCAAGAACTACGCCAAAAAACCTTTCGAAAAAAAATCACCAAAAGTCCAATTGCAAGCCAAGTCGTCAAGTAAATGCAGAATCAATGACCGGAAAAATAAGCCAAAGTTTGTTACTATATCGTCTCCAAAAATCACTCAATTCTCTCTTTAACACCTGCTCGAAAAACCTCAACCTAACCTAACCTAACCTTTTTTTTTTTTTTTTTGTTGACCCAGGGGAAATCCGTTATGGATCCCACTCGGCCCGGGAGAAACCGAGTGGGTATGTCCGACTCGCACGGACTAAAACCCCTGGGGTGTTCCACCGCTCGCTTTTGGACGGGGTTTCGGGAACGCGGCTGCCAACTTCCGATACCCCGTCAGCGTTGCCTTTTAAGGCCCATTCTATTGTGGCTGCTCATGCAGCATCCTCCGCTGAAGGCACCTCGGAACACTTGAGGACCTTCCAGCTCGGAACCTCTTCTGGCGGGTGATGGAGCTCCCGATCCATCACCCGCAGGTTCGCGTTAGGGCGGCAGCATTCTGCCTGCGAAGGCTCTTCGCTGCCTTCCTGTCCTCCTGCGGCGCTGAGGGAGCGAGTTGGCGTCATCCTCGCGCCTTCTCTCTGCAGCCTCCTTTTGTGTCATCACTGCGACACTGTAGGTGGTTGTTGCCGCCCACGCCTCCTCACTGTCAGTCATTTGGAGAATTAGTTCTGGCAGTGAGAGGTCTCCTCCCACAGCCGCGGACAGGACAGCGCGAGGCTCCGCCCACGCAGGGCACTCTTCGCGCGTGTGTTGGGCCGTATCCGCGGCTCTCCCGTCACAGTGGTGACATTCTGTAGTCATCTCCCGTCCCACCACCTCACACAGGTACCTGCCGAAGCAACCGTGCCCCGTCAGAAGCTGTGTGAGGTGGAAGGAGGGTGCGCCGTGCTTGCGCTCGACCCATTTTTTCAAAACGGGCCGAATAGCGGCCACTAGATCCCGGCTAGCACCCGGGATCTCAAGTCGCTCCGTCCATTGATGGTAAAGGACGTCGTGCGCCTCTTCCCTCCATTTGCGAATCTCTTCAGGAGCCGGCCAGTTTTCTTCGCTCCTTGCTGCTATGACCCGCCAGTAGACGCCGGACTGAACCGCGGCTTCTAGGTCCCAAGGCGGGCTTCCAGCCAGCAAGCAAGCTCCTGCGTAAGAGACGGTACGGTACGCTCGAGCCACCCTGAGAGCTATGGCCCGCTGCGGCCGCCGTAATAGGGCCGCGTTTCTAGGTCTCAGGGTATCCGCCCATATCGGTGCTCCGTAAAGCGCCATAGAGCGCACCACACTCGTGTACAGCCTCCTACAGGCTCTTCCTGGCCCACCCAAATTCGGGAGGATCCGTCCGAGCGCTCCAGCGGCAGCCATCAGCTTTGGAGCCAACCGCCGAAAGTGTTCCTCGAACTTCCACCTGCCATCAAGAACGAGTCCCAGGTACTTCATCGTTGACCCGACGGCGATGGAAGTTCCCCCCACTGTAATTTTTGAGCCTTGCGGTGGTTTGTTGCGAGGCCCATGAAAGACCAGGACTTCCGATTTGTGTAAGGCCACCTCCAGGCCCAGTGCCCGTATTCTGTGGACCACGCATGCTACCCCTGCCGTAGCTAAGTATGCAGCCTCTCTGTGGGTCCTGCCGCGGGCCGAAACCAGGGTATCGTCAGCGTAACAGGTGACACTGACTCCCGGCATAGTGGCCCCGCGTAGAACCCAGTCATAGCCGATGTTCCACAGCAGCGGGCCCAGCACTGAGCCCTGCGGAACACCGCATGACATCTCCCTTCGCCCCCAGCCGTTAGTAGTTGGGAATATCACAGAGCGCCCGGCAAAGTAATCCGCCACTATGTTTTGCAAGTATTCGGGCACGTTGTGATACTTTAGAGCCGCCTTAATTGTTTCCCAGGGTAGGGTGTTGAATGCGTTCGAGATGTCGAGCGATACAGATATCACCACCCCACCCCGTGAAACTTCCTCTTGCGCGAAATCTCTGACCCGCGCGATCGCGTCCAGCGTGGAACGAAGGGGACGAAATCCATACTGGTAATCGCTAAGACCCGGTTGCATAGTCCTGGTGAGACGAGTGGCTATTATTCGCTCAAAGAGTTTGCTCATCTCGTCGAGCAACACGATGGGACGATAGGCCGACGGCTGATCGGGCGGGCGTCCATCCTTTCGAAGCAGCACCAATTTTCCCGTTTTCCACCGTTCAGGGAATCGCCCCAGAGTCAAGCACGTAGTAAAAAGGGCTCTGACTCTCTCCTCCCACTCACTAAGTGCGATCACCAAAGCACTTCCTGGTATGCCATCTGGGCCGGGGGCAGTTTTCTTTGAGCGAAGTTTGAGAATAGCCACCCTGAATTCCACCTCTGTCAGTGGTGGTACATCTCTTAGTACTTCCGGTAGTCTTGTGATAGGCGCCATCGCTGGCGGAACGAACTCACCCCTCTGTGGGAATAGAGTTTCTACTACTCGCTCCAAGACGTCTGGCTTGAGACTACTTGTTAGTGGGGGCGTCCAAGGTCGGAGTTTTTGCCGCACAGCTCGATACGGCCTTCCCCAGGGATCTCTATTTAGCGTCTCGAGCCACTCCTCCCACGCCGCCTCCTTGGCTTGTGCAATAGCCGTCTGCAAGGATGTACGAGCAGCCCTATAGTTATCGTACAGGATATTTTCATCGGCCTCGTATCGAATACGCCTTCTTCTGTATCTGGTATACTGACGACGCACAGCCACGCAGGCGTTCCGCAGTTTTCGGAGTTCTGGTCGCCACCAGTATACCTGTTGCTTCGGAGTGAAAGGTTTCGCTCTTGGCATTGCCGCATCGCAAACGCGAACAAGAGCATTGCCAAGATTTTTGGCTTCGTGATCTATCTGTTCTGTCACTGGGACGGCACTAATTCCCCACGACTCAACAATTGCTGCCTCCTTTGCAAGCTGCCAGTCTAGCTTCCTAAGTACCCATTTAGGACTGTTTTCAGCTCTAGGTTGGTTTGGTCTGTACGGTATGGCAGTGGGAGTGAAGAGGTCGAACCGGATATACCGGTGATCGGACAGCGACTCCACGTCTACTTCTACCCTCCAGTTTAGAATAGAGCGAGCAAGGGCATTGGATGCAAATGTGATATCTACGATCGATTCACCCTGCTGCCTCACGCACGTACTTTCCGCACCAGTGTTCATGACATTTAGTCCAAGAGATACTGCCCACTCTTCTAAGACATCCCCCCTCACGTCTGTAATGGGAGAACCCCAAGCTGCAGATTTGGCATTAAAATCCCCAGCTACAATAACGGGCGTCGGGTTTACCTGCCCAACTAGAGCTCCAATTTTAGCTAGCATTGTTTCAAAATAAGCCAAGGTATTATTTGGCGAGGAGTATACTCCAATTATGACTGCACCTCCTACTACGGCAAGCACAAATCCACGACCCCTCACAGTATTTTCAAAGGGCGGAGATCCAGCTACAGCGGGGGCTATTATGGCCACCGTTTTGTCAAGGTCAGATATCCAGTCATCTCGATCGGGAACGAAATACGGCTCTGAAACGACAGCCACGCCTATATGCCACTCTGCCATGGTTTGGACCACAAGATCTTGGGCCCTTGCGCAGTGGTTGATATTCGCCTGTAAACACGAAAGCGCCATATTATTGTGTTTCCATTGATTCCTCTGCAGCTAAATGCTGGGAAGATGGGGCGGCTACCGGGGCAGGTCCTATCTTCTTTCCTTCTCTTGTGGCAGGGCGTGCCTTGCCGCTCTGACAATCTTTGGCACCAAGACGGTGCCCTGCCGATTTACCAGCAGCCGTGCATATAACACACTTCGCTTCGGCGGTGCATTCTCGGGCTTTGTGGCCTGCAATACCACAGTTATAGCACAGGCAGCTGCGATCTACACCTCTATCGCACTTTGCCCCAACGTGGCCTGTTTTCAGGCACTTATAGCAGCGCAACGGCTTTGTCTCCAGCAATACCACTCGCGCAAAGACCCAACCCACTTTAATCCGGCCAGATTCCAAAATTTTCTTAGCGGCCGCTACTGGGCAGCTGAGCCATAGTGATCCTGAACCAGTTTGCCCCTGCGAGATAGTACCAGATTTTATGGCGTCCACTGGACAGCCCCCTTCCAATGCAACAGCTGCGACTACTTCTTCGCCAGTAACGGAGTCATCTAGTCCTGTGACTCGAATCTCGGCACATTTCACAGGACGCCGAACTTGGACTTCAGCACCAATGACTCCGCGGAGTTTTTCGGCCAGCTCGTCCGCTGCTGCCTCAGCGTTCTCGGTTTGCGGCGGCAGTTCTAGCATTCGCGCACCAGTGACTGCTGTCCGGAATCTTAAGGCAGAAATTCCGAGCTCCTCTAGTTTGATATTTTTCCGCGCCTCGGCCAGGACAGTTTCATATTTTGCCCCTTTTTCGATTGCCTCTGGTTTTAACGTCAGCGTGATGGCAGCCGTACGCGGAGGATTAAGTTTCCTCTTTTTATTTTGTCGAAGCCTCGTCTTTGGAGCGCTGAACTCTTTGAACTCAGTCGCTGTTTTGTTCGCCTTCTTGTTTTTGGCTTTACTGCCTACTACTGCACTCCAGTTTTGCTTATCTGGCACAGCATCTGCGTTTGTACGAAGATTTGCAGCTTCCTGTCTGGCCGCAACCGCTTCCTGGGCTGCTAGGCTGACTCGCTTGCTCTTCTTGCCCTTTTGGGTTTGCTTCTGATGTTCACCAGCAGGGGCAGGGTCCGCGACTGCTGCAGTTTTTGCTGCAGACTGGGCTGTTAAGGAGGTAGGACCTCGATTGTCCAATCCGGTTGGAGCAGCTGATGCATTCTTGCGATCGGCTGCTAATGGAGGCCTCAGCCGAGGTTCCGGTAGCAAACGACTCTCTATGCCTTCCATTCGGGCGTTTAGCATGTTGTTAAACTGGTCCCGGTTCGAGCGTGAAACCTCCTCGATGAGCCGACGAATGTCATTTTCGGCTAATGAAGATGGCTGACTTCGCATCTCGTCAACTTGCTTCCGCAGTTCAGTCAACTGCCAGGACAGCCGCGCATTAGCTGCCTCCAGGCGGGCGACTTCTTCATTTGCTGTGCGGGACGTGACTTCTGCAAAAGCCGCCCCGATTTTTTCTACTGATGCTTTAAGGTCCCTCTGATGGGTGCCTTTTAAGTGGCCTGACGTGTTGGTGACATTTATAATTGTTCTCAGGGCATTTTGTATGTCTTCACCTAGGTCTGCCAATGTTTTGTCATCAAATTGTGTAAGAGACACTTGCCGACTCATTACGCGCTCGGCTCTTTCTCGGGCCACGGATTCGGCCAGCGCGTTAGACGCCGCCAGGTCTTTCTGCTCCTGGACCTGTCTGTCTCGTTCTTTTTCGGTGTTGACCTCCTTCAAAAAATTTCCAAAGCCTATGTATCGGCCCGATGTTGGCGGCCGGCCTCTGCCCCTTTTGGGTGTCCGCTTTTGCAGTTCGCCTTTTGGAATGGCGCCTTCACTGAGAGTCGCAATATCGCTCTCTGAGCCGGAGGATAATTCGAGCTCACCAGCCGGTCTTTTCCCTCCTTTTTTGCTCCAGAATTTTCCATCAAGTTCTGTTCCTTGGGAGCTCACAGTCTTCATACTGCATGCTGAGGAGTCTGACTCCGAGAGCCGCTGTATTCTGACGATTGGTTGCAGGTTTGGAGAATTTACGTCAAGCTCGTCAGTTGGGGTGCCCAATATTCTATGGGCTTCACTGCTCGAGCCTTCTCCTTCTGCTCTTCTTGCCTCCTCTAGATGCTGGCCCTGAGAAGGGCCGTTTTCGTATTGGCCCTCAGAAGGGCCGTTTTGGTTGTTTGTTTTTTTATCGTTATTTGCCATAAGTATAATTCCCACGAGTATAGGACGAATGTTAACGCTAGCGGGTGACGCCTATTCCGACTAGTGGACTTAATACTCTAGAGGTCGTCCGGTATCTAGAGGTTTTAACGACTTCGCTGTCGGGTGTTAAAGAGTTTTCCTTCTCGCGGGCCGGCCAGTTAAGGCAAGCCCTCCGCGCCACGAACACTACCCGTACCCCATATCGCCCCTGATGGAGGTCGTTGGGAGAGTGCTGCGGGTTGCGGGATTCAAGGAGAGCTGGCGTAGACTCCCCTATGTAGTTACGTTTAAAACTACCACACACTCGTTTTTCCATCAACATAGGCATGAAGCCTACCACCACTACGGCCATGCGCCAAACATTCAACTCTTCTATTCATTAACCTCATTCATTCACCCTTTCAGACATTATACAATCAAAGCCGTCGTCCCAAAGGCCTCCACCGACAAACACGGCACTACGGCCAACGCAGGAGAAGACTCGACTGCCATTACCACTGTGACTGGTAGTTAGCAGAGGGAGAACAGCAAACGCGCAACTGAGCGGCTATCCTCCCCCTCCCAGGGTGCACCACGAGGAGGTCTACCAGCCCTGCACCCCAACCTAACCTAACCTAACCTAACCTAACCTAACCTAACCTAACCTAACCTTTTTTTTTTTTTTTTTTTTGACGCAGGGGTAAATACATTTACGTATCTCACCCCCAGGCTACGAAAGCCCGTTGGGGATGGGGTGGTATGTGGGACTCGCTCCTCCCATAACCCCTCTGCTGGGCAGAGGGAGGGGAGAAGAATACCCACTAACATCCCCTGCGGCGTTACCCTCTCTGCCGTTATAGGGGAGCATCATGAGATCACTAATATTCTACCACGATGCCCCCCCGGCCGCCCCGGCTGTTCACCGGGGGCACCCTCGCGTTAGGGCCCGTCCACATGTCCACGGCATGGCACTGCCACCGCGGGCATGCGGGCGGGCCCCTAGGGGGAGGGATTGTGCAACGCTACAACCCCTCCCTAGTCGTGTAGAGCCTCATCTGCGGGTCCCCAACCCGCAGCTCTACTGGGGGGTCAAGGCATTGACGAATTGCCGTCGCCTGATTCCCCTTCGTCTGCGCCGTAGCGGATGCGCGTCAGCTCTATCTTCGCGCGTCCGCTCCGCTTCCTCCTTTTTCTTAATAACTTTTTCGCAAAAGTTATTAAAAGCCGCCCAAGATCTCTCGCTGACCAGAATTTTTCCGACTATATTATGCAGCGAGAGATCATCCACGTTCAGGGCTGTTTCCAATTCCCATCTCTCTGAAGCCCAGGTTGGGCATTCCATCACTGTGTGTAACACGGTGTCGTCTTCATACCCACAGTGATGACACACCGGCGAAGGTTCCCTCTTTATTGTGTGCAGGTAATGACCGAAGCAGCCGTGTCCAGTCATTACCTGCACTTGTCTGTATGTCAGTGTCCCACTTTTGCGGTCAAGCCAGCTGTCGAAGGATGGGAGGAGCGCTCCTATAGTATACGTTCCATAGGGCTCATCCTCCAGCTGGCTTTTCCACCGATCTCTTTGCCTTTTTTTTTCTGTCTCCAGCCGGGCCTCTAATTCTTGAGGAGCCAGACGCTCATCTGCGATGCGTAGCTCCAACCTCTGAGAGTAACCTAACCTAACCTAACCTAACCTAACCTAACCTAACCTAACCTAACCTAACCTAACCTAACCTAACCTTTTTTTTTTTTAAGAGGGGAAAATGCGTTACGCATACTACTGAGGCACGGGGACGGGCCCCAGTGGTTATGTGGGACTCCCATATAGGCTAATGAGACCCATGGTGTACCCACTAAAAACCCCTCTGTGTGCCGGCTCACTGCTGTAAAGGCGAGGCCACAGGGACGCCGAAGCACAACTTCCGCGACCTCGCCAGCGGCTGTCCGGAGATCGGACGCGACTCAAGGGGGAATTGTTCCCCCGTTCCTCATTTGCGGGCGCACCGCGGGAGCGGCACGCCTTCCAACACAGGGACCCTTGTGTGGGCGACAGACGTCCCCGAGCTTATCGCCCACAGGTGCCCTTAAGGGGGAAGTCGGCGGTCATAAGCCAACCGCCGCCGCCCGACACGTTTGCGGCGCATAGGTTGGGAATCTGGGTCATCTTCCCTTTCGCGCTCCGCCGTTTCTTTTTTCACCATCACCGCTTCGCAGAAATTGAGCACAGCCCTCCAAGATACATCTCTGTCCACCATGCTGCGGACTACGGCGGGTAGCGAGAGGTCGTTACCCACTGCAGCTCTGAGCGTTCGACGTTCCTCATCCCAGGCAGGGCAGTGCTCTAGCGTGTGCTGTGCGCTTTCCTCTGGGCAGCTGTTGCAATGATGACATTTTTTGGTCAATTCCCTTCTCGCTATTTGGTGCAAGTACCATCCAAAACAACCGTGCCCCGACAGGATCTGTGTCAGTCTGAATGTCATAGGGCCATGGTCCCGGTCAAGCCATTGTTTTAGGACCGGACGGACTGCCTCGATGGTCCTATGACCAGCACTAGGATACGCAAGCCTCTGCTCCCAAATTTCCATCATTTCAAGGCGAATAGCGTCACGCCGTCCTTCGATTTCTCTTGGTGCTGGTGAATCGCCTCTCTCAGATGCCTCCTCGCGCCAGCGGTAGACCGCTGCGAGGGCTTTTGCTTCAAGGTCCCAAGGAAGAGACCCAGCCAGCACACATGCTGCTTCGAAGGAAATCGTACGATACCCTCGAATTGTCTTTGTGGCCATTGCCCTTTGCGGTGTTTTTAAGACAGATATTACCTCCCTTTTAAGTATGTCAGCCCATACTGGGGCCCCATACAGAGCCATTGATCTCACCACTCCCATATAAAGCCGTCGACATGACGCCTTTGGCCCCCCCGTGTTCGGGAGTATACGCCCTAAAGCGCCAGCTGCTCCCAGCAATTTCGGCATCAAGCTCTTGAAGTGAGCATGAAATGTCCACCTACTGTCTAGTACGAGCCCCAGGTATCTCATATTGGGCTCAACTCCTATCCTTGTTCCACCTACCACTATGTTCGCGTCAGGCGGAGGAGCATTTCGGGGCCCATGGAAGCATACAGCTTCGGATTTTTGTAGGGCCACTTTCAACCCCAACCGCCGGATTCGACTGACGACGTGAGCGACTCCGACTGTTGCCAGTATAGCCGCCTGTCTAAAATTCTTTCCCCGAGCTGTTACCAAGGTGTCATCGGCATAACAGCAGAGATCTATGCCATGTAGGTTTGCACCTCGTAGAACCCAGTCATACCCAATATTCCACAGAAGTGGTCCAAGAACCGACCCCTGTGGAACACCGCGGGACATCGGGTATCTTGCCCACTCCTTAGGACCCGGGTATGTTACATACCTTTCAGATAAGTACGAATCAATTATCCGCCACAGGTAACCTGGCACCTCGTGGTATCGCAGCGCCTCCTTAACACAACTCCATGGCAGCGTGTTAAATGCATTTGCAATATCTAGAGACACTGCCAAGACAACTTCTCCTCGAGAGACACTGCTTCGTCTGCCAGGGCCTTAACACGAAGAATGGCACCGACTGTAGAACGACCACCACGGAAACCGAACTGACAGTCCGCCACATCAGGTCCGACACGTGTAAGGTGCTTGATGAGGCGGTTAGCTATTATGCGCTCGAAAAGCTTCGCGACTTCATCAAGTAAAATTATCGGACGGTATGCAGATGGAGAATCTGCCGGGCGCCCTTCCTTTTTTAGCAGAACTAGCTTGCCAGTTTTCCACTGCCGTGGAAATGTGCTTTGTTGAAAGCAAGCTGAAAACATTCTCAGAATTCTCGGCTCTAGAACTTTGCTGGTCAAGACCCAGGCACGGCCCGGTATACCGTCCAGGCCCGGGGCTGTATTTTTGGCCTTGAGCCTAAGCATAGCTGCTCCTAACTCACCTTCGGAAACATCCGGCACTTCCTCTTCTTCATATATTGCTGTCGGTGCTGGTGCCATTGCGGGTGGCACAAAGTTTTCGCAGGTCGGAAAAAGTGCTTCCACCACATCTCGTAGTAAGTCTGGCTCGAGAATTCGCGTCAGGGGGGGAGCCCAGGAGCGAAGCTTGCTTCGTACCATCTTATATGGTCGCCCCCACGGGTCATTATTTAGTGTCTTTAACATTTCTTGCTGAGCGCCTTCCTTTGCCTGTTTTATTGCAAGCTGCAGGGCTTTTGTACGCTCTCTGTAGAGTGTATACAGTTCTGTTTCCCGGACAGGATCTCTGAGTCTTCTCCTTCGCTGATGACTATAGAGGCGCCTCGCCGCAACGCATGACCTTCGTAGTTGTTGGAGATCCATTGACCACCAGTAAACCTGCCGTTTAGGCGGATGGGGCTTAGCTCGAGGCATTGCTGCGTCGCAAATGTTTATCACGGCTCCATTGAGCCACTGTGCTTCTTCTTCTACGTCTACCGGGTCTGCAGGGACCGGGTTCCAGGCTTGAACATTTGCGGCTAGAGCTAATGACTCCCTATCGAGACGTTTCAGTGCCCAACGCGGTCCGTCGCCAGGTACTGACTGACTAATAGGACCACTGGCAGTATTTGGGACCGTGGAGACCTTGTATTGTATGTAGCGGTGATCCGATAACGTTTCCTCATTTTCTAGCACTTCCCAAGCGTGGATGTGACGTCCCAGGGCAGCATTTGCAAATGTCACGTCTACAATGGAGCCAGCCTGTTGGCGCACACATGTGTTGACTGAGCCCTGATTGACCACGATCAGACCTGCCGCAATTGCCCACTCTTCCAATTCATATCCTCGCACGTCTGTAGACGGTGATCCCCACGCTGTGGACTTGGCGTTTAGATCACCGGCAACAAGCACGGGCCGTGGATGGCTTCGGCCGATAACTGCACCCACATCTGCCAGGTAGGACTCGAATTCGGCCAAGCTCCTATTAGGCGAGAAATAAACACCCACCACCATGATGCCGCCGAGGAGCACAGCTACGAATCCTTTTCCCTTCTCTACTTTCTCGAAAGGAGGTGAGCCAGCAGCAGTTTGGGTGATTATCGCCACCAAACCGTCATGGTCCCCAGCCCAATTGTCCCTTTGGGGGATAAAGTATGGTTCGGAGACGATAGCCACGTGTGCCAACCACTGCGACATGCTCTGGAACAGGAGGTCCTGAGCTCTAAGGCAGTGGTTGAGGTTCCCCTGTAAGAATGTTAGTGCCATTATATTATATCCATTGGCGCTACCTGCTCAGCCTCAGCCGCAACAGTAGCGGATGGGTGGACGGATTGCGAGGGAGCACGGGAGCTATCGCTATTCTTCTTCCCCTTCTTATTTTGCTCGGATGCATTACACGCCTTGCTACCGATTGTGTGTCCTGCCGGTTTGTTGGCCGCGGCACAGAGAACACAGTACGGCGTGGCTGAGCATGTGGCCGCCTTATGACCAGACTGTCCACAGCGATAACACAAGTCGCTTCGGTCCTCTAGTCCCTTGCACTTTGCGCGAACATGACCCGCTTCAAGACAGCGGAAGCAGCGCATAGGTTTTTGTTCAAGCAGCTGTACACTTGCCGAGACCCATCCAACAAGGAGTCGGCCGCCCTCCATTAATTTTTTCACTGCTGCAATTGGACAGCGAACCCAGATTGAGCCCAGACCTGAGAAGTTTTGACGGATTTCACTGCATTTAACTTGGTCTAGGGTACATCCGCCCACTTTTACCACTGCTTCTTTCACGTCTTCTGGCGTGACGGAGTCATCCAATTTTGAGATTCGCACTTCAGCGGTTTTCTCAGGTCTAGAGACTTGAACGACATCATTATTTAGAACTTCCTTCAGTTTATTGGCGAGAGCATCTGCTTTCTCGCCGCTAGTTGCTCCGGGTACTTCTATAATAGTTGCCCCCGTGACAGCCCGCTTGAACCGCACTCCCTGAATCTGTAGTTCACTTAGATCAATCTTTGACCTGGCCTCCTTTAGAATGTCCCCGTAAGTGGTCTTGCAGTCTCCGGTTTCTTGCTTTAGCGTAAGAATTACTGCCGCCGAACGAGGAAGGCGCAGATTGCCGGATTTGGGCTTCTTAGGCTTCTGCCTGTCCTTCTTGGGCTTCGTAGCCTTCTGCTGATGCATTTGCGGAGCCGAGCGAGGATTTGCTACCTTATTAGTTTGTCCTGTTCGGCCCGCAATCCTCCAAGATTCATCCCTAACCGTAGGAGCTGACGGCATAGGCTGAGGAGAAGGTGATCCGGCAGAGCGAGCCGCGGCGGCTTCGGCTGCTGCGAGGTTCGTCTTCTTCTGCCTTCTTTTCTTCCCTTTCCCCGTCTCTTTGTTACCTTTTTGCGGTTTCTCAGTAGGATTCGGGGTACCTCGTCTTGTAGCTGACCTGAGAGCGATTTCGGGCTTCTGGTTATGGGGAGCGACCTGCTGAGCAACCTGTTTCCGGTCAGCTGCCAGCGGGGGCCGCATTGGTTTGGCCGGTAGAAGCCTGCCCTCCAGCTCTAAAGCTCCCATCCTCGCATCAAGCATCAGCCCTATTTGTTCCGTCACGGATCTTGTTATATCCTCGATACTGAGGGACCCTCTGACACCCTTGCGGGAGCTACTGGTGTTCTCTTTGGGTGGAGACGGCCTCTTAAACTGGTCCCGAAAGTCTGCTCTCAGCTGCGCCATCTCGGCTCGAAGCTCCGCCACCTGGGCGCGCAAGCATTCATTTTGCACCTGTAGTCGCCTTGTCTCTTCCGAGGAAGTACGCTCTGCGAGGTGCTCGAACGCGTCTCTGATAGACACGATAGCGTCCTTTAATTTCCTCACATGGGTGCCTTTCAGATTGTTGGAGGTTGTGGCAACCGAGGATATTACCTGAAGGCTACCCTGAACTCGCTTGTCAAGCGCAGCCGCAGAGAGATCGTTCTCCGTACCAGACTGATCTGAGCTGGTTTTGGTGCTACCTGCCTGGCTGCGACTTGACAATGGCCGTTGTAGGGCAGCCGCCTCTTCCTCTGCCTTTAATCTAAGGTCTTCTCTGTTGGCGCGTCTTAACTCTTCTTTGGCCTTGGCCAGACCAACATTGTGGCCTCTGGAAGAGAACCGGCCGCGGCCTCGCTTAGACACAGGCCGGTCTCCCTTCTCAGGGCCCCCCTCGGAGTCTGACCCCAGGCCGCCGGACCCGCGCGTTTGCCAGAACCGTCCATCACTGTCGCTCAATGACAAGTAATAGTCGGTCTCAGCCCACTTATCACCGTGTCCGTTGCGACGAACTGGATCAGAGCACACAGATATCATGCTCTCTGCATCAGATTCACCAGCCGCCTCTTTTCCATCCACGCGGGCCTCCTGTTCCATTTCATTAGGGGCAACAGCCTCCGACCCCATCCTGCAGTTTTCCTGCGCTGGTGCCTGGACCAGCTCGCGATCGCAGCGGGTCAGAACCACCCGTAAATCCGGGAGCGATCCCCCCAGTGCAGTCTGAGCCTCCATGCGCGAGACCACCGCCCGTTCACCACGCACATCCGGCACCCCACCATGCGAAGGGACAGTTGACCTCGACGGCCCCGCCGCAGCCTCCAGGAGCTGTGGGGTGGGCCCGGGTTTCCCCCGCCCCAGCTTCAGAAAATCGGCCCGGGCCCTCCCCGAACCCTGGCCTCGTCCTCTCTTATTGGACCCGGAGCCGGGCCTTGCTTCGGGGCCGGAAGCATCGCCACTGGATACCACGGACCCGTCCTCCTCGCTCAGCAGCCGCTTCCGCGCGTCCCCGGACCGACTCGAGGCGGGAACATGCAGCGAGCCATCGGAATCGGCTGTGTCATTTTCGGCGTCGGTCACCAACGGCGAAAAGCAGATGTCATCACTAGGCAGGTCGCGAGTGTCAACCTTACCGGGTGAAAAGAACTCCTCCCTACCTGCCGGGAGCATTTCATGTCCGCCGCGTGCCCTTCTCCCACAGAACACTCTCGTGGGGATTGGCGTGGGTGACCGCACGTATTCTTGCGGTACCACGAGCGCCTCCTCTTCTCTGTCCTCACCATCCGCAGGGATGGCGTGACGTATAAAACGCCCGTGTTTGTCCCGGACTGGGCGGTACTCTATGGTTTGGGGGTTAGAAGATGGTGTTGGTGGTGTCGTAGCAGACGCCTTTGCATCATCCCTGTCCCCTCCTCCGCGCAATCTTAAACCTAATTCGCATGCATCGTTGTCAATTAAACATTTGCCATGGTCGTCGTTGGTTATCGTCCTTGAGTGCTTTGCCCCCCCAGAATACGATGGGCAGAATGTCACCACAGCGCGGGCACTTGCCCGTTCTGTGGTGTCACCGAGGATTGAGACCCCCTGGAGTAGTTTACACTTTTTAAAGCCACTCATTTTTTGCTATTTTTTAAGGAGGTATGCCCCCCCTCTGACGTTCATGACTGGGCTCCCCCCAGCCACGCATCCCATCGGCACGCCCGTCACACCTTGGGATTGGGGATTTTTTATAGTGGTTAACTCCACGTGACCCTCCTCTCAGTGAGGGAGGTCCCCGGTCCGCTCAGTGCGGGTTACGGGTTGCCCGTCAGTGACCGTAGCCACAACAACGCGCCAGGTAGTCTAAGCTACCCTAGAGTAGCTCGTGAACCGAGCTCCACCTGCGTCCCATGGGGACCTGGCGTCTCGCACTGTGCCCTCTGCTGGTTTCAGAGGGACACGCGGAGCCGCTCCTCGTGTGCTGTTCTTAGTCTGGCTCCTCTCCTCAGGCCTGTCCGGCTTGGGAAGCCCTATCCGGCATAGCCCTGAGGGTCATTGGAGCACGCAAGCCCCTTCACCACGGCAAGGTGACAGCAATCGAAGGGGAACCTAACCTAACCTAACCTAACCTTTTTTTTTTTTTTTTTTGTTGACCCAGGGGAAATCCGTTATGGATCCCACTCGGCCCGGGAGAAACCGAGTGGGTATGTCCGACTCGCACGGACTAAAACCCCTGGGGTGTTCCACCGCTCGCTTTTGGACGGGGTTTCGGGAACGCGGCTGCCAACTTCCGATACCCCGTCAGCGTTGCCTTTTAAGGCCCATTCTATTGTGGCTGCTCATGCAGCATCCTCCGCTGAAGGCACCTCGGAACACTTGAGGACCTTCCAGCTCGGAACCTGTTCAGGCGGGTGATGGAGCTCCCGATCCATCACCCGCAGGTTCGCGTTAGGGCGGCAGCATTCTGCCTGCGAAGGCTCTTCGCCGCCTTCCTGTCCTCCTGCGGCGCTGAGGGAGCGAGTTGGCGTCATCCTCGCGCGTTCTCTCTGCAGCCTCCTTTTGTGTCATCACTGCGACACTGTAGGTGGTTGTTGCCGCCCACGCCTCCTCACTGTCAGTCATTTGGAGAATTAGTGCTGGCAGTGAGAGGTCTCCTCCTACAGCCGCGGACAGAACAGCGCGAGGCTCCGCCCACGCAGGGCACTCTTCGCGCGTGTGTTGGGCCGTATCCGCGGCTCTCCCGTCACAGTGGTGACATTCTGTAGTCATCTCCCGTCCCACCACCTCACACAGGTACCTGCCGAAGCAACCGTGCCCCGTCAGAAGCTGTGTGAGGTGGAAGGAGGGTGCGCCGTGCTTGCGCTCGACCCATTTTTTCAAAACGGGCCGAATAGCGGCCACTAGATCCCGGCTAGCACCCGGGATCTCAAGTCGCTCCGTCCATTGATGGTAAAGGACGTCGTGCGCCTCTTCTCTCCATTTGCGAATCTCTTCAGGAGCCGGCCAGTTTTCTTCGCTCCTTGCTGTTATGACCCGCCAGTAGACGCCGGACTGAACCGCGGCTTCTAGGTCCCAAGGCGGGCTTCCAGCCAGCAAGCAAGCTCCTGCGTAAGAGACGGTACGGTACGCTCGAGCCACCCTGAGAGCTATGGCCCGCTGCGGCCGCCGTAATAGGGCCGCGTTTCGAGGTCTCAGGGTATCCGCCCATATCGGTGCTCCGTAAAGCGCCATAGAGCGCACCACACTCGTGTACAGCCTCCTACAGGCTCCTCCTGGCCCACCCATATTCGGGAGGATCCGTCCGAGCGCTCCAGCGGCAGCCATCAGCTTTGGAGCCAACCGCCGAAAGTGTTCCTCGAACTTCCACCTGCCGTCAAGAACGAGTCCCAGGTACTTCATCGTTGACCCGACGGCGATGGAAGTTCCCCCCACTGTAATTTTTGAGCCTTGCGGTGGTTTGTTGCGAGGCCCATGAAAGACCAGGGCTTCCGATTTGTGTAAGGCCACCTCCAGGCCCAGTGCCCGTATTCTGTGGACCACGCATGCTACCCCTGCCGTAGCTAAGTATGCAGCCTCTCTGTGGCTCCTGCCGCGGGCCGACACCAGAGTATCGTCAGCGTAACAGGTGACACTGACTCCCGGCATAGTGGCCCCGCGTAGAACCCAGTCATAGCCGATGTTCCACAGCAGCGGGCCCAGCACTGAGCCCTGCGGAACACCGCATGACATCTCCCTTCGCCCCCAGCCGTTAGTAGTTGGGAATATCACAGAGCGCCCGGCAAAGTAATCCGCCACTATGTTTTGCAAGTATTCGGGCACGTTGTGATACTTTAGAGCCGCCTTAATTGTTTCCCAGGGTAGGGTGTTGAATGCGTTCGAGATGTCGAGCGATACAGACATCACCACCCCACCCCGTGAAACTTCCTCTTGCGCGAAATCTCTGACCCGCGCGATCGCGTCCAGCGTGGACCGAAGGGGACGAAATCCGTACTGGCAATCGCTAAGACCCGGTTGCATAGTCCTGGTGAGACGAGTGGCTATTATTCGCTCAAAGAGTTTGCTCATCTCGTCGAGCAACACGATGGGACGATAGGCCGACGGCTGATCGGGCGGGCGTCCATCCTTTCGAAGCAGCACCAATTTTCCCGTTTTCCACCGTTCAGAGAATCGCCCGAGAGTCAAGCACGTAGTAAAAAGGGCTCTGACTCTCTCCTCCCACTCACTAAGTGCGATCACCAAAGCACTTCCTGGTATGCCATCTGGGCCGGGGGCAGTTTTCTTTGAGCGAAGTTTGAGAATAGCCACCCTGAATTCCACCTCTGTCACTGGTGGTACATCTCTTAGTACTTCCGGTCGTCTTGTGATAGGCGCCATCGCTGGCGGAACGAACTCACCCCTCTGTGGGAATAGAGTTTCTACTACTCGCTCCAAGAGGTCTGGCTTGAGACTACTTGTTAGTGGGGGTGTCCAAGGTCGGAGTTTTTGCCGCACAGCTCGATACGGCCTTCCCCAGGGATCTCTATTTAGCGTCTCGAGCCACTCCTCCCACGCCGCCTCCTTGGCTTGTGCAATGGCCGTCTGCAAGGATGTACGAGCAGCCCTATAGTTATCGTACAGGATATTTTCATCGGCCTCGTTTCGAATACACCTTCTTCTGTATCTGGTATACTGACGACGCGCAGCCACGCAGGCGTTCCGCAGTTGTCGGAGTTCTGGTCGCCACCAGTATACCTGTTGCTTCGGAGTGAAAGGTTTCGCTCTTGGCATTGCCGCATCGCAAACGCGAACAAGAGCATTGCCAAGATTTTCGGCTTCGTGATCTATCTGTTCTGTCACTGGGACGGCACTAATTCCCCACGACTCAACAATTGCTGCCTCCTTTGCAAGCTGCCAGTCTAGCTTCCTAAGTACCCATTTAGGACTGTTTTCAGCTCTAGGTTGGTTTGGTCTGTACGGTATGGCAGTGGGAGTGAAGAGGTCGAACCGGATATACCGGTGATCGGACAGCGACTCCACGTCTACTTCTACCCTCCAGTTTAGAATAGAGCGAGCAAGGGCATTGGATGCAAATGTGATATCTACGATCGATTCACCCTGCTGCCTCACGCACGTACTTTCCGCACCAGTGTTCATGACATTTAGTCCAAGAGATATTGCCCACTCTTCTAAGACATCCCCCCTCACGTCTGTAATGGGAGAACCCCAAGCTGCAGATTTGGCATTAAAATCCCCAGCTACAATAACGGGCGTGGGGTTTACCTGCCCAACTAGAGCTCCAATTTCAGCTAGCATTGTTTCAAAATAAGCCAAGGTATTATTTGGCGAGGAGTATACTCACGAACAAAAAGGCACGATATTTAAATTTTCTATTGTTGACCATACGTGTTTTTTATTTTTATTTGCCGCCTTTTTCTTATTATTGACAAAGTAGACGTGTATCAGAGAATAATATATACATAGGTACCACATTTCATCAAAATTGTATTAGTAGTTTAGACGTGAAAATGTAACAGATAGGTTCACATTCACCTTTTCAATATAAGTAGGTATCGATATGTTTTGTGATTTTCAGACTTGAAGCTGATTTGACCGGTATTGTAACTTTTTGGCTTGGCACCGACTTCAAACATATCAGTTTGTAACGCATATAAATAATATAATAATTTATTTTATCCTTTTTGAAGTCGGTTTATCTTTTTTTTGTAAAAAGTTTTTATTTTTCCATTTTTAGTGGTTATATAATTATCATAATCGGACAACGGATCTCGCAATAATCGGTGAAGATATATTAGAAAAAGTTCATATTACGTAACTCAATGTAAGGAAAGTTCCACTTATCATATGTGGTCTTCATCATTAGGTCCACTCCATCAAATTAATGGTTTTCGAGAGGAAATGCTTGAGTTGCTTAAAAAAACAACCAAATCACCATACATGTGCCTTTAAAAATTGAGGAGTTCCCTTAATTCGTCATGGATCCCATCATCAGAACAGCACCAGATTAATGTGGAACCATCTCAGAGGTAGTTACTTTCAGACAAAAAAAGAATTCCTGAAATCGGATCACGGGTCTCGGAGTAATCGCTGAACATCCCACATTTAAAAAAATCATAATCATTATCATGAAAACAATTATCATCATGACGTTCACATCATCAAATTGGTGGTTTCCGAGAGAAAACCCTCGAGTTGCTTAAGAAACTCACCATACATATGCCTTTATAAATTGAGGAGTTCCCTCAATTCCTCATAGATCCCATCATCAGAACAGCACCAGATTAATTTGGGACCACCTTGGAAGTACATCCTTTCAAACATAAAAAGAATTATTCAAATCGGACCACGGGTCTCGGAGTAATCGCTGAACATCCTACATTAAAAAAAATCATCATCATTATCAGGTCCACTTCAACAAATTGGTGGTTTTTGAGAGAAAACTCTCGAGTTGCTGAAGAAAACACCCAAATCACCATACATGTGCCTTTAAAAATTGAGGAGTTCCCTCAATTCCTCATGGATTCCATCATCAGAACAGCACCAGATTAATTTGGGACTACCTTGGAAGTACATCCTTTCAAACATAAAAAGAATTATTCAAATCGGACCACGGGTCTCGGAGTAATCGCTGAACATCCTAAATTAAAAAAAATCATCATCATTATCATAAAAACAATCATCATTATCTGGTCCACATCATCAAATTGGTGGTTTCCGAGAGAAAACCCTCGAGTTTCTTAAGAAAACACCCAAATCGCCATACATATGCCTTTAAAAATTGAGGAGTTCCCTCAATTCCTCATAGATTCCATTATCAGAACAGCACCAGATTAATATGGGACCACCTTGGAAGTAGACCCTTTCAAACAAAAAAAGAACTATTCAAATCGGACCACGCGTCTCAGAGTAATCGGTGAACATACATAAAAAAAAAAGCCCAAACCGAATACAGAACCTCCTCCTTCTATGAAATTGAAGTCGGTTAAAAATAGTTTAGTGTGTTATCGCGCCCCATATTCGGGTAAGTTTTGAAGAATGCATATTATAAAGTTAACGCTTTTAGCTATACTTAATTTTAGAAGATAGTTAAGAAAGATGTTAAGATAGTGATATTAGTGATAATAGTGTTCATAATGTTCCATAGATAAATGCATGCGCGTATTTCGAGTGCCGCCATGCAAGCCAGTTATTGCATCAGTCATCTGCCGCGTCATGCTACTTACGGCTACCCGTTTTTTTTTTAGAAATAGAAATTAAACATTTCCTTTTATTTTAATTTATTATCTCTGTAACTCCGTTCTAATTTTGAGCACCTACACCAACTATTTTCGGTTTTCCCTTGCTTTTGCTTAACCGGGGTGCTCATCATCAAAGGAAACAAAATACGGAGGAGCCCAATCTAATGCGGGACGTTTATTCACAGGGTGCGACATTTAAGTTTTGAAGATCTTCACTTTTCTTTGTGAGAAGCACAGGCGCTCTCCCCTGGCGTCCAGTTTTGGTGGAGCCACACCCGCCTCGCCGGCCGGCCAGTTCCTGGATTAGAAAAATCGACCTCTGGGGGGTCTCCACCACCGAGCTTCACCGCCGAACACCAGCGCGAGGGCCAGGAGAGTACCTACAATCCGCGGGAGCGAACCATTCGGGCATAAAGACCCAGACCTGAGTTTTTTTAAATAATTGGTGTTGATTTAAGGTTGGTTGTTTCTTTTACAAGCCGCCACCTTAGCTAACCGTCACAATGTTTCCACATCTACCCTCGAGCACGCAGCTCTAACGACCCCACTCTGGACAGCCGGCTAAGGGAAGCCAGAGTGTCCCACCTATCCGACAGGGCACCCCAGGGGCACTCAGGAACACGGAGTCGCTACGCTGTGGAGTGTGGAGGTCGTGGCTTTTTAAACGCCAAAAATCTCTACAACGGTGAATTATTTCCTTAACAACGAGTGTGGGATGCATCGTGATAAGAACCTCATGCTGCTCTCCTTGGCGTTTGCCAACTGTTTGTTTGCTCGTTTGAGAACTGGCGCAAAAAAGTTGTGGTGCTAAGCACCGAGGACCGTAGTACGGTATGGAAGAATGGGGAGCTTTACGGGCCAGCGCTCGAAAACAGGTATTGGCTCAATACTTAAATACAGGTATTTTTCCGTTCTTTCGTTTACTTTTTGATATCAGTAGTAGGAGTATTATTGTCCAACAAAGAAACATACAACAGAAAGAATATATAACATTTGTACAAAGCGGACTTATTATTTCAACCAACCTAATTATTTGATATTTAATCGAATAATCTTATAATACAAAGCCATTACACTCATTACCTAAGTACAATAATACATTTATCTACACTCATACTGTAAGTACTCTAAAATGCGTTCAAAAACCGTAGACAATGACAAGCATTACAACAAACGATTTAACTATGATAAGTTTCTTATCTGCGGCAGTAACGTAATTTTAACTTTGCATGCTCAAATATTGTTAAGCAATGAGTTTCAAATTTGGAACATCGAATTTGATTTGATAACATAATGTTACCGCCATGGCCAACTCGATTGGTCCCGCGCGAGCCCCGACACAATCGAGTTGGCCACGCCGACACAATCGAGATGGCCGCGGCGGTGCAATGGCGGCCATTCTATGATTTCCGAATACGGCATTTATAATAAATAATATGAGTGTAGATAAAGCAGTGTATGCAACTGTACGTAATTAGGCCTTATTACGTAACAGTTACATAAACTACTATTACTTGCGGATTATAAAATTGTAGTTAAAATAGTTATGTATGTTTTAAAATAAAAAAAATAAGTAGGTACAATATTGATTAAATAATTTTATATTCTAAAATATAATTTTATATTTTAAAGGATATAAAATAAATAAATATATTGGGTTAGCCCGAAAGCGCTAAACAAAAGAAAGAAAGAAAAAACTGGTTCCGAGCCCTGACATGGGCGGTTCTACAAAGCCCTCACGGGCCCCAACGTAGACCTGCCCGCGTCTGTGAACTGGCTACGATTCGGGGACCTCTTCGGAGAAACCGAAAGTTCTACCTGTGCAATTGCGGACGAAGTTATCATGACGACTAACTACCGGAGATACATGTCGAAGGACAGTCGACATATTATGTTGAGCATGCCGCCGTCCGGGAGAATCAATGAGGCATATCATCTCCGGTTGTTCTCATCTTGCTACTTGCACAGATATAACCTCATCGCCAGCATTATCCACCAGCAACCTGCTCTTCAATACGGTCTTGTGGACCGCGAAGTGCCGTACTACAGGTACTTACCTGCGACAGTTCTCGAGAATGATCGTGCCACGCTCTATTAGGATCGATCTATCATCGTCACGGACAGGACTTGTAGCAACAAGCCCGACATCGTCCTGATACCTAGATCGATCGCAGCGCCGGGCCGTGCTCGTCGTAGTGGCTATCCCCCATGACGAGAATCTCGCGAAAGCTGAGAAGTACAAGTCCATTAAGTACCTAGACTTGTTTCACGAGATAACCGCCATGTGGGACGTTGACTCGAAAAACGAATAAAGAGAACTGAAAATAGATGTCATATACTTCAGAAAAAGTGACCAAACCCTCCGGTGTCCGGCGCCAGATTTGAACTGGCGTCTTCAGCTTTCGCGGCTGACATCCTGACCACTAGACCACCCGGTCACGGCGGAACTTGACAAATTTTGTCATATATATGCAATCTCTGAATTTGAAACGGCTAGGCGCCGTTGACCATACTCTAAGGGCATGCGCAGTACGTGCTTGCACCTCCTATCCGAATCTCTTACGTGATTCTGGTATAGCGAGAGAGATGGTGCTGCCATCAATGAATCTTGAAGCAAATCAAATTATTTTGTTCAATATTTTTTGATTTGCAATTTTAAGTAGTTACACTACTATACACGGTGCCCGTGAGCATTGCGAGAGATTTTAACCCCGCATTTCTGAGGTCAAAAGAATGAAAAAACATTATATGACTTTTGTTGTAAAACGCCAAAAAAAAATTTTTTTTTTTACTTTTTTTTTCACTTTTTTTGAATGCTGTTCTACATAAAAAGTAAATGTCATTAGAAAAAAGTAACGGAAAAAGTAAATTGCTACATTTTTTCTCGTAAAAACTAGTCCATGCAAAGTGTTTCTTAGGTCTTTGATATCAGTCAATAAGAGATGTCTAGACTATGCCCCATACCGGTGAGATCGCCATCAAAAAATCATTTTACACTGAGAAACAATTCAAAATGCAATTTTTTGTAAGTAGTATTTACTCTGAAACTATGGCGAATTTCGAAAAAGTTTAAAGGACATTTTGTTCTCTAAATATGATAATGAATACACTGTTAAAGTCTCTCGCAATGCTCACGGGCACCGTGTATATAAACTGAAAATAGATGTCATATACTTCAGAAAAAGTGACCAAACCCTCCGGTGTCCGAGGCCAGATTTGAACTGGCGTCTTCAGCTTTCGCGGCTGACGTCCTGACCACTAGACCACCCGGTCACGGCGGAACTTGACAAATTTTCTCATGTGTATGGGTTTGGTCACTTTTTCTGAAGTACCGTAATTCGGGGTGAGTTGGCGCGAAATCGAAGTTCAAACCTAGATAAAAGTTTATTTTTATATGTGGCACATTGATTTATATACAAAAAAAGTGTTCCGGAGGTATGAATTTCATTTTGTCAATGATAGTTTGTTGCTACATTGCATAGTTTCTACGAAAAATGCATAATAGTAGGCAAAACCAGCTCACCCCGTAGTTGGGGTGAGATGGCTTACCAAAGGGGTGAGTTGGAAAAATTGCTAGGGTTGCCACTTTTGGATTAAGACAATAGCTCGACTTGTCAAGAGATTTTTTTTATTAATGTAGCAAATTTATGTTTTATTTATGCTCCTATTTGAACCGGCTTAATGTTTTCGATAAGTAGTGACCCTTATTTTTATGACGTGCTAGGTTTTGCCCGCGGCTTCGCTCGCGTTATAATTTCACCCCCCCTTTAAGGGTTGGGGGCAGTTTTCAAAAAAATAACCAACGAACACATCCGATTTTTTTTGTTAGTCACAAATAGTCCGCATACCAATTTTTAGCTTCCTACCTTGGATATTGCGGAATCATCATCATCCTTTTAGGGAAGTGGGGGGTAAGAATGAGACAAAAGTAGCCTATGTCACTCTCCAGCCCTTCAACTATCTCCACTTAAAAAATCACGTCAATCTGTCGCTCCGTTGATCGGTGAAAGATGGACAAACAGACAGACAGACAGACACACACACACACATTTTCGCATTTATAATATTAGTAAGGATAAATAGTTTTTTAGATCAACCGCATTTTGACACCAACAAACTGACTCACTTAGTAGTGCCCGTTGGGCCCGTCCTTATACTAGTCTATGATTTTGTCCCTAAGGGCCTACGCTACCTCGCGCGGACGCCCGCCGCGTGCGCCCGCTCGCGGGTCCCGAGTATAAGAAATTCTATGATTTTAGTATGGCGGGAGTGTGGAGGGGGACCCGCGAGCGGACGCACGCGGCGGGCGATCGCGTCACTTAGCGTAGGCCCTAGCCCTCTTTGAGCCTACGGTAATCGAATATTCAAATACGTTGATAAAACTCCACGTCTGTCGACGTAGGGTAGCAATGAGATAGGACACAGTCATATTCTCATACGTATGTAGTTTGACAATACACACTCATCACACATCAAATATTAATAATAAAATAAAAATAAATAAACTCACGAGTTGAATTAAAGTCGATTAATGTAGGTCGCTTCCAACCGATATATATGGAAAAAAGCTAAAAGGAAGGCCTATGTTCAACAGTGGACGTCTTATGGCTGATATGATGATGATGATGATGAACCACTCAGTAGGTAATAGCCTGTATTACTGTATGAAATAAATAAATTGCAAATTTTAATATAACGTATTGATTTAATTTGCAATTTATTTAATTTCTTTGCTACTTCAATGATTTTTAAAATAATATTTACCATTTCATTATAATGTAAGACACTTTTGACTACTTATGTAAATCGACAACCCTGAACTACGAACGCCATCTCCCCCCTCTACCAAGCCGGTACACCCCGTTCGTAACACCAACTCTCCCCATTCGTGAGCCAACTGTCCCCGTTGTCGAGCCAACTCACCCCACAGTACAAACCTACTCACCCCATAAAAATCATCAAATGCGGTTGGATTGTTTTCTATGTTAAAACCATTATAAATAAAGAAAATATAACATATGTTTTTCTGTTTCCAATAAGCCATGTAAGTATATAAACGATATCCGAATAGTATATGAACACTTACTTTGGTAAACATGACTTAAAATCAAAGTTAAAATCAACTAAAAATCCGCTGATTTCGAGCATCAACTTTGAGAGTGAATTTGTGTTTCAAAATTGTATGATTTGGGAGCTTAGTGTTGCGAAAAGAAGAAAAAATATGTCTAAAAATATAATCAAATTACTTTGAGAGCAACATAAGCCCAAAAATTAAAGTAACTACTCAAAAAAGAAATTCTGGATTCGCAAGCCAACTCCCCCCGCGAAACCTACTCACCCCGAATTACGGTATATGTTTTAAAATATATTATTGTATATTTCAATAAAACATAAAGACTAAGAAATATAAAATGTAAATCAAAAAAGCAGAACATGATCAGAACTGTATGTAAAGCCGATACACATAAATGTATAACTAAATAGTTATAAGATAAACAATGTAATAAATATATATAAGATAGCTACCCATTTATCACAGAACTATATCAAGTAGAATAAAAGAGTTCATCAATTTGTATGGAAACCGAGCGTGTAACATTTTGTGTAGGTACTTTGACGTCACGAGTCTAATTTAGTGATAGGAAACATAAGCCGCGCGAAAACGATTCAAAAGCATCGATTGGAACACGAATCCCCGATTCTAGGCAATGGCACCCCTACCTCTCCGGATCTTTCTGAAAACTGAAATAAAATTACAGAAAAATAGAATAGGCATTGCCTTTTTGTTAATAATATTCACTCTTCACTGAGTATATTAAATAGCTACATAATAATCTAAATATATAAAAGAAGAAACTGACAGACTGACTGACATATCAACGCACAGCCCAAACCGCTGGTTCTAGAGATTTCAAACTTGGCATGTAGGTTCCCTATAAGGTCTAGGGGTGCACTAAGAAAGGATTTTTCAAAATTCACCCCCTAAGGGGGTAAAATGGGGGTCCAAAATTAGTATGGCGAATCAAGATTTGTTAGACTATTTTATTCGAAACTTCACAGGAGTATTCCTAACGATAAATGAATAAATACATGTTTCAGGTTTTTTGAAAATTCAACCCCTGAAAGAGGCGAATGTGGTCACAAAGTCTGAAAATCAACATGGGTATCGTATTCTTTTTGAATACTTATAGTACGCGGGCAAAGCCGCGAGAAAAGGCTAGTATATAATAAATATTCTTAAACAAAAAAAGCCGACTTCACCTAGACTTCAAAAGCAAATGCTCGAGCTGCTGTAAAAAATACTCAAATCACTATATGTGTGCCTATAATAGTTGAAGAGTTACCTCGATTTCTCCAGGATCCCATAATCAGATCCTGATCTGGTTACAATGGGACCAACTGTGAAACAAAAAAATATCGACTTTATAGCAGCCGTAAGCGACATCTAGGTGCCAACTACTACAGTTAGCTACCCTTCCCGCCGACTCCTTTACAAGTGTCACAACGGAAATAACAGATGGCGCCTGTTATCAACTCATAATTATTTTACTTGTTTTTTTTTTTTTAAACTGGTTATTCCACTCATACATTAGTATGTTATTTAATCAAATACAAACATTGAAACATTGAAAAAATAATCAACCCAGTTTGACTTGAACAAACATCGATACGCCTTACCGGGGCTCGATATCGCTTTACCAATTAAGCTATGGGTTCAGTTACTGAGCTGACGAAATTCTCAATGCCTTCAATCATCTTTTTGCATTTATTTTTACATCGACTTTATAGCAGCCGTAAGCGACATCTAGGTGCCAACTACTACAGTTAGCTACCCTTCTCGCCGACTCCTTTACAAGTGTCACAACGGAAATACCAGATGGCGCCTGCTATCAACTCATAATTATTTTACTTGTTTTTTTTAAAGTTTAACTGAACCCATAGCTTAATTGGTAAAGCGATATCGAGCCCCGGTAAGGCGTATCGATGTTTGTTCAAGTCAAACTGGGTTGATTATTTTTTCAATGTTTCAATGTTTGTATTTGATTAAATAACATACTAATGTATGAGTGGAATACCCACTTTAAAAAAACAAGTAAAATAATTATGAGTTGATAGCAGGCGCCATCTGTTATTTCCGTTGTGACACTTGTAAAGGAGTCGGCGGGAAGGGTAGCTAACTGTAGTAGTTGGCACCTAGATGTCGCTTACGGCTGCTATAAAGTCGATGTAAAAATAAATGCAAAAAGATGATTGAAGGCATTGAGAATTTCGTCAGCTCAGTAACTGAACCCATAGCTTAATTGGTAAAGCGATATCGAGCCCCGGTAAGGCGTATCGATGTTTGTTCAAGTCAAACTGGGTTGATTATTTTTTCAATGTTTCAATGTTTGTATTTGATTAAATAACATACTAATGTATGAGTGGAATACCCACTTTTAAAAAAAACAAGTAAAATAATTATGAGTTGATAGCAGGCGCCATCTGTTATTTCCGTTGTGACACTTGTAAAGGAGTCGGCGGGAAGGGTAGCTAACTGTAGTAGTTGGCACCTAGATGTCGCTTACGGCTGCTATAAAGTCGATGTAAAAATAAATGCAAAAAGATGATTGAAGGCATTGAGAATTTCGTCAGCTCAGTAACTGAACCCATAGCTTAATTGGTAAAGCGATATCGAGCCCCGGTAAGGCGTATCGATGTTTGTTCAAGTCAAACTGGGTTGATTATTTTTTCAATGTTTTAATGTTTGTATTTGATTAAATAACATACTAATGTATGAGTGGAATACCCACTTTAAAAAAAAAACAAGTAAAATAATTATGAGTTGATAGCAGGCGCCATCTGTTATTTTCGTTGTAACACTTGTAAAGGAGTCGGCGGGAAGGGTAGCTAACTGTAGTAGTTGGCACCTAGATGTCGATTACGGCTGCTATAAAGTCGATGTAAAAATAAATGCAAAAAGATGATTGAAGGCATTGAGAATTTCGTCAGCTCAGTAACTGAACCCATAGCTTAATGGGTAAAGCGATATCGAGCCCCGGTAAGGCGTATCGATGTTTGTTCAAGTCAAACTGGGTTGATTATTTTTTCAATGTTTCAATGTTTGTATTTGATTAAATAACATACTAATGTATGAGTGGAATACGCACTTTAAAAAAAAAAAACAAGTAAAATAATTATGAGTTGATAGCAGGCGCCATCTGTTATTTCCATTGTGACACTTGTAAAGGAGTCGGCGGGAAGGGTAGCTAACTGTAGTGGTTGGCACCTAGATGTCGCTTACGGCTGCTATAAAGTCGATGTAAAAATAAATGCAAAAAGATGATTGAAGGCATTGAGAATTTCGTCAGCTCAGTAACTGAACCCATAGCTTAATTGGTAAAGCGATATCGAGCCCCGGTAAGGCGTATCGATGTTTGTTCAAGTCAAACTGGGTTGATTATTTTTTCAATGTTTCAATGTTTGTATTTGATTAAATAACATACTAATGTATGAGTGGAATACCCACTTTAAAAAAACAAGTAAAATAATTATGAGTTGATAGCAGGCGCCATCTGTTATTTCCGTTGTGACACTTGTAAAGGAGTCGGCGGGAAGGGTAGCTAACTGTAGTAGTTGGCACCTAGATGTCGCTTACGGCTGCTATAAAGTCGATGTAAAAATAAATGCAAAAAGATGATTGAAGGCATTGAGAATTTCGTCAGCTCAGTAACTGAACCCATAGCTTAATTGGTAAAGCGATATCGAGCCCCGGTAAGGCGTATCGATGTTTGTTCAAGTCAAACTGGGTTGATTATTTTTTCAATGTTTCAATGTTTGTATTTGATTAAATAACATACTAATGTATGAGTGGAATACCCACTTTAAAAAAAAACAAGTAAAATAATTATGAGTTGATAGCAGGCGCCATCTGTTATTTCCGTTGTGACACTTGTAAAGGAGTCGGCGGGAAGGGTAGCTAACTGTAGTAGTTGGCACCTAGATGTCGCTTACGGCTGCTATAAAGTCGATGTAAAAATAAATGCAAAAAGATGATTGAAGGCATTGAGAATTTCGTCAGCTCAGTAACTGAACCCATAGCTTAATTGGTAAAGCGATATCGAGCCCCGGTAAGGCGTATCGATGTTTGTTCAAGTCAAACTGGGTTGATTATTTTTTCAATGTTTTAATGTTTGTATTTGATTAAATAACATACTAATGTATGAGTGGAATACCCACTTTAAAAAAAAAACAAGTAAAATAATTATGAGTTGATAGCAGGCGCCATCTGTTATTTCCGTTGTAACACTTGTAAAGGAGTCGGCGGGAAGGGTAGCTAACTGTAGTAGTTGGCACCTAGATGTCGCTTACGGCTGCTATAAAGTCGATGTAAAAATAAATGCAAAAAGATGATTGAAGGCATTGAGAATTTCGTCAGCTCAGTAACTGAACCCATAGCTTAATTGGTAAAGCGATATCGAGCCCCGGTAAGGCGTATCGATGTTTGTTCAAGTCAAACTGGGTTGATTATTTTTTCAATGTTTCAATGTTTGTATTTGATTAAATAACATACTAATGTATGAGTGGAATACCCACTTTAAAAAAAAAAAAAAGTAAAATAATTATGAGTTGATAGCAGGCGCCATCTGTTATTTCCGTTGTGACACTTGTAAAGGAGTCGGCGGGAAGGGTAGCTAACTGTAGTAGTTGGCACCTAGATGTCGCTTACGGCTGCTATAAAGTCGATGTAAAAATAAATGCAAAAAGATGATTGAAGGCATTGAGAATTTCGTCAGCTCAGTAACTGAACCCATAGCTTAATTGGTAAAGCGATATCGAGCCCCGGTAAGGCGTATCGATATTTGTTCAAGTCAAACTGGGTTGATTATTTTTTCAATGTTTCAATGTTTGTATTTGATTAAATAACATACTAATGTATGAGTGGAATACCCACTTTAAAAAAAACAAGTAAAATAATTATGAGTTGATAGCAGGCGCCATCTGTTATTTCCGTTGTGACACTTGTAAAGGAGTCGGCGGGAAGGGTAGCTAACTGTAGTAGTTGGCACCTAGATGTCGCTTACGGCTGCTATAAAGTCGATGTAAAAATAAATGCAAAAAGATGATTGAAGGCATTGAGAATTTCGTCAGCTCAGTAACTGAACCCATAGCTTAATTGGTAAAGCGATATCGAGCCCCGGTAAGGCGTATCGATGTTTGTTCAAGTCAAACTGGGTTGATTATTTTTTCAATGTTTCAATGTTTGTATTTGATTAAATAACATACTAATGTATGAGTGGAATACCCACTTTTAAAAAAAACAAGTAAAATAATTATGAGTTGATAGCAGGCGCCATCTGTTATTTCCGTTGTAACACTTGTAAAGGAGTCGGCGGGAAGGGTAGCTAACTGTAGTAGTTGGCACCTAGATGTCGCTTACGGCTGCTATAAAGTCGATGTAAAAATAAATGCAAAAAGATGATTGAAGGCATTGAGAATTTCGTCAGCTCAGTAACTGAACCCATAGCTTAATTGGTAAAGCGATATCGAGCCCCGGTAAGGCGTATCGATGTTTGTTCAAGTCAAACTGGGTTGATTATTTTTTCAATGTTTCAATGTTTGTATTTGATTAAATAACATACTAATGTATGAGTGGAATACCCACTTTAAAAAAAAAAACAAGTAAAATAATTATGAGTTGATAGCAGGCGCCATCTGTTATTTCCGTTGTGACACTTGTAAAGGAGTCGGCGGGAAGGGTAGCTAACTGTAGTAGTTGGCACCTAGATGTCGCTTACGGCTGCTATAAAGTCGATGTAAAAATAAATGCAAAAAGATGATTGAAGGCATTGAGAATTTCGTCAGCTCAGTAACTGAACCTATAGCTTAATTGGTAAAGCGATATCGAGCCCCGGTAAGGCGTATCGATATTTGTTCAAGTCAAACTGGGTTGATTATTTTTTCAATGTTTCAATGTTTGTATTTGATTAAATAACATACTAATGTATGAGTGGAATACCCACTTTAAAAAAAACAAGTAAAATAATTATGAGTTGATAGCAGGCGCCATCTGTTATTTCCGTTGTGACACTTGTAAAGGAGTCGGCGGGAAGGGTAGCTAACTGTAGTAGTTGGCACCTAGATGTCGCTTACGGCTGCTATAAAGTCGATGTAAAAATAAATGCAAAAAGATGATTGAAGGCATTGAGAATTTCGTCAGCTCAGTAACTGAACCTATAGCTTAATTGGTAAAGCGATATCGAGCCCCGGTAAGGCGTATCGATGTTTGTTCAAGTCAAACTGGGTTGATTATTTTTTCAATGTTTCAATGTTTGTATTTGATTAAATAACATACTAATGTATGAGTGGAATACCCACTTTTAAAAAAAACAAGTAAAATAAGTATGAGTTGATAGCAGGCGCCATCTGTTATTTCCGTTGTAACACTTGTAAAGGAGTCGGCGGGAAGGGTAGCTAACTGTAGTAGTTGGCACCTAGATGTCGCTTAGGGCTGCTATAAAGTCGATGTAAAAATAAATGCAAAAAGATGATTGAAGGCATTGAGAATTTCGTCAGCTCAGTAACTGAACCCATAGCTTAATTGGTAAAGCGATATCGAGCCCCGGTAAGGCGTATCGATGTTTGTTCAAGTCAAACTGGGTTGATTATTTTTTCAATGTTTCAATGTTTGTATTTGATTAAATAACATACTAATGTATGAGTGGAATACCCACTTTAAAAAAAAAAAAACAAGTAAAATAATTATGAGTTGATAGCAGGCGCCATCTGTTATTTCCGTTGTGACACTTGTAAAGGAGTCGGCGGGAAGGGTAGCTAACTGTAGTAGTTGGCACCTAGATGTCGCTTACGGCTGCTATAAAGTCGATGTAAAAATAAATGCAAAAAGATGATTGAAAACAAAAAAATAATTTTCCAAATCGGTCCAGCCATCTTCGAATAATCGGTGAACATACATGAAAAAAATTAGAATAAACAAAGATCCCGACGAATTGATAACCTCCTCCTTCTTCTGCTTCGAATCGCGAGTGATTTTGAAGTCGGTTGATAAAACGTAATTATCACTAGGGCCCGGAATTTTGCGTGCGATTTGTGAAACGTCACCTATGACGTTTGAGAGAACACCAATTATCGATATATCGATAAATCGGGTGTTTTTTTATTAGTGTCTTTAAAAAAAAATAATACCTCTAACTTTCAAATGATACATAAAGTAAAAGTAACAGTGCTCGACACCCGAATGTCCAATAGATGACACCCTTCTGTCACCTCTTATGACAGTGACTTAAGAATAAAGGTGGTATCCATTGGGACAGTGTCGAGCACTCGTACGTTTACCGTACATCAGCCTTTATAAAACTATAATTTATTATATTTTAATTATTTATTATAATTTATTTGTTAAACTTTTTTCGTGAATGACCGTTAAAAAGAGTATGTATCATTTGAAAGTTTGAGGTATTATTTTTTAAAGACACTAATAAAAAAACTCCCGATTTATCGATAAACACTGATGTTCTCTCCCTATGACGTTTCACAAACCGCACGCAAAATTCCGGGTCCTAATTATCACTTCCTCTGCTTTCAAAGTCGATTCTAATCGATTAACTAAAATCGCAGCGTACCGCACTGGTACAGCACTATTCTTACTTTTGACAGACAAATGATAAATCGACCTTGAACGCGACTCGACAGTTTGAATAGCTTGTTTTTACAACGATGGTTTTGAACGCGCGACAAGTCTGGCTTGTCAAATTAAAGCCGCAATGAAAAACTAGCGGAATTTAGTCCCAAACGCCCGCTACAGTGTTGGTGAAAATAATACGGAGCAACAAAATAAACTGTTTTTAAATTAATTACAGATATTTTACGACAAATAGTACTTACTTATGAAAGGAAATTTCTCGATTAACACCTCCAACTTTATTGGTGTTATTTGAACAGTTAATAATCGAACAACGAGTCATTTTGTATTTATATCTTGACGTCGCACGCTGACCGAGGTGGGGAGCGGACTGAAGTTGGCGGCGAGCATTTAAGCCGTAGAGACGACTTTTTGACGCTCAAGGTCACGTACTTTTATATTCTACTTGATATAGTTCTGTGCCATGTACCCATAAATAGCATAAACAATTGTATACTTAAATAAAAGAAAACCTTTGTTCGAAAGTTAATAAAAACCCTGTTCAGAACGAAATAAATAAATATAGAGTAGCCAGCATAGAAGGGAATCCCACCCTGCATAGAAAGAAAGATGATGAATGAAAGAAAGAAAAGTATGTAGCATGTAAGTACGAGCAGTAGCAAAAGCGAGAACTGGTATGAAAGCGTAGCTTGGACAAATCATGTTGGAGGAGCACAGAATGAAAAAAAAAATCCTAACCTAACCCACTTCTGACAACAGTTCGTCGTCTTGAGGGTCGCAGTTCTAACCTAACCCACTTCTGGCAACAGTTCGTTTTCTTGGGTGTCGCAGTTTTAACCTATCCTAACCCACTTCTGGCAACAGTTGGTTTTTATTTTATTTTATGAAACTAGTAGCAAACGAGCAGACGAGCCGCCTGATGGAAAGCGGTCAACGTCGCCCATGAACATAAGCAACATCAGGAGCCGCCTATGCGTTGCCGATCCTTGAGAGCCCTGTACGCCCGCTTCTTGAAGAACCCCATGTCAAAGCGCAATGGAAACACCTCGGGAGGCAGCTCATTCCACATTCCGCACGTTCTAGGCAGAAACGAGCGAGATGCCCGTTTATTTTTGGTATACCATGTGTCTAGAAAATGAGGATGAACCTTGTTCCTTTGGCGGGAGGTGCGATGGTAGAAACGTGACGATGGCACCAGTTCAAAAAGTTCTTCAGAACATTCCCCGTTGTACAGACGGTAGAACACACACAGAGAGCCAACATCTCTCCGGAGACTAAGTGGATCTAAGCCGTCAGTAAGATCGGGATTCTCAACAATACGAACTGCCCCACGTTGGATGGAGTCAAGTGGGAGAAGCTGGTATTGCGGGGCGCCAGACCAGAGATGAGAACAGTACTCCATGTGAGGTCGAACCTGCGCTTTATATAACAAAAGCCGGTGATCCGGCGTGAAGCACTGTCTTGCTCTACTGAGTAACCCGAGCTTCTTGGAGGCCAGTTTGGCTTTGTTCTCCAAATGACCCCGAAACTGGACTTCGTTCGTAATGTCGACACCCAGTATCCCGATACTCTTGGATATAGTTAGTGGGATGTTCTGAAATTTTGGCGCTATGACGAAAGGGGTTTTCTTAACAGAAAACGCGCAGACTTGTGTCTTACTAGGGTTAAACTGGACGAGATTATGTCTACCCCATTCGGAAACCTGCTCGAGGGAGGTCTCTATTTCAGACACAAGTTGCAATCTGCACTCCAACACCCGCTCAGGGGGGGCATATACACGACCTGTGTAGTAGCTATCGCCAGTACTGTCATCCGCATAGCAATGGATATTGTTGGTTGTTGGTGGATATCATTGATATGCAAGAGAAACAGAGTTGGCGATAGAACAGATCCCTGGGGGACGCCAGCGTTAATGGGCTTGTAATCTGACTTAATTCCGTCAACAACGACAGAAATGCTTCGCTCAGATAGAAAGCTGGCAACCCATGTACAAAACCCCTCATAAAGCCCGTATGATGGAAGTTTAGAAAGATGTGCCTTATGCCAAACCCTATCACAGGCCTTTGCAATATCGAGGCTAACTGCCAATGCCTCCCCCTTGCTCTCGATGGCAGTGGCCCAACGGTGAGTTAGGTAGACAAGAAGATCACCGGCGCCTCGACCGTGGCGGAATCCGTATTGCCGGTCGCTTATGATCTGGTGATCCTCGGGGTACTTAAGGAGCTGGTTATTTACCACACGCTCTAACACTTTAGAGAGCAAGGAGGTGATCGCAATCGGCCGATAGTTGGATGGGTCTGTGCGGTCACCCTTTTTAGGGTTTCGTACCGCGAAAGGAAAAAACGGAACCCTTATAGGATCACTTGGTTGTCTGTCTGTCTGTCTGTCTGTCAAGACCATTTTTCTCACGAACGCGTGGAGGTATCAAGCTGAAATTTATACCAAATACTCAAGTTTATTGTCCCTTGGAGCTGTAAAAAAATCAAACTTAAAAGCCAACGCAATCAAAAGATACAGTCGTTTATGCTGCAAATTTTAGAGTTTTTCGGCACTCGCAAAACCTACGGGGTAGGTACTTCCCGTGAACTCAGAAACTTGAAATTTGGCACGAAGCAACGTCATATAGCATAGACAATGGAAAAATTACAAAAAGTAGACATTTTTAGTATAATCATACAAAAAATTTTTTTTTTAATTTTAAACTTATTACCTTTTTCCTCGTAAACGCGTGGAGGTATTAATTTGAAATTCATGTCAAATACTCAGGGCTATAGGACCTTTCAGATGTAGCAAAACCAAACTTTTATGTCAACGCAATCAAAAGAAATAGCAATTTAAGTCGCGAATTTTGTAGTAAAATCATACAAAAAATATTTTTTTTTATTTTAAACTTACTACCTTTTTCCTCGTAAACGCGTATAGGTATTAAATTGAAATTAGTAATAAACATAAGTAGGTATGTATTGGGCACGCTACTCCACTGCGCTCGTTCGCTCGCTTCGCTCGCTCGCTCACTTCGTGGAACGCGCGCCCAATACATACGAATGATTAGTTATAGTGTGCTGAACCCGTTACAAACACCACAGCCCTCCACCGACGATGCTACGCTCGCTCGCACGCTCTGTGGATTTCATGCCCAATACATGCTTGGTAAATCAATCATGCAATCCTGGGTGGAGGTAAAAGTCTCAATACATTAACTTGATTCTGCAACAGTGGTACAGAATCCGAGTTCGTTACTCTCGCCCAATCATGCGCTCGAAATTGTATAGCGTTTAATCGACATTCTGATGATACAACGCTAACGTTGGGACATACAGTCTTAATACATCAACTTTTTTTCTCCAACAGGAGGACAGAATAGTTTCCGATACACACACATCGCAAGCGAATCACTGTGCCCAACGCCCTCGTTACACTCACCCAATCGTGCGCTCTAAATTTAATGCGTTTAACTTGGATCGCACCGCTTCGTTTGAAACTGAACTTGTTAATTTCTGATTAATTTTTTTACTAATTAAAAAAGCAAAAGCTTAACGCAACGTGTCACGTTAAACCAACCAAGTCGCTATCGCAGAGTGGGCCAGTTCTTTGACAGGGTTAAGTGGTAGAAGTCGAGAACACGTCTAAGCCTCTGATAGCAGAGGGTTACCCACAATTACACGTTAGGAACGGATCTTTAGACTAACTATCGTTGTGAGGCGTTTGTCACACTAAACACATCGCAGAGTTGGCCAGAAACTTTGATGTGAGTAGGTGGGGTGGTTTTCCATGCTACCATCCGCTATAGCATGAGAAGAACCGTTGTATATGTACAGTACCTGATTGACAGGATTTAGTCACCGTACACGCTACCGCGTAGTTTGTGTTTGACCCTCACCAGGTTGTTGTGTATATGTACAGTACCTGTTTGACAGGATTTAGTCACCGTACACGCTACCGCGTTACCAAGTCAACATCGCAGAGTTGGCCAGACCCTTTGATGCCGTTAAGTGGTAAGAGTATCCATAAACTAGCGGATGTAATAGCCATGGATTCTCCGGGAGCTATATCAATGTTAATTGTATTTATGCAAACTTTTATAAAAACTCCGTTTGCGCGATGTAGACCGTACAATCTGATTGGATAATTCATGTGACGTAGATGTGACGATTTACGATAAACGGAATAATTGTACATTTCATTTAGTTTGCAATTACAATAATAAAACAAATCAATTTCAATCATAGTCCAATCTTGTTAAAGTTTAAAATATATTATTTATATGAAACTATAGTGATGATATACATGTGAACGTCGTAGTATAATTTAAAAAAAGTCAAATCGCAAAGTAATGTTAACACAAAACCAGTCCTACTGATTGTAAATAAAGAATAATTTAGTACAAAGTTTCATAGGTACATGTTAATAGAATACTTGCCTACTCAGTCCTGTATTTGTAAAACGTAAACAATCAAACCAATACTTCATCCTCGTCATACTTCAAGAATATAATACAAATAAACAAGGACAGAGTATACGATACGATAGGCTGACCCACGTGTTGAATGAGTGATAATATATGCTATTACTTATTAAAGAATAAAAACAAACGGGGTGGATACTGTTTATACCTACGTGAGTCAAACCTCAGAAAATTAACTATTATTTTGAAACAATTTTATTTTGTCAAAGAACATTTATATTTCTTAATGCTATTAATTTTTAACAAAATATGTAATAACTTAAATTAGCAAAATTTTGCTAAATATACCTAAACCTTATTTAAATAACACTCTTTAACTTAACTATGAACTAACTAGATAAGACTTGCGAATCAAAAATCGTACGGTACTCTAGTTCATAAGAGAAGAATGAATCTACTTTGATTTATGGAATAATATTGATATCCAGTTTTATACTATAAGGATACCTTATGAATAACATTTTAATTTTTTGAAGTTTGCGTTCAAAAAGTGATGATCAAAATTAACCTATGAATTAAAGTACTATTCTACAGTATATTTCCATACGAGTTTAATTTTTTTTTTTTTTGCGAAACAATATCTACAAAGCGAGGCAAGGGTCGGCAACGCTCTTGTGACACCTCAGGAGATGTATCCGGTTACCATCAGGCGGGACGTATGCTTGTTTGTCACGCTCGACGTATAAACTATTATTTGAGATGTCGCTTCTGATTAGTTAGTCTAGACTATTAGGTTACATTCTGTTCTTCGAACGATTACACAGAGTAGGAAATTGTAACAGATGCTTTTTACACAACAAATAAATTGTAAAGTATAAAATAAATTATTTTACTCTAATCAATCTAAAAATAAATCAAGCTATTCAAAATCAACTAAATTGATCAAATTTATGCGTTGGTTTTCGTAAATTTACATGACACAAATATGTATTTTCACGCTAGCTTACAAACCGTTTTAAGTTTTCATACAAAGTTAATTCTAATTATAAATCGCTCACAATAGACAACTAATGTATTCTTATAGTTTTGATTTTTAGTTTCATTGTTTACTTTATAGTGAGATTTTTTGTACTCTAGTAAGCTCTGGTACAGTTTCCTACTCTATCATTAGTTGTTTATGCATAAATGAAAGACAGCTGTCGATGCAGTTTAGTTAGCCCATGATATTCTACATATGGATATGACTAGTATGGAACCTTTAGAAACTATGTACTTAATAACAAACTTATTTTAACAAAGAAATTCTCTCATAATCACTATACTAAATTAATAATTTTGAGTATGAAAATTTAAATATTTTGCTTTGAACAGTGTAACTTTCAATAACTAAACCTTATACCGCTTAAATAAAAATCGACCTGGATTAATTGTTAACTAAGAAAATAATTTAATTTGGCCATGTGATCGTCTAGTAAAAACCCTGTTATGAACCTTGTAACCCTTCGTCTTTTATGTGTAGACTAATTAGATTTGGATTTCCTTACTATTCCTAATAACCTTCTTGATTAAGTAATACAATCTACTAAAATGTACTGCAAAAATAATTATTTTACGGAGTTATTTTACTTAGGTAAGTATAAGTCAAAAATATATTTGGTTTTTTTTTTAATAATATCTCCTACCGACCCTACCGAGACCGTTACCGTGACAGTAGTAAGTCCTTGTAGTTTGTATTTATATTTTCCTTTTTAACCCCTTAACCGACCTAGCTAGCTAAAGGAAAATATTTATTTTAATCAAGCAAAAATATTATTTTATAAATACCAAAGGATACAAACATACCTACTTACTGCCACGTACGGATGGAGTCAGGCCAACTAACCTTATAATACCTATTTTGTTTTGTATTGTTTTTAATAGGTATTCCTATGCACAATAAAAATGTATATTTACCAGCGTTTCGGAACCTACTTTCAGTCAAGAAGAAACGCCAAGAAACTCGTCTGAATATTTTGTAAATATGTATGCAATACTGAGAACATTCGTCTAATAAATATGACTTAACTGCCCCTTTTTACCCCTTGTAGAAAAGCTCAATTGTCACTAGTGAACTGCTTCGCCTGTCACTAGCTCCCTGTAACAAAATTATTTAGTATGTCCTCAAATAATTTTGTTCCCCTAAACTCTCCCAAAAAATATGTGTTAATTACCTTAGTATCATATTTAATGTACGCGTCTCAGTATCACATCCATATTTTACTGAATTTATTGATCCATATTTTACTGCTATTAAGGATCATAAAGTTGTAAACCAAACCAATTTTATATAAATGGTAACAAAAATATAACACTTTATCCCTTTCCCATCTCCACTGATTAAAAATAATACCACCATCCTGTGTATGACTCTACTCTAACTCTACCCCAATTCACCTATTCTAATGTATGCAAAAAAAAATTAGAGGCTAACCTCTATTTTACTTAAATGTGTGTGGGAAGCCTAGCCCTACTCTAAGCTAGAAAAAGTTCGGCCGACAAAACCGAGGTATAGCAATTCCTAGTGTCTGAGACCCCCCCTCCAGATCTGGTCCTAAAAACTATACAGGATTCCTGAATAAACTTCATTCTCACCGATAGATGAAGTGTATTCAGTCAGGTTGACTATGCAACCTAGCCATTGATCTAGCTCAAAATCGCGGAAAAACTCACCAAAACACGTAACAAAAAGATTGAAAATCCAACAAGTTGTAGCGGAGACACTGCACTGCACTGTTGAACACTACACTATTGAACTCTCAACCTTATTATCAACAAAATAAAGTCGACAATTCAACACAATGCAACATAGTAGTTACACAGCGTCAAACTCAACCTTATCGACAATAACCTCACGATTCACCTTTTCACTATACACTATACGAGCGAGCCAGAGTCAATGACAATCCGACGGTCAAAATAAGAATGCCTCGAGTTCCCTCGGGGATCGGTATATATCAAACCCGACCTCGCTAGCGCACCTAGCTCGCCTAACCCGGCCGACCCGACCGCCTCTTTCAATCCGAGCCGCCTCTGTTCCTCTAAAGAGCCCTTGTTGATAAGTTTAAACAAACACTCGACGTCTGATTAATGAGCTATTATAGTCAAGTTCTATGAAACTATTGCTTGTTATTTAAGCTTGAAATAGAAATGCTTTGTGTTTGATTTAATTCAGAGAATTAAGAAAATACTTATTTAGCGTAAAAATAAATATTTAAATGAAATACTATTTATTAAAATATGACCAATTTAATCGTAGATTCAATTGCTGAGAATAATTTTATAACAGTTTTCTGTTTCACTCAATTTACTTGTTAGCTAGAGCAGCTAGTGCGTCTAGTTACAACAGTGATAACACGTAAATAAATATAGATGACATACATGCTTAGAAAGGTTCCTCTAGATACTTACAGTAACTGTACAAGCTTTCTAAATATCAATTTCATAACGTGCTTACTTAATTGGGTACCTTCATGTAAATGATATTTAATATGAATCGTATCCACGATTTACTTTCAATGTAAAATACCAAGTGTAAGCTAATACATAATCAGCACATTTTAATTGATACTTGTTATTTTAAACATATTTTTTAGTGTTTTTATAAAAACGTAATTATGCCCCATTAGGATCCAGTTACATATTCTTCCCTCTCGCAGTTGAAACCGCGGGCTGCTGGGGGGTAGACACTAAACGATTCGTACGCGAGCTGGGCCGTCGACTCCGGCAAAAGGGGGAGGATCCCCGCTCCGAGTCGTTCTTGGTGCAAAGGCTGTCCATAGTTATCCAGCATGGAAATTCAGCAAGCCTTATGGGCACCTTTGCACCGGGATCGGCAGGAAGCGGGTTATTCGTTTAAATTATTTGTAAAATGTGTTTTTATTTTTATTTTCTAAAGCTGTTTTATTATTTAATCTTGTCTCTTAGTACCTATATTAAACATAAGTATGTTTTTTAATGTAGGTATCATGTTAACAATTCCTTCGTCTTTCCTTATAAATTTGTAAATTTTAAATAAGTTCTTACTTAAAAAAACCCATATTGAAAACTGCTTGTACCCAAATAGCCACAGAAAAGGTGCAGCACACTCTTCACACATTGTCACAACTTTCACTTAATTAAATAACGATTGAAATAAAATTAAAACATCGCGGTACTCTTCACGGATAACCTTAAATACTGGTTTTGACGGACCATGATTGTATTACAAGGCATATTGACGTCACGATTGTTGATTCACCTCATTTTATAGTAAGTGGAACTTATTGAACTTCGAATGTGTGTGGGTTTGCTAACGTGGTAGGTTCAGACCTCAATCGTCGGTAGTGTTGTATTATAGAGGAATTTAAAAAAGGCATAAGTATTAGGTCACTCTAAAAATATGTGTGATCCCCAAAACGTAATTAGTTTAATATTATATCAAATCGTTTTTTTTTTAAGCGCATGTGTGGTTAAGGTTATATGTCACAAAATCGTATAACACAACTTTGTAGTTAAAACATAGAAAATTGGGTATAAAACAGTCAACTCAATATATTTTTGTGGTTAAATAGCTGTTGTTTTAGACGCCGTAATTACTCGTGTTATTACTCGTCGATCGCGCTATAGCTATATTTATTTTTAATTCTGTGAAGTGACGTTACATACATTTAAAATGTGAGTATTGATTTATTTTGTGCCTAACAATAATCCATATATTTTCTTTTCTTAACCAAAATTATAACTGATAGTGTTTTTAGGTCAGACTCTGAGCTATCGTTCCGTTCACGAAGCCCATCACCGCTGCCGAAAAAAAAGACGTCAAAAGATAACAAAAAGATTACTACCCATTCTTCATGGTAATTATTCCTTATTTTTATCACTGAACTGCTACTGAGACTAAAATGTGAGATTTGTATTGATTTTTTTTACTTAATGTTACAGGTACGATTCTGATCGAGCTACACCGCAACCACAAGCAGCTGCGCCTAAGAAACGAAAGGGGAGTGACGTTAGCACGAAGGAACCATCAAAATCAACAAAGCGTACGAAAAATTCAACAAGGTATGTACATACTTAACTTTGACCATCAATGTAAAGTCAGTTGTAGAGAAACTTATACACGATTGTATGACAGAGGGGGGTTCCTTTCCTCTGCAGCTGAGCGTAAATTTAGTTATTACAATTACGAGCTTTATTTATTTTCTTTATGAACATTTGGCGTAGAAAAACTAATCACTATTAGCATGGATTATTTATTTATTTTGTTTTATTTTTATTTCATTAGAATGTCATACTTAGAAGTAACAAAGTTAAACACTTATAGTTAGAACGTGTAATTTTTGAATTTAAAGTTGAACGACTTAACAACTGGTGCACAACAGTTTTATATGATGCGGTGTATATGTGAATCTCTATTAAATGATATTGAGTTACGTTTCTTAAAATAAATTATTTTTGTTAACAGCGAGAGCAAGAAGAGTGCTACGGATCTATTTCAAATCATCCAGCAGGAGGAAAAATGTGCACCCACTTCATCCTCTCAATCTACTACATCATCGTTCGCTAGCCGCGTGTCTTCTGGTACATCACGTCGCACCGCCATCAGATCAGGTGACTTCTTAATTGACCTCAAGATATATAAATTAGAAGATTTGCTGAACGAGACGGATGCTCTAGAACGTTACAAGAAGGCTTTGGTAGCAGTCAGACTGCAATGCGAAGAAAAGTCTACGGAGTGGGAGCAGGTTCAGATATTCCTTAGTACTGCTTTTGGATTTTTTAAAGACTCTGAGACAACTTATTATAAAAACACGTGTAAAAAATAGGTACTAGGTACATAAAAGCAGTGTTAGGTTTGTCATAGTTTTAATCAGTTGTTGTTGTTCTTCATAATGTCTTTTTGTGTATCGTGTAGCACATCTGTAGAGAAAAAATCATGGGTAGGTCATCTGCGTAGTAACGAACATAAAACAAGAAATAATTCCATTCAAGAAATCAGTGATGGTGTAGAATTGATTCAGTCAGCATTCCGTAATCGCATCGCAACTTATAGAATTTCAGCTGATAATGAGCTAATCTCATGTTCTGTAGACATATTTATGAATTCGATTCGAGATAAAATTAATACACTTTTGAATAAATCGCTTCAGAAGCATACCTGCATAAAAGTAAATGTTGAACTATTTGGAATTTTTATGTTGTTTAAAAATAATAGTCAATCTATGAAATCTTTTGGCACGAAAAATAAAATTTTATACCAAAGTTATGATTTCGAACGTTATTATGCAGAAGTTATAAATAGTTTGAAGAAAAAAGTCGAGGAGTTTCAAGAGCGTGACAGCGGCTGGGCTTTTTTAAGCAATTCACATTTGGAAATTAATATAAATAAATTTCAACCGTTGCGTGGTTCGAGCTTTATTGAACTACCAAAAGTTATTCGAAATAAAAAAGCATGTCTTAATATTCAGAACAAAGACCAATGTTGTTTTGCTTGGTGCATAACTGCGGCTTTATTCCCTGCTAAAAAACATCCTGAAAGAGTATCGTCGTATCCTGATTTTAATGACGTATTAAATACCCAAGGTCTGTCTTTTCCAGTAACATTATCTGAAATAAAAATATTTGAGAAATACAATCCAACCCTTGCATTTATTGTTTTGGGTTAAAAAATAACAAAATAGTAGGTCCCCTTTATAAATCGGAAAATGATAACCAGACTAAAAAGAAAACTATACACTTGTTGTTATTAGAAAACGGAATCAGTTCGCATTTTTGTTTGATCAAGGACTTGTGTCGACTAGTTAGGAGTCAAATAACTGCTCATCACGCTAAATTATACTTTTGTGAAACGTGTTTAGTATTTTTCTCTAAAGAAGAACAACTTGATAATCATTTATGTGGAGGCATAGTCACTGAGCTACCAGAAAAGGGATCAGTCATTAAATTTAAAAATTATGAGCGCAAGCAAAATATGCCGTTTGTAATTTATGCCGATTTTGAATCAATATTACCGCGAACAAGTGAATGCGATTGTGGCACTGACTGTACTACGCATAACAGTGACAATACAGACACTTTACATCATCACACGCCTGCTGCGTTTGCGTACTATGTTGTGTGTTCAGTTGATTCAGCTTATAATCGCTGTTTCATACCGCGGTTTTGACTGTGTAGATAAGTTTGTAGATTTGATCTATAAAGATGTTGCAGAAATCAAAAAAGTATTGGATGTAAATACCCCGATGCAATTCAATCTTAACGACGAAATAAATTTTGCTAGGGCCACACGATGTCATATATGCAATAATTTCTTATTTTCCGACAAAGTTAGAGACCATTGTCACATTTTCGGTTGTTACCGAGGTGCAGCTCACAGTTATTGCAATTTACGATTTAAACGTCCATCTTTTGTGCCGATATATTTTCACAATTTGTCTGGGTACGACGCACATTTATTTATAAAAAAGTTAGGCGAGGCGCGTGGTACAATGAAATTAATTGCCAAAACTAAGGAAAACTATGTTTCCTTCACAAAGTTTATTCCAATTGAGGGTGAATTTTTTCAGCTTCGTTTTGTAGACTCGTTTAAATTTTTGGGTACCAGTTTAGAAAAATTAGTAAAGACTGAAAAAGGAAGATTTTGATCATCTGCTGCGTTTTTTTCCTAATTCAACTCAATTTCAATTGCTTACACGTAAAGGTGTTTATCCTTACGAATACATGAATAATTGGGAGCGTTTTAATGAACAATGTCTTCCACCTAAAAAATGTTTTTACAGTTCTCTTTCGAACGAAAATATTTCTAATGAGGACTATGAACATGCATGTTTAGTTTGGAGAGAGTTTAACATAGTTAATTTAGGAGAATACACTGATTTGTACCTCAAAACTGATGTCCTTCTGTTAGCAGATATTTTTGAAAAATTTAGAGAGACTTGTAAAAAAAACTATAGTTTGGATCCTGCTTATTATCTGACAGCGCCGAGCTTAACATTTGATGCAATGTTGTTAACAACTGGTGTTGAATTGGAGCTGATTAGTGATTTTAATATGTTATCAATGATACAGAACGGCATTAGTTTTGTTTGTGTCCTCACAGACATGCAAAAGCTAATAACAAATACATAGCAGGCTACGACCCATTACAACCTGATTCGTACGTTATTTACATAGATTGTAACAACTTATATGGCTATAGCATGTGTCAGTACTTACCGTTGTCAAATTTTAGGTTTTTAGAACAACATGAAATAGATGCGTTAGATATAACACTAGTCCATAACGAAGCTAAGTATGGTTTTATACTAGAAGTCGACTTGATTTACCCGAAAGATCTGCACAAAGAACATAATGACTTACCTTTTTGTCCAGAAAAATGTATACCACCAGGAGGAAAATCTAGCAAACTTGTACCTAATTTGTATGACAAATACTTTTATGTTATTCATTATGTGCATCTAAAAACCTGTCTTAAACATGGATTAAAATTGAAAAAAGTACATAGAGTGATCACATTTTTACAAGATTCTTATTTAAAACAATACATCGATCTTAATACAAAGTTACGCCAGGAAGCTAGCTCAAAGTTTGAACAAGACCTATTTAAGGTTATGATTAACTCTCTGTTTGGTAAAACATTAGAAAACAATTATAAAAAAGTTGACGTTCGATTAGTCAATCAGTGGAATGATATTACGAATTTAACTAAAAAGAAAACCTCAGCTGAGGAATTAATCGCACGTCCTAATTTCCACAGCGTATCGATTTTTAGTGAAAATTTGGTTGCGGTACAGATGAACAATGATTGCATTATCTTGGATAAACCAATATATATCGGTTTCACGGTGCTAGAATTATCAAAAAGTCATATGTATGACTTTCACTACTCAGTGTTCAAACCCATGTATGGAAATCGATTACAGATGTGCTATACGGATACAGATAGTTACATTTACCATATACAGACCAAAAACTATTACAAAGATTTAAAAACATCTCTATTACCTTATTTTGACACTAGTAATTATAGTATCGATAATGTACATCGCTTACCTATTCAAAACAAAAAAGTACCAGGTCTTTTCAAGGACGAAATGGACGAAATCGAAGCCCTACGAATTCGATAATATACTTCATATTATCGAATTCGTAGGGCTTCGATCGAAGCTTTACTGTGTTAAAACTAACAAAGATGTAATACGAAAAGCTAAAGGGGTGAAAAAGTCAGTTATACGAGAATTTAATATTAGGCATTACGAGAAATCATTGATTAGAGGTGACGTTATTAAAAAGAAAAACATTTTATTCAGATCGATAAAACATGAAATTTTTACACAAAGTGTTAATAAAATTATATTATCTGCTGATGACGACAAACGATTGATTTCTGCCGATAAAATATCCACACGAGCTTGGGGACACAGCACGATACTTAATCTTTAAAAATCTAAAAGCTTTGTTAGTACGCTTTCTAGAAAACACCATATTTTTGTGAAATTATCTTAAGATATACGTTTTTATAGTCTGTGCTATAATGTTTCCATTAACAACATAGGTATGGTCAGCTGTAAAGAAAAGGTACTTGCATGTATGACTGAGGGGTTCTTTTTCTCTACGGCTGACTGGCTATGGCTGTGCTATACCTATGCGTGAGCAAAATATCAATCTTATCTGATTTTGAATGTTTGTATGTTGTGGTTGTTTGTTAGTAAACTCATAAATATTCTTAAATAGTAATAAAATACATAATTTAAATCCAATTGTTATTGTAATGGTGTTGAATTTTATTATATCATAGTATACTATTAAGTATTGTATTACAAACTGTGACAACCTTATATGTTTACACTTGAACCTATGTGAATTTTAAGAAATAAATATGATCTTAGAATGTTGTGTTTTCCTTTCAACCTAAAACCCCTTAAAAATGTCATCGTCTCAAAATATATACACCAGTTTAAATTTTATTTGTCAGGAGAGATGTACATATATAGCATATATCGATTCAATTATAGGTTCTTAATTATATATTAGTTAATTAATTAATTTTTCCATAATTGCCTACACAATCTGTTAATTATAAACGAGTTGTGACTTGTTTTTAAATATATGGGTGAATGTACAAAAGTTGGTCAACTCGATGTCGTCAGTCAGTAAAACGATGTATTATTAGATTTTGTTTATGTTTTATAATTCATTTTAAATCAATTAAACGCCTTTTATTTAGTCACTCAATTTCAGCTTTTCATTTTAAATAGAAGTTTGTAAAACTTCACAATATGTTCTCAAAACGTCAGTACTTTGGCGTGTCACAACCTCAAAAGCGCGCAATCAAAAATTTGTGTGATAAAAAATACTCCTTTTATAATAAAACTTATTATATCTCTATAATCTGTGATGTATTTTATAATATATAATCACAACTTTCATAATATAATATTCTCAACGTTGTTGTTAAAATAATGACAAACTTTGTGTTCAGTTTTATTCGTCAGTCCGTTGTTCGTTGCTCGAATTTGAATTTCCCGCTAAATAGCGGCGGCTCCAATTCAATTCCGCGTTAAATTTCAAGGTTAGTACTGAAGTTAGCTGCAGACCGCGCCATTGCTCGGCCGCCATTACTGTGCCAGTGCTAGAGTTGTGTTCGTCGTGGGACCACGTGCTGATCCAGACAAATTTTCAGTCCTATGGTGAGTCGTTATTTCCTTGTAAATTTGTATTATATTTTATCTTATACATAGTTAACCTTGATTTCTTAAAATGTAGCTTCTTGATATTCGAAAGTATCAAATTAAAAGTTAGTTCTAAAGAAAACCTCAAATTCATGATTGATTCGTCAGTCCGTTGGTGTCAGTCCGCTGTCTGATATTGCGCCAAAGGACTGACGTGTTTCCAGGGTACTGATTATTTGAGCGTGTCTAAGCATTTTTTTTAACTTATTTCAGTTTAGAACATCATGGCTCCTAAAAAAAAAAAAAACATGGCTAAAGATAGAGAAGATATATTGAAAAAGAAAAGAGAAGCCGAAAAGGCTCGCTTGGCTAGAATTAAAAGCGACCCCATTAAATTAGCTGAATACAAAGAGAAACAAAGGTTGCAATACTTAAAAAAGAAAGAAAAGGGACAAAGAAAAAATATTAAAGACATGACGCCTCGGGAGCAACGATTAACTAGAAAAGAATGGAAAAAACATTCATCAAAGTATAGGCAAAAACAACAACTTATGAAAAGTAATACTCGTAATTTTGTACGCCAAAATACACCTCCAAGTACTGACGATGAAGCACAACCAGTAGTTGGTGAACTAATAAGGCCCATTGTGAACGAAGATCAAAGAGCAAATGAAGCAAAAAAAAGAAGTGAAAGACAGAGAAAGTTCAGAAATAAGCAACTTAAAAAGATGAAAGCAAAAGTTTCAAAACTAAAATCAAAACTGAACAATCAGCGTCAAAAATATAGAAGAGTAAAAAGGCAGTTGAAGAAAGTTGTAAAGTCTGTAGAAAAATCTCCGAAAACCAGAATTGAAGAAATGAGCGAAGATATAACTAAAAAGAAGGATTTAGTGAAGAAGGCCCTTTTCGGAGAAGTTCTCAAAGTTCAATTAGAGGAAAACTACTCTAAAATAAGAAGTTATGAATATAAAAGAAAGTTCAAACAAGCTATATCCGGAAATGTTGTAGATAAATACAAATTATGGAGAATGCCAAACAAAGCAGTGACTTTCAAAAGAACGGGACAAAAGCAGCAAAAAAAGAAAAACCTCAAAGTTAAAGTGCAAAGTCTAGTTGAGCAATTTTTAGAAGAAGATTCTAACAGCCGTCAAGCCGCAGGCAAGAAAGAATTTGTGACTCGTAACCAAATCAAAAAACAGAAAAGATATCTACTAGACACTATGAAAAATCTGCATCAGAAGTTCTTAAAAACCAGTCCATTTAAAATGTGTTATAGCCTATTTACTCGATTCCGACCATTTTGGGTGGTTCCCCCTAAACTATCAAACCGTGATACTTGTGCTTGCACGGTCCACGAAAACATGGACCTTCAACTTGCGGCTTTAAAAAAGGCACATATTCTGACAACAGTAAATAATCATCAAAGTATGCTGCAAATGCTTTGTTGCGATCGTTATTCTGAAAAATGTCTTGAGAGAACATGTGATGAGTGTTCCTCAAAAACCTTGACTTATGCAGAATTCGACAACTCAAAACCGATCCTTATGCAACAGTGGGTGAGTAAAAAAGAGTCCATATATGATTTGAAAACAAAGAAAGAACGATTTGTAATGAAGTGTAAAAAAGAAACACAAGAAATCTTACCTGCAAATCTCATAAAAAAACTTGAGAATGACATGGCTAAATTTTTTCGTCATTCTTTTAACATAGTACACCAGTATAATGTAATTAAACAACTGAAAGAATCTTTGTCTGAATACGAAGCCGTGGTGCATATGGATTTTTCCGAAAACTTTTGTACCAAATACAATCAGGAAATACAAAGCTTTCACTTTGGCGGTTCCCGGACCCAAATTTCATTACATACTGTGGTTGTTTACTTGAGAGACTCTACGACTTCACACTGCACTATGTCTTCTAATTTATCTCATAACGCCGGAGCAATTTGGGCCCACCTAAAACCTGTGCTGATATCACTGCCATCAAACATTCAAAAGATTCACTTTCTCAGCGATGGTCCTGTAACGCAATATAGGAACAAATCTATGTTTTATGTATTGGGCTGTAAGCTGCAAGACATGTACCCTAATATTGTGGGATATTCCTGGAACTTTCATGAAGCCGCACACGGGAAGGGGGCACCCGATGGTGTAGGGGCCACATGCAAGCGAACAGCTGATCAAGTGATTGCTTTAGGAGGTGATATAACTAACTTGACGGAGTTTGCTTCTGTTATCCGCGAGAGATGTCCAGGTATAAAATTGACGGTGATTGAAGGCTATGATATTGAGCAGATGAACACCTTGATTAACGACAAGTCGTCTGAAATGATCGCCTTTAAGGGGACGCTCTTGGTGCATCAGGTGACCGGCTCAGCTTACATTCCCAATCATCTTACAATGAAGTCACTAAGTTGTTTTTGCGAAGCTGACGTGTGCAATCATTACAAGCTAGGATCAATTCATTATCAGACAGAGATGGTGGCTGAACATGGTACACGTATAAATGTTTCTACCGTATTTACAGACTCTGAAGATGATGATATACCACTATCCACTTACGTGAGAGACATGGATAACCATTCCAAATCGGATAGCAATATAGATTGCTATCCGATGATAGCAACACCAGGAACTAGCGGTTATTCACAACGAAGTCTTTATAGCATTGGTGATTATGTATTGGTAAAATATATAACAAGGAATATAGAATATCGGTATGCAGCACTCTGCTCTTCTGTTGATGATGAAGAAGGTGAATTGAGAGTAACATTCTTCAAAAATTGTACACAGAAAACCACTCTATTTCAATTGAATGAAAAAGATGTAGCAGATGTTCCGATGGACCAAGTAGTTAAAAAATTACCTGTACCAAATATCTTTACAAAAGGTAATAGAGTGTTTTACCAATTTGAAGAGCAGATTGATGTTTTTGAAAAGTGATATTTAGTGTTAAACTATTTAGAAGCATTATTTTTATTTTTTGTTGAGAAAGAGATCTCATTTCTATTATTTGCCTATAAGGCATAGGTTATATTATTATTATCATAATATACATGTCAGAAGGCTGTTAGAAATACTGTGATAGTATTACTTGGTAACTATTTTTATGTTAATTTAAGGCAGAGAGAGTCATATTTCTGTTTCAATTGTTTGTTAATTACTTGGAAAAGTTATATTATTAAGTTAAACTACCTCAATGTAGTAAAGTTAAGTAAAACAAAAGTTAATTAAAGGCTGCTTAAGATTAAAAGTGAGAAAGGAGAGACTGGTACCATTAGTTTCTAAGAGATTTCTTATAATTCTTAATAAAAAGTTTGCATATCTTATGAAGTTGTGTGTTTTATCAGTACTTTGTCACCCCCGTCAGTCCCCTGGCAGTCAAATTTGGAAAAATCGGAATATCTCCGCATTTACTTGAAAAAGTGACTGGCCCACTCACGGGCAATATATTCATTAGATTAGCTATCTTAATAACCCGAAATTGTAAGAATTTGATTAAAAAACTATCATAAACAAAATATCCCAACAAGTTAACCAAGTTTTGTACATTCACCCATATACTGAATCGCAGACACGTGTAAAGTTAAAGTTATCATATTACATTATTATGCATTTGCATTTTGCTGACCAAACAGCAGCTAACCTTTATAAGTCGCATACACGTGTAAAGTTAAAGTTATCATATTACATCATTGCGCATTTACATTTTGCTAACTAAACAGCAGCAAACCTTTATAAGCGCATTTTATTTTAACTTGCTTACATTTGAATAGCATCAAACATTGATCACGAGCATAGACCTGGTAAGTTGATTTTTAAACTTTTGCTATATTATATTTATTTTATTTTTATTAATTAAGATAAAATAAAAGTTTATTTTTACTTGTGACCTGTGACTGCAAAAAGATCTTTTACTAATTAAATAAACATTAAAATTAAACAGATGTGGCCTATTTTTAATCCGTCATCGTATCGTCTTTAATTACAATAAGGTAATAAATTTTCTGTGTTAATGTTTCAGATTTTTACAAAATGGTTGATACGGAAGACATCCAAATCGCATTTTCACAATACGCTCAAGATCCGTTCGAACTGCCTCAAGAATTTGATGATAGTGAATTGTATAAAAAAATCAAGAAAACCATCGACAACCCGAAAGTGAAGAAACGTAAAGTTAACGTTAATAATAAAATAATAAAAAGGAGTCTTGGACACCCACCATCTTTTGTAATAAATAATGAAGCAGGCAAAGGTAGTAAGCTAATTAAAATTCAGATAATCAACATCAAAGACGACGTACCGCACCAAAATGATGAGCAAAATGAAAACGTGCTACTTAGTGCACAGTATGTAGCGAATAATGGCTACGATGAAATTATTGAGTGCACAGAAGGTGTGATAAATAAGATATCCAAGAAATTGTGTGGTTAGCCTTAATTTATAGAGTTTTCTTTGTAATAAATATTATATAAGTAATTGCACGTTTAATTCCTTTCCTTATGTTTATAACAACTAATTAGTTTTCTTATACAGTAAAATATGAATTTAAAATTATAACAATAAACATCTGCAATAAAAAACTAGTTAGTTGCTATTTATATTTTAAAAAGGTTATAAAATGAAAATTTCCATTAATATTTACAAACATTTATTTAAAGTAATACAAATTAAGATTAGAGTCGTAAATTACTATCTAAATACCATTTTTTGATACATATAACATTTTTTAATGCACAACTTTTCTTATGATAAACACAATTAAAAATACACTCAGGGAAACAATATATTTTATACAGTTCTTGTAAATTAGGTACATCTTTTTCACCTAAATCTATAACAGTACAGTCTGGGTATAAATTTTTAACCCATTTAATTTTTTCCATACCCTTCACATAGATCGTCTTATCTTTTATGTGGTTACCAATAAGTCTTTTGAACTCCCTACAGTCCACGTAACCATCTTGCCAACGTATTCCTAAATGTTTTTCTATCCATCTTGTTTGTCTCTTTTCATTTTCCGTTAGTTTAGAAAACGGAAAAGGTGGTTTTATTAAAAAAACTTGAGTGTAATCTAACGTGCTGTACGCAAACTCTTTAACAATAAAATCGTTTTTGTCTGTTATAAATCCTTGAAGATCTACGAATATATAGTCATACATTATGATATTTTTTTCGTAATATTACTCAAAGGCTTATATTCCACAATACTATCATTCAAAATTAGGCAATAAGCTGAGGTTTGTTTGGGTATAGTTGATTCACACTCTAATTCAACTCGTACATCTACCGAACCGGTTTTCAAGGTTTCGTTTTGACGAGAACAGTCGATAACAAATAGAGGAGCTATCTTTTTAAAATCTTGTGGGCTAAGCAAGGGTGCTTGAACACGGTTATAATAAGACTGTTGAAATTTTGCATACTGTTCATATAATATAGCAAATTTTTCAGCCGAAAAACTGACATCAAAACTTTCATACGGAAAGTAGGTTGAATTTAAAAAAACTTTAACATCTCTCAAGTTACAGTGATCGAAGTGTGTCATATCTTTATCGGATACATTTTTTCGAGCTGTTTTCAATCCAATTATAATATATCGAGGTTTTTCAATTTGAAATGAAGTTTTGATAGCCCAAGAATGTTTTGACGTTTCAGGCAAGAGGGGATATTCATACAAATCCCAGTTCCTAAAAGCTATATGAATAGCACGATCTCTTTCCAAATATTTAAGTAAGCTCAATCTTTGTCGATCAGACACCTTAATATGAGGCATACGCCATACTATTTTAGTTATAGTAATGTTGTCTATGTACTCATTCGTACTTAATTTAACGCTATTTAAATTAGTATTGGATCGTTAAAGAATAAGTTCATGCTTGCAATTAATAATTATTTTGTTATAATCCTCAGCAAACCCAAGAATTTTGTGCAAAGGTATAGACACAGAAAATGTTCCGTGCGAATTTTTTGTACCGTTGACATCCCATCCCCATAACTTAGACATCGATGCTTCGAGTTCATTCATGGATACAAGAGATTTCATAGTTGTTGTCACTCCTGCATTTTTGATTTTATCAATTTCGATTCCATTAAGTTCGTATCGAATATCTTGAAATAGATGGAGTATGGGGTTATTTGTAAAAAGGATGCTCTTTACCTCTGCTTTTGTGTCTCTATTAAATGCGGTTATAGTACCTTCTATGTATAAAGTACTTGCTGATGGTAGTACGTAAAGATCTTGTTGGTTGATAGGTATACGTATTTCATCGTTGAAATTAAAGCTTGTTACATAGGGCTTATACGAATGATATTCAAAGCTCTCGATAGAGTTGTCTGTGGTGAAAGATTCCGATAGATTTAATATACTCATTTTAAGAGACCTATGCTTTTGAGAAACTGTTTGTTTTGTTTTGTAAGTTGCACTTTAGGTCTTCTTTTCTTGATTGCTTGATGAGTACTAGTACTGTTTTTAAGCGGGACTGAAGTTTTATTGAAGTCTATCATTTTTTTCTAAGGTGTAAATATATCTGAATCTCTTCGCCTCGTAAATTAACCAAATTATTGTTAACGTCTAGTATTCTTATTGTAATTGAACTTAAACTGTTTTGAGTAACAGGGAAATAGATAACGTTTTTTGGTGTTTCTATAATCCGATAACCAGGAGGTACATTAGGCACAAATTCGTGAATTATATGACTAGGTTTTCCATTAACAAATGAACCGCACACTATGTCACATTCAATGCGGACTATAGTTGTAGACAGAATGGAAACAGGATAAGGAGATTCTGTTAATATATTTGCTTGAATAGATTCTGCACCGAAACCGAGTAACCTACCAATAGATCTCTCTTTATCAAAATAAATGTTTTGAGAGCACAAAATAGATGTTTTTAAGGTATTATTATTACAAGTTAGTGTAAACGTACATCCTTGAAGGTGTTCTTTAAGGTAATCATCAATATCTTGAAGTTCGTATGATCCTTCAGGAATTTGAATTACTTTGTTTTTTCCGTAATGTAACTTATTATTTCTATAGTCTACATTAGGTATTGAATTAAAAGTTGATATATACAACAGTCCACATTCATATTCAACATCTAGTTCAAGAGCTGGTGAATGGTTTGTTATCAGTGTGGAAGATGTTCCAGTTATCGACAAAGTGAAAGACATCATGTGAATGTTAAGCTTTTTATTGTACAAAGGTATTTAAACGGTTATACCAATATTTTTTTAAGTATTTTAGACATAAATGACCGCAATTTACAGTGTCAAACTTTTGGTAAGTAACATAATTATAGTAAATATCATAATTATTTAAATACCTTTTTAATTCTGTTGGAGGTGGAAGATCACCATAACTATTAAAATATTCGCAATAACAGTTATCTTTAACATAGGCTACCCAGTGAGTTCCATTGTTTTTAGAACTATCTAAGTTAACAATTCCGCATTCTACTCTTTTAGGACGCTTTGGTAAACTGTCTCTCATGAAAACTCCACGAAAATGAGGGATATCAGTTGAGTGTTTTAAAATGTCAATATTAGAGAGAGCGCGTCTGGGTAACCTCTCATTTAGTTTTTTGAAGTTTTTATACATAATCCTTTACCATTTTTATATGGTTTAATATGCAACCCTTTTCCTAATGCAATAGATTCCATCATCCGGTTATGTCGATCTGATTCAGCTAAGTTTTTTCTTGCAGCTTTATAATCACCTACAGCTTTAGCAATTCCTGCAGCTCCTCCTGCTAATGATTCTAACGCAGAATGTCCAGCAAAGATAGGTATCAGCGGTAACAAACCTCCAGTTTTTGGAATCGGTATTAAGCGCGGTATCCGTATCTTAGTGTTGTTACCAAATACCTTTTTTGCTGCAATAAGTGCTCGATCAATGATATTACTTTTTATTTTAGGTTTCTTTTTTATTTCAGTGCGTATCTTAGACACATAACGTTTGAATGGTTTTATTCCCGCACCAGCCTTTATTTTAGATTTCATCACTTTACTAACTAACCATGAAGCAATTTTTTCTCCTCTACTTGCATCTTTTGACTTTTTTCTCAGTTTAGCCATCTTGTAAAGTTCTAAATCAGCACGATGTCTATCCGCTAAATCAGAATATCTATCATAAGCTATATCGTGTTTCATACAAGCGTTATCTAACGCATTAATTCCTTTATCACCTCTTTGTAACCTTTTGTGCAACTTAGTGCCTGGACCACAATAATTATATCCAGGTAAGTGTAATTCAAAAGGTAAATTATTAATAGCACTATTTAAAAGTCCTCTTCCTTCCATAACCAGTATGATAATGAGAAATTCAATTTAGAGAAGGTATATTAATATAATTATACAACTGCATTTCTATCAATCCAACTATTTTCGCTATCAGCAAGCCCTAACCACTTCACATACAGTTTTCTGCCCTTTTTTTTAATTACCTTCTCTATCAGATAAACATCGGGATACTTCGTTTTTTGAAGTTCTTCTTCGTAAAATGTACCAAGTATAGAGTTTTTGCGTTGGTCTTCAATATGGTATGTTACAGGTTGAGTATGATTCACATGTTTGATTGTAAAAAGTTCTGTAGACCAATTCGGTGTATAACCCTTACAAAAGTCACTTTTATACTTGCTTAAACGTACTCGGTCTCCAATCTTGAATTTATTCAATTTATGGTTCACATTGAATTGTGATTTTTGAATGTTTTGTTTTACCACGTTTTCATTATCTAACTTTACATCAATAGGTTTAAATTTTGTTGTGCGATGTACAGTTTGATAATATGATTTAACTATATCGTCTAACGGTTTACCAATCCATTTATAGTTACCCGCGAAGCTAAAATATTTGTAGAGCTTGGATTTAAGTGTTTTTATCAGTCTTTCAACAATAGATGCCTTCTTAATTGAATACGTTGAGTAATGATTTATTTTCATGGATTTTAAGTAGCAATCAAATTCACTATTGTAGAATTCTTTTCCGAAGTCTGTCTGTAAGTTTCTAGGTATTCGTTTAGCTATTTTTATAATTAGATCGAAAGCATTCTTGACTTCCGTTTTAGTTTTAGACTTAATAGGTGTACACCATGCATACTTTGAAAATGTATCAATAACTGTTAATATATATCAAAGGTTGTCTGGAAGAAATCGCTCATTAGCGATAAGACCGCCTGTTGTTACCTCTACCTAAATTTATCTAATTGTAAAATTTGTGCTTGTAACTGTATGAGGTGTGCAATAAAGAGTATTTATTATTATTATTATTATTATTATTATATTTATTTCCTTTGTTAACCGTATGCAATTTTTGTAAATCGATCAAATCAGCTTGCCATAAATCAGCAATACCTTTTAATAGAACTGATCGTCGCTTATAATTTTTTCGTGCTGACCGATGGATCTCGTTCACTATATGCTGTTTTGCCATTATTTAAATTTCTAAAGATATTATCTATCTCCTTCTTTGTATAAAAGTTAAGTTTTAACTGAGAGTTAAGTTGTTGAATTTGATTATTTATAGTATCATACAAAGAGTCTATATACTTCTTATCGTACATGTTTTGAATATATTGATCAACGTACTGCTTGTTTACTGCATCATTAGGTGATAAAGGTTTCGCAACTCCCTTTAATTGTAAGCTCCCTTCAAAATATCCTACGTCTGTTCCAAGCAAAGCCTTGTACTTGAGGTCAGAAATCTCGTTAGCACGCAAGCGTTTATGAACATGGTGACCGAATTTGTCAATTTTCAGTTTTATATTGTATTGTTGCGAGTCAAAATACAACTGTTAAAAATAAAAGATGATTTCATTTATATATTATTTACTAACCCTGCTTCGCGTAATTCTTCAATGATAGATATTATTTCGTTATCTAACCCTGTATTGCCAGCATTACGTGATGCTATAAGCAGTTTTAATCTTTCTACTATTTCGTTTGGATCATCCCAATACACATAAGAGATGTCTCTTTTTACTTTTTTCATTGATGGTAAATTGGTAAACCATCACCAGATACATATATTTCCTCACTTACTGTACGTTGTTTGGTTAATTTGAAAAGAGGTTTTATGATGTATAAATATTTCATGCCCTTGTTGCTCTTTATAGGCTTATTTGGATCAAAGTCTCGTCTATGAGCGTTTGTTTTTAATAATAAGGTCTTGTATGAACGTTTATCGTCTTCAGTTATCACATTTAAATCAGGCACTTTCTTAAACAATAAATCGTTTAAACCTGTCGTTAAACAATAACTTTCTCCTCCCATTATTAGTTGTTCATCATACACAGAAATCGGATAAGATCCAAGCATCAGCTTACCACGTTCCGTTCGTACACCAAAAGGAATGTTTATGTTTAAATATTGTTTTTGGTAAGCAGGATCTTCACGAGGAGAAGCATATGACTCAATCGTTTTAAATGAAGCATTATTTGTTGTATCAGAATCATTTTGGTTCTCACTTTCATGAGACAAAGATCCATCTTGACTAGAGTTGCTATCGTTTGATTCTCACTCACTATTATTTAAATCAGATTCAGGTGATTTTCTCACTAGTGTTTTATTTGCTAAGTTTTCTTTCTTCCCATCTTCAGAAGGACTATATTTTAATGTTTTTATTGACTTATTCCATTTAAATCCATCGTCATCAAAACCTGCGTCACTAACATTCAAGTTGTTATCATTATTTTTAACCATTTCATTGAGAGGATCTGTAATTGGTTTTAACATTGTTTCCAGCATCATATTATTGCTGGATTTAACATCACGAATGAGCTTAACTTTTTTTCTTACTGCTTCAGCGGATCGAAGTACTTTTTGTTTAAATAATTTCTCCTCTTTCATTTTAAGATTCATGTCCGATCTAGATGGTTTCATTTTAAGTAATAAGTTCCATATATAAATACTATTCTTTATGTATTCCGTTAATCTAGCATGATAAATGTATCAAAACCTTTTCTATAACATCCAGAATTTCTATCACAATCTTTATTTATAACTAAGTAATTAAAAGGTTCATTCCAAACTTGTGCGCACATTTCACGAAACTGAGACCACGACATATCACTTCCTACGTGTTCATCATAAACATGGCGTAAATTAACATCATCTTGCTTAAAAATAATAATTAAATTGGCATTGTCTCTTATCAACTGTTTAGGTATTTTACTATACGTTTGATTCAGATAGAAGCTATCTATATTTTTATGTCTTCCCATTGCAAAGTAATCTCGTATATTATTTTGATTTTCACATGCAACATCATCAAATATCATTATTGAATTATTGTTAGCTGCATGAGGACTTAGTATTTCATCATTTTCACTATATTTTTGAAATGAAACTAATGGAACCAACTTTAAAACTTGCTCTAGAAATTGATACATAGGTTGGAATAAGGTTTTAGAGTAAACTTAAACATTCTGAAAGCGTAAACCTTGTTCATGTAGCAGCAAACCAACAATTAAATTCGTTTTTCCACAGTTAGATGGCCCACATATTATACAGCGAATAGTATCTGGTAAAAGTAAACCATGTCGAAAAAGACGTTTACTATGCGAAGAACAAACAATATCCAACTGTAATCTCTGAGGTTGTTTTACAAACTTCATTTTAGCAATAGCCACGTGCATCAAACTTGAAAGACTTTATATAAATGAAAAATCGAGTTGAACCCATTACAATAGCATCGTCGACGGGGGGCTGTGGTGTTTGTAACGGGTGCAGCACACTACACCTAATCATTCGTATGTATTGGGCGCGCGTTCCACGAAGTGAGCGAGCGAGCGAAGCGAGCGAACGAGCGAAGTGGAGTAGCGTGCCCAATACATACCTACTAACATACTACAACTTTTGCTTGTACGGAACCCTCGGTGCGCGAGTCCAACTCGCACTTGGCCGGTTTTTTTGGTATAGGGTGAACCCAGGCAATTTTCCAGAGAGACGGGAACTTCCCTGGGCGGTATGATAGCGAGAATAGGCGCGTTAAAACTGGAGCCAGCTCTGGAGCGCAGGTATTTAGAACAATGGCAGGTATACCGTCGGGCCCACTGGATTTCTTGACGTCAAGGGCAAAGAGAGCACGCCTTACCGCATTTCGGGTAAAGCGGACATTGGGCATAGAATACCCACAATGCGGAATGATAGGTGGTGTGTTGCCCCCGGCGTCAAGTGTCGAATTCGACGCAAATATATGGCATAATAGATCCGCCTTTTCCTTTGCGGAATGAGCCAGTGAGTCGTCGGGTTTACGCAAGGAAGGTAAGGAGACCCTACAAAAATTTCCCTGAACAGCTTTAGCGAGAGACCAGAAAATACTGGACCCAGAAGGCTGACTAACCAGCCTCTCACCAATACTGCGGGTATGTTGGTACTTTGCTGCAGCAATCCGCTTCTTGCAGGATCTGGAAGCAGTATTGAATCGCTTCTTCAATTCAGTGGACTCCGGATCATCGCCCTCTCGCGCAGAAGCCCAAGCTTGGTAAGCCTTACACTTCGTTTTCTTGAGGGTCGCATTTAGTAAACGTTATAGTTGAAAAAAATTATGACTATTGATGTTTATGTCCATAAATCATAATGGATATCATTTTATGACTATCGAAATTCGAAACAATAAGTTTATTTTGCTAACACTGAACACAAAAAAAAAACAAACTACATATGCTTCAGTATTACAAATGCTACGCAACCCGAATCTGATATGGACCTAAAAATTCACACATGTAATCTGACACACCTAACTTGTAATTGCCCAACTATCGAAAAAGTAGCTCAAACCTTAACGCAAAACAAGGAGTTATCCTAGACGCGCAACTAAATTGGTACCCTCACCTTGACTCAGGATCAGGAAATTAATTTGGATTTTCAGGACGCTTAGATATATTGTACCCGTTACAGTTAATACGACCCCATTGAAACAAAGGCATGTCCTAAACGAAATATATATATCCCTGGTGCAGTCAATTCTGGTCTATTGCATCCCTGTCTGGGGGGGTGCAGCGAATAGTCGTTTCATTGACCTAGAAAGGGCTCAGCGTGCAATACTGAAGGTCATGTATTTCAAAAAGCTTACATTTTCCACCGAACTATTGTATAAACTTTGTGACCTGTTGGCTGTGAGGAAATTGTATATTTTGCATGTCATATTAAAGAAACACAAGACCCTTACATACAACCCTACCTACAAGACTAAGGGCGGGTTGCACCACGCATACTTAACGAACTCATCATGGTTACAGTAGACGTCAAGTCCGTTTTTCCGTTGCACCATGCACTTTAGCAGTCAGAAAGTTACGTTTACCTTAACCAGCGGTCGAGCACTGGTTAACTCAAATCTACGTTTAAATATGGCGGACAATTTGCAAAAATGTCTCGTATTTCATAGATTAATGCTTGATTAGACAAAAATACAGCGATATTTGATGAAAAATAATAAAATATTGTTCGCAGTAATAAATATATGCACGTTTCTGAACGCAAAAGGGTCATACGATTGACGTTTTGTATTATTCACACTTCAACTCGTGTATATAATAATAAATATATAATTCTGTGTAAAAAGTGCGCTTTTAAGTTAAAACCGAGTGCCAAGTGACTTCAGGTTGAAATAGACCAGACTTCTGTTATAACAGACATACCAGAACTATGCCAGAACCTACAGTAATTGTCATGAAAGCCGACAGCCGTAGAGCGAGCGAAACCTGCAGAACAATCATGATAATCATTTTAAAAACCACTCTGTTTTTGTCAATGATGACCAAACCTTTGGAAATAACGAATGACTGACTACAAGACTTGAATACTGCAAGTTCTTTAAGGTAGAAAGCAAAAGGGAGCGTAAACCTCTGACGCGGTGGAGTGAACAGGTCAAGAAGAAACACGTGTTTTATGTTATGACACGGTAGAAAGCCTCGATGGGAGCAAGTCATACGATTCAAAAGGTGCCAGATAACCAGATTATAATTTCATGCCATAGCAGCAGTGCTATTATATATATCACCAAACATCTATCGCCAATACCACCGAAATCGAGCCTCGACAATGTTCTACTCAACTAAACAATGTTCAGAACTACATGTAAATAAAGCGTGATATGGAATATACAATCAAGTAAATTAGAGTGTCAAGTGTTGTGGAACAAAAATAGTTCAACAATGGTTTGGTATCCACAAATTCAAATGTCTATGAAAATTTATTATACTGATTCATTTAAATCTTGTTTTTTTATTTGATTTTATATAGGCCTTAAATCAAGCACAGTAGGTCTCTGTTTAACGACAACTCGCAATAACATGAAAAAAATTCCGGTTCCTTGAGTGCCGCTATATAGTTTACACTGTATTTCAGTTTCATTTGTGAAATAAATTCACAGCACAGATTTTAGAGATCTGAAGAGACAATAACCCCATATAAATAAATAATTATCTACTGAAAATTTGGTAATAGCATGGTTTAGCTAATTTGACTTCATGTGTGTTACTCTTCTGAGGCAAATTATTGTTTTACTTGGAATTTTCTGGCATTAATTATAGCCCTTTAAGCCAAATCCCATAGAACAAAACTAGTGATAGGTACAAAGCTATGCTGGCACCATCTGACAAACCTTTGATAGATGCCTTCCTCCATTCCCCATTAGTATTTTTTATATCGGACATTATTATGAACATGCTTTTTTTCATTCAAATTGTACACAAAATACATGCATTTGCATTTTGTATCTGTTTCATGATGGGCTAAAAAGGAAGCAAAGACCTGGCCTTGGGCTTTGGCTAAAAATGTTAGATCCTATGAGAGTTTATGTACTGTACTCTAACATAAGTAGATACCTAAAAACTCATTAGTAATAAATAATATAGGTCTCTTTTTATCAATGTCATATATCTCTACTAATCAGGATAGGTACCTATTTACAAATAAAACATAATAGTACAGTCAGTACATACATGGCTGTTTGTATGACTTGTAACATGTATTTTACAAAGATACAAGTGATAATAAAACATTTTTGAAATTTACTCTTATGACTTTGGGACAATCTCACCTAGCCAAACTAAGCAACTACAGCAATTTATACTATCTATTTACATTGATAAGTAATGTTTCATAAAACATTACTTGACCATAGTCACTTTGACCTGTATCATATTGTTGATAACCATCTGTGGTTCAGTATATGAAGTTTTTTCTCCGGTCAACAAGCTGGGTCACCTTGGCCACGGGTTGGGTTTATACTATCTTAGATTGATCTGGCCTAAAATACTTCAATAGTTTCAAGTTTAGTAAGTATGAGACTGCATAACAATGCAGTCTGCAGTTGACATTAATAATCAATATGAACATTGCCTGTAACAACAGGCAATGTTCATATTGATTATTAATGTCAACTGCTAGAAAAATTAACTTATATAGATGTCATATACAAAGGAAAAAGTGACCTAGGCCTCCCGTGCTGAAGATGCTGGTTCGATCCCAGCCCTGGGCACTGGAGGCGTAGATCACTTTTTCCTTATATGACATCTATATAAGTTTATAATTTATATAGTAGTGTGTCTACTTAAAAATAAACAAATCAAAATATTTATTAAAATAATTTGATTTGTTCTTCAGTTGCTAGAAAAATGGTGAAAATAATCATTGCATGTCATTGTCTTGCCCCTATCTACAAAGGAAACCTATGCCAGAGTTTGAATAATATATAAACAAAGTAGGGTAACTAAATATATTATGTATTTTATTGACAAAATTGAAATAAGTATTGATCATGTTAAAAAAAATATTCTTTATTTTTACTTTGAGATTCTACAAATTTCTTGAAACCACTGCACTTTCACTTTAAAAGTTCCTTGAGTTGAGCACTGAGTTGCATAAGCCTTGATTTCATCTTGTCTTCAAAACCAAAGGTAAATTCAAACCTGAAATAAAAAACATTGTGTATTATGAATGTAACATAATTATGTGCTATAGGTACTTCACAAAGATGCTTTAGAACACTCTTTCAATAAGTAGGTACATATATAATAAGTTCAATATTTTGGTCGTTGGTTACAATGCTAGCCATAATTAACCAGGTTGGAGGGATTCAGCGCCCTATATTTACGAATTTTCGAAAGGAGAGTTCTCAAAACTAGTGATGCCTTTGTTTTGCGACTGGGCACCTTCTCGCCATTTGGTGCTTCCATCAACCGCTTTACTTGCTTAGGGTTCTGTAAGTAGTAATAAAGTAGAAGGATAATTTACTCACTATAATATAAAATATAATACACCAGCCGACTACTCTGGCTTTCTCTTTAAACACCACTCGCAACACAAGTTGCATTATCCTTTGAAAAAGTTTGCTCGTAGGGCGCTATGGATAGCCCACTTTTTGACTGAGTAATAAACATGTTCAGGAATGGCTAAAATTGTTGAATATTCTTGACTTTCAAGCTGCAGGGTGCAAAGCAAAGTTTAGTTCGCGCTCTTTTCTTTCCTTTAGATTTTTTCTTCGTGTGACGAATTGACGATTTTGACAAGTTTAGTTTGGCACTTATGGTTGGGTTGCCATATGAAAATAATATTCTACCATGAAAATGTTGTTAGAAATGCGTTTATACAGTGGCATCCCTCGTAACTCTTACATTCTGTTATTTTGCACTTGGTGCAACCCATTCATGTTAGCAATCGTTAAGTACCTCCGATTAGCGTAACATTTGGCTTACTTTAACAGGCGGTTTGGTGCAACCCACCCTAAAAGAACAATAATCAATGTAGCCAGCATTGCAAACACTAGAACCACCTTTGCGACTTTACAATATAGTGTAAAATCGTCTCATGTATATAATCTAAATATATAAAAGAAAGTGGTGTTAGTAAGACCGTTTATAACTCGAGAACGGCTAAACCGATTTAGATGATTTCGGATTAGTTTGAATGGTCACAGCCCTGGTTAACAGAATAAGTATTAAAAAGTCACAAAACCCTTGATTTCAAAGAACAAATATGACCTTAATTAAAAGCCGGCCATGTCGGCCATTTTGTTTATTGACATTGATATGACAAGCCTGTTCGAGCTCAATATTTAAAAGTGGGTAGCAGCTCAATATTTAAATGAGGGTAGTTATAAAATTGAGTTGAAGCATTCGTAACATTGGCACGACGAGTCTGTTCAAGATCAATACATAAACGCCGGTAGCCGAGTTTGTATTACCACTTTCAAATAAACTTTTATTTTATTTATGTCTTTGACTGTTTGTTGTCATTGTCTGTCATAATTTAATGGTGAATTGTAATAATGTTTACAAGTCGTCATATTTGTGTTGTGCCTTCGCAATCAAAGAAAAGTCTATTGCAATATTTTGAAAATCGACTATCTCAACTCTAGATAAAGCGTCAGCAACGACGTTGTCCTTTCGCTGTATACAGCCTTGGCCAGAAGTATTGAGCATAGCAGTTTTTTGTTTACAGTTTTGATGTTAAGTATTATTTCCCAATAATAACAATGTACGGTGACGTAAAATGTTACATTTCATTTATATATCTAGAAAACTTCACTTAATAACAATTTCAAGGTAAATATAAAAAATGAAAACTTAAGGTCACAAAAATGCGACTTTAGGTCGGTGGGATAAATTGCAAATATTCTATGCAGTTACTACTAACTTCAACAAAACATGCCTGTTCAGTTTGAATTAAAAATATAGAAACGCTGGACTAAAGCTTCGAGTTTTGTATGAAAATCGCAAGGGTGCTCAACACTTCTGGCCAAGGCTGTATGTCTTATGTCCGTAGACAATCTTTTATATTATATATATAAAAGAAAGTCGTGTTAGTTACACTATTTATAACACAAGAACGGCTGAACCAATTTGGCTGAAAATTGGTGGGGCGGTAGCTTAGAAAAAGAAGACGGACATAGGATACTTTTTATCCCATTCCAGCGGAACGTGACATAAAACGTGGTATACGAGGGTTGCTACTTATATATCCGGAAACAAAAAAACAAACAAACGTACACGGCTGAAAATGTTTTTCAAAGTATTCCCCTTGATGATCTATGCACTTTTGCATTCGCGTGAACCAATTTTTAAAGCCCTTCTGCCACTCCGCCTGAGGTACTTCCATAACGTGTTGTTTGAATGCGTCGACAGCATCTTCAGCGGTCGAAAATCGTTGACCGCGTAATGTATTCTTTATATTTGGAAATAAATAAAAATCGTTGGGTGCCAAGTCAGGGCTGTACGGCGGATGACCCGTTAATTCCACATTTTGACCCTCCAAAAATAGAGTTGTTTCGCGTGACGTATGACAGCTGGCATTGTCATGATGAAGAATGATTCTTCGTCGCTGGTTAGTTTTACGAATTTGTTCAAATACTTCCGGTAAGCAAATGGTCGTGTACCACTCTGAATTAACCGTTCTACGGTTTTCTAGTGGCACTGTAGCTACATGGCCATTAATACCGAAGAAGCAGGCCACCATTTGTTTCAATGTACTTTTTGCACGAGTAACTTTCGTAGGGTTCGGCTCATTTTGAAACACCCATACCGTTGATTGTTGCTTCGTTTCGGGATCGTATGCATAGATCCAGGATTCGTCACCTGTATAGATGTTATAAACGGCTTTTGAGTCACCACGGTTCTATTTTTTTAACATTTTATTGCACCATTCGACGCGAGCTTCTTTTTGCTCTTTTGTTAAGTTGTGGGGTATCCAACGCGAACAAATTTTTTTTACAGCCAAATAATTATGTAATATGCTATTAATGCTGGTCATAGAAATACCCAGAGTCGCCTCTATCTCGCGGTACGTAACATGTCGGTCGTCCATTATAAGTTTTCGCACAGCCTCGATATTTTGTTGTACAACGACCGATTTCGGGCGACCTGCCTTAACTTCGTCCGTAAGCATACTACGTCCACGATTGAACTCACTAAACCAGTGATACACAGTAGTTTTAGATGGGGCTTCATCACCAAAAGTTGAAGTTAGTTGATCTATGCACTGTTGTTGCGTTAAACCACGCCGAAAATCATAATAAATCATAGCACGAATATTTTCACGAGTGAGTTCCATTCTTGCTGCGAGATGACATTTAAAACCAGTCAAAAACAAAACACGAGCGTTAATAAGAAAGAAAAAATATACCGGCCAGTACTTAAATAAGTTCAAATTTTACCATGGAGGTCAAATATGCTATTTAAGAAGATTGTAATCCCGGTTTCCGGATATATAAATAGCAGCCCTTGTAACAAAACGCTATATACCATTTATAACTCAAGAACGGCTGAACCGATTTTCATGATCTTTGATTTTTAACCGACATCAAGATTTCAAAATAGGATGTTCTCAATTCGGCGTGTATGTTTTTTTTTTTTAGTTTATATATATATTACAGATTGGTCCCGTTTTTGTCAATACGCAGTTCAGATGATGGGATCCATGAGGAATCGAGGGAACTCCTCAAACTTTAAAGGCATACATATACATATTTTTATCAAGAAATCCATCATTTTCATTCAAAACAGAGAATCATTTCAAGAATTATTTATTTATTTTCTAAAGCTGTTTTATTATTAATTGTACCATCTTTTATAATATCATATTTGTGTATTAAAATATAATAAGGTAGAAACTAGAAGCCGATAAAAATTTTTTACCCCTACTTCATGTGAACCTTACCCAAAAAAAATGTTAACTTCAGTTTTTATTTCACCATTTTTTCAAGAAGATCATTTGAAGAAGTAGATCTGCTGATGATGATCAGAATGGAACTCTTCAACGATGCATAGTTCACGTTTGGCGATTTGTCCTCTTCGCTGTGTTTGTTAAGCAAGTTTGATTGTCAGGACAAATTTTCGTCAACCTCAAGTTCTGATTATGGGATCCATGAGGAATCGAGGGAACTCCTCAAATCTTAAGGGCATATAGGACACATAGTGATTTTTGTATTTTTTTCAACAAATCAAGATTTTCATTCAAAAGAGTGACATTTGATAAAGTGGAACTGCTGATGATGATCAGAACGGAACTCTTCAACGACGCATAGTTCACGTTTGGCGATTTGTCCTCTTCGCTGTGTTTGTTAAGCAAGTTATTTCATTGTATGGAGTCTAAGAGTACACCATCTACATAATAATCTTTCACCAGCTTTCCCCATTGAAGTCGGGTTTTTTTTTCTTAAAAAATATTTGGATGTACATATCTCCACCCCGAATAACAGAATAACTATTAAAATATTGGAGAAACTAAAAAGAAAATGGAACATAATCTATGGAAGTAGGGTTACCAGGCCCACAAATGAAAAAGCCGCTTAATTTAGCCGGACATTTGATCCCAAAAGCCAGACATGCCTTTTTTGCATACGCTACGCTGGTCTTTCGAATCGTGCCACTGGCGTGACTGGCGCGCAGCGTAAGTCAGACAGAAGCCTAACAAAAGCCGGACAGGCCGGACGAGGAATTATTTGGCCGGACACACTGGTAAAAAGCCAAACATGTCCGATTAACACCTGGAAACCCTATATGGAAGTTAAGAAAGTGTAAGTCCGTTAATAGGAGTGGATGAAGACAATGGGAGGAGGTGGAGACGATGAGACTGACGTAGTGTAAGAGTCAGTGGGAATGAAGTCGATGGGATGGGAGTGAAGTAGGAGTCGGTGGGAGAAGGGTGGTGGAAGAGAGTGAGAGAAGGGTGGACAAGAGTGGGAGATGGTTGGACAACAGTGGGAGAGTGGTGGGAGACGGTAGGACTGGCGTAGGAGTGAACTTGAGGTCGACGGGAGTCTGTGGAAGTTGGCGGTACGAAGTTCGCCGGGTCAGCTAGTAATGTTAATAAAACACTAGACATATACTCAAAACTGCACTACGAATGTAAGTCAACCATCACAAAATGGCTAAAAACCAAAACTTATAAGGAGATTGAGGACTTTCTACGTTAAACAACACTCACTCTCACACACACACACACACACACACACACACACACACACACACACACACACACACACACACACACACACACACACACACACACACACACACACACACACACACACACACACACACACACACACACACGGCCATATGTACAAATTTTACTGGTATAAATTCTATAACTTGTATGTAATCCTATACTTAACTCGTACTATTGTTAAGTTTAGTATAATTTAAATATGTAACATAACTATTAGTATTCATTGTTGTAACAGTTTTTGTAAATATAACTACCTTAATAACCTAAGGAAGAGCGGTGTCGCCCAACACAGGCAACTTTTGCTTACCGGGCGGCATCATCCCTTGGATCATAAACCATGTGTATTTTATGAAATAAATAATTTTTCTCAAACATGCTCGGAAATGTTCCTGTTACGTTAGTAATTAGAGACCAGTAGGGACTCTATTCCAAGGCAGGTTCAGCGCGACGTACGTAAAGGATTTTCATACAACATTAAATCACTCAGCCAGTAACTGAAGCACTAAACAAGTAATTTTATTTCCTTACATGTTTGAGAAAAGCACTATACATGCTTCGACCGTAATCAGCTTACCTGGCTTCGTATTGTAGCCGTCCTCGTCTTCGACTCGGACGGCTACTAAATACTCAGCCAGGAAAGCTTACTTACTGGTCTCTGCAGTAATGTACTATTAATTTGAATTATGGGAAACAAAGGGATCCCACAGTGCGAAAGCTTCGTCTCTTTCTCTCTAGTAGAACTCGGCTATGTATTTGTAGTCATACAATTGACAATAATTGGTACCCTACCTGTATCTAGGCTTCCTAGGTCAATAATTGGACAAGGTTAAATGATTTATCGGTCATACGGTATACAATAGATTTTTACAGTCCGGTGTAGCACCCACGCTACTGTTATTATTGCCACACAACATTGCGTATTGCCGTATTTGTTAATGCCTGTTTGAGCTCCGCTTACCAAAATTCTTACACAGAAAAAAATGAAAACATATCAACATTATATAATTTAATCGTAAAACAATATTTCTTACAAAAATATTACAATTCTAACTCTTTGCCAATTCGCCTGCCGTCGTTCAGTCTGCAATGCTTGCTGTGTACTGCACTGATTGTTACTCGCCTTAAAACACTCGAAGCGTATCATTACTTGGGCAGCCCAAATGATTTCCTAAACTTTTCTACAGTACACTAGGGTAATGATTACTGTCGCAGATAGCTTAAAATTACTGTTGTTTTTGTGTAACTAGATCTAAGTTAATCATTTTCTCGATTTATACCAATTTGTTTATTTTTGTAATTTAATAAAGTGTATAAATTCGTGTTTACATGTCTAGTTCTTAAGTACTGATTTATGTCTTAATTTTATTGATATCATGTCATAATACGCAAAATGTCTAGATTATAAGAATTTTGTACTAATTTATGAAGAAATGTCCCATATAAATATCAATTTTAACCCTCCTACCAACATGTAATACTGTAAGCTTATTCGTGAATAAATATCTAATTTACACGGCACATACCAGCCACTAGTACGAGCACGCTAAAAAACCCATAAAAGAGGCCAGCACTCGTACTCGTTGCTCACTTCTACAACTACTCCCAGCGGGGAAACACCTGCAACTACACTGCTCAAATGTTTTACAATTCTAAATAAGTGTTTTTATTCATCTCCCTACATGACCTGGTAAATGGTACAGCGGGTCAGCGCTGCTTGGTTCGACGTGGTAATCCGGTCTGCACACAACAGCTGGTCCTTCGAGCTCCAGATATCAGAAAACTGCGGCCAATTGAAGAAAGAAACAAGTACGCGCTGAGCTGGATTAATTTCGCTCAGAATCTTCATACGGTGTCCGGCCTAACCGCTGATACACCTGCCCGCTTTCGCGGAAGAGCCCTGTGCTATTTACCAGCTTGCTGGACGGACCGCTCGTGTAGAGGCCATACTCCACGTTCGTGTCCTGGCAACTTTCGTTGCAACGTCACATGGTTGACGTCTTCACACTGCTTTCGGACGCTCTGGCACTTGCACATAGCCTTTGCGCGAGATTCAGTGCATCAGGGATTAACGCCCACGAGTAAGTAAAGTGAACGTAGGGCCGCTTTCACTGCACTAGGCAGTGTCAGCCATTAGGTTTTAGGTAGGTAAGGTTAGGGAACCCCACGTGCGTCAAGAAGCAAGAAGAAAGAAGAAGATGTCCGATCATACGCTCAAGATGTCTCTTCGCTCACACAAGGGACAACCCTCCAGAGCCGTTACCCCGCCGTCTGGTGAAACAACCTCCGGCGATACCAATACATGGGACAAAGGCACCACCAGCACTCTTGGCGATGGTCCTAGTGTCGAACCGCGTCTACAGCCGCCGCCGGCAATAGCGCCGGCGCCCGCTTATTCGGAAATATCGGAAGACGAGGCGGAAAAGACGTTAGTTAAAAGTCCGCCGGGGACATCGTGTAAACCTAACACGTCCGCCGGGGAAAAAGACCGCTTTTCTCAGTGCGGCGACCGCGGTAGTAAAAAAGTGCGCGAAAATCGAAGTGTGTATAGTGAAAAGTGCGACGAAAAGTTAGCTCTGTTGCTAGCGGAACTCGAGGTTCATAAAGCCGCCCTCGCCGTTGCTAATAAAGAGACGGAAACTGCCAAGTTAAGGCTACAGATTGCCCAGCATGAGGCGCAATCTGTTAGCGGTAAGTCCGAACCTCTTGTCGAAAAAGACGAGCAACGTGTGAGGAATTGGGTAGAACGACAGTCCCAGCTAGATCAGAGCAATTACGTAACTAAAAATGAAGCGTCCGCGTTACACACAATACGTAATTTCGCCTCTAGCGCGCCGGCGCCCAGCGCCCCCGCGCCCCGCGAGCCGCATATGAGTACTCATCGCCCGCCGCGATATGTGTCTAATAGTCAGTATGCGCCCATTATGCATAGGCCACCCGAATTACCCGCTTTCGACGGTAATATCACAGAATGGATCGCATTCCGTGCCGAATTTAACGATACCGCGCCCATGTTTAGTTACGTAAATAACGTCAGTCGAATTAGGCGCGCGTTGAAAGGTGAAGCGCGTACCGCGGTGAAATCCATAATGTATACCGTCCAGGATCCATACGAGATAATGGAGGCCTTAGAGAGGCAGTTCGGGGACCCTGAAGAGATCGTGTTGACTGAGCTACATAATGTTAAACGCATGCCGCGCCTAGCCGAAGATAACAGTAATATCGTGTCTTTTGCCGCGCACGTCGCAAATGCAGTAGCGACAATAAAATCATTAAAGCAAGAAAAATACTTGTACGCGCCAGAGCTAGTCAACAAGATCGTCGATAAGTTGAACCTTATTGTTAGGTACGAATGGGGCAAGTTCAAACAAGCTAATTTGAACTCGCCCGATTTAGTCGCGATATCAGAATTTCTGCTAGAAATTAGTTCCGCGGCTAAAAGAACGAGTCGTCATCGAGGTCCGAAGCCGAAAAATGCCGTGAACACGGTTTCCTTTGAGCTGGACAATAGGTCAGGGCGTCATACCGCCCCCACCCGTACTCCCGCCCCCGTGTTCTCCCGCGACTATTCGAGCGACTCCAACGACAGCTACCAGAGCACTCGCCCGCGAAATAGAGTAGATAGAGCTCACACGGGGGAGTATAGGTCGCCGACGGTAGCTCAAACGAAGCCCCGCGAGGCTAAAAGGCCCGCGTATACGGGGACCAAGCCCAAACAACATTCGGTACCAGCACGATTTACGTCACGTGATAAGTGTTTAATATGTCATAATCATGAACACAAAGTGGAAGCGTGTACTAAATTTTTGAATGCATCGGTATCCGAACGTTGGGATTGGGCGAAAAACGAAAAGCTGTGCTATAAATGTCTAGGCGCGGCGCACCGTGGTCGCTTCAAATGCAGGTATGTGGCTTGCGGAGTGCAACAGTGCGAAGCCGGGCATCACAGGTTACTACACGGTTTGAACGCATCTAAAGCGCCCGTGGAAGACAAAAAAGTTAGTAACGTTCACGCGATTAGAATAGCGCCCACGTTTTTGAAAATGATGCCCGTAGAGGTTACGGGCCCACTAGGTACTACGCAAGCCTTAGCCCTGTTAGATGAAGGGGCGGCCCTTAGTTTGATTTCACACGAAACAGCCGATCGTATAATGCCCCGAGAGCGGGGAGAAACGCTCGACATAGAAGGTATAGGTGGGAGCGTGAGCGATCCGGACTCTTGTAACGTGCGATTCGCAATCCGCGGCTTTTGCAGTAGGCATCTAGAAATGATGGAAGCGCTTACCATCAATCGATTGAACGTAGGAGCGCAAGGCGTCTCCAAAAACATAGTCGCGCAGTGCGACCATTTAGCCGACATAGCCGAGGAGCTGTGTTACGATTCTGCCGCGCCTTCAATAATTATAGGTCAAGATAATTGGCATTTGATAGTGACGCGCCAAATTATCAGCGGTAAATCGCACCTCCCGGTAGCTAGTTTGACGCGGCTAGGATGGTCACTGCACGGACCGCATAGGTCATCGGAGGCAACCGTAGCGTTTGTAGGCCACATGGGGCCACAAACGGCCGACGATGAAGCTTTAGCTCTCATGAAGGAACATTTCGATATCGAGTCACTAGGGGTAGTTAAAAAGTTACCTCGGGCCGATCCCGATCAAAGAGCAATAGATTTACTAGAAGCGACATGTGAAAAAATCCCCGGGGAAGATAGGTTCCGAGCGGGTTTGTTATGGCGTACCGATAACGAAGAATTGCCAAATAATAAAGCGCACGCGTTACGGCGGCTGTACAGCCTGGAAAACAAGTTAGATCGCGACCCTATTCTGAAAATCGAGTATACTAAGCACATAAATAACCTGTTAGACAAAGGTTACGCGGAAAAAGTAGACTCGCCGCCCCCGCAGGACGCGCCTAGGGCATGGTACTTGGCGCATTTCGCAACGTTTCATCCGCAGCGCGGAAAAATGCGCGTAGTTTGGGACGCAGCCGCTACCGCGTACGGTAGGTCGCTAAATAGCGCTCTTCTAGCGGGTCCTGATCTGTTAGAATCCTTATTCGGCGTGTTAGTCCGTTTTAGGGAAGGCAGGACCGCGGTAATAGCCGACATTAAAGAAATGTTCCTGCAGATAGAGATTGTAGAACGCGATCGAGATTCGTTACGTTTTGTTTGGCGGGGGGAGGACCGCTCAGCCTCACCGCAAGAATATAGGATGAAAAGACTGATATTCGGGTCCGCGGCTTCGCCGACGACGGCATTGTACGTCAAAAACAAAAACGCATACGAACATGCGAAAGAATTTCCGATCGCCGCTGAGAAAACTATAAAAAGCACGTATATGGACGACTTAGTCGTAGCTTTTGACCAGTGTGAGAGCGACGTTAGGCGCATAGTAAACGAAATTTACGCGCTTAATTTACGCACGTCGTTCGAGCTCCGCGGGTTCGCCTCTAACAACCCAAACGTAATTTCTGACGTAGTTCCTAGCAAAGAGGATACGTCCCTCATCGGGGGAGGCGAAAGCGAGCGCACATTAGGCTTAAAATGGAACCATAGACGCGACACGTTAGGGTTTAACGTAAATTTACGCAACACGCCCGAAGACGTGCTCAACGGTACGAAATTACCCACTAAACGACAGGTGACGAGTAGCGCGATGTCGATATTCGATCCCATAGGCTACGTAAGCCCGATCTCTGTCTTAGGGAAGGCATTGATGCAGGAAGTCTGGCGTACAGGGATAGGCTGGGATACCGTTATACCCACCTCGCTCGCACCCGCGTGGAATTCATTCGTGAGTAATATTCAGCAACTTAGGGAGTTAGAAATACCGCGATACGTACCCGCGAGAAATAGAGAGGCCGACATGCACGTTTTTTGCGACGCTAGCGAAAAGATATACGCCGCCGCGATATACTTAGTTAGCGAAGGCCCGGACGGACAAAAGTCCGCAGCCTTAGTAGCCGCCAAGGCGCGAGTCGCACCGTTGCGTATTGTCAGCATTCCTAGGTTAGAATTGCAAGGTTGTGTGCTAGCGACACGGCTAGCCGACACAGTAGTAAAGGAGTCCGATTATGTCATTAAACATAGGTATTTCTGGAGCGACGCTCGGACAGCGTTATCCTGGATAAGGTCGGATCCACGTCGGTACAAAAGCTTTGTCGCACATAGAGTAGCCGAAATAGAAAACACAACTAAACCTACCGATTGGCGTTGGGTACCTAGCGCGTTAAACGTCGCCGACGACGCTACTAAGGGCGTCCCGGCCCAGTTCGGAGCTAACCACCGGTGGTTTATAGGGCCTGATTTTATACGGCAAGCCGAGGAGCATTGGCCGCGCGAGAAAACAGTAGAGCCCGTCGTAGAAACGTGCGAAGAGCGCGTCATAAAACCGGTTTGCTCTGTAAATACCGTTCAAAACAAGTTCGCATACTTGCCCGAGACATGTAGATTCTCGAAGTTCACTAGGCTGGTTCGCACTACGGCCAGAGTTTTGATTGCTGCCGAAGTATTCAAAGCCAGATTGTCTGTCAATAGAAATCCAGAAACAGAAATGAATAACAGACACATAAGTCTAGCGGAGATACTGCTGATTAAACGGAGCCAAAATGAGTCGTATGCCGAAGAGATACGACTAATGGAAGCCGGGCGCGCGCTGCCGAAGAAGTCTGCATTACATCGAGTTGCTATGAAGCTTGATAAGAACGGAATAATTGTGCTAGATGCCCGAATAGACAGAGACGAAGCCCATATACCCGTCTTGCACGCTAAGGAGGCATTTACCAAGCTGTTGATCCATCATTTCCACGCACTTTTCAACCACGGAAATCATGCGACGGTGATCAACGAATTGAAGCAAAGATATTACATAGTCGGACTGCGCGGTACAATTCGTTATCTGACGAATAAGTGCCAATGGTGTCGGACCTATAAAGGAGCTACCCTCAAGGTTCCTGTAGGCGACCTACCGCCAGAGAGGCTCAAGGCGAATCAACCGCCATTTACCGCAGCAGCCGTAGATTTGTTCGGTCCTATGCAAATTGTCATAGGCTGCCGCCGAGAAAAGCGATGGGGCGTCCTTTACACGTGCCTCACCACTAGAGCCGTGCACCTAGAGCTAGCCGCCTCCCTATCGGCAGCCTCTATGATCCTATCGCTACGAAGAATGATGTCTCGACGCGGCGCACCCAACCGTTCTGTACTCAGATAACACTACAAACTTTTACGGCGCAGAACGCGAGCTATCAGAGGCCAAAAACTCTCTGCCCGATAGTCTCAAACAATTTATGACCGAACGACGCATGATCTGGAAGAAGATCCCGCCTGGCAACCCCTCCGCCGGCGGGGCTTGGGAGCGTCTAGTCGGAAGCGTGAAAACAGCTCTGAAAGTCACGCTAAAAGACAGAGCACCCCATGAAGAAGTTCTCCATACGCTACTGCTGGAAGCTGAACACCTGGTAAACTCCAGACCGCTGACCCCAGTGAATCCTGACTTAGAGGCTGAAGCGCTCACGCCGAACCACTTTCTCATCGGCCGATCGAACGCTATGTCCCCGCTGGGAGTCTTCTCCGACGAAAATATGAGCATTTCGTCCTGGAAAACAGCTCAAGCACTAGCTGACAACTTCTGGAAACGCTGGCTGAAAGAATATCGTCCAAACCTGATGCCACGATCCAGTGCACACCAGAACGCGACGAAACTACACGTAGGAGATGTAGTAATTATAGCCGACGGTACGATGCCACGAGGTACTTGGCCTAGAGGCGTGATCGCACAGCTCTTTCCAGGTCCTGATGGCCACATAAGAGTAGCCATTGTACGTACTCGCGCAGGAGAAGTCCGCCGCCCGGTTTCCAGACTCATTCTCATCTGCTCCACACCAATCGACGGTGCTGACGCACGTGGGGGAGAATTGTCGCAGATAGCTTAAAATTACTGTTGTTTTTGTGTAACTAGATCTAAGTTAATCATTTTCTCGATTTATACCAATTTGTTTATTTTTGTAATTTAATAAAGTGTATAAATTCGTGTTTACATGTCTAGTTCTTAAGTACTGATTTATGTCTTAATTTTATTGATATCATGTCATAATACGCAAAATGTCTAGATTATAAGAATTTTGTACTAATTTATGAAGAAATGTCCCATATAAATATCAATTTTAACCCTCCTACCAACATGTAATACTGTAAGCTTATTCGTGAATAAATATCTAATTTACACGGCACATACCAGCCACTAGTACGAGCACGCTAAAAAACCCATAAAAGAGGCCAGCACTCGTACTCGTTGCTCACTTCTACAACTACTCCCAGCGGGGAAACACCTGCAACTACACTGCTCAAATGTTTTACAATTCTAAATAAGTGTTTTTATTCATCTCCCTACATGACCTGGTAAATGGTACAGCGGGTCAGCGCTGCTTGGTTCGACGTGGTAATCCGGTCTGCACACAACAATTACATTAATGACATCTTAGTTAAAGCCTGACCAGAAATATTATGACCATCATTGTCAAGAGGGCGCTATTATTTTCATTTATATGGCAACAGTTCAGTATAGTCATAGAGCGTATTATTCTCTATGGTATGGTCTCATCTTTATTTATTTACTTGTCAGCTCTGATGTTAATTTGAAAATGTTTCACAGCGAAATAGTTTCATTTTCCGAGCGTATTATTTACAGCTGTTTATTAGATACACTATTTACAATGTCGTTTATTATTTAATATTCAACACTTTACTATTATTCAAATAAACCACGACGATGACATTGACAAAAGTGACAGCCTATCACATGCCCTCACACATGCATATCATTATGAGAGTAAAATGATTGCCAGTGTAAGAAACTGGTTCCAATGAAATTCCGCAACATGGCGCGTGATCATATATTTCTGGTCAGGCTTTAGTTACATTCAGGAAACTCAAGTGATATTGACATTGTCCTAGTCATGTTTAGCACTCCTCTAATGATGAGCACTCCGTGACCACTAGTTGTCCCGCTCGCGCACGACCGGCGCCGCGCCCGCGGGACGGTGACGGCGAGCTGCCAACTGTGTCACGTCCTGGTTGCATTTTTTGCAGAAGTATGGCCGCTCTTCAGTTTCTATTCTCATGTGAGCCTTCATGTCGTACCATCGCCCACACAGTTAACTTCCCATCGGTTGGCCAGGTTGGCCTTATGCCTTTTGTAATAAGGTCCACCGATGTACAGTTAAGAGTGTTGCTGTTTGTACAGATTCGAGAACCTTCTATGGCACGTTTCGCAGGAGTATGGCTTCTCACCTGTGTGCGTGCGCTCGTGCTTCTTCAGGTCCCTGGAATTCAAAATTGCAAGCATTTGTTTAAAAAAATATGTTTATTACAGACCATTGTTGCGATCCATATTTTGTTAGTAACATTTGAACCTTAATAATGATTATGTTAGTAATATTATACCTACTTAGATTTACCTATAACTACATCTACCCAGTACGTGATGAGTGGGCAGTCGAAGCGAGGGGAGAGTTTGAAAAACCGGCCAAGTGCGAGTCGGACTCGCGCACCGAGGGTTCCGTACAAACCTGTAGGTATATAGGGGTAGTAACTTTAAAATTATTAAAAATATTTTTATTATATGATGTAACTAAAAATTTACGGTTTTCGCAATTTTTCCTTTATCTGTGCCATAAGACGTTGCTTCGTACCAAATTTCAAGATTCTGAGTTCACGGGAACTACCCTGTAGGTTTTGATTCCCTTGCGAATTTCGAAAATTTGCGGCATAAACGGGTGTATCTTTTGATTGCGTTGGCTTAGAAGTTTGATTTTTTCACAGCACCAAGGGACAAGACCTGAGTATTTCATATAAATTTCAGCTTGATACCTCCACGTGTTCCTGAGAAAAAGGGTCTTGACAGACGGACGGACGGACGGACAACAAAGTGATTTTATAAGGGTTCCGTTTTTTCCTTTCGAGGTACGGAACCCTAAAAATGAAGCAAAAATGGAATATATGTAGTGTGTGAGGAGACTGTTAATGTAAGACGTTACATAGGATGAAACTTCATAGGAGAGGGATGGCATTTAGGCATATCGTTTTCCACATCATACAAAACTCATAAAACAAATGCCATCCGATTTCAATGATAGTAAGTGCGTTTTTTTCCCACCCTAGTCCAAGTTGGGTCAGTTCGGGTTGCACAGGGCGGTTGTACAACACGTAGGGAGCTTAAATACCGCGAGCTACCCGGTCCGGTTGCCTCGCGGACACTGAAACTACGCACCATTGCTTTAACTATAAGTTTACATCAATTTCTATAAACCTTCGAGAACACCACATGAGAACCATATAGCTAGTCAGTAATGGCCTAATCAGGAGGGGTTCAAATCCTAGTAGCGGCATATATTTGTGTATTTATCAGGAATATTTATTCCGGAGTTGTGGACGTTTATATATATGTACTAGCTTTCCGCCCGCGACCTCGTCCGCGTATAATACGGTTCCTCATACAGAGTTTCATATCCAATTTTATCTTCTTAACTAACTTTGTTAATCCCCGATACTTATAGCTATACAAACTTTCAACCCCTTTTTTACCCTGTTAGAGGTTGAATTTTAAAAACCGCTGAAATTATTTTTATTCTTTTTTTAATTATTAGTAAACGTATGAAGTTTCAAATCTCTAACTCAAAATTTTAAACCCCATCCATACAAACTTTCAACCCCCTTTTTACCCCCTTAGGGGATGAATTTAGAAAAAACCCTTCTTAGTGAATACTAACGTTATAAAAACAACCTATTGTGAAAAATTCAGCTCTCTAGGTCCAACGGTTCGGGCTGGGCGTTGATTTAAGTGAGTCAGTCAGTCAGGACTTTTACGTTTATATATATAGATATATTTATCTAAATAAGTATGAGTATTGAGTATCATAACATCACCTAGCATCCATAGTACAAGCTTTGCTTAAGTCGGGGCTAGGATGGTCTGTGTGAGATTGTCCCCTAAATATTTATTATTATTGATGTTGCTGACTGCATTGCTGAGTGGAGACCATTTCAGCCTCACATCGTTTCTGTTATATACTTCTTTAATATTTCTGTAAATGTGTTGTCTGAATAAATTTTATTCTATTCTATTCTATGTCCTCACCCTGCACCGGCTCTAGCAGGACCTCTCGCTGGAACTCCCTCCTGTCCTCCCCCTCATTCACACACGCCGTCTCCTCTTCCTCCTTGACAACAAATCATCATTTATTGTAACGTGGCGTTCATTGACTAGGCCCTGAAAGTCCTGAAACGTCTCAAGTGCTAAGTTTTATGTAAATCTTGCCATATTAAATGACAATAACATCAGAGTCCTGGGACTGTCGGCATTGAGCGACATTAATGCATCGTTTTCAATAAGCGGCACGTAAAAACCGAAGCGATTCAATCTTCCAGCCATCATATTCATATGTGATTTTAGTTCTTTAGTGCTCTAGAACTTACGGGTCCTTGATAACATTGCATTTTTAATAGAAAAAAAACCGGCCAATTGCGTGTCGGACCACGCATAATGGAGGGTTTCGTACATTTAATGGAATAACAACCAAACTAATACCAAAAGGTCGTATATATCTGATGCCTATGAAAAGAGTTTTTCTGCAATTTAACTACATAACTTAATAGCGGCGTGCAAAAGACACCTTATGTCTAAATTTTATTAAGATACGTGTTATAGTTTCCGAGTAAAATGGCTGTGATATACGGACGGACGGACGGACAGACGAACATGACGAAACTATAAGGGTTCCGATTCTGCCATTTTGGCTACGGAACCCTAAAAAGGAAGCAGCAAATCATAGTCTCAAGATTGAATCACACGCAGACACTGGGACAGGACAGGACTAAAACCTAAACATGTGAAATATTTAAAGCAATACAAGTAATGTTAATAAGTTTGCTTTCTCTTCATACTTACAAATTGAAAGTCTTCCAACAACTCAGGCTGCTGGACAGAGACGGGTTCCATTTTTACATCCCAGAGCTGGGACTCTGACTTGACGGCCCCAGGCTCGATCTTTACAACTTGGTGCTCTGGGTCCGTCCTCACAGCTTGGGGCTCTGGCTCTGACTTCACAACTCGGGGCTCTGGCTTCGACTTCACAGCTCCGGGCTCGGGCGCACACTCGGACTCTGACTGCTCCTGCTCAGACCACTCCTCATTCCCATCTGCTTCCTCCTTGATGTACACTGTATAATTATATATATATTTTCATGAAACATAACGTACAATTAAACAGTAAATAATTAAACAGTCTCTCAAGGCTAGAGAGGTTAGGCTCAAGGTAGTGACCCTGTCTACAGAGCTGGAGGCCGCTCCCTAGAAGCTTTGGTTGATATTCTTCTTCATCAATCTCTATGAGAGTAGAAAGTAAGTATACAGGGTGTAACAAAACTCCTGGTGATCTTTTTAAATTCGTATCGTATTTTTTTTTGACATGAAAAATCTTTATTTAATAAAATAATCTTAAATATAATGTATCGTATTTTTTATTATGAATTACTAGCCTTTTCCCGCGGCTTCGCCCGCGTACTATACTCAAAAAGGATACGATACCCATGTTGATTTTCAGACTTTGTGACCACATTTGCCCCTTATGGGGGGGGGTTGAATTTTCAAAAAACCTGAAACACGTGTTTACTCATTTATCGCTAGGAATACTCCTGTGAAGTTTCGATTAAAATAGTCTAACAAATCTTGATTCACCATACAAACTTTGGACCCCCATTTTACCCTCTTAGGGGGTGAATTTTGAAAAATCCTTTCTTAATGCATCCCTAGACCTTATAAGGAACCTACGTGCCAAATTTGGAATCTCTAGAACCAGCGGTTTGGGCTGTGCGTTGATATGTCAGTCAGTCAGTCAGTCAGTCAGTTTCTTCTTTTATATATTTTACTAAATATGAAATTGTAGGAAAAAAAAATTTTTTTGCGAAAAAAACATTGGTTTTGCACGGAGGGATGGGACGACGTGTCCCACGTACAAAAAAAAATTTTTTTTCGGGTCGAAAAAAATGTTGTCCGAGTATTTATTACTTGCAATACGATACGATATACCAATAGGGATGATGATACGTACATGTTGAATTTTGTAATAAAATTATGTTGAATGGATGCAAAATGATAAATATAGGATATATTAAATAAGTAAAATTTTAAAGAAACTATTGAAATGGTTCAAAGACTTCAAAATTCTAAAATTTTACGATTTTTAAAAAGTATGATTTAAAAAAAACAATGACACCATTCGATTTCTTACATTTTATTGTAAAACAAATTGTATAGCAACCATATACACAAACGCAATATTTTACCGTCAAAATAGCAATTACATAATTTTTCCATACTTTAAACAGGGCGACTATGCAACCGTGACGTCACTGTTGCATATCATTTTGTTAGGAGCGTTTTGAGAAACAAAAGCGAGCGACAGATTTTGAATCTAATTTCTGACTTTTGTGTTGCTTTGACGCAATTAGCCCCATATAGACATTTGATCCTTACAACAAAACGAATCGATTGATACCATACATGAAATAAATTCATCATGCCTATTATGCCTTTAAAAGTATAAACGGATCACCAGTATTTTTGGTTTCAGCCTGTATACTACTATTGATTTAGAGTTGAAAAAATGCATTATTAAAAAGGGAAAAGAACACATTACTAAAAAAATATCACAAATTATAATACTAATATTTCAGCAAGTTGAAGGCTTCCTTTTTTTACTGCGTTTATGTAATTGCAAATTACGAACATATCAGTTAATTTGCAGTTAGATTAAAATGAGATAACAATAATGTTTGAGAATTAAATTACCATTATTAGAAGTGAAGGGATCAATTTCCATGTTGTTGTCAAACTGATCAACACATCTGGTTTCAGAATGCTTGCTTGGGAGAGAATTGGATGTATGTACTTGTTCAAGTTCAGTTTCATCATGAGATACTTGTTCTTGATGTTCCTCATTGTTAACAGGTTGAAGAATATTTTCAGAAATATATGAACCGGGCACTGATGGATCACATCCGAATAAGGCATAATATGGAGATTTTTGTATACTCTTGTGGAGTGCTGCATTCTTCTGGTATTGCACAAAATGACACCCAAGAGACCAGTTAGTGGAGCTGTTGTCTCGCATCCATGTGTGCAGCATATCCTCCACGTCCTGGTTACTGCATGCAACACTCCCTGTAGTCTGCGGGTGCCGCAACCCACCATTAACCGTTTTACAGTCTGGCCACATCTTCATCACTTCCTCAATAACTTTGCTAGTAATTTTACAGGCATTTTTACTTTGTAATGTAACAGGTGCTCCGAAAGTTAAGAATATTTTGAGTAATTCCAAGGTGACTTCCAATGGCTGGTTGGTTTGAAGCGGCCGCAGATGAATAAACTTTGTGCCGTAGTCTTGGTACAGTAATAACCATTTGAACGCTCCGTCTGGTGCTGAACGGAGATCTATCAAATCAAGCTGACCTCGACTATTAAAATCTCTGTGAGTGCCTGGTTGCGGTGAAGCCGGTTTGGGTATTGATTTTTTGGGCAAACTACGTTTTACTTGACATGTCGGACACAAGGAAACAAGTATTTCTACTGCCTTTCTCGGGATATAGAATTTGTTTTTGATGTTGTGCACCATCTTGTCACGGGCAGCGTGTCCAATTTCCTTGTGTAAGTCAAATAACAAGTCAAAATATTGTTCTATAGGGATGACCTGGATGGTGGGATCATCAGGTGCCTTCTTCTTCAGTATGAGACCATCTCCGGTCCCTACTCGAGTGACATCGTACTTGGTGCTCCAGTAGTACTGCGCAGACGTGCGGCGCGCGCCGACGCTCGCGGCCTCCTTCCCGGCGTGGATGTGGCGAATCACCTCCGCGACGCGGGCGCTCGTCCACGGCTTTTTTATACTTCCATGCTGTTCTTTGTAAAAATTGCCGAGTTGTGCATCAAATTTTTCTTTAAATTCTCTGTTTTTCATTGCATTTTTCTGCGGCACAGGTGCTTTTTCGGACGCCATTTTAGTTTCTCAAAGCGGCGTTACTATCATGCGCCAAATTGTATTCCGGCGGTGGCTTGCTCAGCCGCTTTGTCAAACAATGCTTAATTGTGTGAGGCGAATTGAAATCAGGCACAGGTCCTAGTGTAATGCAGCGTTGATGTATACTACAATTGTGACTGTGAAATAAATAAAACTAACTGCAATTGCAATATTAAAGCAAATGCGATACAAATCCGTCAGTCACTGTCGCGTTGTTTGTTTTGTCAGTTTTTGGCATTGACAGCCAAAACAAGAAGACGTTCCGATACGCCCACTATTTTAATACCATTTAATAATCGGTGATAATCGATTAATCAAAATCGCTAGTTACCATTAAGCAATGATTCAGCACATATAGCGAATATGAAGGTTTTTTCATGTTTTCACTGCTCTCCAGCATGTCTACCATCCTTAATTTGTCGTTGCGCAAATGCGCACGGACGAAGCAAGCAGAATGAATGTGCAACAGTCATTGCATAATCTGTGAATTCAAGATGCTGTCAATGTCAATTGTCAATGTCAAACCGAACTTGTATATATGAAATATAATTTGGAGCTTTTGTTGTATTTTGTGGTTTTAATTATTATTTTATTTGTTTTTATTGATTTGTGACACAACTTAGCTTCAGTATTAGTGGCTTGCGAAGTCCCTTTTTAATCGTATCGTTTTACGTATAGCAATAACCTATCCAGCCGGGCTGTTTCATCGATTGTGTTGTGTATGTGGTCGGCACGTGAGGATCGCGGCCTGCGGTCGCCGCGGTGATGAAGACGGTCAAGACGGCCGGTGTGTCGCCGGTGGAGGCTTGAGGATCCACCGCCTAGACTACGGTCAGTGATAGACACTTTAATAATAGGATTCTAAAGTAATTTTACAGGTTAACATGCCGTGCCGTGAATTTTTCACCGGATGGTCTTTTCGGAAGATCAGCGCTCGCTAACGCTAGCAACATGCTGAGAAGAAACCATTTCGTGACACTTGTCTTACTCTATAATTATCTGTAATTTATTTGTTCTGTCTCTGTAATGTCAGGAATAAAGATATTTCTATTTCTAACATTGCGTCGGCATGGGCAAATGTCCGTATAATCCAATATAGCCCAAACCGCCGTTACTACTATTTATTTTTGTACGAAGGGATGAAAAACAACCTAACTAAAGTGTGTCCTCACACCACCTCTATAACACCTTTTTACTACCTTTAACCCCATAACAATGGTTTTACGTAACATAAGTAACCAGAATTTATGCGATACAAAAGACACAAGTTAAATTTTCTGGGTGTGTATAATCCATAAGGCTTAAAAATTTCTAGCATAACCTTTTTGTTAGCCTAGTTTAGCTAAAAAGATCAATGTCACTATCATCTAGTGTCCAAATTTACTATTGGCTTAAGCAGGGATCTTAACCGGTATTTTCAAAAACCCCGAAATATTGTGAAATATTTAATTATTTTCAGGGCTTCCTGTAGAACTCAATATTGTATTTAGGTTTCGCCTTGGTGTTATTAGATTGCCTCGTCACAAATGAAATAGGAAACAAAAGAATGAAATTAACCGGTATTTTTAGTATGGAGCAAATACCGGTATCCGATCCCTGGGCTTGAGACATTTCATTCTTGTGCGAAAATAAAATGTAATAAATACTAGAAATTCAGATGAACTACCACATAGTCTTGTTGTTCCCTGCAGTATCAGGTTGAAAAGATCTGATGAGAGAGTATCCTGTAGAATGGCTCAAATTAATACGAACTGGAAAGTTACACATTAAAATATATCAAATTGATTCTTTCAAATTGATGGTTTTGAATTGTTGGCATGCAATCATTATTTGTTTTGCAATTTAAACTAGTAGTCCGCCTCGAACTGAGAACTCGCGATTTACTTGCAAAACAAGTTGAACATTATAACAAGATCCTTATGAAGATTGTTTCACGCCTGCTAGCTCCATAAGCCCTTGATCGATCCTGCTCATAAACAAACTCTCAAATTGTACTTATCTCTGCTACAGCCTTGTAGTGGTAAGATGTTTACTCATTGTATACTCAATCTTATGTACTCTATATAATCGTGTTTAGCACCAAATACAGTTCAGTTCGAGCCTAGTATTCGTTTGATTTACAGCCTTCCTAACGCCCTCCGTATGGCGACCGTGACGGGTTATCGACCCTCGTTGGTCCACGCGTCGTACCTAATAAAGATTCGAAATCACTCTCTATTTATAGACTGATACATCTATAGAATGGGTTTGGGTCACCAAATTTCATAAAGATCAGAAAAACGATACTAAAGTTATCACGGAACAAATATTCAAAATCAAAATACCATCGAAGTGCAGGGACGGCTAGGCAGCCAGCGGACAGTTCCGTTGTGCGAAGTTGTATATTAAGAACTTCACTTCACTTACGCTCCGCTCGTTCGATAATCAAATAGTTATTTTCTTTCAAATATTAAATGAATAAGTATATATTAAAATTTGTAGTCAGATATTAAAGTATAAAATATAATTTTAAACAAAAAAGAACCAACTTCACATAGCCTCCTCCTTTCCAAAAGCAAATGCTCGAGCTGCTGTAAAAAATACTCAAATCACTATAGGTGTGCCTATAATAGTTGTAGAGTTCCCTCGATTTCTCCAGGATCCCATCATCAGATCCTGACCTGATGACAATGGGACCAAATGTAAAGTATAATTTTTCAAACAAAAAAACTATTTTCTAAATTGGACCTATGAGATCGGTGAACATACCATACATAAAAAAAATTGTCCTTCGAAATCTTAAAGTCGGTTGAAAACAAACATACAGGTTCTAGCCCAATGTAACAGGGTTCTATGTTACATTTTCAGGGTAGTTAAATTTAGACTTAGTGTCACTATGACTTAGAACCCTGTAATATTGGGCCAGCTATATGTAGTTTTTGATTCCTTTGTTCACACTAATCATTTTGAATGTAGTAAAATGTTTTCTAATTTGTTTACAGGGATGCTACAAACGCCACCATGTCTCCACAACCCAGGGCCGGGCGCGTAAATGCCATACACCATCAAGAGCTCATCGACCTGACTGAAGAGACGATCAACCTGTCAGATGACACCATCGACCTGTCAAATGACATCATTGACCTGTCAGAAGAGGAGACGGATAAACAGGAGGCTACCGACGTGAACCGTGAGGGTATCAACCTGCATAAGGTTGCCGTCAAGGAGACTATTGATCAGGTGGACTTCATCGACCTGCAGTCTGGGCACGTGACGGATGAGCTTGTAGCAGAGGTGCACGTGCACACAGCCGAGGCGAGCTGGGCTCACCTTGAAGAGTTTGCCCAGGAGGGGATAGCTCGGCATGCCCGGAAGGAAGAAGCTGTGGCGGAGGTGCCGGTGCACACCGCTGAGGCGACGCCGGCCGTTCAGCTGCAAGAGCCTGCCGGTGCCGGGGAGGATGCAGTGGATCGCGGCGTGCAGCACGAGGCCGTCACACATATGCAAGGTAACATACCTCAGTAAGCTACCTCAACGGCTTAAAGTAGTTTCCCTCCAGGGCCCGACTTATTTTTCCACACTGTATATCATATGTTTGCCTATACCGTTATTATATCGCCGAAATCCGTTAGAGCACATGTGCTTGCGTACCTGACAAGTCCAGACTGGTTCTGTAGTAGAGGTACCCTCACATTTGAATACACCACAATAATACTTACGTCCCGCTCCTGGGCACGAGCCTATATTCTCCTCTATTTAACATTTGTACGATATACATTTTGTATATTCACTCACATGCAGTTTCGTGACTTTTGTGTTAAACGCAGTTGCAAGTGTTTAACACAAAATGGCGACAATTTTATAATAGATATTATTTATAAGAATAGCTACGTTTTATTTATTTGTTTATTTGAACTATAGCACTATAGAAAATCTTAATACACTAAAGGGGGACTTCATTGATGATGACCTCGTCGACGTTTCTACTCTACCCTCCCAATTGAGGGTTTTTAAAAATGTCCTCCAAAGCATTTGTAAACAATTTCGGCGAGATAACGTCTCCTTGGCGTACTCCTCTTCGATTAGGTTTGTTCTCTCCTTTTCAGCCGACTTCAACCATCACATAATATTACAATTATATGCCTCTATCGAATACCCGGAGCGGATATAAGTCTGTTTTTTGAAAAGCTCCACATGTTACTATATACCCTTACAAAATCACAAAAACATTCGAGACGCATAATTATATGCGGTGATTACAATATAGACCGTCTAACAACCAATACTATCAATACAGAATTTGAGCGAATATTGGAAAGCTATAATTTTTTCTTACAGATAAATCAGGCAACACGCATTACAAACACCACTAGCACATGTATTGACAATATTGCTACAAATTTTAAAAGTAGAAATAAATGTAATGTGCACAATTTAAATCTCTCGGACCACACAGCCCAAACAATATCGGTCCCGACAAAAATTCGCGACTCTGTGAGTTATTGGTTTGAATGGAAACGAGATTTCTCAAAAGATCACCGTAAAAAGTTTCAAAAAGCCATAAATAGCTTATCGTTTGCTGATACTATGTTATGTACTAGCACTAATGACGCGTTTAATCAATTCCATGATTTAGTAACTCTATTATTTAAACTATGTTTTCCTATGAAAAAAGTAAAAATAAATACAGTCTACAAGCCAAAGTGGATTACTCTAGGATTAAAAAAAGCCATAAGGACAAAGCGACAGTTATACTTTAAATTCATAAATTCGTCTGATGGTATGCACAAACAAAATTATAAAAAATACTCAGCGCTACTAAAAAAATGCATTAAAAAGTCACACAGGATACAGAATCATAATCATATCTGCAAAGCAGGAAATGTTGTAACAGCAACATGGTCTATTATAAATAGACAAATAGCCAAACGTCAGCCGAACCATTTTACTGACCGAATGACTTTTGATAATCAAATTATTACTGACCCAAAAGAAATGGTAAATAAGCTTAATCATCAATTTACTACTTTAACTGACAACATACATTGTAACACAAGTAAATATCAATACAAACTACATAATCTTGACTCAACGATATACTTATACCCAACAAGCCCCGCTGAGGTAGAAAGAGTGATTATGTCATTAAAAAACTCTAAAGCAGTTGGCTATGATGAACTACCTACGTCTATTATAAAAGAGAATTCGTCTGTGTTTGCGTTTGTCCTAAGTCATCTAATAAACCTATCTATGTCTGAAGGCATCTTTCCTGAAAAACTTAAACTTACAATTATCAAACCTTTACCCAAAAAAGGCGATAAAAATGATTCATTAAATTATAGACCTATAGCACTTATACCAATAATTTCAAAAATTTTTGAAAGAATCATGCACAAACGGATGACTGATTTCATAGAAAAACACAAAATTTTATCACGAGACCAATTTGGCTTTCGCAAAAAGAAATCTACCACACTAGCTGTACCAGTCATAGGCATATTCATGGATATGTCAAAAGCGTTTGACAGAGTTAACCATGATCTCCTTCTAAGAAAATTATATACTTGCGGTATCAGAGGAAATTGTTACGAATGGTTAAGGACTTACCTAACGGAGCGTAGGCAATGTACGGAAATAACAAGATATGACGGCACCAATAAAACACTAATTAAACATCGATCTAGCTATCTAAATGCTCTCAATGGTGTTCCTCAAGGTAGCATCCTTGGTCCCTTGCTGTTCCTCATTTACATCAACGATTTGCCATCGGTCACGAACCATAAAATCACACTTTTTGCCGATGACTGCTCCATTGTGGTGCAGGGGCGAGATACACAAAACTACGAGGGTGATGTAAATCGAGTCTTTGAGGAAGTAAACCTATGGTTAGTCCGTAACAGCTTAAGGGTTAACCTACATAAAACCAAATGTATGGAATTCTACTCGTCACGAGGGAACCCTAAAAATATAGAAATAAAATATGGTGGCTGTAAAATTGAACCTGTGACATCAACTTGTTTCTTGGGCATTACTTTGGACTGCAACACAAACTGGAAAGACCATACAGAAATGGTTATTAATAAACTCAATGGGTTTGTATATGCATTGCGTCGTCTCTCACAAATCTCCTCGCAAAAAACTGCCCTCGTAGCATTTAACGCCCATATAATGTCTAATTTGCGCTACGGCCTTATACTTTGGGGTAACTGTAGTAATATGCAAAGGGTCTTTTTACTACAACGGAGATGTGTTAGGTCTGTATGTAATGTACCTGAATTGGAACCCTGTAGACCTCTTTTCCATGAACTAAAAGTAATGACCTTACCCTCATTATATATTTATGAAACAGCACTGTATGTAAAGCTGAACATAGATTCATTTAAAAATAAGGCATCATGTACTATTTATCCGTCACGGAATGGATCTGATCTATGCTATCCTTTTCCTCCAAAATCAGCTTTTTTTGCAAATAATATTTTGTGTATGTCAGTAAAAATATTTAATAATTTACCCATAGAAATAAGGAATTCTGACATGCCTCAATTTAAAATTAAATTACATACATTTTGTCTGTATAAACAATATTACAGGATTGACGAATACATAAAAATTTTGAAATGAATACCTACATATTTATTATGATAATAATCTTTTGTAATGTGTAAATAATATAAAAAATTTAATGTCTAACTATTAATTTATTCTCTTGTAGTAGTTACTTAGTGATTATAATTTTGTTCTGTTGACTAACTTTTAGCATAAGCTATTAGCATAGTTTTAATTAAGTAGCCCGTAAGTAAAATTTGCATGCTTATTCAAGCAGGATGTACGCACCTTTTTGCTTATAAAAACTTATTGTAATACTACATTTTGCAAATAAATATTGATTGATTGATTGATTGATTCAAGTTTTCGAAGGAAGAGGTTATCAATTCGTCGGGATCTTTGTTTTTGCTAATTTTGTTTTAAATGTATTTTCTCGATTATTCGAAGACGGCTGGACCGATTTAGAAAATTCTTTTTTTTGTTTGAAAGAGTGTATTTCACAGTTTGTCCCATTGTAACCAGATCAGGATCTGATGATGGGATACTGGATAAATCGATTTTTTCGAGTTTTTTTTAAAGGTTCTTTTTTAGGGTTCCGTAGTTAACTAGGAACCCTTATAGTTTCGCCATGTCTGCCCGTCCGTCCGTCCGCGGATAATCTCAGTGACCGTTAGCACTAGAAAGCTGAAATTTGGTACTAATATGTATATCAATCACACCGACAAAGTGGTAAAATAAAAAGTGGAAAAAATGTTATATTAGGGTACCTCCCCTATACGTAAAGTGGGGAGTGATTTTTTTTCATTTCAACCTTAACGTGTGATATATTGTTGGATAGGTATTTGAAAATGAAAAGGGGTTTACTAAAATCATTTTTTGATAGTGTTAATATTTTCGGAAATAATCGCTCCAGAAGTAAAAAAAAAAATGTTTCCCCTCTAACTTTTGAACCATAAGTTTAAAAAATATGAAAAAAATCTCAAAAGTAGAACTTTATAAAAACTTTCTAGGAAAATTTTTTTGAACTTGATAGGTTGAATAGTTTTTGAAAAAAAAAATACATAATAATTTCTGAACAAGTTTGTAATTTAACCGTATAAGCAGGTGTTTATTGTACCTGTAATTTCTACAAAATCACAATGAAATGACGTGCTTTCAAATAAAGTAGAAACGGTGAAAATCGGTTCGCGCAATAAAGAATTATCCCATAAAAATCATCTTCCATACTTTAAACTCGCGCGCAATAGTTCACTTAATTTGCCGATAGATGTCGCTGTACGTGGAACGCTCATATCATATCCTACATGGCGGTGTTATTTTAACTCTTAAGTGGGGACACTTACTGTGACGGACGGAAAACTACGGAACCCTACGTGGCCCGACACGCTCTTGGCCGGTTTTTGTTTAAAATTATATATTATATCCCCTTATACATTATACATATGTACTATTTATAATATAAGGTAGGCGTTGGGAGAGTATTGCCTTGTGGTACCATAAAACACCCGTCCTTAAAGGCCAGGCAATAGAGGGGTTGACCTCTCATTAACTAAACTTTACAGCATGATAAAGTGTCAGGAGTAGATGGTACGAGTATATATATATATTTTTCCAAAAAAAAACTATTGTCCTTCTTAGGTTTTTTTATCTAAACTCTTATATCGTCTATATTTACGTTTGGAAAAATGCTCAGTCTAATTTTATTGCACTAGAAATATTGACTTGATGTATGTAACCAATGTTAAAAATATTAAAAAAAAACCATAACTGAACATATTTTTTTATAAAAAATATTTTTTTTTGTGTAACTCACATCGGAAATTTGCTCCGTCTTTTTTTTAACTAAAGTGACATTAAATGTATGTATGACAAAAAAAAACAAAAATTTCATCATCAAACTTCTTCAGTATAAAAATTTGCTTATTATTCGCAGTAGAATATTGCTCCGTCAATATTTTTTTTAAATTATATGTCCTTTAAGAGTTTTCTTGCGACTGTACAAAAATCCAAAAAAATATCCTGCGTATTAAAAAGTTAAATCATGTCACAAATAAAGATACCTAATATTTCACTCGTTAGTGGAATGCGCACGTGCAGGACGCGGGACGCGGGAGCGGGGATGCGAGGGGCCATGCGCAGCGTTCTCGTTATCTTCTTTAATAAACACAAAGAAAAAGTTTACTTTTATGGTTCTGCACTTTACTAAAATATACATTAACACTACATTAATACCCCTGTCGCAGATAGCTTAAAATTGCCATTGTTTGTGTATAACTAGATCTAAGTCAATCATTTTCTCGGTTTATACCAATTTGTTTGTGTTAATAACGTGTATAAATATTGTGTTTCTATGTCTAGTTGCTAAGTCTTATCTGTGTCTAATTTTATTGATATCATGTCATAATACGCAAAATGTCTAGATTATAAGAATTTTGTACTAATTTACGAAGAAATGTCCTATATAAATATCAATTTTAACCCTCCTACAAACATGTAATACTGTAAGCTTATTAGCCAATAAATGTCTCACATACACGGCACATACCAGCCACTAGTACGAGCACGCTAAAAAACCCATAAAAGAGGCCAGCACTCGTACTCGTTGCTCACTTCAACCTCACTTCTACAACAACTCCCAGCGGGGAAACACCTGCAACTACACTGCTCAAATGTTTTACAATTTTAAATAAGCGTTATTATTCATCTCCCTACATGACCTGGTAAATGGTACAGCGGGTCAGCGCTGCTTGGTTCGACGTGGTAATCCGGTCTGCACACAACAGCTGGTCCTTCGAGCTCCGGATATCAGAAAACTGCGGCCAATTGAAGAAAGAAACAAGTACGCGCTGAGCTGGATTAATTTCGCTCAGAATCTTCATACGGTGTCCGGCCTAACCGCTGATACACCTGCCCGCTTTCGCGGAAGAGCCCTGTGCTATTTACCAGCTTGCTGGACGGACCGCTCGTGTAGAGGCCATACTCCACGTTCGTGTCCTGGCAACTTTCGTTGCAACGTCACATGGTTGACGTCTTCACACTGCTTTCGGACGCTCTGGCACTTGCACTTAGCCTTTGCGCGAGATTCAGTGCATCAGGGATTAACGCCCACGAGTAAGTAAAGTGAACGTAGGGCCGCTTTCACTGCACTAGGCAGTGTCAGCCATTAGGTTTTAGGTAGGTAAGGTTAGGGAACCCCACGTGCGTCAAGAAGCAAGAAGAAAGAAGAAGATGTCCGATCATACGCTCAAGATGTCTCTTCGCTCACACAAGGGACAACCCTCCAGAGCCGTTACCCCGCCGTCTGGTGAAACAACCTCCGGCGATACCAATACATGGGACAAAGGCACCACCAGCACTCTTGGCGATGGTCCTAGTGTCGAACCGCGTCTACAGCCGCCGCCGGCAATAGCGCCGGCGCCCGCTTATTCGGAAATATCGGAAGACGAGGCGGAAAAGACGTTAGTTAAAAGTCCACCGGGGACATCGTGTAAACCTAACACGTCCGCCGGGGAAAAAGACCGCTTTTCTCAGTGCGGCGACCGCGGTAGTAAAAAAGTGCGCGAAAATCGAAGTGTGTATAGTGAAAAGTGCGACGAAAAGTTAGCTCTGTTGCTAGCGGAACTCGAGGTTCATAAAGCCGCCCTCGCCGTTGCTAATAAAGAGACGGAAACTGCCAAGTTAAGGCTACAGATTGCCCAGCATGAGGCGCAATCTGTTAGCGGTAAGTCCGAACCTCTTGTCGAAAAAGACGAGCAACGCGTGAGGAATTGGGTAGAACGACAGTCCCAGCTAGATCAGAGCAATTACGTAACTAAAAATGAAGCGTCCGCGTTACACACAATACGTAATTTCGCCTCTAGCGCGCCGGCGCCCAGCGCCCCCGCGCCCCGCGAGCCGCATATGAGTACTCATCGCCCGCCGCGAGATGTGTCTAGTCAGTATGCGCCCATTATGCATAGGCCACCCGAATTACCCGCTTTCGACGGTAATATCACAGAATGGATCGCATTCCGTGCCGAATTTAACGATACCGCGCCCATGTTTAGTTACGTAAATAACGTCAGTCGAATTAGGCGCGCGTTGAAAGGTGAAGCGCGTACCGCGGTGAAATCCATAATGTATACCGTCCAGGATCCATACGAGATAATGGAGGCCTTAGAGAGGCAGTTCGGGGACCCTGAAGAGATCGTGTTGACTGAGCTACATAATGTTAAACGCATGCCGCGCCTAGCCGAAGATAACAGTAATATCGTGTCTTTTGCCGCGCACGTCGCAAATGCAGTAGCGACAATAAAATCATTAAAGCAAGAAAAATACTTGTACGCGCCAGAGCTAGTCAACAAGATCGTCGATAAGTTGAACCTTATTGTTAGGTACGAATGGGGCAAGTTCAAACAAGCTAATTTGAACTCGCCCGATTTAGTCGCGATATCAGAATTTCTGCTAGAAATTAGTTCCGCGGCTAAAAGAACGAGTCGTCATCGAGGTCCGAAGCCGAAAAATGCCGTGAACACGGTTTCCTTTGAGCTGGACAATAGGTCAGGGCGTCATACCGCCCCCACCCGTACTCCCGCCCCCGTGTTCTCCCGCGACTATTCGAGCGACTCCAACGACAGCTACCAGAGCACTCGCCCGCGAAATAGAGTAGATAGAGCTCACACGGGGGAGTATAGGTCGCCGACGGTAGCTCAAACGAAGCCCCGCGAGGCTAAAAGGCCCGCGTATACGGGGACCAAGCCCAAACAACATTCGGTACCAGCACGATTTACGTCACGTGATAAGTGTTTAATATGTCATAATCATGAACACAAAGTGGAAGCGTGTACTAAATTTTTGAATGCATCGGTATCCGAACGTTGGGATTGGGCGAAAAACGAAAAGCTGTGCTATAAATGTCTAGGCGCGGCGCACCGTGGTCGCTTCAAATGCAGGTATGTGGCTTGCGGAGTGCAACAGTGCGAAGCCGGGCATCACAGGTTACTACACGGTTTGAACGCATCTAAAGCGCCCGTGGAAGACAAAAAAGTCAGTAACGTTCACGCGATTAGAATAGCGCCCACGTTTTTGAAAATGATGCCCGTAGAGGTTACGGGCCCACTAGGTACTACGCAAGCCTTAGCCCTGTTAGATGAAGGGGCGGCCCTTAGTTTGATTTCACACGAAACAGCCGATCGTATAATGCCCCGAGAGCGGGGAGAAACGCGCGACATAGAAGGTATAGGTGGGAGCGTGAGCGATCCGGACTCTTGTAACGTGCGATTCGCAATCCGCGGCTTTTGCAGTAGGCATCTAGAAATGATGGAAGCGCTTACCATCAATCGATTGAACGTAGGAGCGCAAGGCGTCTCCAAAAACATAGTCGCGCAGTGCGACCATTTAGCCGACATAGCCGAGGAGCTGTGTTACGATTCTGCCGCGCCTTCAATAATTATAGGTCAAGATAATTGGCATTTGATAGTGACGCGCCAAATTATCAGCGGTAAATCGCACCTCCCGGTAGCTAGTTTGACGCGGCTAGGATGGTCACTGCACGGACCGCATAGGTCATCGGAGGCAACCGTAGCGTTTGTAGGCCACATGGGGCCACAAACGGCCGACGATGAAGCTTTAGCTCTCATGAAGGAACATTTCGATATCGAGTCACTAGGGGTAGTTAAAAAGTTACCTCGGGCCGATCCCGATCAAAGAGCAATAGATTTACTAGAAGCGACATGTGAAAAAATCCCCGGGGAAGATAGGTTCCGAGCGGGTTTGTTATGGCGTACCGATAACGAAGAATTGCCAAATAATAAAGCGCACGCGTTACGGCGGCTGTACAGCCTGGAAAATAAGTTAGATCGCGACCCTATTCTGAAAATCGAGTATACTAAGCACATAAATAACCTGTTAGACAAAGGTTACGCGGAAAAAGTAGACTCGCCGCCCCCGCAGGACGCGCCTAGGGCATGGTACTTGGCGCATTTCGCAACGTTTCATCCGCAGCGCGGAAAAATGCGCGTAGTCTGGGACGCAGCCGGTACCGCGTACGGTAGGTCGCTAAATAGTGCTCTTCTAGCGGGTCCTGATCTGTTAGAATCCTTATTCGGCGTGTTAGTCCGTTTTAGGGAAGGCAGGACCGCGGTAATAGCCGACATTAAAGAAATGTTCCTGCAGATAGAGATTGTAGAACGCGATCGAGATTCGTTACGTTTTGTTTGGCGGGGGGAGGACCGCTCAGCCTCACCGCAAGAATATAGGATGAAAAGACTGATATTCGGGTCCGTGGCTTCGCCGACGACGGCATTGTACGTCAAAAACAAAAACGCATACGAACATGCGAAAGAATTTCCGATCGCCGCTGAGAAAACTATAAAAAGCACGTATATGGACGACTTAGTCGTAGCTTTTGACCAGTGTGAGAGCGACGTTAGGCGCATAGTAAACGAAATTTACGCACTTAATTTACGCGCGTCGTTCGAGCTCCGCGGGTTCGCCTCTAACAACCCAAACGTAATTTCTGACGTAGTTCCTAGCAAAGAGGATACGTCCCTCATCGGGGGAGGCGAAAGCGAGCGCACATTAGGCTTAAAATGGAACCATAGACGCGACACGTTAGGGTTTAACGTAAATTTACGCAACACGCCCGAAGACGTGCTCAACGGTACGAAATTACCCACTAAACGACAGGTGACGAGTAGCGCGATGTCGATATTCGATCCCATAGGCTACGTAAGCCCGATCTCTGTCTTAGGGAAGGCATTGATGCAGGAAGTCTGGCGTACAGGGATAGGCTGGGATACCGTTATACCCACCTCGCTCGCACCCGCGTGGAATTCATTCGTGAGTAATATTCAGCAACTTAGGGAGTTAGAAATACCGCGATACGTACCCGCGAGAAATAGAGAGGCCGACATGCACGTTTTTTGCGACGCTAGCGAAAAGATATACGCCGCCGCGATATACTTAGTTAGCGAAGGCCCGGACGGACAAAAGTCCGCAGCCTTAGTAGCCGCCAAGGCGCGAGTCGCACCGTTGCGTATTGTCAGCATTCCTAGGTTAGAATTGCAAGGTTGTGTGCTAGCGACACGGCTAGCCGACACAGTAGTAAAGGAGTCCGATTATGTCATCAAACATAGGTATTTCTGGAGCGACGCTCGGACAGCGTTATCCTGGATAAGGTCGGATCCACGTCGGTACAAAAGCTTTGTCGCACATAGAGTAGCCGAAATAGAAAACACAACTAAACCTACCGATTGGCGTTGGGTACCTAGCGCGTTAAACGTCGCCGACGACGCTACTAAGGGCGTCCCGGCCCAGTTCGGAGCTAACCACCGGTGGTTTATAGGGCCTGATTTTATACGGCAAGCCGAGGAGCATTGGCCGCGCGAGAAAACAGTAGAACCCGTCGTAGAAACGTGCGAAGAGCGCGTCATAAAACCGATTTGCTCTGTAAATACCGTTCAAAACAAGTTCGCATACTTGCCCGAGACATGTAGATTCTCGAAGTTCACTAGGCTGGTTCGCACTACGGCCAGAGTTTTGATTGCTGCCGAGGTATTCAAAGCCAGATTGTCTGTCAATAGAAATCCAGAAACAGAAATGAATAAAAGACACATAAGTCTAGCGGAGATACTGCTGATTAAACGGAGCCAAAATGAGTCGTATGCCGAAGAGATACGACTAATGGAAGCCGGGCGCGCGCTGCCGAAGAAGTCTGCATTACATCGAGTTGCTATGAAGCTCGATAAGAACGGAATAATTGTGCTAGATGCCCGAATAGACAGAGACGAAGCCCATATACCTGTCTTGCACGCTAAGGAGGCATTTACCAAGCTGTTGATCCATCATTTCCACGCACTTTTCAACCACGGAAATCATGCGACGGTGATCAACGAATTGAAGCAAAGATATTACATAGTCGGACTGCGCGGTACGATTCGTTATCTAACGAATAAGTGCCAATGGTGTCGGACCTATAAAGGAGCTACCCTCAAGGTTCCTGTAGGCGACCTACCGCCAGAGAGGCTCAAGGCGAATCAACCGCCATTTACCGCAGCAGCCGTAGATTTGTTCGGTCCTATGCAAATTGTTGTAGGCCGCCGCCGAGAAAAGCGATGGGGCGTCCTTTACACGTGCCTCACCACTAGAGCCGTGCACCTAGAGCTAGCCGCCTCCCTATCGGCAGCCTCTATGATCCTATCGCTACGAAGAATGATATCTCGACGCGGCGCACCCACCGTTCTGTACTCAGATAACGCCACAAACTTTTACGGCGCAGAACGCGAGCTATCAGAGGCCAAAAACTCTCTGCCCGATAGTCTCAAACCATTTATGACCGAACGACGCATGATCTGGAAGAAGATCCCGCCTGGCAACCCCTCCGCCGGCGGGGCTTGGGAGCGTCTAGTCGGAAGCGTGAAAACAGCTCTGAAAGTCACGCTAAAAGACAGAGCACCCCATGAAGAAGTTCTCCATACGCTATTGCTGGAAGCTGAACACCTGGTAAACTCCAGACCGCTGACCCCAGTGAATCCTGACTTAGAGGCTGAAGCGCTCACGCCGAACCACTTTCTCATCGGCCGATCGAACGCTATGTCCCCGCTGGGAGTCTTCTCCGACGAAAATATGAGCCTTTCGTCCTGGAAAACAGCTCAAGCACTAGCTGACAACTTCTGGAAACGCTGGCTGAAAGAATATCGTCCAAACCTGATGCCACGATCCAGTGCACACCAGAACGCGACGAAACTACACGTAGGAGATGTAGTAATTATAGCCGACGGCACGATGCCACGAGGTACTTGGCCTAGAGGCGTGATCGCACAGCTCTTTCCAGGTCCTGATGGCCACATAAGAGTAGCCATTGTACGTACTCGCGCAGGAGAAGTTCGCCGCCCGGTTTCCAGACTCATTCTCATCTGCTCTGCACCAATCGACTGTGCTGACGCACGTGGGGGAGAATTGTCGCAGATAGCTTAAAATTGCCATTGTTTGTGTATAACTAGATCTAAGTCAATCATTTTCTCGGTTTATACCAATTTGTTTGTGTTAATAACGTGTATAAATATTGTGTTTCTATGTCTAGTTGCTAAGTCTTATCTGTGTCTAATTTTATTGATATCATGTCATAATACGCAAAATGTCTAGATTATAAGAATTTTGTACTAATTTACGAAGAAATGTCCTATATAAATATCAATTTTAACCCTCCTACAAACATGTAATACTGTAAGCTTATTAGCCAATAAATGTCTCACATACACGGCACATACCAGCCACTAGTACGAGCACGCTAAAAAACCCATAAAAGAGGCCAGCACTCGTACTCGTTGCTCACTTCAACCTCACTTCTACAACAACTCCCAGCGGGGAAACACCTGCAACTACACTGCTCAAATGTTTTACAATTTTAAATAAGCGTTATTATTCATCTCCCTACATGACCTGGTAAATGGTACAGCGGGTCAGCGCTGCTTGGTTCAACGTGGTAATCCGGTCTGCACACAACAACCCCCATACTGTTAGTAATTTTATCTTAATTGACATAATTTGTAGTGGTGCTAAACGCCTAGTCACAGTGTAAATAAAAAAGTACGCCAGTTGTAATATATTTGACACATTTTTAAAATGCATGCGTGTTGTGTAGATGTGTCATATGCAGACTCCGTTATCAGTGGTGAATTTTTTTTAAAGTTTTTAGGAAAAATAAACCTTTGAGCGAATTGAGCTATCTCAAGGTTTTAAGGTAGTTTCCCTCCACGGCCCGACTTAGCTTTCCACCCTGTATAAATAAAATAAGTATATAGCTTACATCAAAATATATATACGTGAGTTCTCGTTTGGGTCCGGACCCGATCGGACGTATTCTCTTGAGCGTCCCAAAACAAAAGGCAACTAACATGTGCAACGGTCTTTGTCCAAAAGTCGCATGTACCGGAATTCCGCCGCGCGCGATCATGAGCCTAATCGCCTTGGCTTAAGTTGGTGAGATCGTTCCATTACGCTAATTGCATGAAAAATATTTTTGTTTTCCTTTTTTAATCTCTCGTTGCCGCCGGGTGTAGGCATATATAGCTGACACCCTGTTTGTATAACTAACGGTACAGTAATTAGACCACTGGTTAAGGTCCCGATTAATATTAATATCTTGAAGTGTTTATGTAATTAAGTAACGGCAATAAAATCACAGTTAAACAGTTAAGACCCCAAATAATATCAATATCGCTTACCATCGCTAGTTCGTGTCACGCTTTAATTCGCCCAAAAATACAGATAATACAACATAGGTAGGTACTATATCAAGTAGGTATGGTAGCTTAGTACTTTAACTCCTAAGAGACAACACCCCAAATCTTTGAATGATTTTGTTAATTCAGGTCTCAATAACGGACGATAAAAGACGTAGCTGTTGCTAACAAGAAACCCCATTCATTTTAATTTAACTATTTCATTTATTCTACACAGCTATGGAAGCACAACTACGCGCGTAGGTAATAATTTTTATATACCCGCTCCACTTGAAACATGTGCAGAATTGCCCAACGGTTCAAAGGTGATACTACAAAGAAATAAGAGAAAGGACAAGGGCCAACTATAAAAAAGATGGACCAGCAAATAATACTTGTTTCCAAACAAACACTACCCAGTGATGAAGAAAAGGTCAGCTATGATACATAGAGTACATAAGTACATCCGATAAATATTTAGAGGGTTGGAATTATTTATTACTACTTATTTACTACGTTCCAACGCACGTACCTAATCAACGAGCAGGTAAGCAAGGAGAAGGCGCAACCAAAACCTATGGTGATTATTTTATTAAAACGAATACATTATATTATGTAGGTAATATATAGCCAACATGAAGTCGAGTCCACCAATGGGTACTTGGAAATGGGCATTAGGTAGCTGGAGCTCTAAGTACAGGTACGAGTATAAGTTTGAGGTAAAATCAAGAGTCTGTTGCTAATTAACGGCATTTTGACACCTATACTTAGACTAACATTTCAAGAATTTGGCCCTTCGTGAAACTGAAACCGTTCTCAACATAAATACAAAAAATACCTAAAGATACAGAGTATAGATAAGTGACTGTGTCTTTATTTTAAGTTTCATCGAGTTTATTTCGTGCAGTGTTTTAGATGTTATGAGTGAATAAGTGATATGTATATGTATTACATGACCTTGTGCCTAAGTGAATAGTGGATATGTTTGGCCATAGATATTACTGTTACAGCATTTAAAATAGATAAAACGTGCTTGTTAGCAGCATCGCTACACAATTGTGTTTTTCTTGTACAGTGCCCAGTTTATTGCGACCCGTCGAGATGGTCCAAACCCCACTACCTTACCAACCTATTTAAACTCGACAACAACAAAACCCGAAAAAAAAGATTGGAGGAGTCAAGTGTCAGACGCTGGCCAATTCCTACATTATCAACACAAAAAAACGTGACTCTCAAGTGAATTGCATATATACTTAGTTAGTCAACATACTATAACTTTGATTCTGCTATTAAAACTACAGAGTGCTAATAAACGTCACTCTCATACATAGGCAAGGAGGACCTATGCCACTTCATTTAGTGGACAAGATAGACGAACCACCATAAGAAATGGACCCTTCTTCAAGCACGGAACCTGCAATAGTGCAATCTTATACAAGTGACAGTCTTTAAATATCGACCAGTGTTTTATACAGTGCTTTGGTTATAATTTAACAAAGAGGATAAAGGTATAGAGATTTATTCTCCATTCAGAACGGCGTTCCCCGTAGAAATTAATAAACTCAGGATGTAGCCAGAGGGCGCCACTGTGTTTGCCTGAAGGTAAAATAAACTTATGTTACACCGGACTTGAAGAACTGACAGCACACTACCTGGCTAAATATTGCCTGTAAGTATTCATAGATGGCGCTACAGCATCAACAAAACATCCAAATGTTTATAGATGTCGCTATAGCATCAACAAAACATAAATAGCCATCAAAGTAGTGCCGCCACCTATTTGGGTAATTTCAGAAACATTTCATACTTTTCATTGACAGTGTAACATTTCAACTTTAGAAAGTGACGTAATTTAATTTAAAATTTTCTAAAATTAATGTTACACATAAACACTCCAATAACATTATAAACACGTGACATTTCCCCAAGTGGCATTTGTAATCGTAAAATTCGACAATGTTTGAGAGAGTAGTTTGGTTCGGAGGTAACCATTACAGACTTGCATTGCCTACGTACGGAGTTCGAATCCTGCTTCAAATCTTATTTTTTATTTTTATATTTCAGAAACATAAAAAGAAAACATGTTTTTGTAAGTTTTAGGTCGGTTTCGGAATAAATTGTGTCTACGTTGATTTATGGGATTAAGTTACCGAGCGGACCCTAGGCTCAATGGAGCTGTGGCAACAAGCTGGGACAAACGCTAGGAGGACAATGATAGACAAATGCATGCATACATATTTATTGCATATTGTAAACATATGCAATGAACTCATAAAAAATCCCCTTTCCGGGAGTCGAACCCAGAACCTACAGCTTGAAGCGTGTATACTTTTAACAGTATAATCTACAACTATAAACTACACTTTTTAGTCGAAATCTGCCATCAGAGCCATTACTGGTAAACAATATACTACTCAAGGGTCGCCGTGACCTTGAGCAAAGCTCGGCTAAGAAATAAATACACTTCCACCACTAAAGTTAGGGCCAGACGGCATACAACCACAGCCCTCTGCCTCGAGACCTTGGCAGAAAACAGAGATTTTAAACCATGTAACCCGTGGTTGATGCCAAATTATACATGACCTTTAAACGCTCTTGGTGGCTAGGCGTGCTCTGCTAACCATTAGCAGGAGCGGTTGGTTGGTTGTCAGCCATGTAGACGGTCGCTTCAACCAAGGTCACGTGGCAGAATCTGCGGCTACGAGTATCTCCCGTATCCAGGGCTTAAATTACAGGTATTTTCCGTAACCGGTATCGTGGCTTTGAACCATAAACCATTATAAGAGTTGATACCGGTTCCGGAACCGGTATCCAGGGCTTGAAATACAGGTATTTTCCGTGGCTTTGAATCATAAAACCGTTATAAGACTTGGGCACAGAAGAGATAATAGTATTTCATACAGAATGGCTACTGATTGGACTTACTTTATCCCGCGGTTGGTTTGGTAGGCCGTGCGCCCGCGTCTAAGAAACGACGCAAAATGTCTTGTGCAAGGTGTATGTGGGTGTTTAGAAAGTAATTACAATAAGGAAATATGTATTTTTTTTCGGTTCCCCAAGGATGAAATATATCGCTCAAACTACTAAGCTTTATCGTAAGCCGCACAAGAATCCATGAAGATATATTATAATAGGTATATTATAATACATGGAATGAAGCATATTTTATTTGTTCAAAGTAGAAAAGACGTGTCATTGATGAAAACTAATAAATTTGGCATTTATTTGTATCTATATTACCTATTTACCAAAAATATTATATAATGTTATGAGACAAAATGTGCGGCGAGCGATGCGCCGCGGGGGACAACTTGTTGCCAGCTCGCGCGCGCGTCTCGGCAGCGAGCCGCGACGTTGTCAAGTTATAGAATGTAGACCAGGGGCACAGAATAACTAATAGTGCCAGGGTTTCTCAAAAGCTTGTAACTTGTAATACAAGCGGAAGTCCCTTTCTAGCAAAAGATGTCGAAACATGACATCCGCTTGTATTACAAGTTAAAAGCTTTTGAGAAATGGGCCCCAGAGGGTCCACAGGGCTTACCGCGAAATTCGAAAATCGAAATTTAGTTATCTGCATTTAGAGAGAGGGAGGGATTTTGATAGAGAGGGAGATAACGAAATTTCCATGTTCGCAGTGGGCCCACAGTAGGGTTCGTTAGCTCTCGTCCAAACGTCCAATTACTGGAGTGGCCATTGGCCAGGCCTATAACCAGCACTTAACCTCTTCTTTCGTTCGATCGTCTATTTACATCACTCTCTTTCGAAGTTCGCGCCCGCAGCTTTGTAATGTGAAATAGATACTTATTTATTTTTAATATAACCTTACTTAAATCTTAAATTTATCATATTACATTCTACTTTACGAATTACGAACGATGGCAAGTGGCTCAACAATCCGAGTTCGTGACTGTACACGCAATGAACGATATTGATACTTTAGTAGCTCTTGCGTAAGTTGCGTAATATCAGAACTTTTTATAGGTAAAATAAAACTTTAGGTAAGTAAATTTGTTAACTGTTACCATGTTACTTATTATAATTTATAACTTCTTATCTACTAAAGGTATATTTAAATCTATATACACAACGTGTCACGCCCAGCCCATATAACCATTCTGGTCGCAGGATTTTCAAAGTAGTAACATAAACCCAGAAGTGTCAAAACAGTTACTACACTTCGCGACTGTGTTGAGTTTTGGTTTCTTCGTGTGGTAACAGTGTGCACACAATGCGACTAGATTTTTTTTAGTAACTAAGAGTCGACGCAGTGTTCACACTTTTCGGTCACATTTGTTTCGAAACATTTTTATACACCTTGCGTTCAGTTTGTGACCAGATGTCAAAACTAAGAACAAAAAGTGGTAACGTGTAGAAACAGTGTAGAAACTTCGTTACCACTTTAAATTAAGTATACACAATGTGTCGTAACGTTACTTAACTGTGTAGAAACATTGTAACCAAAAATTAACATAAAATACAAAAAAATTAACATAGATTGTCAAACTGTTCCATTGCTTGGATGCGCGGCATTTCTTACTTAAGTAGTGCCAATGGTTTTTAATCAAATTATTGAATTGTTTTTCATACTATTATTCAATTTAATTAGGCAGACCAAAAAATTGTTGGGTACATCAGCCAAAGGTCTAGCGTAAAAAAAGATGGGGAATCCAATAATTCGATCCAAAAATATTGGCACTACTTGAGCAACAAATGTAGGCAGCAACAAAACAAAATAATTTAATCATTAGTCATTCAATCATAAAATGTAACCTAAGCGACTCCAGTGCCCTCACTTTTCGATAATGCCACTACCTGTCCTTATGATAGTGATTATTATATTATGAGTGATAAAAAAGATAGTTAACGATAATTCTTCCTGAATTCCATCATCAGATCAGAACCAAAATCTAGTGGAACCACCTTGGTGGCAGTATTGGGTGTATCTAATTAATTACTTACATATGTGATTTAATATCAATAAAATAAATAGGCGACGTAATTCTGAAAAGTGGCCTGATGTACGCACGGGTTCCTACCTGGTGAAAGCTTGTCCATCGCCACACATTAAGGACAATTTTTATGAAATTGTTACAAACCTTTCATAAAAATAGTGTTAAAGATAAAATAAAAAGAAATTACTGAAAGGCCATTTTAAGTCCTATTTGTTTGAATCGCCTTACTTATTTGCTTTTTTAAGCCAACTTTTAAACCAAATTTTTAAAAGATATGACGCAAAAGGAATTTGTAGGTAATTGCTAACGTAATTAATTACGAATTATAATTACAAATTTGATTTTGTAATTGCAATTTTTAATTGGAGCTTCAATTTACTTTTTATTATTGTAATTGTAACTGCATTACGAGTATATTGAGTAATTACAATTGTCAATTTGTAATTTAGTTAATTGTTTGCCCAACAATGCTTGGTGGTATTTCCATTCAAACAAGAAAACGAAAACAAATTTTATTCATAATTGCTGGATTAGGTAATCGTATCACAAACGTTTTTTAAAATGGGCCCATCCCATGGGAACATTACAAAAATGCACATAAATCAAACACCAGTGAGTACTGTCAAATAATGTATACAATTCAGACAATAGATATTTGAAATTTAAAAGTGTTATTACAAATTACGAGGGCTGTTCTGTACATCATTATTTAGTAACTACCTACTTCATCGTATTGTTATAACTGGAACCTAATAGTTTTTTGTAATCCTCTTCCGTCACAACTAGTGACTGACCAAGGAATGCCTCGAGGTAAACTTTGAGGATATCTGGAATCAGAAAAGTACAAGGAGTCATTTTGTAAATCTAGTAACGTCGTTTCTACTTTTAGTAACAATTCGACACATGTTTACACATTCCAGTAACTATGCGACTACTTTGTGACTGCAATATTTGTTAACCTTAAAACATATTTATACATAATAACTAACAAGTTTCTATGTTTATTATGCGTTTTTATTACTTTGAAAGCTACAATTCTGCCTAAGAATATTTCAGATCACCAAAAATGCATCAAATAAAGCAGTAGTACGTTAGTAAAATCACTCGAGCAGTTTAATTGCCCATAATAATCTTGGCAATATTGAAATTAAAAATGTACAATAAATACTTACGTTTGAGGAATAACTTAAAGCGATGGCGACGTTGGCGTCAACGTCACTAATGTTAGTTATTTTTAAGTATATATTTTTTCACTGACACTGGTGACACTTCCTCAATCGAAACGAACAAAATGAACGATCGAACGAATGATTATTCGAAAACTAGTCGCAAACTGGGAACATTGTTACTACACTGCGTCGACACCGTGCGATCAAATGTGTCTGCGTCGACTCTTCGCCATTTCTGGTAACGGCGACGACACGGCGACCACACGGCGACCGAAATTGTTACTAGAATAGAACAGTGTCGACGCGAAATGTGTCGACATGTTTCGTAACGGCGACTGAAAATGGTTATATGGTTATACATTAGAAATAATAAAAATGTTTAAAAAATTCAGTAATAATCAAACATTAATTATACAAATGGTGATTTTTCACTATATTGTCGAGACAATTATTACGCTTCATTTTAAAAAAAAATTACAGCGGTGACTGTATTATTACTATTTTTTAAATAATTTTAAATGATTTTCGAACACGCGCATTAATTCTACACTCATGATTTTGATGCTCCTTTTAGCTTTAATAATATGTTACATAATATCAAAATTTCACCAGTAAATATACTGAGCATTTTCAGGAATTGTAAAATTAGTAATCAAAAAATAAACATAATAGGAGCGGGGCGCGGGGCGGAAACTATAACACATAATATAAGACGTGCGGCGGCCGATACGATTAGTGCACCTAAGGTCATTGACCGTGTAGGTATCTAAGAAGCGCAGAAGGGCATAGCGTATGGTGCGTAGTTGCTTACTTAGGAGTAATAATCAGGGTGGAATAAATAATAGGCTCATTTTATTTATTAGTATTACACTATTTTTTAAATCACACTGATAAATTATAATTCTTAATATTATTTTAATTTATATTTATATAAATGCCTATGTTCTGACTGACTGACTGAATGATCCACGCAGAGCCGAAACTACTGAAGCTGGAAAGTTGAAATTTGTAAATAAGGTTACATTTTTAATTTGTACAAGTAATAAGGATCGATTTTGAAAAATTCAAGCCCTAAGGGGGTAAAAAGGGGTTAAGCGTTTGTATGGTTAGGATTTAAAATTTTAAGTTAGAAACTTGAAACTTCGTACGTTTGTTGCTAATTAAAAAATAACAAAAGTCATTTCAGCGTTTTCTGGTATATAACCTCTAACGGGGTTAAAAAGGGGTTGAAAATTTGTAACGAAATAAAAAAAAAAATGTAACAGACTTGAAAGCTCATTTGTAGGCTACTCAACTCCAAACAAAAAAATAATTTCGGCGTTTTTCAAAACTCCACCCCAAAAGAGTTGAAACGGGTTTGAAAAGTTGGATTGTAGCCAGGCAGAAACTACTTCTTTCTAGCTTCACTAGAAAGTTATAATTTCCATTTATAATGTGTACAAGTAATAAGAAACAAATTTGAAATTTAAACCCCTTAGGGAGTAATAACGAAGAGTTAAAAATTTGTAGGGGTTAAAATTTTAAGTTCGAGGCATGCAACTTCGTACATTTAATACATTAAAAAAAAGTAATTTTAGCGTTTTTTCATTCAACCCCGCAAACGGGGTTAAAAAAGGGTTGAAAGTTGATATAGATACCTACTTTTTTGTGACAGACTCGAAAGTTCATTTGTAAGCACTTCAAAATAATAATTTCAGTATTTTTCAAAATTCCACCCTAGATGAGTTAAAACAAGATTGAAAAGTTTGTACTAAAACGAGGCCGAAACTGCTGAAGATAGCAAGTTATAATTTGCAGATAGGCTACTTGGTACCTATTTTGTCTACTTATTAAAAAATAAGAAAAGCAATTTCAGCGTGTCTTGATATTCATCCCTTAAATCTCTCACAATATGGCCGGTTATTAAAAAAACAACCTTTAAAGTTTTTTTTTAAAGTGGGTAGTACGTAGATTTCTGAGAAACCAAGAGACCTTTTAATGACAGGCATTAAATAAGCAGACAAACTTTTCAACCCTAGGGGAGTTGAAAAGGCGTTGAATACTTTTTATTAAAGCGAGGCCGAAACTACTGAAGCTAGAAAGTAGTAATTTGCAGATTGGACACTTCGCAGTTTGTCTGCTTATTTAATGCCTGTCATTAAAAGGTCTCTTGGTTTCTCAGAAATCGATTTTCGACATGATCGGATTAAATTGTACAAAATTTAAAATGGTCGCCGTTTTACAATTTTGATGTTAGATTCGTATTAGCCGTGCGGATCCCCAGATATCGATTTTCAAAGTGATCAAAAATAAACAGAACAAAATAACATTGCGGCCCTTTGTATTGATGATAATCACATAATTTCAGGATGGCGCTACTTTTTCGAATTCAAACCCTGGGCAAAATTATTCTGTTAATTGTATGTCAATTTCAAAACCAAATAAAAATAAGAATAAATAAAACAACTTGTCAAAATTTTTGACAACCCTGAACCTTCGGCAAAGACGAGAAACAAATAGGTTCTATGAAGTTAGATGACTGTATAGGTTATATAATTGATATGTATACTATTCACATCCATTTTTATTAAGTGATAGCTGTGATATTATACAGTCGACTACAAAGATATGTATCCACTTTTGAACCTTATTACAACTGATTAAGGTGAAAAAGTAGATACAGCCTAGCTCTTTGTAGTCGACTGTACAATCCATGTTTAGGGTTCCGTAGCCAGAATGGCAAAAACGGAACCCTTATAGTTTTGTTCATGTCCGTCTGTCCGTCCGTCCGTATGTCACAGCCATTTTACTCGGAAACTAGAAGATAGGTCTTAAAAAAAATAACATTGAGGTTTCTTTCACCAGATCACCTAAACCAGCATTTTCTTACAATAGCCAAAAAGTACAAATTAAACAATGACAAAAAATTGGACTCAGCACTGTACCTAGATCGTTATTTAAAGAATACCCACGTACCCGGTCTAGTTTTGCCAACGGTTACACTTACAGATTTAAACCGTACTTTGAAATCGATGCTAAAAAGTCGTGCTACCGTAGACATTTATGACATGTCTCTGAACATACTCGAGTGTGTCTGGCCGGTCATCGCGGGTTTATTAGTAAAATTGATAAACACTCTGTTTACATGCGGTATATACCCCGATGTTCTGGAGAGTACCCGAGTGTGTCCAGTTTATAAGGGTAAGGGAGAAAAGTGTGCCGTTGACAATTATAGACCGATCACGATTGTACCAAATATTTCAAAATTAATCGAATCTATATTATCACAATCCCTAATGCAACATGTCGAGACAAATGACTTACTAACAGACAGATAATTTGCGTATAGAAAAAATAGGTCCACCACTACAGCTGCGTTACAGATTCACGATTGTATATCAACAGCGTTGGATATAAACAATAAAGTAGCAGGGGTATTCTGTGACTTATCTAAAGCGTTCGATGTGATTAGTCATGAACTCTTGATAAAAAAGATAGGGCGGTATGGAATCAAAAACAACGTTCAAAAACTATTCGCATCGTTTCTTAAGAATAGGCAGCAAACGGTGGAGGTAAAAATTGAAGGTAAAAGTATGAAGTCTGGGGTAGGTTCTCTTGAGCTAGGAATACCACAGGGTTCGTCGCTCGGGAATACCCTTTTCTTGATGTTCATAAACGACCTTCCTGCTACCATTTCTGAAGGGGTGGCAGTACTGTTTGCCGATGACACCACTGTAATAGTAAATGCACCTACGTACTCACAGCTCGAACAAAAAATAACGCAGACATGCAACCAACTTCACGAGTGGTTCTCGGCGAACGGGCTCATCCTCAACGTCACGAAGTCCAACGTAATGTTGTTCTCAGCCGGAGGGAACACAGACATCCCGCTAATTCAGAGTCCGATGCCGAGCTGTGTTTCATGCCAGTTCCTTGGATTTACAATTGACGTTAACCTGAACTGGAAAGAGCACGTTAAAAATCTTTGTGCCAGGCTGGGCAGTGCTATTTTTGCGTTAATCAAATTAAAACCGATTTTATCTAGTGACGCACTGCTTCAAATTTACTACGCATATTTTTTTTCGCTGATGTCATACGGTATTATTTTGTATGGGAACTCGACAGACTCGAAAAGAGTGTTTTTATTACAAAAACGAGCCGTACGAACATTAGCTGGTGTACACCTAAGGTACCCATGTCGAGAGTTATTCAAAAAATACAAAATACTGACACATTACTCACTGTATGTCTATGAGATTATAATGTTCACGCGTCGAAATATAAATTCATTTCAGCGTATAAATATGCCCGGCAGAATAACCCGCCAGACCGGGCGACTACAGCCCGTCCAGCATCGACTTGCATTACTCGACAAGTGCCCGCGTGTAATAGGCCCGGAATTTTATGAAAGTCTACCCGCAACTCTCAGAAATGAAACTTCCGATAATAAATTTGAACACCGACTAAAGGAACTTTTATTGTCTAGGAATTTATATTCTGTCGAAGAATTCACTGCAGAATTTAAAAGAACTGCAAAATGTTAATTATTTCTATAGAGTATTTTTACGTAATATTTTTGTTTATATTGTTATTTTTTTAATTGATTGACTTTGTTTTAGGTTTTGACATTTTTCTTTTATTTTATAATATTTATATGTATACCACTACCTAGGGTCTCTAGACATGTATACATAAACAAAATCCCTGTTGACATTCTTTATATTTTACTAATGACATTTTCTTTTTCTGTACATTTTTTTGATTGATTATTATTTTATTGTATTTTAAGTGACGATCTTTTAGTGAATCAATATTATTTTATGATGTAAAATACTGTGTGATTTTCTATAAGAAATGAATAAATCTAATCTAAATCTAATCTAATCTTTGAACATTTCGTGATTAAGTGAAAAGTTTCAGAAATAATCGCTTCGAAACTCGAAAAAATAGCGTCCCCCCCCCCCTTGTAACTTTTGAACCCTAAGTTCAAATATATGAAAAAAATTAAGAAGATGACATTAGTCTGGTTCTTATTCCATTAAAGCTACGGAACCCTCCATTAAGCGTGGTCCGACACGCACTTGGGCGGTTTTATTATTGGTCTTTCAGCGCCGTAACCACCAAAAAAACAAACGCAATAAACCGAAAACATCAAAACAAACGGTATTATCCGATGGGTATCCTAGCAAAGAAGCTATAAATAGCAGGTATAGCTCTCATATTCATTCATAGCTTACAAGCGAGTCACACAAGAAGAACTGGTCACTAGACTACGCATTATGAAGCCTAAATCGACCTAGTATTAAGTTATTTCATATGTTTAATTGGAAGTTGGATTTACTGTAATGCTGTGTAACTGTTTTGAATGATAAATAAATAAATAAGTGTGTTTAATACACATTTTGAAGTTTCTCATGACGTGACCACTAAATACAGAGCTGAGAATGGCGTCACTCGCTTCTATCCTATACAAAATTTACAACAATCCATGTGAATGATTTAACTCATAAACTCGATTTTTGTTGATATTTTATTTGAGTATAGCAAATAAATTCTCTTGGTGTATCGTCCTTTATATTGACCGACGTTTGTCCAATGCAAGGAGTGTGCTTCCCAGGTACGAAAATAACAGTTCGATTGCATCTATCTAACCATCGAACCTAAAACCACAATATGCTCTGTTCTGAAATGACTGATTGGGGCAAACATAATGACATTTCAATATCGGAAATATAGAAAAAAGTTCAAATAAAATATCCCTTTACCAACCTGTAGTACTTGCGAGTCTTCTAATTTGCTCTATCTAATACAAGTAGGTAAGTAATCTGTGCTACGTAGTAACCTTGCCGCGGAGGCGGGAGTTTTAAAATATGAACCTTAAATTATAAGTTGTTTATTTCGATTGCTCGTAAAGCACTTAGTATATTTACGGTATTTTTTTGATTATGTATGTTAAATAAATAGACAATTTAAGGAAAAAATATTCACAAGTGTAGGTTCGTATAAAGTGATCATATTCGCCAAAAAAAACTAAAAAAATGTCATAATAAATAGATGTAAACATGTCACCGTGGTGAAAAATTACTGTAACACTTAGATCTGTATTAGTACCATACTACCAAATTTTCGAATTGTGTTTGAATTTCTAAGTCACTTTTTTATAAATATAAAGAAAAAATGTCACTTAATGAAGCTTATAGACGAAAGCTCAGAGAAACAATTCGGGAAATCTTTAAGTTAGTCATCACTTATTTAAACAAATACAATAGTGCTAGATCTCCAGTGTAGGATTTAGTCAATGTAGTGTTCCAGACGTTGTCTATAATGTTTTCGATTTCCTGGAATGCACAATCACGTCACTGGGGAAAAATGTGTAGTGGGAATCTGACTACCCTACTTAATAACTAGAAAAAGCTTCCAAAAGTTGTAACGTAATGTTACATAAATAACCTAGTTAAGTTAAATATAAACAATGAACAGTATTAGTTTAGCCTAAAACTCACTATTTATTGTTTTAAAAATAATAATTTACTATAAAATTAGCTATTTACAAATAAACTAAGTAAATAACTAACTATAAATAGCATGTTAAAGATAAAACATAATTATCATTAGCAACTTATTTACGTAACGCAGCGCCTTAACGTATTGATTCGATGCGTCGCCCGTCGCCTTAATATCTCGTCTTGCATAACGAGTTTTTTCTGTATGGGATATCGAAGCGGGAGCGGCCGCACTGCTCGGCCATTTTGCCTCTCGAAGCGATAGCGGTCGGACGCCGCGCTGCGCTCGCACGGACCACATTTCGTGGCGGACGTACGTGTCGGTCGTCTCCGCAAAATTTTTTAATAAAAATTATTACCAGATTAACTCTGATCAGGGACGCTGACTCCCGGGTTATTTCATAATGCTAACATAGTTTAGTGTGTTATCGCGCCCCCTATTCGGGTAAGTTTTGAAGAATGCATTTTATAAAGTTAACGCTTTTAGCTATACTTAATTTTAGAAGATAGTTAAGAAAGATGTTAAGATAGTGATATTAGTGATAATAGTGTTCATAGTGTTCCATGGATAAATGCATGCGCGTATTTCAAGTGCCGCCACGCAAGCCAGTTATTGCATCAGCCATCTGCCGCGTCATGCTACTTACGGCTACCCGTTTTTTTAGAAATAGAAATTAAACATTTCCTTTTATTTTAATTTATTATCTCTGTAACTCCGTTCTAATTTTGAGCACCTACACCAACTATTTTCGGTTTCCCCTTGCCTTTGCTAAACCGGGGTGCTCATCATCAAAGGAAACAAAATACGGAGGAGCCCAATCTAATGCGGGACGTTTATTCACAGGGTGCGACATTTAAGTTTCGAAGACCTTCACTTTTCTTTGCGAGAAGCACAAGGCGCTCTCCCCTGGCGTCCAGTTTTGGTGGAGCCACACCCGCCTCGCCGGCCGGCCAGTTCCTGGATTAGAAAAACCGACTCCTGGGGGACCTCCACCACCGAGCTTCACCGCCGAACACCAGCGCGAGGGCCAGGGGAGTACCTAACATCCGCGGGAGCGAACCATACGGGCATAGGACTCAGACCTGGGGTTTTTTTTTGTTTAAAATAAATTGGTGTTGATTAAGGTTGGTTGTTTCCTTTACAAGCCGCCATCTTAGAATCCGTCACAAAGTGTAGGATTTAATGCAAGGTAAAATTTTTTGGCCCCCGTCTAAAACTTGGTTGAGGCATATAGCATGCGTACCTTGAGCCCGGTAGGGCGTTTCTCAAAAAGTCCTCGGCAATGCGCCGAGGGTCATGCTTCTGCGTTGAACAAACGTTTGCGGCATCTATATAACTCGATCAATGTACCATCTGTTGGTAGGCGGCGTGACTAGTGTCGAAGCATAGTTGTATCGGTGCATGCGGCTGCATTGTGTGCATTATGACACTACAAGCGCCATCTGTTGGCGAGTAGTGGTGATGGTGTTCTATTTAGTGAGGCAATGATACTCTGATGCTTCAATTAAATACTAAATTGTTTAATTAATAATACGCCATCAAAATATTTATTAAAATTATAATGATACGAGTTAAGTACAAATATGAAATTAGACAATTATATAATTGAAGTAACTTACTCCACTTTTTTCACTATGACGCAAGCGTAGCTGAGTCGTAGCCGCGCATGCTAAACTGGACTCAATAGCTGAAGCACGACGACATATTACTGCGTGCTCACTCGCTTTAAAAGGCTAGACAAATTTTTCATTTCGAGATTTGACGTATTGTATGTGGAATATTTTTTGGAAATTTCGGTTGTGGCTGTTGAATTGACTACTTTACATGAATAAAAAACGAAACCAGGCTGAGGAATTTTTCATAAAGTTTATGAAATATGCTGTAATAACAATTTTTTTTTAGAATTTTTTTTGGATATTCGTAAATATTATGTTAAAATAAGATTAATGTCGCAGATAGCTTAAAATTACTGTTGTTTTTGTGTAACTAGATCTAAGTCAATCATTTTCTCGATTTATACCTATTTGTTTATTTTTGTAATTTAATAAAGTGTATAAATATCGTGTCTACATGTCTAGTTCTTAAGTACTGATTTATGTCTTAATTTTATTGATATCATGTCATAATACGCAAAATGTCGAGATTATAAGAATTTTGTACTAATTTATGAAGAAATGTCCCATATAAATATCAATTTTAACCCTCCTACCAACATGTAATACTGTAAGCTTATTCGTGAATAAATATCTAATTTACACGGCACATACCAGCCACTAGTACGAGCACGCTAGAAAACCCATAAAAGAGGTCAGCACTCGTACTCGTTGCTCATTCACTTCTCACCGCTCACTTCTACAACTACTCCCAGCGGGGAAACATCTGCAACTACACTGCTCAAATGTTTTACAATTCTAAATAAGTGCTTTTATTCATCTCCCTACATGACCTGGTAAATGGTACAGCGGGTCAGCGCTGCTTGGTTCGACGTGGTAATCCGGTCTGCACACAACAGCTGGTCCTTCGAGCTCCGGATATCAGAAAACTGCGGCCAATTGAAGAAAGAAACAAGTACGCGCTGAGCTGGATTAATTTCGCTCAGAATCTTCATACGGTGTCCGGCCTAACCGCTGATACACCTGCCCGCTTTCGCGGAAGAGCCCTGTGCTATTTACCAGCTTGCTGGACGGACCGCTCGTGTAGAGGCCATACTCCACGTTCGTGTCCTGGCAACTTTCGTTGCAACGTCACATGGTTGACGTCTTCACACTGCTTTCGGACGCTCTGGCACTTGCACTTAGCCTTTGCGCGAGATTCAGTGCATCAGGGATTAACGCCCACGAGTAAGTAAAGTGAACGTAGGGCCGCTTTCACTGCACTAGGCAGTGTCAGCCATTAGGTTTTAGGTAGGTATATAAGGTTAGGGAACCCCACGTGCGTCAAGAAGCAAGAAGAAAGAAGAAGATGTCCGATCATACGCTCAAGATGTCTCTTCGCTCACACAAGGGACAACCCTCCAGAGCCGTTACCCCGCCGTCTGGTGAAACAACCTCCGGCGATACCAATACATGGGACAAAGGCACCACCAGCACTCTTGGCGATGGTCCTATGTCGAACCGCGTCTACAGCCGCCGCCGGCAATAGCGCCGGCGCCCGCTTATTCGGAAATATCGGAAGACGGAAGACGAGGCGGAAAAGACGTTAGTTAAAAGTCCACCGGGGACATCGTGTAAACCTAACACGTCCGCCGGGGAAAAAGACCGCTTTTCTCAGTGCGGCGACCGCGGTAGTAAAAAAGTGCGCGAAAATCGAAGTGTGTATAGTGAAAAGTGCGACGAAAAGTTAGCTCTGTTGCTAGCGGAACTCGAGGTACATAAAGCCGCCCTCGCCGTTGCTAATAAAGAGACGGAAACTGCCAAGTTAAGGCTACAGATTGCCCAGCATGAGGCGCAATCTGTTAGCGGTAAGTCCGAACCTCTTGTCGAAAAAGACGAGCAACGCGTGAGGAATTGGGTAGAACGACAGTCCCAGCTAGATCAGAGCAATTACGTAACTAAAAATGAAGCGTCCGCGTTACACACAATACGTAATTTCGCCTCTAGCGCGCCGGCGCCCAGCGCCCCCGCGCCCCGCGAGCCGCATATGAGTACTCATCGCCCGCCGCGAGATGTGTCTAGTCAGTATGCGCCCATTATGCATAGGCCACCCGAATTACCCGCTTTCGACGGTAATATCACAGAATGGATCGCATTCCGTGCCGAATTTAACGATACCGCGCCCATGTTTAGTTACGTAAATAACGTCAATCGTATTAGGCGCGCGTTGAAAGGTGAAGCGCGTACCGCGGTGAAATCCATAATGTATACCGTCCAGGATCCATACGAGATAATGGAGGCCTTAGAGAGGCAGTTCGGGGACCCTGAAGAGATCGTGTTGACTGAGCTACATAATGTTAAACGCATGCCGCGCCTAGCCGAAGATAACAGTAATATCGTGTCTTTTGCCGCGCACGTCGCAAATGCAGTAGCGACAATAAAATCATTAAAGCAAGAAAAATACTTGTACGCGCCAGAGCTAGTCAACAAGATCGTCGATAAGTTGAACCTTATTGTTAGGTACGAATGGGGCAAGTTCAAACAAGCTAATTTGAACTCGCCCGATTTAGTCGCGATATCAGAATTTCTGCTAGAAATCAGTTCCGCGGTTAAAAGAACGAATCGAAGTAGATATACGAAGTCGCGCGTAAACTCGATATCCTTTGAGCCGGAAAGCAGGTCAGGGCGTCGTGACGCCCCCGCCCACGCTCCCGCTCCCGTGTTTTCCCGCGATTCTTCGAGCGATTCGGACTCAAATTATAGCTACCAGAGCACTCGCCCGCGAAGCGATGAAGTCGAAGCTCGCGTGTCGGAGCATAGGTCGCCGACGGTAGCTCAACCAAAGCCCCGCGAGGCTAAAGAGCCCGCGTATACGGTAACAAAGCCCAAACAACATTCGGTGCCAGCACGGTTTACGTCTCGCAATAAGTGTTTAATATGTCATAATCACGAACACAAAGTAGAAGCGTGTACTAAATTTTTGAATGCATCGGTAGCCGAACGTTGGGATTGGGTTAAAAATGTAAAGTTGTGTTACAAGTGTCTGGACGCGTCGCACTATGGTCGCTTCAAGTGCAAATACGTAGCTTGTGGCGTCAAGGGATGCGAAGCTGGGCACCATAAATTGCTACACGGTTTGAACGCAACTGCGCCCGTGGAAAATATTACTAGCAATATTAACACAATTGCCATCCCGCCTACGTATTTGGGGGAAGTGTCCATAGATGCGACACGGCCGCTAGACACACCACATCAATCGTCGGATCCGACTGTAGCGTTCGTAGGCTACATGGTGCCGCGAACGACGGACGACGAAGTCCTAGCTCCCGTAAATGAGCAGGATATAAAATTAGACGCAGTTAGAAACGGATTCGCCTCCGACAACCCGAACGTAATCTCGGACGTAGTTCCGAGCAAAGAGGGTACGTCCCTCAGCGGGGGAGGCGAAAGCGAACGCACAATAGGTTTGCCGCCAGTAGAATCTGTAGAACCCGTCGCGATAACGGGCACAGAACGCGTCAACAAACCGGTTTGTTCCGTAAATAACGTACAAAAAAGGTCGGAATACCTACCCGACGTAAGTAGGTTTTCGAAATACACAAGGTTAGTTCGCGCTACGGCCCGAGTTTTGGTTGCCGCCGAGGTTTTCAAAGCCAGATTGTCTGTTAGAAATCCAGATACAGAAATGAACGACAATCACATAAGTTTGGCAAAAACTTTATTGATCAAACGGAGCCAGAATGAATCGTACGCCGAAGAAATACGACGGCTGGAAGTCGGGCGCGCGCTGCCTGAGAAGTCTTCACTACATCGAGTCGACGTGAAATTGGACAGAGATGGCGTGATAGTGACAGACAGAGACGGAACACATATACCCGTCCTGCATGCTGAAGATGGATTCACAAAATTATTGATCCGCCATTTCCACGAAGTGTCCAACCATGACGATCACGCGACCATTTTCGACGAGTTGAAGCAAAAATACTGCATTGTCAGACTGCGCGGTAGCATTCGTTATCTGACGAATAAGTGCCAAAGGTGTCGGACCTGTAACGGGGCCAACCTCACGGTTCCCGTAGGCGACTTACCGCAAGAGAGGCTCATAGCGAATCAACCGCCGCTTACCGCCGCAGCTGAAAATGACGGCCACCGCAGAGAAAAGCGAGGGAACGTACTGTACACACGTCTCATCACACGAGCGATGTACCTAGAGCCCGCCGCCTCCTTATCGGCGCCCTCTACCTCCCTACCGCTACGTAAAATGATATCTCAGAGCCGTGCGCCTACCGTTCTAAATTCAGACGATGCCACGAACCTTTTTGGCACAGAACGGGAGCTATCCGAGGCAATTAACTCTCTGCCCGATAGTCTCACACATCCAATGACAGAACGGCGCCTGATCCAGAAGAAGATCCCGCCTGACGACCACGTATGGAAGCGCTGGATACGAGAATATCGCCTCAACTTGATGCAGCGATCCAGTGCTCAACAAAGGTCTACGAAGCTACACGTAGGCGACATAGCCGCCGGTACTACGCCACGAGTTACATGGTCTAGAGGCGAAATCGCACAACTCTTTCCCGGTCCCGATGACCAATAAGAGTAGCCATTGTACATATATAAACTCACGTAAAAGATGTCCGCCGCCCGGCTTCCAGACTCATTCTCATCTGCTCCACACCAATCGACGGTGCTGACGCACGTGGGGGAGAATTGTCGCAGATAGCTTAAAATTACTGTTGTTTTTGTGTAACTAGATCTAAGTCAATCATTTTCTCGATTTATACCTATTTGTTTATTTTTGTAATTTAATAAAGTGTATAAATATCGTGTCTACATGTCTAGTTCTTAAGTACTGATTTATGTCTTAATTTTATTGATATCATGTCATAATACGCAAAATGTCGAGATTATAAGAATTTTGTACTAATTTATGAAGAAATGTCCCATATAAATATCAATTTTAACCCTCCTACCAACATGTAATACTGTAAGCTTATTCGTGAATAAATATCTAATTTACACGGCACATACCAGCCACTAGTACGAGCACGCTAGAAAACCCATAAAAGAGGTCAGCACTCGTACTCGTTGCTCATTCACTTCTCACCGCTCACTTCTACAACTACTCCCAGCGGGGAAACACCTGCAACTACACTGCTCAAATGTTTTACAATTCTAAATAAGTGTTTTTATTCATCTCCCTACATGACCTGGTAAATGGTACAGCGGGTCAGCGCTGCTTGGTTCGACGTGGTAATCCGGTCTGCACACAACAATTAACGTAACACCCACTATTACAAACCTGACTGAGAAATTTTCCAAACAAAATGACGAGTGTTACCAATTACTTTTGAATAAAAGTGACAGTTTTATTTGAATTTTTTTTTTTTAATTTTGACAGTATCCGTCTGTAATCAAAATAATTTGTTTAGTGAAAAAAATATACCCTGAGAAAAATTCCAGTACAAAGTATTAAGCTTTTTGTACATTTTTGTAAAAATACCAAAACTGGCATTTTTTTTTTTGAAATATAGTGTTTTTTGTTTGTTATGACCTATACTACATCCTAGCAAAAGAATAATCGACTGAGGAATTAATGCGAGGTCCCCATACAACGACCCGGTAGATTTCCCACACTATTATCACTAGTAATTAGGCGTGTCCATACCGGACGCACCGCCTCGCGAGCAAATTGCCGCGCGAGGCGGCTTGGCTAGTGTGGACGTGCCTCGCCCGAGGCAAACGCAAACGCGGCCGCAATGCCTCGGCCGAGGCACGTCCACACTGGCCGAGCCGCCTCGCGCGGCAATTTCGTCGCGAGGCTGTGCGCCTGGTGTGGACACGGCTATTACCAGTCATACGAGCATCTGTTTCAGCCATTCTCTGTTTTCTGCTGTTTGGCAAGTAGTATGAGCCTCTCTAGTGTGTTAGAGTCGGACACTACTTCTTTTCTATCGGGACCGTTTGCCTCGGGTGTGTTATGTAACTCCTGCACGGCTAGCACGTCTTACGCGCGACTGGCGCGACAAGGGACAGATCTGCGCGACTTCATGCGTTGTCGCTAGTTGGCAGCACAACTTGCGCGTGAAAGGAGGGACAGACTCGAGATCAAATGCTACTGTCATAAAATGACAGTGACTCGCGATTTGAACTAAAATCCTAAAGCGAGATTTTTGCAGGTTTTCCTTACTCGCGGTTTAAGTCGCTCTTGCAAGACGTGCTAGCCGTGCTGATCGCTATTGAAACACCTGGAATTTGGTTAAATAGAACTTCAAAGCCGAGACACTGGTCAATGTTTAGGACGGAGTTTAGAAATAGGTGCTACGATTCTAGAGCTTAATTGCGAACTTGCCAATCCTAGAGAGTCGAAAGAGAAACCTGCACGGACAACACGATTTGTAACGTTCCGTTGTGAATGTGCTGTCAAACATTGGTCTTATAGACAAGAGGAAGTTTGAAGTACTGTTACTCATTTTGTGCTTCCGTGTTTTGTTTCAGAACGCAGGCTCAAGAGTGCGCGGGCGCGGAGGGCGGGAGCTCCCGCCGGAGACAAACCCCACCCCTGCTCCACCTGTGGGAAACGGTTCAAACTAAAGAAGCACATGACGAGACATGAACGTTTCCACTGTAACAATATCAAACCCTTCCCCTGCCCGAAGTGTGAGAAACGGTTCAACAGCACCGAGCACTTGCGGCGCCACGAGCGCACTCACACCGCCGCGCCGCACACCCCGGGCCCGTTCTCGTGCGGCAAGTGTAAACAGGAGTTTACATACCATTACAACTTAAGACGTCATCAACGTAAACGTGTCTGTGAACGGCGACACCTGTGTAATATGTGTACCGCAGTGTTTGCGAAATGCAGCGCTTTGAAGATGCATATGCGACGTTGGCACTTGCCGAGTCAGCCGTACCACTGCTGCAAGTCTTGCAGGAAGCCGTTCCTGAAGTACGCCAGCCTGCTGCGGCACGAGCGCAGCCACGACGCCGCGCGCCCCTACCCACACGAGTGCGCGCTCTGCACGAGAGCCTTCGCGGCGCTCACAAGCTTAGAGAACCACATGAAACGGGCTCACACGGGAGAAAACCCCTCCCAGTGCAAAATATGTCTAACTAACTTTGCCGATTCGATTACTTTAGAAAAACATGGGCTGTTAGAAAAATGTGATACGACTACACACTTGGAAGAACGCCCGTACAATTGTGGAATATGCAACGCGGGGTTTGACTGTTTGAGTCTGTTTCAAAACCACGCGCGCATCCACATGTAGAAATACCTGCGCCGTGGAGTGGGATCCCGGCAAACATTTTTGGTAAAAACTATTCGAAAAACACCTGTTTTGGTCGCAAACTACACGACGACCTAAATGGCCTCAAATCGACGTCGAATCAATGTAGATTCTACCTAAATGGGGGAAAAAAGCACGTACCAGCTTCGTTGATGTTACGTAACTTTAACCATTATAACCATTAGGTCAATATATTTTCGACGTAGATCCGACGTCGGTCGACACTCGGTACATACTATTCATACACGATGGCAACGTATTATTAACCTTTTAATTATTTATCTTATAGAGAGAAAAATTGATAAATATATTTCGGATATATTTTCGCTCGTCAACAAAATGCCTGCCGTCCCTAAAAGTAATCTTAAGTTTAAAAATTATGAACTTTTGTGAAATTATTTATTCGTATCTACTGCGCAGAGAAAAATTTCGTGTAATATGTTAGGTTTATATTCAAAATTAGCAATGGGCCTCTAAAATGTGCCAGTTTTTTTTTTGGAAAATGTTGTGCATATGCACAAATATATATTTGCTTGTCAGGCTTGTCCACACCTGCCTGACGCACCGCCTCGCCTCGCCCGAGGCAAACGCACGCACGACTGCAATGCCTTGGGCGAGGCACGTCCGCACTAGCCGAGCTGCCTCGCGCGGCAATTTCCTCGCGAGGCGGTGCGTCAGGCAGGTGTGGACAAGCCTATTAACAAAACAAAATGTCGGCACGACCAGAAAGTCACATTAAATTTGGTCGCCCCCACAACCTCCGACCTTTTGGTTGTATTAGTAGTTAATATAACTATTAGGTTATTGGAATACAACCTAATGGGATACTTAATACCTACTTTACAAGTATTTTTAATTTTCTAGTCGTAATTTGGTACCAACTGAAAGTATTATTTACTCAAAAATATGTAGCAAAAGCGACATAAACTCGACAACCTAAAAGTCTATTTGTAAGAAATAATTACGTCACAAATACGCCCAATCTGAACTTATCAGTATAAATGAGAAATTACCTATAGGTAACAATTCCAGGTTATTTTTACCTCGCTTTTTTGACTATTAGGTCCCCAACCTAAAAGTAATTTATTAAGTCATATCTACGTAATAATGTGCCTTTGACCTGGCAATAAAAATACACACTAAGAGAAAATAATTGGTGAATAGAACGTATATATTTTTTAATTAAATTGGTAATAAGAATTTTAGAAGATATTACTAATAGCCTATTAAAAAACACTTAATATGTTAGCTGGGATGGTTTGTGTGTGTGTGTGTAGTATTAGTATTTTTTTTTTAATTTATTAATAGTCAAACAAATGTTTATATAAGAAAAATACAATCGTACCAGCAAGCAAAGGTCTTTGGCTTAACTGCCGCTGGGTTCGCTCTAAGCTAAAGTAGGCGTTAGTGATGAAAATTCGTCGTGATGAAGAAGTGTGTGTGTGCAGTGTGCCTTACTTACGTTGATTGGTCGATTAAGTAACACAAAGGCGTGCAACAACGTGTGTACTGTGCAACAAACACAGCTGAACGGCTGAAGACCGAGTTGAGTGATAAGCTGATAAGATAGAATGCTGACTAATACAGTGATTAGTATTACTTATGAATAGTTACTATTTTTCGTCTCCGGGTAGCGATCGCTGAGGAGTTCCTGTTGATTATAAACTCGACGTGGTTCCAAAGATGACGAGCAAACCACATATAAGTAGTCGTTTAATCGCAAGTCTGAATTTATATGATCTCTTATATGCTTATATTATAAATAATTTAATTTTACATAGGTATTTTAGTTTTATTTTGCATTATAGGTTCACCTTAGGGAATCAATGTTACTCTGCGCCCGTAGGAAACACCTTAGACAACCCTACACGTGATCCCTGGGTGGTGCTAAAAGAGTAACAAACTTGGCAGCTGCACTGTCCCATCTGGACCTCGCAGCACTCACTGGATTTTCTTTATCATCTGCTTTCCCACTACTACTACCCTAGGGGAGAAATGTCTATCTATATCCAGTGACATGTAGCCATACGATAAATAAAATAATAATTTTAAACAAAAAAGAACCGACTTCACTAAGCATCCACCTTTCCAACACCAAATGCTCGATCTGCTGTAAAAAATACTCAAATCGCCATAGGTGTGCCTATAATAGTTGAAGAGTTCCCTCGATTTCTCCAGGATCCCATCATCAGATCCTGACATGGTTACAATGGGACCAACTGTGAAGTATACACTTTCAAACAAAAAAAGAATTTTCCAAATCGGTCCAGCCGTCTTCGAAATACTTCGAATAATCGGTGAACATACATAAAAAAAAATAAAAAAAAAATAGCAAAAACAAAGATCCCGACGAATTGATAACCTCCTCCTTCGAAATCTTGAAGTCGGTTGAAAATAGGTTCACCTTGCAAGATACCTTCATAATTTGAACTCTTTCGGCACCTTATTAGCGACACGAGCTTGGCCGAGCGGACTCCAGGCTGTATTCATCATCATCATCATATATCTAAGAGCTCTTGTCGGTGGAGCAATTTCCATGCCTGTCTGTCATTTTCCTTCGCTTTTACAGCCTGATACAGGCTTTTATCTAAGCATAAACCGGTACAAACTCAAGGACGAGATTGACTGCCAAAGACATCAAATCACGCGCACGGAATCGTGCTCTCAGCGCCAGCACGTGATATCACGTCCACAATATAACCGGTATACCTTGGCGCTGAGGGCACGATTTTACCGTCCGATACTGTAGCCCGCTGGGAAAACCTCGGCAGGGAGTTCATTCCACAGACGGAGCGTTCGTGGGAAGAAATTCCTCTTAAACCGCACAGTGCACGACCCTTTGGGCTCCAGGGTGTGAGGATGAACACCCTGCCGTCGGCGAGCGGTGCGGTTATAAAAAGCTGCCGTGGGCATCATATCAAACAGTTCTTCAGAGCACAACCCATACTATTAGTTCAGGGACCGGAAAACCCCTTCATTTGATTAATCGTTTCGATAGGGTAACCCTATTAAAGTCTTACCCTAATGATAGGGTTACCCTATCATTGGGTTACCCTATCGATATGGAAATCATTTTGAATAGGCTTAACCCTTTTCAATGTGGTTTCCGAGTCGAATGGGGTAAAGATAGCTTTAATATTTACCGCTTACCCTATCATAGGGCTACCCTTTTCCTGTCTCTTTTCCACGCAGGCAGGCGGTTCTATCTTTCTCATTTGAAATGGAACAGGAGAGGTGGCGGCGGAACAAATTGAGTAAATATAAGATTTGCTGTCGTTTATTCATTCTGGAAAAGTCACACTCACAGTCCAGTCCTCTGCTCACGTACACAACTTTCAATTAAAGAATTTCTGTTAAAGAAATGTGTCTTACCTTCAGTTTATTTTTGCATAGTTCGCACGTACTGATGAGATGGGCAATAATTATTTTGAATAAGAATAAAAACACATTTTTTATTCATATTCAAATCGATTTGACACAAACCAATATTCATCCTCCTAGAGTTTGTTCCGGCTTTTGCCACGGCTCTGTTCAGCCTGTGGTCCGCTTGGCAACCTAATCCCATGAATTGGCGTAGGGATTGGTAGTCGTTTTCAGCTAATTATGGGATATACGATTTTTTAAGCTCACATGGTCATTCACATTATAAATATTATTTGAAACGGGGTATTTACCATGTATATTAGCCTTATTGGGCACCCGATATTTCGGGTGCGAGGTAAATACCCCGTTTCAAATAATTAATATTTATAATTAGGGGATGTAATTTCGAAAATTATTTCTGTTTTATAATCCAAGATGGCGGTTATATATACTTTTTACTGAAAAATAGTCATGGTAGTTATTTTCGGTTAATTATTCGGGTTGTATAAATTATATCTGTTTTAAAATTCAAGATGGACTGGTTTTTTTATTATTATTATTATACACGGTGAATCTGAGTAACCCGAAAGATTTCAACCATAAATTCCTGAGGTCATAAGGAGTAATAAATGTTTTACGAATTTAGGTCGATTTCGCAAAAAAAAAAATTTTTTTTCATTTTTCGGATTTTTAAAATGCTTTTGAACATAAAAACATAAATGTTATTGGTAAAACTGTCAATTAAAATAAATTAGTACATTTTGGCCACGACCACTCTGTAAAGAGTGTAACGACAAAGAAGAAGAACTCTGAAACTAGGCTAATTCCAAAAAAGTTTATACGACATTTTAGTCTCAGTCAGTTATGTATCAGTCAATTATCAGGAATTTATGGTTAAAATCTGTCGGGATACTCAGATTCACCGTGTATATAATTTTTTTTTTCATTTTATATTTAAAAAAATTCAGTGTATAATATTTTTTTTCTTTTTTTTTTATTTTTTTTTCGTTTTATTTTCATTTTTTTCCGTTTTATTTTCGTTTCGTTTTCGTTTCGTTTTCGTTTTCGTTTCGTTTTCGATTCGATTCGTTTCGTTTCGTTTCGTTTTCGTTTCGTTTGCGTTTCGTTTTCGTTTCGTTTTTTTTTTCGTTTTTATTTTCGTTTTTATTTTCATTTTATTTTCATTTTTATTTAATTTTTATTTCATTTTATTTTTATTATATTATAATAGTAGATTGTACAACAAGTGCATAAAACGTACGATTTTACGCGAGGCGTTTAAAAGTCGAGTGTAAAATGGGTTTTATGGACGTTACACTCTAATTTTCACTTCATTTGCGAGGAAATTATTTATCGGTAATCGTAAAACAATTTCAAGTTCTAACAAAAATATTACAATGAAAACAAATATGGTTCCAACCAATTAATTTTTTAATATATTTTTTTGAATTTTTAACATGTGAATTTAGAAATTTTCTGCCAAGTCATCAAAACATTTCGGGGCATTTCTAAACTATTATCAACTCCTATTTTATTTGATTTCATTTATTTAATTATAGAAAACACGCAATTCAAATAATTATAGCAATACTCAGATAGAATTAGCCGAAAAATCATAAAAAGTACAGTCAATTCCTATTGGATGGGAAAAAAATTGTTTGTATAGATCAAAGTGTCAGGAATTGATATCAATAAAATTTATAAGTGATCAATATTGGGCGCTAAGGTGCCAAAAAAATGGTAAAAACCAGTTTTTCGCTTCTAGAGGAAAAACTACGGGTCGGACCAAAAATGTAACAAATGTGCGCAATTATAAAACCAAGAGAATGAGCTCAGGTAGAGCAAAATTGGTCAGAGGATCGTCCGCAATTCGCAAAAAAAACACATTTTTTTGCAAATATTGTAAATTCAATAACTCGCGTTCCAGAAGTGCTGGAGAGCTGAAATTTGAATATGATGACAGTTTTGTGGTCCTCTAACTACAGTTAATTGTTCAAATTAAAATATTGTAAACTTTTTGCAAACCGTCGACTTTTGCAAAAAGTGACCTTTTATTAAATCGATTGGGAGGGTATTTTAATTTTCGAAAAACGTTATAATTTCGGTTTCTATGCATTAAGGAGGAGTTGAACTACAAATTTCTAAATTTACAGATCATTTGACAAGGAATAAACTTGTTTAAATAATCTATGAAGATCAGCCACTTTTTGCGCGCGCGGCAGCGGCGCACTATGGCCCAAACGCCCGATCTAGCTGGGCAAAATTATTTTACACTCATAGACTAAAATTGACTATTTTTATTATTATTTTGGTATCATTAATGTGAAAAAAATTAACCAGTGTAAGTTGACCTTTGTATAAGAATAATTACTAGGGCAGAAGAGATCAGCTAAACATGGTTATTTTATTTTAAGAGAAATGAAGCATTATTGCAAATGGCACCTAGGTCCAGTTTCCACACGATGTTTTCTTACACCGAAAAACCCAGAATACATTCTTATACGCGGAACATAATTTAAAATAAAAAGCATGATTAAATAATTCTGTTAAGAATCAATTGTTTTTATTACATTTTCTCGCATATGAATTAGTCCATACGAAATTATTTTGAATCATTTTAACGGGAATACATTCAACATAAGTTTATTCTTACTATATTTTTTTCAATTAATCATTTTATTCTTGAGTGTGCAACAATGACTGATATTGATCGTTTCATTATACTAGAAGTATCGGTGAACGGCGTCACATTTTGCTGGAGCCATTGAAACAAAGTACTACCTATAACTAGAATAACACAAAATTATATATTTTAACACTTCACAATATGCATTTGATTTTGGTTCCTATAAGCCTGGGTCTAAGATTCAATCGACACGAGCCGTCACGCTCGAATGGCAAGAACAAAAACACCGGCACCACACAACGATCTTTTAGCGCACTAACAAGCAATAATAGCGTCTAGATCAAAGGCGTAAGTACGAAAACATACGCAAAAAGATTCTTGTTTGTCTGTAGGCTCGCTCGTGCCGCCATATCGGCAGCGCTTAGCTCGTAGGGTGCTCGAATAATAAATAAGCCAAATGCATTGGTCACAGAGTTTAAAATAGCTTAATCGCATTTGAAAAACCCTATCTGATAGGGAAACCATATGCTGGGTTGTAACCACTTACCCGAATTAACTGTATTGACATGGTTAGCCTTTCGTTCGGGTAAGTCAAACGATACGCTTACCGAACTGATAGGGTTTTTAAAAACAACTCTATCAAATACCCAATCTAATACCCCTTTAATGGTTACCGGTTCCGGTCCCTGTATTAGTTATTCTGTGCCCGAGGCTCATACAATCTTATTGTACAGAAAGGTTATTCAACTAAACTTCTTGTACAACTTAACGTGTATTGTTACTGGAATAGAAATCAAACAACAAAAGTTTATCAGATTGTTATATTGCTTTATACATATAGTTGTTGACACTTTTATTTGTTTAGTCAGCTGCACTATGTGTTGTAAACAGACAAAAGTTTTAATGGCAGGAATGAAAATGTCACAGGGACTTTCCAACGATATAAATATTATAAATCGTTATGACAGTTATGATGTACATATAATATGAATTTGCAAGTTGTATATATTATTATACAATATATATACAGCATAAACTTATTATAAATCGATTATGAAAATGGTTGTTATGCGTTTTGTTTTAGTTGTTAAAATGATTTCTTGGTTTAACTACAATTCCGCGGAATAGCAAAGCAATATTATTGTAGCAAATAATATGGACTTCCGCAAAGTAACGCCTGATTCCATTTTTTATTTATTTCTAATAAGTGTTAAAATATAACATATTACCATAAAATACATGACGTCGATAGGTAGTTATCAGCATTACAGGTTTATTTATACTTTACCCGGTGAACTTAGTATCTGCTTTGAAATGCCACTTCGAAAGTTATCGATAAATTTAATATAGGAAGGAAGTCCCTAGTTAATTGACATTTTTCCCACAAAACCTTCTATGTTTAGTTGTAAACCACCAAGGAGTGGTTTAACTATGAAAGGCCAAACGCAAATAAGTACAGTCTACAAAGAGATGGATATTTTGGACCTTATAACAACGCAATAAGGTGAAAAAGTGGATACATCTCTTGGTAGTCGACTGTACAAGAACATGTAATCCACCCAGAAATCAGCTGTTCTAATAATTTTACACTGATTCTTGTGGCTAAATAAATTTAAATTATATTTTCGAAAACTCCTCCACGTGAGATTTAGCTCAACCCTCTCCACGTCTGCTCCTTAAAAGACTTAGGGGCTATTCATATATTACGTCATAAGTTTTTGACGAGTTTTGACCCCTGCCTGCCAAATAAAATGATGTAATTTCCAAAAAATGCGTTTTTAGTTTAATTGTACAATAAAAAACTATTTTAAATGATTTATTTATTAATATTTCTTCTCATTGAAGCACTTTTTAAAGATGCATGTCATCTTCAGAATGACCCCCCCCCCCCCCTCCTACGTTATTCTACCATCATCCGATGTCCAGTCGTAATTTATGAACAGCCCCTTACATGAATAATGGACGACCCCCTAAAGCGAGGGAGACGTCGTGTGAGTCCTCTCATGTCTCTTCAAGTCACTCGCCCTCGAGTATCCTTTCCCACACATGAGGCACACGTGCGTGTGAGTCAGCTGGTGTCGTGTCAGAGTGGATTGCTGTGTAAACTGTTTATGACATATATCGCAGGTGTAGGGTTTCTCTCCCGTGTGGACATGCTCGTGGTTCTTGTAGTGCGTCAGCCGCGTAAACGTCCTGTGGCAGGTCGGACACGAGTATGGTTTCTCACCTTAAACAAACATGTGTTCGTTTTAAAATAAAGGGACCATAGTGCCCGAGCTGCTGCGTGTGGCTACTTCCTCGCGTGGCTACTCGTACTCGGCCTGTGTCGACCCGCCTATAGAATATTAGTAGTTTATGTAACTGTTACGTAATAAGGGTCCTTAAAATACGAGTGTGGTTTTATCAAACGAGCCGCAGGACAGTTTCATTATAAGATCACACGAGTGTTTTAAGGCCTAATTACGTACAGTTGCATACACTTTATCTACACACATATTATAAATCCTAAATGACGTGTTCGGGAACCATTAGAATGACCACCACGGCCAACTCGATTGTGCCGGCGGTCGGGGAGGAGGGCAACCATGGTAGGGGAGGAGGGCAACCACGGTCGGAGAGGAGAACAACCGTGGTCGGGGAGGAGGACAACCGCGGTCGGGGAGGAGGACAAAGGACAACCGGGGTCGGGGAGGAGGACACCCGTGGTCGGGGAGGACAACTGCGGTCGGGGAGGAGGGCGGATTTTAATTACGTTACCGTTATATCGATGTGGTAATGAGTTTCATACGTTTTTACCACACCGTCATAGATAATACACTGATGTTACATTACTGGTTGCAATTATGGTGGCAATTACATACGGTTTCCGAACGCAGAATAGAGGACTTATGATATGGGTGTAGATAAACTATATTATATATTGCTTGCTATGTTTACTTAAAACCGATTATGTATTGTAAAAATACTATTATAACGAAAAATTATATAATATTAGGAATTAATGAAAACTCATGTAAACTTATATCAATGCATACAGTTACTGAATTTAATAAAGCATTATTTACGAAGTGTACGATCAACTAGAGTCAATTGCAATAAGTAACAAAGGTCAATAACCCTTACCGGTGTGTTCTTCTTGCTCGTGCTCCAGTAACCCGTTTCGTTCTGAAAACCTTCGATCGCACATTTTACAGGGATATGGTTTCTCTTCTCCGTGTACCAGCTCGTGCGTCTTCAAATCACTTTGCACTGAAAAATTCTTATCACACGTTCCACAGGAATATCGGCGAGTTCCGGGAACTCTTTCATTCGATGAGACAACTAGGCCTAGTTGCGTTAACCTTTTATAATACGTTTTCCACTTCGCACGCGAGTGGGTTCCGTAATGTCTCTTTAAGTCGTTTAATTGTGCGAATCGCCAGTCGCAGCGGTCGCAGGCGAAGGGTTCCTCCCCGGAGTGCGTCTTCATGTGTTGCTCTAAACCGATGGGACACTTGAAGGAGCGCGCGCACTCGCTACAGGAGTGTTGTGGAGCGATCCTCGTGCGCCGGCGCTTGGGCGGCGGCGGCACTTCGCACAGCACGGGCGAGGGCGAGGGCGACGCTGGAACGAAACACAATCATTTTAAACAATTGTAACGGATAGACACGCGAGTAAAATCGCTACCGCTTATGACTGCATACGTCGTTATCGCGGAAGCAAAAACGATTTGACAATAGTCAAAGATTATGACAAATAAGAAATAACAGAAGTGACAGTAGTATCAAGACGTTTGTACCTACAAGTTCAAAATTTATCGATATTTTTTTCTAATATCTAACCTTCATACTCGACTTGATTATAGTAACGACAACCTCTTAATTCAACTGTTATTCAAAACAGTTTTCATTCATGACATGACCGATTTATCTAGACTTGTAGATAAAGGATTAATTTAGACACACGAAGAGTTTTTTTTTCTCAAATAATCAGCGCTAGGTACTCGTAATTTTCATAAAAAGTAAACCTTCTGTTGAACGAAATTTCTACTCAAAAAGACGCAGTAAAAAAGGAGCAAAACGAGTTTGATTAATCATTTCTAGCAAAAACATTCTGCTAGATATGAAGAACTTCTTAGAGGCTAAGCCGTGTAGGCATAATATTCTGTTTATATTAAACGGACATTCTGTTATATATATATATTCTTCAACACATTTGTTTTTGCTCCAGCGATAACGATGTATGCTTATGAGCTCGGGCAACCGCAGATCACTCCACCTCGCACGTCACCTATTGTGTAGCGGCCGGTCTGCGCCCGCGCACCCTCACACACCGCGCACCCGCACCCCGCGCACCCTCACACCCCGCGCACCCTCACACCCCGCGCACCCGCACCCCGCGCACCCTCACACCGTCACACCGCGCGCACCCGCACCCCGCGCACCCTCACACCCCGCGCACCCTCACACCCCGCGCACCCGCACCCCGCGCACCCTCACACCCCGCGCACCCTCACAGCCCGCGCACCCTCACACCCCGCGCACCCGCACCCCGCGCACCCTCACACCCCGCGCACCCGCACCCCGCGCACCCTCACAGCCCGCGCACCCGCACCCCGCGCACCCTCACACCCCGCGCACCCGCACCCCGCGCACCCTCACACCCCGCGCAACCTCACACCCCGCGCAACCTCACACCCCGCGCACCCTCACACCCCGCGCACCCTCACACCCCGCGCACCCGCACCCCGCGCACCCTCACACCCCGCGCACCCTCACACCCCGCGCACCCTCACAGCCCGCGCACCCTCACCAGGGACCCGCCCACCCCTTCCCAGAAAAAAGCCTTTGAACGGCTAGTCGTTCGTTTAACAGCCCAAATCACTTGCTGTCCGATATCGCTTGAATACCCATTCATTTTACTTAGCCGTATGAAGGGGTTTCCCTTACGAGACTACCTCTACTGATAGAAAAACCCTTTCGAAAGGCTATTTTTAAGCGCTTGGAAAAGGTATCTGATATTAGTTAAGGGAACCGCTTACCCGTATTTAAAGCGCTTTAAGGTGATACATGACTGAGGTTGTGCTCAGCAGATTTAAATTTTTTTGAAACATATTTGCAATATTAGTTTGATACTTTCAAGTAGTGTCCGACCGAAATTTCGGTTTCGGTTTCGGCCAGTTTCGGCCAAAAAATCAAGTTTCGGCCCGAGTTTCGGTTTCGGCCAAAAACGGCCGAACCCTTCGGCCGCGCCGAAACTTACAACATCGTACCTTCGGGTCGCGCTCGGCTAACGTCGGGCGCGCTCGGCACGGTTGGCAAATTGGCAATATGGCGTCGCTCGCCTGACTCCGCCGGCAACTACCTAAATCAGTGCGCTTTGCTCATGTAGACGTGTCAATACGTGTTGTGTTTGTTCCGCGAATAATGGTAAGTAGTTTGATCAAGTATTTTAGTTTGTTTTTTTTTGTGAATTCGTCATGTCATAGTTAATATTTAACGCTTTATTTTAATAGTTTGATTAGTTTGCTAACCTATTGACGAATATATTTAATTTTAAAGGTGTAAGTGCCAAGGTTAAGTACCTGCTTCATTAAAGTTTAAAATTCATCTTAGTTGCGTGTACTATTAATGTAATAACGATTGTAGGTACCTGCCTATGCAATAAAATGAAAGGTGAATAGTTATTAATTTAAATTTAATATAGACGTGTAATGTTAATGTAATGTTGCGAGTAATGTAATGGTGTGAGTAGGTATTTTATTACCAAAGGTGATCAATTTGATTATTTTGATTATCTAATTTTATTTGAATTAGCCATTCGAGGCTAACTGATTGTGATATTTGTGAGTATAATTAAAATGTAAGTAACTGAAAATGTGAAAATAAATAAACATAATATATGAGCATCATATTTTAATAATAAATTTGTTTTATTTTATACCACCATTAAAAAATCGCTAACTTTGTATTACAAATAATGTATTTTTTTCACTTTATAGGGTAGTTAAATTTTCAAACTGAACCTCTGTAACTGTGCTGAAATTTCATTGTGATAAATCTTTGAAAGTAGAAACCTGTAATTATAGGTCGGCGAGATATTAATTTTAGAAAAAAACGGGCTTACTAACATTTTTTCGACTTTTTAAGGACTTTTTTTTTTAATGAAAGGTTCGGTTTCGGTTTCGGCCGAAACTACAATGAAACCGAACCTTCGGTTTCGGTTTCGGCAAAATAACATGTTTCGGTCGGTCACTACTTTCAAGAATAATTTACGACTATATAAAACACGATTGGCTACAATTTCCTCGAGAGTTTTATTATTCAAAGTCAGGTCTTATTTTAACCTAAAACTGATTTTATTGCTCAATTATAAAGACAATAAGGATAAAATTGTATTAACTAGTTCTTTAGGATTGTAGGATGAAAATCATTGAAGTATAATGTACTACGTACATAGAACAGACGGCACGAACGAAATATGGGTAGCAAGCGCGGCAGTGCGGGGCGCGGGGAGGGCGACTAACTAGTCATACGATGTCACCGTCGCAGACGCGACACTTTTGTTTATATTCTGCCTATTTAATTAGGTACCTACGGGAACGTGGATAATACATTTAATATTAAGTTATAATAATATTGTCTGTTTATTTTTTGTTTATAAAAAATAAATGGATAATTTTAATTAGGTAAGTGTAATATTTATTACACTTGTCTCTGAGGTATGTACAGTCACCATAAGATATATCGGAGCAGCCAGGGTGTTCACAAACATCTGACCAGGCCTCTATTGTCACAGCGTTAGAGTGCATATTCAGTTATTTTTTAGCACCGTGGCCGCTCTGATCCGACATATATTAACTGGTTCAGGGGGGCATGAAAAGCCTTTTGCTTTCATTAAAAAAAAATAGCCGTATAGTTTTTTAGTAATATTATTTTTATTTAGTTACCCTTAAACAATATAAGTTTTGAAAATAGATGTCATATACTTAAGAAAAAGTGACCAAACCCTCCGGTGTCCGAGGCCAGATTTGAACTGGCGTCTTCAGCTTTCGCGGCTGACGTCCTGACCACTAGACCACCCGGTCACGGCGGAACTTGACAAATTTTCTCATGTATATGCAATCTCTGAATTTAACAAAACAATTTGATTTTATTGAACAAAATAATTTGATTTGCTTCAAGATTAATATAAGTTTTGTTAACTTTTGCCGCTTTGAGAAATAATTAGTTGTCCGATCAGTTTCAGCTTCATGTTTCAAGCGTATAGATGTGTATTTATTTATGATGGCCCGTATCAAATGTGTTCGGTGATTTAAGGTGCTTGGTTGCTGAAAAAAATGTTGAATTAATGATGTAAATACCTCCTTCTGAACAAAGTATTGACAGTTATATAACTGAAAGTGTATTTAGCAAAACGCAAAACAAACATAATATAATGTTAGTGTCGGCTGAAATAACTGCTACTTTCATTAATGGTTACTATTTTCATAAATTTTTTAATGTTACTTACATCAATACAAGGTACTGCAGACTTCAAAAAACGCCTTCCCGCCTTTGTTATATATATATCCTCTTCGCCAAAATGCAACGAACATACATAAGTATGATCAGACGGTAGCCAGGTCTCTTCGCTGCGGTTGTTTGGGACAAATTTTATCCATTTTTCCCTGTCTTTGCGCCCCAGACGTGGAAAACTTTAATAAAAAAAGACAAATTATCACTTTCAAATTTTCAAGGACAGTTTTTCATATTTTACCTTTTTCATCCATTAACTTAAGTCAGTTCTTTTCTAAATACTGTGTACAAATATTATAAAGAAAAATCACCTTACTATCCACACAATGGCACATCTCTTAATTTTTAGTCTATGTCAAATGACGCAACGTGGCGTCCACTAACAATTTTGCTCAAATTAAGATTTAAAATGATTATATAGTTCCTTACCCATGGAAAGTTACTCCTTTGCACTTCGACGTATTGCTTGAATTATTAGTGCAATATCGCAGCACACACGAGGGCATGTTTAACGAGTTTTTACACTGTTTCGTTTTAAAACAAATACGACTGCGGCGCTTTAGAACTCACAAGCGACTGAGTAACGTGCGGCCGGCCGACCGCAGTTGAACGGAACAAAGTAGTGATGGGCGATGTCTTCTCTATACGTCAGTAATAATAACTCAATAAGTAATAATAACTCAATGATGAAAATTTAATTCGTTGCTTACTTTCACCTTGAGATGGCATAAAGTGATATGACGCTTACGACATTTCATAAACGCGCTTCCAGGCGCCACGAATTACCTTGGCGCTATCCTTTGCTACATTTGATCAGTCTGTAAGCCGCCACGGCCCACGATGGGTTATTGTTTGTCGGCGTCAGCGGTTATTTTTACAAAAATAAAGTGCTTTTAATTATTTATTACACTCTATTTGCAGATCTGTTTACAACAACGTTTTTTGCGTTGATCAAACCTGTATCTCCATACAAAAATACTCGTATAATATGTAGTTTAATTTAGGGTAGTCGTTTGAACTACAGAATAAACAACAGTAAGTTCACTGCAACTATACTTGCGCGCTGGGCGAGACACGCCGGTTTTGTACCTACTTATATTATAACATAGAACATGCGAATCATGCGATAAACTATTAAAAGATACTTAAGTCAATAATATTATTATTATTGCAAGATAATTAATTGCGTCAACAATAGTTTTTTTTTTTTTTACCTTATGGAGTTTGTCCAAATACAGAAGTGTCGTGGTTTATATGGGAGCTCATACATTCTACGACACTTCTCTTTCCGGACAGATTCTACCTCAGTGTAAACAGCTTCTATACAGTACAGTGGACGTATTTCGGCCTTTTCCGGGGCAACCTTAGGAGCCACGTCAGAAATGACACAATAATGAGAGCAACGAAACTCCTCTAGTCAGTTTGCTATATACTATGCTTATTTCTAGATCTGGACACCTGGCAGCTGTAAAGTGGTGGAGGTCAAAGAAAGCAAACCACTTCAAGAAAACCAATCCTAGAGTTCTGGGTTTCATGCAATATTATGAGAAATTATATAAATAATTAGATTATATCATTGCCAACAGTTTCTGTTGTAGGAAGTAGTGCCAAACGACGTATAATGTAATGTAATTCATCGTTTGTCGCCTACTGTTTTTGTTTCCGTGATAATACGCAATGTTTCTTATTCTAATGTTAAAATATAGGCCCTGTCCTTTATAACTGAGACAAATTCGGCAGTTTTTACCTATTTTGGTATTACTATTTTCTCTGACCTCCACCAATTAAAAGCACCCAGATGCCCGGATCTAGCAATAAGGATAGTATAGCAATCTAACCAGACGGGTTTTGTTGCTCTCATTATTGTGTCATATCTGACGTGACCAGCTCTTAGTCCAAAAGGGAGCGGAGGAGAAAACATGTGCAATTATCATACAAATTGCGCAGCATATTTTGAGGGGTGTCAAACAGGGACTGAAAGGCTACCTGTATAAACGGTTTTTACGGTCTTTTTAAGGCAGTTTTACTCTTTTTTTCTCAAAAATCATCATGGTAGAGTCCTTTTAGCTAATTAGGGGGTGTAGATTTCGAAAATTTTGTCTGTTTTTAAATCCAAGATGGCGGATACACTCTGTTTTCTCAAAAATCGTTATGGTGTTGTTTTCGGCTAATTAAGGGATACAGATTTCGAAAATTATGTGTGTCTAATATCCAACATCGCTGTTGTACACTTATTTATGAAAAATCGTCATGGTAGTAATTTCCGGCTAATTAGGGCGTGAAGATTTCTTAACTTATGTCTGTTTTAAAATCTAAGATATAATACTATACGCGGTAATACACTCTTTTCTGAAACCTACATACTACCTACTGGATCTCAGGATTGGAGAATGAGTCATGCAGTTTTGGCTCAAATCGCTCGACGTAATGAGCAGTTGAAAACAGGGTCACTCTAAAGATCTCAATCTTTTTACATTTCACTTTAATAGTTATTGTAGCGTCATTCAATCAAATACAAACACTGAAAACATTGAAAAAATAATCAACCCAGCAGGATTTGAACCTCGCATCGATACGCCTTACCGGGGCTCGATCGCTTTACCAATTAAGCTATGGGTTCAGTTACTGAGTTGACGAAATTCTCAATGCCTTCAATCATCTTTTTGCATTTATTTTTACATCGACTTTATAGCAGCCGTAAGCGACATCTAGGTGCTAACTACTAGAGTTAGATACCCTTCCCGCCGACCCTTTTACAAGTGTCACAACGGAAATTATAGATGGCGCTGCTATCAACTCATAATTATTTTACATGTTTTTTTTTTAAAGTGGGGCATTCCACTCATACAATAGTATGTTATTCAATCAAATACAAACACTGAAAACATTGAAAAAATAATCAACCCAGCAGGATTTGAACCTCGCATCGATACGCCTTACCGGGGCTCGATCGCTTTACCAATTAAGCTATGGGTTCAGTTACTGAGTTGACGAAATTCTCAATGCCTTCAATCATCTTTTTGCATTTATTTTTACATCGACTTTATAGCAGCCGTAAGCGACATCTAGGTGCTAACTACTAGAGTTAGATACCCTTCCCGCCGACCCTTTTACAAGTGTCACAACGGAAATTATAGATGGCGCTGCTATCAACTCATAATTATTTTACATGTTTTTTTTAAAGTGGGGCATTCCACTCATACAATAGTATGTTATTCAATCAAATACAAACACTGAAAACATTGAAAAAATAATCAACCCAGCAGGATTTGAACCTCGCATCGATACGCCTTACCGGGGCTCGATCGCTTTACCAATTAAGCTATGGGTTCAGTTACTGAGTTGACGAAATTCTCAATGCCTTCAATCATCTTTTTGCATTTATTTTTACATCGACTTTATAGCAGCCGTAAGCGACATCTAGGTGCTAACTACTAGAGTTAGATACCCTTCCCGCCGACCCTTTTACAAGTGTCACAACGGAAATTATAGATGGCGCTGCTATCAACTTATAATTATTTTACATGTTTTTTTAAAAGTGGGGCATTCCACTCATACAATAGTATGTTATTCAATCAAATACAAACACTGAAAACATTGAAAAAATAATCTACCCAGCAGGATTTGAACCTCGCATCGATACGCCTTACCGGGGCTCGATCGCTTTACCAATTAAGCTATGGGTTCAGTTACTGAGTTGACGAAATTCTCAATGCCTTCAATCATCTTTTTGCATTTATTTTTACATCGACTTTATAGCAGCCGTAAGCGACATCTAGGTGCTAACTACTAGAGTTAGATACCCTTCCCGCCGACCCTTTTACAAGTGTCACAACGGAAATTATAGATGGCGCTGCTATCAACTCATAATTATTTTACATGTTTTTTTTAAAGTGGGGCATTCCACTCATACAATAGTATGTTATTCAATCAAATACAAACACTGAAAACATTGAAAAAATAATCAACCCAGCAGGATTTGAACCTCGCATCGATACGCCTTACCGGGGCTCGATCGCTTTACCAATTAAGCTATGGGTTCAGTTACTGAGTTGACGAAATTCTCAATGCCTTCAATCATCTTTTTGCATTTATTTTTACATCGACTTTATAGCAGCCGTAAGCGACATCTAGGTGCTAACTACTAGAGTTAGATACCCTTCCCGCCGACCCTTTTACAAGTGTCACAACGGAAATTATAGATGGCGCTGCTATCAACTCATAATTATTTTACATGTTTTTTTAAAGTGGGGCATTCCACTCATACAATAGTATGTTATTCAATCAAATACAAACACTGAAAACATTGAAAAAATAATCAACCCAGCAGGATTTGAACCTCGCATCGATACGCCTTACCGGGGCTCGATCGCTTTACCAATTAAGCTATGGGTTCAGTTACTGAGTTGACGAAATTCTCAATGCCTTCAATCATCTTTTTGCATTTATTTTTACATCGACTTTATAGCAGCCGTAAGCGACATCTAGGTGCTAACTACTAGAGTTAGATACCCTTCCCGCCGACCCTTTTACAAGTGTCACAACGGAAATTATAGATGGCGCTGCTATCAACTCATAATTATTTTACATGTTTTTTTAAAAGTGGGGCATTCCACTCATACAATAGTATGTTATTCAATCAAATACAAACACTGAAAACATTGAAAAAATAATCAACCCAGCAGGATTTGAACCTCGCATCGATACGCCTTACCGGGGCTCGATCGCTTTACCAATTAAGCTATGGGTTCAGTTACTGAGTTGACGAAATTCTCAATGCCTTCAATCATCTTTTTGCATTTATTTTTACATCGACTTTATAGCAGCCGTAAGCGACATCTAGGTGCTAACTACTAGAGTTAGATACCCTTCCCGCCGACCCTTTTACAAGTGTCACAACGGAAATTATAGATGGCGCTGCTATCAACTCATAATTATTTTACATGTTTTTTTAAAGTGGGGCATTCCACTCATACAATAGTATGTTATTCAATCAAATACAAACACTGAAAACATTGAAAAAATAATCAACCCAGCAGGATTTGAACCTCGCATCGATACGCCTTACCGGGGCTCGATCGCTTTACCAATTAAGCTATGGGTTCAGTTACTGAGTTGACGAAATTCTCAATGCCTTCAATCATCTAAGTCGATGTAAAAATAAATGCAAAAAGATGATTGAAGGCATTGAGAATTTCGTCAACTCAGTAACTGAACCCATAGCTTAATTGGTAAAGCGATCGAGCCCCGGTAAGGCGTATCGATGCGAGGTTCAAATCCTGCTGGGTTGATTATTTTTTCAATGTTTTCAGTGTTTGTATTTGATTGAATAACATACTATTGTATGAGTGGAATGCCCCACTTTAAAAAAAAACATGTAAAATAATTATGAGTTGATAGCAGCGCCATCTATAATTTCCGTTGTGACACTTGTTAAAGGGTCGGCGGTAAGGGTATCTAACTCTAGTAGTTAGCACCTAGATGTCGCTTACGGCTGCTATAAAGTCGATGTAAAAATAAATGCAAAAAGATGATTGAAGGCATTGAGAATTTCGTCAACTCAGTAACTGAACCCATAGCTTAATTGGTAAAGCGATCGAGCCCCGGTAAGGCGTATCGATGCGAGGTTCAAATCCTGCTGGGTTGATTATTTTTTCAATGTTTTCAGTGTTTGTATTTGATTGAATAACATACTATTGTATGAGTGGAATGCCCCACTTTAAAAAAAACATGTAAAATAATTATGAGTTGATAGCAGCGCCATCTATAATTTCCGTTGTGACACTTGTAAAAGGGTCGGCGGGAAGGGTATCTAACTCTAGTAGTTAGCACCTAGATGTCGCTTACGGCTGCTATAAAGTCGATGTAAAAATAAATGCAAAAAGATGATTGAAGGCATTGAGAATTTCGTCAACTCAGTAACTGAACCCATAGCTTAATTGGTAAAGCGATCGAGCCCCGGTAAGGCGTATCGATGCGAGGTTCAAATCCTGCTGGGTTGATTATTTTTTCAATGTTTTCAGTGTTTGTATTTGATTGAATAACATACTATTGTATGAGTGGAATGCCCCACTTTAAAAAAAACATGTAAAATAATTATGAGTTGATAGCAGCGCCATCTATAATTTCCGTTGTGACACTTGTAAAAGGGTCGGCGGGAAGGGTATCTAACTCTAGTAGTTAGCACCTAGATGTCGCTTACGGCTGCTATAAAGTCGATGTAAAAATAAATGCAAAAAGATGATTGAAGGCATTGAGAATTTCGTCAACTCAGTAACTGAACCCATAGCTTAATTGGTAAAGCGATCGAGCCCCGGTAAGGCGTATCGATGCGAGGTTCAAATCCTGCTGGGTTGATTATTTTTTCAATGTTTTCAGTGTTTGTATTTGATTGAATAACATACTATTGTATGAGTGGAATGCCCCACTTTAAAAAAAACATGTAAAATAATTATGTATTGTAGCGTCATTAAATCAAAGTTTAGGTAGGTATATTTCACATTTATCTACAATATTTAGTACAGCGCCATCTATTTAACTTAAGTTACCTACTTCCTTTTGTGTCAGTTGAGATTTTATAATTTTTTTAAATCGGGTTAGTTCAATGGCAAAGAAGTTATAATATCGAACCCATTTTGTCAACTTAATAACCTGGTTTAGACATTTCATCTAATCGCTAAACCAGTTTAGTGAAATGACAAATCTAGTTTTACTCATTCATTTTACTCAGATTTAGTTAGATTACTAGAGAAATTATGGAATGGGTAAGCCATTTTGTCATCCTGCGCGATTTTATCATATCTCTTAGCCATTTTAATTTAAATTGCAGTTTGAATTCCGAATATAATCCGTTTTAAGTTGTTCGGGTTTGTTGAGAGTCACAGTTCTAACCTAACCTAGCCCACTCTTTGAGCAGCCGTTCGGGTTCATTGAGGGTTAGAGCTCTAACCTTACGAGTACTTAACTCACTTTTTAGCAGATTCTTGATAGATTGTGGACATATAAATACTAAGTAAAGCTTAAAATTCAGGTAGGAGAATCTGCTGTACTTGTACTATTAATTATTCTGTACTATAACCGTCATCTTCATTCGCCCTGCGCTATCATACTATCATCATATCATACGGCCTACGAAACGCTCTCTTCACCATCTTAAGGAATTTTGACTTCCCCAACATGAGCAACATGGTTCAGGTTGCGACAGGGGAGAGCAAAATGGTGGTGCGTGTCGAGGGGGAACTTACTGACGACTTCACAGTAGTGACGGGGGACTCAAACAGGGCGATGCCTTGTCACCTATGCTCTTCAACTTAGTCTTAGAATATGTCCTAAGGAAAGTTTTAACACTGGAGGGATGGCTAGAACTGAGTTGAAGGCACAAGATGATAGGATACGCAGATGATCTGGCCATCTATAGACCAGGTGCGGGAGTCCGTAAGGGTCCTTGCAGATCGAATATCGGCCTAAGGATATCCTACGAAAAAACAGAGGAGTATCTCCACATGAAACGATACAAAAACACTCGTATTCAACCGTAGGACCTGCATGTCGGAGATACTACTTACAGAGGCATGGAGAAATTCAGGTACTTAGGCTGCACCATCACAAATATAAACACTCGCAGAGAAGAAATCAAAATCCGAGTGCAATACACCTTGCGATGCAGTGCTGCCCTTCACAAAGTGTTTGCGTTTAAACTGCTGACCAGATCCGCTAAAATCCGTATTTATAAAACCATTAGGCCAATCCTTATGCACGGTTGTGAGGCATGGACACTGACACTTGGAGAGGAGAATATGCTGCTAGTCGCAGAAAGAAAGATACTTCGCAAGATCCTCGGGCCGAAACAACGACTGGATGGAAGCTGGAGAGTTCTAAAGAACGCGGAAAAAGAAGACCTGGTGGCTGAACCTAATATTATAGGAGAGACCAAAGCTCACAGACTTCGCTGGCTTGGCCACCTCGAGAGGATGGGGGAAGATTGGAAAGTGAAGAACGCATTCCATGGTTGTCCGGAAGGGCGACACCCTGTTGGACGACCACGGTATCGCTGGAAAGACATGATCGAGGCGGATCTGAGCGAACTCCGAAACTGAAATTGGCAAGAGCTAGCGCAGGATCGAGGAAAGTGGCACACCCTGGTATCGGAGGCCAAGATTCACTTTGGGTCGCTGAGCCAACGGAGTAAGTAAGTAAGTAGTAAGTACAACCGCCATCTTGGATTTTAAAACAGATCATTTTCGAAATCTACACCCCCTAATTAGCCGGCAACGATAGATAGATCTGGGCATCTGGCAGCTTTTAATGGGTGGAGGTCAGAGTGATTCACCAACAAAAATTTTCTGTTGGAAAAAAGTAATACCAAAATAGGTAAAAACTGCCCAAGTTTTCTCATTTATAGAGGACAGAACGACAAACGACAAACTATGAATGATAATGGCCGGTGAAAACTTTTTGTAGAGGGCGCTGTTCCGGATTCCATACAACTGCATACAGTGAGAGAAGATGAATGGTCCTTAACAATGTACTGAAACTATATACAGTCAGAAGGCTTTTCTTAGGGGAAATCTTCCCTGTCGCTTTATTCTACAGCATTTTAATTTTAGAGTATTTTGGAAACTTTAGAATTTCACTTAGGGACCAATTCGAGATGAAACAGTTAGTAGTTTTCGCTAAAATAAATAAAAACTACTTCCCACCATACAAATTTTGCTTTTCTAAGGACCATTGTTGGAAATTTCATTTTGACAGTTCCCCATTATATATGATATGGCGTCGTTTGGCACAATTTTTTTCCAACAAAAACTTTAGGCAATGATATAATCTAATTATTTGCATAATTTATTATCATATAGAATTAAGAAAATTATATTAAACTTAGAACGCTAGGATTTGTCTTTTTGAAGTGGTTTACATTTTTTGACCTCTACCAATGAACAGCTGCCAGATGTCCGGAGCTAGAAAAAAGCATAGAATAGCAAACTAACTAGGTTTCGTTGCTCTCATTATTGTGTCATATCTGACGTAGCCAGCTCTCCGTCGTCTTTATTGATAACTATCATTAATGTTTATTTAAAAACGTGTATATACGATCATATAATATATAATAGTGCATACACGTTTTTGTACGATATGATGTACATGTTCGAGTGAATCTGGCTCCTCGTCGTTTTGTCGTTTGTTCCAAGTGAACTATCTTTGAGCCTTTAGTCTGAGCGAACTACCACAACACCGCGTTGGCAAGGAGGCGGGACTACGCGTTGATTAATCCACCCACAATCGAGGTACATGTATTTTCTGGTGCTCGTCTATAAAGCCAAATGAATGGGTTTTGAGAGGCAACGGCTTTGGAAAGAAAAGCCTTACGAAAACCGACACCGTGGTGTTCGCGAAAGAAATGGCACAAATAATGAGTATTCAGACCGATACTTCGTAAGAACTATTATATAATCTATGCCGATACATAAACAAAAACAAATACAGTTCCAAACTTCCCAAAACGATGCGTCGCACGCGCTCCAAATTCTTCCGCCCCTTCGCCACACAAAAGGTAACCGTATTACAATGCAATAAGGTACTTCTTAACCGCAAGCAGCGGCAACTTGGCGGCTTTGTCAAAGGCGGGCGCCGCCGCTTCGACACCGCGCTAGACATACGGTCGTCCAACGTAAATTTACAATTTTGCTCTTATTGTCATTAGAAAAAGGATAAAAATTGCATGAGCGTAGAAAGGGAAACCCCTTCAAGAGCTACCAACGCTACCCTTTCGAAAGGCTTTTTTAAGCGCTTGAGAAGGTATCTGATATTAGTTAGGGGAACTGCTTACCCGTATTTAAAGCGCTTTAAATAGCTAAATGAATGGGTTTTGAGGAGCATCGGCTTTGGTAAGCAAAGCCTTACGAAAAACCCTTTCAAAAACCCTCGAAGGGGATACCGGGCGGGTCCCTGACCCTCACACCCCGCGCACCAGCACCCGCGCACCCTCACACCCCGCGGACCCCGCGCACCCGCACCCCGCACACCGTCACACCCCGCGCACCCTCACACCCCACGCACCCGCACCGCACCCCGCGCACCCGGCCCGGCCTGTCAATGCGATCCTAACCTTTGTCTAGCTGACACGCGCGCTTTGCATTATATAAATTCACTTGCTTGCATTTTGCTTTAAACGCTTTTAGCCTTACGTTTTGTAGAAGTTACAAGGAGGGAGGGGGACACAATTTTTCTGGCTTTCGAAGTGATTATTTCTGAAACTTTTCACTTAATAACAAAATGTTGAAAGAAACCTCGATGTTATTTTTAAAGACCTATCGATTGATGAACAACATGTTGAAATACGGTATATTATTTTTGTGAAATTTTGTTACATGTATGGAGCGCCCCTATTAAAATTTTTTTTTCTGCTACATAACTAAATAGCGGCTTACAAAATACATTTATGTCCAAATTTTATTAAGATACGTCTTATAGTTTCCGAGTAAAATGGCTGTGACATACGGACGGACGGACGGACATGACGAAACTATAAGGGTTCCGTTTTTGCCATTTTGGCTACGGAACCCTAAAAAGGGACAGTAATTTAAGGAAGGATGCCAGGATACCTTGTACCTATCAGTCCGACCAATAGGGTCAAATCCTTCTTTTTACAGACTAAGCTTTTCCAAGGAGCAAGGGGTCACCACACATAAGCTCTATTTTATTTGTAAATTTCTACGATTCGAACAGCACATCTCAATAATATTCTACACCATTTTGTTAAAAGCATAACAATCTAGGTTCACTCTTATAACTTGATTTATGTGAATTCGCACGCGTTAAATTCGGGGTAACACGGTTCCCCTTTCCTGATTGCCCTCCGGAATGCTCCATACAAGTGGGGGGTTAGAAAGAGAAAAAAAGTAGCTTATGTCACTCTCCGTCCTTTCAACTATTTTCACTTAAAAAAATCACGTTAATTCGTCGCCCCGTTTTGCCGTAAAAGACGGACAAACAAACAAATAAACACACACACACACACATACCAGCCCCGCATCGACTAGGGGCCCCGCGTACACAGAAATAAAGTGAAAATTAAATTGGGAAATTTGTATATGCCAATGTCGGCTAGGTGAACAGTGGAAAATGAAATTATTTTATGGAGTTAAATATTAATTGGAAAATCTGTATTTATCGGCTAAGGGCCCGCGTGTGCACAGTGGAAAATGAAAATGTTTCCTACAGTATATAGGTAATATTAATAAAATAAAATAACTATCGGCTATCACGCGGGGCCCCGCGAGCAAGTGTGAAATTATTGTTAAATTAATCAAGCTTGTAAAAAAATTAAACGATATACCCCTTTTGGGCCCATTTTATGATCACTTTTTTCTAAGAAAAATGCATTTTTAAGTTCGAAAGTTCCATACAAATATAAATCTCGTTTTATGCCGTTCTCTTTCATCACCGACAATCCGATGATATTTTCCGTTTTTCTAGCGTCAGTTAAATAAATAATGGTCAAAAAATACATAAAAACTACAAAAGTGTTTTTAGAGGACAAGTAACGTGTTTTACGTCTTACGATTTTTTATGTGCAGTGGTTTTTCAGAAAACATTGTGACAAGAGTAGTCCTTTTTAGTGGGGACAGCGTTAAGTTTTACCACTCTCACAAAACAGTGTCGGTAAAAAAAGAAGACGTAACGTTAAGACGTTGACTAGAAGCTACCATCTGAGGAGCCACGACAAAATTATTCAGCTGACTGAACTTTTAATATATTTTCAATTGCTATGTAGATTTTCTTTATGAACGATTCTGTATCCAAACATCGGCTAAGAGCATTTTAGACCCTGCTCAATACATAAATACACACACCTAAAAGTACTTTAACTAATGTTGCGATTACACTTACGCGCGAGTGACGAGCCGAATGACGAGGCGAATAGCGTGCGGACTGTTTACATATCATGCGTCTCGGTTTTGCGCGCATATTCGTGCTCGTTTCGATTCGGGGGCGTTGTACGGGGAGACGAATATGTGAACGAAGATTCGTGTTGGCACTCGTACGCGAATGATTCGACAAGCACTGACGCGAGCACGAACATGCAAGCGTAAACGCCGTATAAGAAGTGATATATTTTTGCGATACTTAACTCATAAAAGATTCAATAAGCATTTTAATTTTTTTTTCCTATTTTTTGAACCCTCAAGCCTCAAGCGCTAAGCTAAACCGCAAACAGACGGATGAACATGACGAAACAAAAAGCACTATGTTGAGTACTATACCCCAAAAAGTTAGATTAGTTAATATAGGAGCAAAATAAAAGAAAAGAAAGAGAAAAGAGATAAATAGAGTTAATATAAAAGTTAAGTTTTAGGGTAGGCAACGCGCATGTGAATTCTTTGGAGAGCCGTATGCTTGTTTGCCACCGTCGTGGTATTAGAAAAAATATTGACTGAAAATTATTTTTTACAAAGGGGCCCATGAATTGCATTGCCTAGGGGCCCTGGGGATGGTTAATCCGGCCCTGCTACTTTTAGTCTCTTTCTAACCCCCCACTTCCCTAAAATGGGGGGTGGAAGTTTGTATGGAGCATTCCGGGGGGCAATCAGGAAAGGGGAACCGTGTTACCCCGAATTTAACGCGAGCGAAGCCGCGGGCAAAACCTAGTAATTCCTATAAGAATAAAGTTCTTTAAACCGACCTTTAACAGTAGCATTCCGCATTTCGATGAATGGTAGCGACTCACCCTGCGGCTCCGGCGTCGCGAGCTGCGTCTCCCTCTCGCTCGCGTGCGCCGTCCCGCTCGCGCCCGCCCCCTCGCCGGGGACCTCGAACTCTATTTCCAGCTCGACGCGGACTGTCGACAGAAGAGTCACTGTACCAACTACTTTCTATGGGATTTCCGTTTGAGCTTCAAGATGGCTACGTCGTCTTTAGAATAGTTTTTTGTTTTTTGCTCATTTACGTAGTTCAGTGTGTAATATTGATAGCTTATTGTGCGGTGACCTAACGAACAAGTGTGCAGCTAATGAAAAATTTGTCCCAAAACGCGAGTAACCATCCTTTAGTTGAACAAACGGTTATCCGGGGTCCCGGCCACCCACCTGTTTGTAAGGAGGCTATCACTTTACAATCAACAAGGCCTTAACCGAACAACGTTGCTTTTATTTTATTTTACTTAAATAAATGAAATCATAAGTGTACCTTGACATTGGCAGAATTCACCTCGCTAAACTAGGCGAGGAGTAAAAGCCATTAATTAAAAGGAAAAAAAAAACTACTTTCTATTACCTCACAGTTACCCACAACATATTATAAGATATGATTTATGTTAACTAATACTAGTAATCTGCCTCGAACTGAGAACTCGCAATTTTCTTGCAAACGAGATGACCAATATAACAAGACCCTAATGATGATTTTTTCGAGCCTTCTAGCTCCATGACCCCTTGATCGATCCTGCTCATATATAAGCTTTCTACGAACGTTATACTTTAACGCCCAGTCGAGAGTGACCCTGCCTACGAAGCAGGAGGTCCCGGGTTCGAATCCTGGTCAGGGCATTTATCTGTGTGTTTATCACAGATATTTGCTCCTGAGTTATGGATGTTTTCTATGTATTTAAGTATTTATCCATATTTATCTACTAGTAGTCCGCCTCGAACTCAGAACTCGCGATTTCCTTGCAAACGAGATGACCACTATAACAAGACCCATATGATGATTTTTTCGCGTCTTTTAGCTACATGACCCCTTGGTCGATCCTGCTCATATACGAACTCTCAAATTATATGTATCTCTGCTATAACCCCAACAAATTTCATGAAGATCAGAAAAGCGTAACTAAAGTTATCGCGGAACAAACTCTCAAAATCAAAAAGCCATCGAAATGCTGAGACGTCCCACTAGCCAGAAGTTGTTTGTAAGAACTCACTTCGCTCGTTCGACTAGTAGTCCGCCACGAACTCAGAACTCGCGATTTCCTTGCAAACGAGATGACCAATATAACAAGAGCTTTCTGAAGATTTTTTTTTGCCTTCTAACTCCACAACCCCTTGAACGATCCTGCTCATATTCGAACTCACAAATTTTATGTATCTCTGCTACAACCCCAACAAATTTCATAAAGATCAGAAAAACGTTACTAAAGTTATCGCGGAACAAACTCTCAAAATCAAAAAGCCATCGAAATGCTGAAACGTCCTAGTAGCCGAAGTTGTTTGTAAGAACTCACTACGCTCGTTCGATTATATATATCGTCGCCTAGTACCCACAACACAAGCCTTATTGAGCTTACTGTGGGACTAGGTCGATTTGTGTAAGATTGTCCTATAATATTTATTTTATTTATTTACAGGTCATCCCGTTTGCAAAGAAAGGCGAGTTCTCAGTCCGAGGCGGACTACTAGTTAAAATAATTTGATTTGTTATTCGGTTAAGTGTATAATATTGATTAGAGATGCAACGAATAGAGGCTTGGCCGAATACCGAATATTTGTCTAGAAGTTTGACCTAAACTGAAGTAAATTCAAACGCGCGAGCGCGTGCGCTGTGCAAGTTGCAACTTGTTTCTCGCTGTAGGCAGTCTTTGATAGAAATTGCGCTTATTCTGCACGCAGTGCGTATTGACTTGCGGACATTGCGGTGCGCTAGTTTTCATCGTGTAAAATAGTCGTTTTCGATACAAGTGCTAGAAGTATGTCATTTTGCACGAGTACCGAGGTTACTTGACCCGAGCCGAAAGGCGAGGGTCAAGACTCGGGCCGAGTGAAAATGACACTTCCGCACGTGTGTCGAACAACGTTTTTTAATACAATGAAATAAAATTACATTTAATTTCTGTCAGTGTACGAAAGACAGCTTCATTCAATCGCGCGTTGTTCAAGTAATACTATTGGGTCTCGCATAATACTCCTTTATGCCCAATCGCGCGTAGTTCAGGTGGGTCATTTATAAGCGGGTCTCGCATAATACACATTTATTTAAAAATCTGATCGTAAATCGTGCGTAAAATCAAACAAAAAGTAAAGTGCTTACGCACGATTTGCAGATCAGATTACTTTTTTAGCACTAGTGCATAAAATCAAACTTTACGCACGATTTGTAGCTACATAAACTAAACTTTTTGAGCGATTGTATTAAAAAAATATTTGCATTACTTTTCTCATATTTTTGTACAATCTATGAAAACAAAGGTGGTCTGAAAGATTATTGATTACTTGTAGTTAGTTACATTTTTTACCCCTCGTTTACCGTTATCTACGTGTTAACGTACTATTCGGTATTCAACCAAATAGTGGCCGAATATTCGTCGCATCTCTAATGTTGATCAACTCACTGTCATCAGGAATCACCACATTATGCGGATTCGGCTTACTGCTGTCCTCGTCAGATTCCTTCTTCACCGCCACGGCGTCCACATCGACCCGCGGGTCAATGACCGCTTGCATCATGTCTACAATGTCCCGCGGGTCAATGGCCTCCCGCTTCACATCAACACCTTGCTTCGTCTCCGGACACACATGTAATTCTGCATGCATGGGTACCGCCAGACTCGTGGCCTCTTCAGCTGTAACACAAAAACATACATTGGGTTACATTGTCTCTCTTCTCTCTTCTTAGTCGTGCACTCTTGGCAGAGTGGTCTTGGTCATGTCTAGCTCGAGTCTTTCGCCACCACGTCCCTGGTGATGCGACGCCATGTAGCTCTATGTTTGGAGGAGTGAGAATTCTCGTTTATGCTGCAGTGTGTGACAGTACTGACAGTGCAGTGCAGCGAGGTGAGGTTACATTGTACAGGGTATTATTTAAATCAGTATTTTTATATCTTTTCTTATAGGACAACGCATTTATGTGTATTTTTAAGTTTTGATGTACTGTTTTGAAAAAATAAGTCCTGCCGAGTTTCTTGCCGCTCATAATTCTTCTCGGGTCAGAGGTGTAGGGTTAGAACTGGTGTAGTTTGTTTTTTTTTCTCTTTTACTTTGATAAACCATCTGACGTGTAAAAGTGCCACGGGTATAAGTAGACCACAAGGCCTACTTACTGAATAAATGTTTGAGTTTGAGTTTCACCAATAGTGGTTTGAGTATTTTTTGAATGCAGAGCTAAACATAAAATAATCGAACGAGCGGAGCGTAAACAAAGTGAAGTTCTTACAAACGACTTCTGGCTACTGGGAGGCCTCGGCTTGGCTTGGCTGGGATGGCTTTTTGATTTTGAATGTTTGTTCCGTGATAACTTTAGTAACATTTTCTGATCTTTATGAATTTTGTTGGGGTTGTAGCAGATATCAATATAATTTGAGAGTTTGTATATGAGCAGGATCGGTCAGGTTATGGAGCTAGAAGGCGTGAAAAAATCATTACATGGGCCTTGTTATATTGATTTGATGGTCAGCTTGTTTGCAAGTAAATCGCAAGTACTTAGATCGAGGCGGACTACTAGTTTGTAGTAAGGTATGACTTATGAAATCAAAGTGCAAATACAGTCAGCTGACACACTCTATTTCCTTGACAAAATGTCGGGTCCAGCTGATTTTGAACACCCGTTCCTCTGGAAGACTGGAACTGGAAGATTTTGCGACACTAACTAAACATAAATATACTGTATATATCCCATCAACATCTTATGTTACCATATGTTCTTTGTGAATAAATAATTTAATTAATTCATTCATTCAAATGCTACCACTTACTACTGTACTATGTATGTATGGTTACTATCCCCTGCATTTTGCTTCTATGTTTGTCATGGGCATAGTAGTGTTAGATACACTAGAAATGTGGCGCAAAATACTTCTACTAATGCACTATTATGGTTGACTGTGAAATAAACTAAGTAACTCTACGGTCCTTGAACAAATATGACTGCTCGTACCAGTGCCGAGGATGGGCGGTGCGAGTCTGGTTGGTAGGTTGGTGCTGTGACTCTTTGCCATGGACGGGGTGCGTACGCGCCAGGGTAGCAACGCTCCCACCAATCGGGCACTTTCACTCTTGAACGAATTGGCTGTACGTCATCCCAATGTAAAGGTCTTTCATGATTCACCTAGCTCCTTTGTTAAGGCTATATATTTGTTATTTAGTTACAAACCATTACGCCATAATTACGACTTAAGCGATTTGGTTCTTGTACTGTAAGCTTATGTGTAATAATAAAAATCTTTCATCTTTAAACCACATATGATCTGTTGTGCCCGCAACACACATGTCTGTTATGTGGAAATTCATGTCCAGTTTCATTTTATCACAAAACAAAGATCTAACACGAATATTTGCTTATTAATTATTGTAATATAGCTAAGCAACCCACCGTGCGTGGCTGGCGGCTTCTCCGCCGCGCCGTCCCACGGAGGCTCTGTCTTCACGCTCACTGCCTCCATCGTGGCTTGCTGGAGTACGTGTGGTTGAGATGTAGATGGTTGTCAGTAAATGAAATGATAAAGCCGGAAAATAACATGCAAAACAATGAAATTATAAAATAATTGATTGGCACTATTGGCAGACAGATGATGGGATGGAAATGACATTTTCAGTGTGACCAGCTAAATGTTCTAACTGTAAAAACTCTGTTACAAAAAGATCGACTGTTTCTAACAGACGATACAATCATCTGACGGACTGATTTTATTTTATTTCTGATAAAGAGACATTGCTAGATTAGACGGAGATAAAATTAAGAATGTTCTAAGTGGATTTTTGTATCAAAAACTGGAAATTGCTGTCAAAGAACTGCACGAAGTGACTTTTTAAAATATACAAAAAAAAGATCAGTACAACCGGTTTGACGACTCATTCTAAGTGTTCTAACTATAGTTCCATCTTATTCGAATCGCTTATGATTATTAACATAAGTAGACCCCTTCATATCAATAAAGTGTTTTATAGTTTTTATTAGTTTCTTGCATATGTTTTTGAACATTTGATTCAGAAATACCTATGCCAAATGAACTACCTAGTAAAACGAGATTTTTAATTTTATCTCTGCTAGCTCCTTTACTTCGTTCATTCAATCGTCCAATTGCATCACTATCACTATCTAGTATCTTTCTAATGTGCAAGAGCTATAGAGAGAGGGAGAGATAACAAAATTTCTATTTTAGTCGTTCGTGGTACGCCTGCAGTGGCTGCAGTTCGTCAGAAATTCTGTCGTCTGTTAGTATCATATTTATTTTGTTTGTAGTTCGTACTTATTCTTAGCTGGTCACACTGAAAACGTCACTTACAAGTTACATCTGTCAGTAGTGATGGGTCAAACCGTAAAATTTTCAAACCGAATAAGTCGACTTCGTTGTACACCCAAACCGGTTTGCAAACCGGTTTGGCCAAACCGATTTACTCGAACCTGCTATCGTTTTTAAGTATCAGTGGCTCAAACCGCATCGTAGTCGCTCGGTTTTGAGTTGAGTAAATCGATTTGTCAATTTTACGGTTTGTTCGACTTCGACCTAAAATGGTGGTTTGGACTATTCTAGTTTAACTAAAGGTATGGTCTATTATTAAAAAAGTCGTATCTTCGTTTTTTTATTTGGAAATGTTACGTCTTTCTCACGTAGAATCAGAACTAGAATTATTGTTATGAAAAAAGAGTGAAAAACAATTGGTACAACTTCTTATTAAAATGGCCTGTATAGTCTGGTAAACAATTTTGTCAGTAAAAATGGCGAAAAACGACGTACGACCCTTCCGTCTTCGTCTTTCCTCCCGGCATCGTAACAAGTAACACAGCTATTTAATTAATTATTTATCCAAACTACTTTTATTAGCTACACAAAACACAAGACAACAGAAACTTTGACTTAAAATCTTATAATGTAGGTAGGTAAGTAATCATTCGCGCGGTAGATCACTATTTCATTTATTGTTTAAGGCTAAAACGGGAAGCAGTATATATGAGCAAGTAGGAAAGAGCTTGCGGTCTCGTCAATCATCGGACCGAATTCGTGCATTTCCGTAAGCCGCGCGCGAACCGACGCGACGCGAAACTGCCAAACCGAACCGAAGCTACCACCAAACCGTGACCAAACCGAGCCGATATCTTCTAGCTCATGCGAAATTGAACCTTACAGTTCAAGTTATAAGTTTCATTTTACTTTACCGTTAGGTACCAAGTCGACTTGACTGTCTTCGACTCGACTCAATAATGGCGGCAATATGCATAGCAACATTTTTCTTCGTGTTTTGAACTCGATTTGCATTAATTACATCTCTTTCCTCAACACGTCAAACGAAAGTGACGTAGCAACAAATCGAAATAGCAAGTTTCTAATCTCGGATGGATCTTTAAGTCGAGTTACGGTACACTCACGTCGGTTTGGTCGACTTCAGGCACAGATCGGTTTGAACCGGTTTGTGAAGTCAAACCGTTACATCACTATCTGCCAGTGCCAAATAACCAAATTGCCAATCAATCAATATCGCTTTGCTATATTATAATATGCACAATAGTGTAGCATGTTATTTTCCGGCTTTACCAGTGTTTAATTTACGGGCAACCAGTTCCAACTGTGCACATACATGAGCAAGTGACGATGGAGTCGGTGCGCGTGAAGACCGAGCCTCCGTGGGACGACGCGACGCGATACGGAGCGCCCGCCTCACACGGTGACTTGCTAGGCTGTTATTATATTTGAGGCCATCTTCTAACTTATTTATTTATCGTATGGCTACATATCACTGGATATAGATAGGCGGTTCTTCTCGGGGTAGAAGTTGCGGGAAAGCAGATGATCACCACCCAGGGATCACGTGTGGGGTTGTCTAAGGTGTTTCCTCCAGAGTAACATTGATCCCTAATCTTCTAACTGTCGCCCGAGAAATCGCCTCTGGCTAACTAACTAAGGTAGAATTCATAATTCGGTGGAGTAACAACACTTACCATAAATTTCACACCCGCTTTGTTAGCCAGAACTGTCCAAATTACTCCAATGAATTATGAACTCTATATTCTGCTGTTAACTTTTGACAAACTTAACCGATTAGATAAACACATAAACTTATATAGATGTCATATACAAAGGAAACAGTGACCTAGGCCTCCGGTGCACAGGGCTGGGATTGAACCAGCGTCTTCTGCATTTGTGGCAGACACCCTAACCAGTACGCCGGAGGCCTAGGTCACTTTTCCCTTTGTATATGACATCTATATAAGTTTATAATTTATCGTATGAGATGAGCGTAAGCTAAGTGAAGTTCTTACAAACAATTTCGGCTACTGGGATGTCTCGGCATTTCGATGCCTTTTTGATTTTGAGGGTTTGTTCCACAATCACTTTAGTAAAGTTTTTCTGATCTTTATGAAATTTGTTGGGGTTGTGGCAGGGATACATATAATTTGAGAGTTTGTATATGAGCAGGATAGATCAAGGGGTTGTAGAGCTAAAAGGCGAAAAAAAATCTTTGGAAGGGTCTTGTTATGTTGGTCATCTCGTTTGCAAGTAAATCGCGAGTTCTCAGTTCGAGGCGGACTACTAGTATAGTAGTGTGTCTACTTAAAATAAACAAATCAAAATATTTATCGAACGAGCAGAGCGTAAGCAAAGCAAGTTCTTACAAACAACTTCTGGCTACTGGACGTCTCGGCATTTCAATGACTTTTTGATTTTGAGAGTTTTTTTCGCGATATCTTTAGTAATGCTTTTCTGATCTTCATGAAATTTGTTGGGGTTGTAGCAGAGGTACGTATAATTTGAGAGTTCAAATATGAGCAGGATCGGCCAAGGGGTCATGAAGCTAGAAGTCTTGTTATATTGGTCATCTTCTTTGCAAGGAAATCACGAGTTCTGAGTTCGAGGCGGACTACTAGTTAAAATAATTTGGGGGGGTAAAAACAATAGGCCCTATCCACGCCTATTCAAGCTTTCGGGCTGATAACCAGTTAGGTATATGGAGTGAGCACTACTCAACTACGGCTGGCATCGTTTTTTTTTCAACCGACTTCAAGATTTCGAAGGAGGAGGTTTTCAATTCCTCGGGATCTTTGTTTTTGCTATTTTTTTTATTTTATATACATAATGTTCACCGATTATTCGAAGACGGCTGGACGATTTGTAAAATTATTTATTTGTTTGAAAGAGTATACTTCACAGTTGGTCCCATTGTCATCAAGTCATGATGGGATCATGGAGAAATCGAAGGAAATCTTCAAATGTTATAGGCATTTGAGTATTTTTTAGAGTAGCACGGGCATTTGCTTTTGGAAAGGGCGAGGCTAAGTGAAGTCAGAATCAGAATCAGAAAAATATTTATTGCCACTAAAAATACATATACCTATAGAACGAATACATACAATAAAAACCTTAATGACTAAACAAAACATAAAGTACATAAACTGTCATAAACCAAAACTTTGATATTATACATAAGTCTGGGCAATGGGTCCCAATCTCAGCATGTGCTAAACAGAATGTCTAGCGCTGGTTTTCAGACTGGTCCCTTGAGATAGGTGATCGCAGGTAAGAATAATATAATGTGCTTGAAAACAAGTTGTGAGGTAATGACAGTGATATTTTTTTATTTTATATAATAGGTGATAATTTGTCTACTTGAATTTAAATGTTAAAGAATAGGTAGTCATTTGCCAACTAGTCTGATTTAATGTGTTTGAGTGAGTGTTTACATGAGGTTGCGCGAGCGAGTACGAGTGAGTAGGTGCCGAATTACGTGAAATTAGAAGGGAGATTAAAATTTGCTTTGCATTTCGAGTAGGTGGGAACAGCCGCTTGTATTTATAATATAACTAGCTTTTGCCCGCGGCTTCGCTCGCGTTAAATTCGGGGTAACACGGTTCCCCTTTCCTGATTTAAAACATAGAAGAGAACTCGGAACAGAATATTATTAAAATTCCACCCCCTCTTTTAAGGGGTTGGGTGCAGATTTCCAAAAAAAAAATGATGCACGATTTTTTTGTTAGTCACAAATAGTCCGCATATACCAATTTTTAGCTTTCTACCTTGAAAATTGCGGAATGCTCCATACAAATTTCCACCCCCCATTTTAGAGAAGTGGGGGGTTAGAAAGAGACAAAAAGTAGCCTATGTCACTCTCCATCCCTTCAACTATCTCCACTTAAAAAATCACCAATTCGTCGCCCCGTTTTGCCGTGAAAGACGGACAAACAAACAAACAAACAAACACATACACTGTCCCATTTATAATATTAGTATGGATTATAGGACAATCTTACACAAACCGACCTAGTCCCACAGTAAGCTCAATAAGGCTTGTGTTGTGGGTACTAGACGACGATATGCATAATAGATAGATATAGATAAATACTTAAATACATACATAACTCAGGTACAAATATCTGTGATAACCACACAAATAAATGCCCTGACCAGGATTCGAACCCGGGACCTCCTGCTTCGTAAGCAGTGTCACTACCGACTGGGCTAGGAGGCCGTCAAAAATTTAAAGAGTCCCATTGGTTCTAAATATTTTTGAACCCGTAACCCGTTATAAATATTTTTGATCTTTTACGCGTGTCTTTGAGCAATTTTAGTTTTTCAAATAGGTAGGAAGGCCTCTGAAACTCCAATAATTTCCGAACTGCATAGGCTAAGTGTAGCTTTCTCCATATTCAACAGCTTCTTTTCGTTTAAGAATGGGGTAATACGAGTATGTGACCTATAGGGCACCTCGTAGCAGAAACGAACACACGCATTTTGTACGCGCTGTATAGACTTTTTCGTTCGTGATAGTAGTAGACGGTCCATACACTGTGTCCGCGTAGTTAAATTGGGAGAGTATTAGAGATTCTACTAGAATTTCCCTTGCTTTTATCGAAACGTACTTACGAATCTTGTATGTACAGTACTTTAAGTCGGTAGAAAGCATTTCTACCGCAAGTCGGTTCTTTTTTGTTTAAAATTATTTCCAATTTTCGTTTACTTCTAAACATGATTCTTTTTCTTTTTTTCTTTACATTGTTTAAATGAAATAATGCCAATGTAACCCAATGTGTGTATGTGTCACAGCCGCAGAGGCCACGAGTCTGGGAGCACCCGTGGACGCAGAGGCCACAAGTCTGGGAGCACCCGTGGGCGCAGAGGCGGCGCATACGTGGCCAGAGATGATGCAGGTGAAGCGAGAAGCAGTGCACGTGAAGCGGGAGGTCATTGACCCGCAGGAAGTTGTTGTGAAACAAGAGGTCATCGATCCGCAGGTAGATGTGGAGCCTGTGGTGAAGAAGGACCCGGACGAGGACTCGAGCGAGCTGGACCCACATAATGTGGTGGTCACGGAAGATAGTGAGTTGATGTTGATAAATATTATAAACACACACGCTAGGGTGTCCCTTATATTGTGATTTTGAGAAATTAACAATGCATACCCCCTAAATATAAAGTCAAAGACAAAAATGTGTTTATTCAAGTACGCGAGTTTGAGCTTCAAGATGGCTGCATCGTCTTTGGAATTGTTTTTTGTTTTTTGCTCATTTACGTAGTTCAGTGCGTAATATTGATAGCTTATTGTGCGGTGACCTAATGAACAAGTGTGCAGCTAATGAAAAATTTGTCCTAAAACGCGAGTAACCATCCTTTAGTTGAACAAACGGTTATCCGGGGTCCCGGCCACCCACGTGTTTGTAAGGAGGCTATCACTTTACAATCAACAAGGCCTTAGTGTACCTAAAATCCTAAGTGTACCTTGACATTGGCAGAATTCACCTCGCTAAAATAAGCGAGGAGTAAAAGCCATTAATTAAAAAGAAAAATAAAGTAGGCATAGCAACAAGCACTTGCGAATCGTCAGTTACAATTATCATCTAAAGCTGATATATAATTCAGAGAAATATAAAAAAATAAAAATACATGTCATATTGTATGAAATCAAATTTACAATAAGATCGTCAAAACTTAAAAGAAAAAAAAAACTATAATAAAATACCAATCTAGAATGTTTCTAGAATAAAATCTAAATGTCATAAGGAAAATTGCAGCAATAATTTTTTTAATAAACCTAATTTTCGTTTGCCCCAAAATACTCTACAAAAAAATTCAGGCCATTCCCGTAACTGTAACCCGTGTCGACTTTATCCGATTTTACCATACAAAGCATGAAAATTACCGAAAAATTTTTTTTTGATATCATCATCGCATCCTACTCCTGTATGAACGTTTCTTGTAAAAAAAATCTCGCTTCGAACCGAAAACCGATAAAAAAGTACCAACTTATCTTCTGCCCTTTCTTCATAATAATTTGTATGGGGAAATTACGATGCAAGTCGGCACGCGTTAGAGTTACAGGAGTCATTATCATCATCGTCATCATAATTTCTCAAAATCGCATTATAATGTATAGACACCTCAATTTTCACATCCAGTCATTTTGAAAGACTGAATTTGGCTCGATTTTTTTCTTCCCATACAATAAAATGATCCTCTCATGAAACTGAGTATATCTGCGTAAAAAAAAATTCATCAATATTATTATTTTTTAGGGACAACTCACACCTGACCAAAATTTTGACTATACCAAATTTTTTTTCCCAAAAAAAATACCTAATGTTTCCTAAGGCAGTTTCCCTGTGTATCCTATACTTTAGGATTTCCCCATTATGTCCCACTTAAAAAAAACACACTGTATAGTTCGAATGCCTTCTCTGGACAGTCCGCGTTGAACTTGAAATCGAGTTCGAGGTCCCCGGCGAGGCGGGTGGGAGCGGGACGGCACACACGAGCGAGAGAGAGACGCAGCAGCCCAAACCAGAGACGCAGGGTGAGTCACGAGGATTCAGTCGATTTTTTTTAATACCACAACGGTGGCAAACTAGCATACGGCCCGCTTGATGGTAAGCAGGTACCGTAAGCTATGGATGCCTGCAACTCTAGAGGTGTGACATGCGCGTTGCGGATCCTTTACAATAAGGAGGATTCACTGTGTTGACGGTTTAAGGAATAAGAGGGGTACCTCATCGGCAACACACTGGGTCTTCTTTGAGCTCTTTGGCGACCTTACTCACCAGCAGGAACACAACACTATGAGTAGAGTCTAGTGCTATTTGGCTGTGGTTTTCTGTAAGGTGGAGGTACTTCCCCAGTCGGGCTTTGCTCCAGATTTGAGTGAGATGTCATTAGCTGTGTTGTGCCCTACCACACATAGCGAGATGACATTCGCAGTACCCATACCTCTCTTTTAGACGTAGTTTAAGGATGTCCTGTCCTGTCGGGTATGTACCCGGGTCCAAAATTTAACATAACAACAGAAATATAATATAATTGATAAGCATAGCGAGAGTGAGAGAGATCGGACTATAGTTCCCTCGCTGGTCTTGGGTTACATAGCGGACACGTCATACTACACAACACGTGTGTACACATTTCAATGTGTGCGCGAGGGCTCGGTCATTCATTATTTTTCAAGTTTCGGCTGTCGTAAGTAATCTTTGACAATACACCGACATCGCATTTTTTTTATTGACGCGCTGCCAACTTGACTGATAACCTACTAATCTCCTACCAATCGGCTGCCGCGGGATGAGGTAATTTCGCTCGGGGCGGGGCGTAGCCTGGCCATTCTGTATGAAATACTATGTATATTCTGTGCTTTGGCGACTTAGGCACAGAATATGTAAATTATATATATCTTTATCCGAAAGCGACCAGTCTATAATATTTGTACATGTTTCGAAAAACTCATTGTTAAGAGCTGGGAGAACCCGAGACCTCCGGATTCCAAGTCAGAGCTCTAACAAACAGACTAGCAACGCTTCCGTAGACAAATTTCGATGTCCTTCGCTTCAGCGGAGCTGCATTTATATTACGCATTATTATAATTGTTTCGTTCCAGAGTTCGTCGTCCCTCGGCTCAGCCCCCGCGGGCGCCGCCCGGTCGAGGCGGCGCCCGCGCGACACGCGCTCGTCACGAGCGGCCCGCATCTCTCTTGCGACATATGCGCCCGCTCCTACAAGTGTTTAGCCGTTCTGGAGAAACATATGGGAACACACACCGGGGACAAACCCTTCGCCTGCGACCTATGCGAGTGGCGGTTCGAAAAATTAAACGATCTGAAAAGGCATTACAGAACTCACAAGGGTGATGTACGTTTCAAGTGGAAAACGCGCCATAAGAAGTTTACACAGATAGGCGTTTCGACGAAACATGTAGGGATCACCGGAGCTTACCCTTATTCGTGCCGAACGTGTGACAGAAGTTTTTCTGAACCCGGCGATCTGAAGACGCACGAATGGATACACTCGCGGGCGTTCGTCTGCGGCTCGTGCGGAACGAGGTTCTCGAGAGCGTGCGATCTAAACCGGCATCTACGGATTCACAGCGACGAGAAGCCCTACAAGTGCACGACGTGTGAAAAGGCATTCGCGCTCCAAAGTGCTCTGACGAAACATGAACGCCTTCACACCGGAGACAGACCATACTCCTGCGAAGTCTGTCATAAAAGCTTCACGGGGCCGAGCGACTTAAAAAAACATGAAAAAATACACACGGGTGAAGTAGAACGCACTCACGCCTGCGACAGGTGTGGACGGCGATTCGAGAAACAAGGCGATTTAAAGACGCATCTGAGAACTCACACGGGTGAGAAACCATTCAAGTGCGAAGAGTGTAACAAGGAGTTTACACAACTAGGCTCTTTAACGAAACACAAACGCATACATACAGGAGACAAACCATATCCATGTAAAGTGTGCGACAAAAGGTTCTCAGAACGGACTGGCTTGATGAAACACGAGCGACTGCACACCGGGGAGAAACCATACTCTTGCCCGACCTGCCACAGGAAGTTTGCGCAGTTGACGCACTTCCAGAACCACGAGCGTATCCACACCGGAGACAAACCCTACAGCTGCGAAACGTGCGATAAGAAGTTTACGCAAAAAGTCACTTTAAAAAGACATCAGCTAACTCATCAGTAAAGATCATACTTGTTCCGAATATACAGGGTGGAAAGATCGAATGCCACATGGATGGCAACTACCTTAAATATAGTAAATAGCACATTCTTTACAAATGAGACTTCCTTTGTTTTTATAAACAATAAATTCTGCATTTATGGATTTATGAAAAATCGCTTGCCTCAGTCGGGGCTCGAACCGGTCAAATGTGACAAAGAATAACGTGCCGTATTTTATGATGCAGATTGAAAGGGTTACTGATGAGGTTCATTTTTCTCTTAATAACAAATACAATCAAAATAACGGAAGGCTATGAAAATTGAAAACCAACAATTAAAACACACAAAAGAAAACAATATTCATTAATAAACTCACTAAAACCTTGCTAACTAAAGCAGTTATTCAAAATGAGCTCCGTTTTCTCGTATGCATAAATCTAATCTTTTTAGGAATTGACTTTTCGTAGCTCGTCGCAGTGAATTGTAATGAATATTTTCTTCGGTTTTTAATTCGGTTTTAATGCTTTTGTGTGTTTTAATTGTTGGTTTTCAATTTTCATGGCCTGGCCATGGTTTAAGTCCCGGCTCAGGCAAGCGATTTTTCATAAATCCATAAATGCAGAATTTATTGTTTTTAAAAACAAAGGAAAGTCTCCTTTACATAGAATGTGCTATTTACAATATTTAAGGTAGTTGCCATCCATGTGGCATTCGATCTTTCCGCCCTGTATAGTAAACATCAGAGGACTCGCATAATCTTTATATAATAATAGTACATTAGCATTACTGCAGAGGCCGTGAAGTAAGGGATCCAAGGAAGAGATTGCGGTAGACGGCAGAGTCGTAGACGAGGCCGGATAAAGCGAGTCCTGCAATCCCTGTTCCGGCCAAGGATTGCATAGTGCTTTTCTCAAACAATGTAAGAACATATTATAATTAAAATAATTTTAAACAAAAAAGAACCGACTTCACTAAGCATCCACCTTTCCAACACCAAATGCTCGAGCTGCTGTAAAAAATACTCAAATCACCATAGGTGTGCCTATAATAGTTGAAGAGTTCCCTCGATTTCTCCAGGATCCCATCACCAGATCCTGACATGGTTACAATGGGACCAACTGTGAAGTATACGCTTTCAAACAAAAAAATAATTTTCCAAATCGGTCCAGCCGTCTTCGAATAATCGGTGAACATACATAAAAAAAAAAATAGCAAAAAAGATCCCGACGAATTGATAACCTCCTCCTTCGAAATCTTGAAGTCGGTTGATAACTACTAAGTAATCAAGTAAATAAGTTTAAATTGCCGCCTTTTTTATTTTTTAAACTTGACATTTGAAAAAGCTATTCGAGCACCATGTTTAACCGCTTATAAATTTAGTACCATAGATTTTGTTTTTTCTTTTTTAATTTTAATGTCGCGAGTATGCTTACAGAGAGAGTGGTCGTTGGCTGTATGTAATATTTCCTTTGTCAGTCTAACCTTAGTGAGCAAATTTAAAAAGTTAGAGCAGCGGACAATAATGTACGTTTCATACTAACTCCCGGCCAAGAAGTAATGTAAGGAGCCATAAATGAGCAACTTCATGTCTTCATTTCGTGACATTAACGTATAAATAAAAGAAGAAGTCCTGATCTACCAATGGAAATCATCATCCTCTTAGCGTTTGTCCCGGCTTTGCGAACTAATCACATGAATTGGCATAGACACTAGTTTTTATAAAAGCAACTACCATCTGACCTTCCAACCCAGAGGAGAAACTACGCCTTATTGGGATTAGTTCCGGTTTCCGCGGGACGTTTTCCTTCACCGAAGAGCGACTGATAAATATCGACCGATAATTCGTACATAAGTTCCGAAAATCTCAGTGGTACAAAGACGGGATTCGATCCCGAGACCTCCAGATTGAAAGTCGGACGTATTATCGCCAGGATACCAGCGCTTATAAGAATGGAAATTGTATTAAATAGCAATCCGTTTTTGTACCGAATTTACATTGCATTGAAACTAAAAAAAATATACATACTTGGAAAGTAAATTCCCTGGAACGGAAATGAATGACATTTGGATCCATAAAGATAAATATAACTCACTATCAGAGCATGAAAAAAAGACATTTAATTACATGTATCGAGTGCTGACCCTAAAAAATATTATAACCATTTACCTACAAAACAAATTAGTGGCACACAAAACTCACCTGTAGTTAAAATTTGATTAACATTTGCTTTATATTTATTGATTAAACTGGCTATGCTATGACTATGATATATGATCACATTGATCACGGGCAGACGGACATGACGAGATAAGGATTCCGTTTTTCCATCTTGGCGACGGAATTCTAAAAAGCATTTGTATTTTAAAAAAGTATTTTGAAAATACCTATTTTGTATTTAGTATTTAAAATACAAGTTTGCTAAGTATTTTGTATTTTGCATTTGAAATAGTAAACCATGCAAGTATTTTGCATTTTGTATTTAAATACTTTTTCTAAATCATTTTGCAGATCTCTGTCTACCATCAACGCACAGCCGAAACTACTGGAACTAGAAACTTCAAATTTGGTCCAGAGCTTACTTTTATGACGTATGCAAGGGATAAGACGGGATTTTTGGAAATTGCACCCCTAAGGGGATCAAATAGGGGTGCAAAGTTTGTATGGGAGAATATTTTTTTATTAGCTGAAGACTTAAAAATTAAAAAAAGGTTACGAACTTAAATCCAAAGAAAGTGTTTTCAGCGTTTTGCAAAATTCTAACCCTAAGAGGGTAAAATAGGGGTGCAAAGTTTGTATGCGAGAAACTTCTGTTTCGGTCTCATCATAAATATGTTTTTGCCGTTGATTGTATTCCATTAAGTAGAGAAAATGAACGTATTTAAAACATTTACATTTAGATTACATATTGACCCCGTAGGATGTTAATTATTTTTCATCTTTCGGTATTAGTAGGTACCTATAATAATATTTGTTTGTTGAAATAGATTTTTTTTACCATACGTTGTTAGGAAGATGTTTTCCGACCACGTAGATTTATTTGTAAGCTGCTGGAATTGTACAATATTCAACTTCAGTAATATATTAATTATGTACATAGATTTTTTCCGTGTTCCGATACTTTTTCATTTATTAGGTACACTACTCCACATTAGATGGCGTTAGAGGTTCTGCTGAAATTAAAAAAATATAGCCGTACCTTTTGACTTTTGCTGTAGTCGGGTAAAAAGATGTATTTACTAAATTAAATAAGACCCGTTCATCCTGAACTACATTATAAGCAGACAACACTAAAAATAAAAACAAATCCACCAATAGATATGGCGCTGTGCCATGAAGATAAATGGCGCTATTAAGATTTTTTCTGAGTTAGTTGGGTTACTTGGGTTAAAGAGAAATTATTCTAAATGCGTCTTTTGTTTTTCTGAATTTGGTGTCGTTTGAGTATTGAGTTATTTGTTAGGTTGTTTCTAAAAATAAATATTGATTGGTTGTTCTGTCTGGTCTGGTCTTAAAATTTAATGAAAAATACGGAATATTAAAATACATACAGCAAAAAAAAAAATTATAAGCAAAGTACCTGCCTATCTTAAAGTTCTTTACGATTGTCTTAGTCGAGTTGTAATTTTTAATTGCATTAGCGTAGCGTTAAAAAATGATTAACTACTGAATCTAGAAAGTTCTGCAAATTACAATTTGCAGGACGAGTTAAATTTACAATTTGTACAACTAACCAGAAGCGATTTTGAATAATTCAACCCCTTGAAAAAAGGGGTTAAAAGTTTGTATGGGTGGGGTTTAAAATTTAGAGTTAGAGATTTGAAACTTCACACGTTTACTAATAATTGAAAAACAATAAAAGTAATTTCAGCGTTTTCAAAATTCAACCTCTAACAGGGTAAAAAGGGGTAAAAAGTTTTTATAGAATTTTTTTTTTTTGTCTTTGCCTTGAAAGTTCGTTTGTAAGCTACTAACTTTAAAGCAAAAAAATCTGACCAAGTCCGAGTCGGAACTCGGGACACCAAGTGTTTCGTACCACAAGGTTAACAAATAATCCTCACCGTGTGACCTTAAGAGGGTTTTTATGTTATACTAGCTGTACCCGAGGCTTCGCTCACGTGCGTTTTAGTAGGGTCTTACCACTTTTCGTTACCTTCAACAGTCCATTGCTAAAAGTTGCCTACGCATTCAACATGTCAAAAAGTCAGTGCAGCAGTTTACTGACGCAGCAGCAGCAGAGACTAAGAGCGAAATCAATGATCAAGGGAAGCGTAAAGGTTGTCTGGAAGAGATCGCTTTTTAGCGATAAGACCGCCAATTGTTTTACCTCTGATTATTCTGTTTGTAACTTGTATTTTATGTGTTTCTTTATTTTGAGGTGTGCAATAAAGAGTATTTGTGTTATGTTATGTTATGTTATGAGCGGAAAGATCTGCCGAGCTGAAGGCAGAGCTCCCCGTATAGCCGAACGCCTGAAGCGTCGTAGTAGAAAATGCCTCTGCAGTAGCTGGACAGAGATCGAACACAAATTAATGATGAATGTCATCAAGTGAACCGGAGCGTGGACAGCCCGACATTAAGGCAGCATTTTCACTGAGGCGAAGATGAGAGGAAACGTGCGAGAACCAACCAATAGCTTTGTACTTTAAGGCTGCGTTTCCACCTGAGATGAGCGAGGATGCGTTGCGAAGAATGTGTTTGTAAAGAACCAACTCTAGAGCTTAGCTGCGCTGTACGAGGACAAACAAATGAAGCGATTCTATTGGTGCTTCACAAACACATTCCTCGCAACGCATCTTCCCTCATCTCTGGTGGAAACGCAGCCTAACTAAGACACGTGACCGTGAATAATGCATTGCTATTGGTCGATTCCCGCTATCTTTTCGTGCCCCCCTCTTGGGCTTATCACACAGTTAACTTTATCGATACTCGTTTGGCTCCTGTCTTAAACATTTATCCTAACCATTTATGGAATGAAAACAAATCGTTTAGTGTGTCTTTTCTTTGTGCGGGGGGCTCCGCCCCCCAAGCCCCCCTTTTTACCTCCTGAAATGCAGTAAATTCTGTCAACATTCTTTTTCTCCCGTCTTAAACATTCAACCTAACCATTTTTGGTATGTATTAATATCGTTCAGTGTGTTTTTTCTTTGTGCGGGGGGCTCCGCCCCCAGAGCCCCCCTCTTACACTTGTCACTCAGTTAACTTTATCGATACTCGTTTTGGTCCCGTCTTAAACATTAAACCTAACCATTTATGGTATGAATACAAATCGATAAGTGTGTCCTTTCTTTGTGCGGGGGGCTCCGCCCCCCGAGCCCCACTTTTACCTCCTGCCATGTAGTAAACTCTGTGAACAACCTTTTTCTCCCGTCTTAAACATTCAACATAACCATTTTTGGTATGAATTAATATCGTTTAGGGTATTTTTTCTTTGTGCGGGGGGCTCCGCCCCCCGAGCCCACCTCTTACACTTGTCACTCAGTTAACTTTATCGATACTCGTTTTGCTCCAGTCTTAAACATTAAACCTAACCATTTATGGTATGAATACAAATCGATTAATGTGTCTTTATGCGAGGCGCTCCGCCCCCCGAGCCCTCCTTTTACCTCCTGACTGTAGTAAACTCTGTCAACAGTCTTTTTCTCTCGTCTTAAACATTCAACCTAACCAGTTTTGATGTGAATTAATATCGTTCAGTGTATTGTTTCTTTGTGCAGGGGGGCTCCGCCCACCGAGCCCCCCTCTTACGCTTGTCACTCGGTTAACTTTATCGATGCTCGTTCTGCTCCCGTCTTAAACATTAAACCTAAACATTTATGGTTTGAATATAAATCAATTAGTGTGTCTTTTCTTTGTAAGGGGGGCTCCTCCCCCCGAGCCCCCCTTTTACCTCCTGACATGTAGTAAACTCTGTCAACAATCTTTTTCTCCCGTCTTAAACATTTAACCTAACCATTTTTGGTATGAATTAATATCGTTCAGTGTATTTGTCTTGACAGCGAAGCCCCCCCTCCGACCTTTGACGAAGTTTATCAAGCGATTCTGCGTCTCAAGAACAACAAGGCTCCTGGAATTGATGGCCTGCCATCAGAAATATGGAAAAGCTGTGGCGGCATTGTACAGACTAAAATTTACGAACTTGTGCTTAAGATATGGCAACTAGAGGAACAACCGCAGGATTGGAATATGGGCGTCATCTGTCCTGTGCACAAAAAAGGCTCCAAAAAGAAGTGCACCAACTACCGAGGCATCGCTCTTCTTACAACGGCGTACAAAATCTTCTCTAACGTGCTGCTTAAGAGGCTGGAACCACATGCTGAAAGAATCCTTGGGGATTACCAATGTGGTTTCCGCAGAAATCGCAACGCGATAGACCAGATTTTCCTGCTGAGACTGCTCATGCAAAAAAGATGGGAGTACGCACAGAGCATCCACTCTTTGTTTGTGGACTTCACAAAGGCCTACGACAGCATAGATCGGGGGACCCTATATTCCATTCTCGTGAATTTTAACATCCCTAGGAAACTAGTGGCTATAATTGCTACAGCCACGAAAAATAGTACAATGCGCGTCAAGGTGGGTGGAGAGCTCTCGGAAGAATTCCCGGTGATGACTGGCCTAAAGCAAGGAGATGCCTTATCACCAGTGTTTTTCAACCTAGCTGTCGCGAACATCGCGAAGCAGTTCGTGCTTGCCGGTTTTTCGGATAGATGGCGGTAGCAGTCACGTTCGATCTCAATATCGCTTTTAGTATGGACGGATTTTTTGAGAGGGGTTGTAGGGTAGATACAGGGACGACGGGAGGAGAGAAGGTTGCGCGCGAACAAATCAATGGTGAGCGCTTTAATACTTATCTTTCTACTCGAATCAGTTCATGGACGTTCTTACTGTGTTATTATGATGATCATGTGTCTTGTGTTATTTACCAGCGTGTATCAGTGCTCAGAGAGATCTTTGATCCCAGTGAGTTGTCAATGGTTATGAACTCAGGGTAACCATAGTGTGAGTAACGGGGTCGCTGTAAGGGGAGGTGGAGGCGACTATTTAGCCCGAGATACCAGATGGATAATCACGGGAGGCTCATAGGCCGTAGGAGTAATCAAAGGAGATATCGTCAGCTCACACCATCAACGTCCAGGCCGTGTCTACGTATAGTATCTGCGTGTCCGTTAACATATTTACATCATTCGTATTCTCTAGTCAGTAAACTCATCGGCTCAGTATACCAGAAAAACATGGTGAAGCTGACGACACTAGCCCTTGAACATGTCGTCAGGAAAGTTATAGCACTGGACGTAGGTGTTGAGTTGAGCGGCAGGCACAAGGTGATAGGGTACGCAGATGACCTTGCTTTATTAGGGGAAAGCCGGGAAGAGGTGGCCGGAGCGGCGGGGGTGTTGGAGCAGGAGGCGTCCAAGATAGGTCTCAGGATCAATCAAGCTAAAACTGAATACCTCCACATGAAACGATACAAAAATACACGGGCTCAGCGTGTTAGTCTTCATGTTGGAGGTACCGTCTACAAGGGAGTTGACAAATTCCGGTATCTTGGTTGCACCATAACCGACACTAACACCAGAGAGGAGGAAATTAACATCCGCGTTCAAAACACCCTGAGATGCAGTGCAGCCCTCCACAAGGTGTTGGTGTCCAGGCTTCTCAGTAGGAATACAAAGTTAAGGATCTACAAAACGGTCATAAGACCTATCCTTATGTATGGCTGTGAGGCCTGGACACTGACACAAAAAGAGGAAAGTCGGCTCCTTGTAGCGGAAAGGAAGGTTTTGCGTAAGATCCTGGGACCTGTCAAGAGAGACGACGGCACATGGAGGGTCCGTAAGAACATAGAGATCCAGGAGCTGGTGGCTGAACCCAACATCATCGGCGTGACGAAATCACACAGACTTCGATGGTTCGGTCACTTACTCCGAATGGGAGAGGATCGTGCTGCCAAGAGAGCGTACGTGGGACGACCGACTGGTCGCCGCCCAGTTGGGCGACCCAGATACCGCTGGGAGGACAGTGTGCAGGCGGATCTGCGTCTTCTCCAAGTCAGTGACTGGCAAGAAGCTGCGCACGATCGGGACAGATGGCGTGCTCTCGTTTCGGAGGCCAAGACCCTCTTTGGGTCCCTGAGCCAAATTAGTTAGTTGGTTAGTTAGTATTTGTCTTTGTGCGAGCCCCCCTCTTACGCTTGTCACTCAGTTAACTTTATCGATACTCGTTTTGCTCCCGTCTTAAACATTAAACCTAACAATTTATGGTATGAATACAAACCGATTAGTGTGTCTTTTCTTTGTGCGGGGGGCTCCGCCCCCCGAGCCCCCCTTTTAGCACCTGACATGTAGTAAACTCTGCCAACAGTCTTTTTCTCTCGTCTTAAACATTCAACCTAACCATTTTTGGTATGAATTAATATCGTTCAGTGTATTTTTTCTTTGTGCGGGGGTGAGATATGTTGATAGTTGGAGGGTCGAAATGGAGTAATTAAGTAAAACCAGTCATTATCGAAGATGTGTTGTATTGTCGGTATCCAATATATAAGAGAGTCAACAAAATTAAACATACCTTATTTATATGTTAATATTGCTTACATGCTATTTTATTCAACCACGTGTGTCACATTATGTCGCAGGCAGTAACGTGAAGTTACTGTTAATATGTCAATTAGGGATATACTACATCTCCCCCGGAAAGTTACCCTTCACCCCCACAAAGGAAAAAAAATGTGACATACGCAGTTGCATTAACATTTTTTTTTTACTAAATATATGTAATATGTATAATTACTACTAAACATTCTTAATTTTTAAATTACAGCTTAGTGTTATTCTTATGAGTTATATAAATCTGATTATTCTTAGGAATCTTAACATTAGGTGACATATCCTCTATTACTTCATAAGGTCCATTATATACACAATCTAATTTATAACCTACTTGGTTTTTTAAAACTTTTTTACTTGACAATAAATTATTTCTAGCTTCTGACTGTGCTCTTTGTAACCTATACTTAAATTCTTTAGGATAGTCGTCATAGTTATAGAGAGGGTCGACAGAAGAAATTAAATTATTTGGCAATCGACAGTGTTTGCCGAATACTAACTCGTATGGCGTATATTGCGTCTCCGAATGCACGGTGGTATTATACGAAAAACTCCAATAACTTAACCAGCTACTCCAGTCGGTGCTGTTGTCACTACATTAAATCCTAAAATAAGCTCCTAGGTTTTTGTGCGTGTTTTCTAGTGCACCTATGGTTTCGTGGTGATAAGCGGTCGAGTGTAGCTTATTGACGCCTAATAATTTACAAATATCGCTAAATACGCTGGACATAAATTCGGTACCCTGATCCGTTATGACGTCGGTTGGTACTCCATATCTTAAAATAAAATTATTTACAAACGCCTTACTTACAGATTCAGTATCTTTTCTTTCTAAGGGGTATGCCTCTACGAACTTTGTGAGTTCACACTGAATTGTTAATACGTACTTATAGTTATAATTATCTAATTCTAAAGGTGCAAGAATATCTAAAGAAACTCTTTCGAAAGATGAGCTTGGTGTCGAAGTTATCACCATTGGTTCCTTAATGTATTTATTAGTGTGTTTGTTGTACTGACAATGTGCACATTTCTTTACATATTCGTATACATCGTGGCTCATTCTTGGCCAGAAGTAGTGACGTTTAATATTATTAAGCATTCTATTAACCCCCGCAAGGCCACTTGTGGGTAATAGATGAAAATCGTTTAAAATAACTCTTATTTCGTCTTTATCATATACTTTTGTAACACCTTTTGTTACTAGGATCCTAGGAATATCACTTGTATAGCTAGCTAAAAATGCATTTACTTCTTGTGCATTTTGATTATTTTTTATTATAATAACTTCACTTATGCTTTGCTCCTTGCATAATATTTCTAATTCCCTCGCTAACACGCCTACGGTAGATAACGATCGGGTTGTTAGATATATGCATGATTTGCTTGGTACGTACACAAAACTTCATTTCAAAAAACACATGGCCAATAACTCCAAGTCAATGATTGGGTATCGAGTTTCAGCTGGCTTAAGGTTTCGACTTGCATATGCGACTACTTTTCCGTTAGAATTTGATAATAGCGCACCTAATCCTATTTTTGATGCATCCGTATGTAAAATAAAAGTATTATTTTCTGAAAAATCTGGATAATCTAAGACTTGTGGACTTGTAAGTATATTTTTTAATTTTAAAAATGCTGTTTCACACTCTGGGGTCCAATTGAAAACTGCGTTTTTCTTGGAAAGTTGGTTCAATGGATAAGCTATGTTCGCGAAATTAGGAATAAACCGTCTGTAATAATTGGCAAATGCAACGAATCTTTTGACCTCATCTGTATTCGTTGGCCGTGGGTATTTCTTTAATGCGTCCACTTTTGCTGGGTCAGGCTCTACACCCTTTGAAGTAATTTTATGCCCTAAGTACATTATGTCTTTACGTAAAAATTCACATTTTAATGGATTTAGTTTAAGATTAGTACTTCTCAATCGTTCTAACACTCGAATGAGGTTATGGTTATGTGACGTCATGGAATTTCCTATGACAATACAATCGTCTAAGTATATAAAACATTGTTTATAATTTAAGCCGGACATGGCTATGGTCATGAGTCTAGAGAAAACACTAGGCGATGTCCGTAATCCCATTGGACATCTTTTCATCCTATACATTTTATCGGTTGTAAACGCGGTGTATTTTCGGGATTCTTTGTCTAAAGCTAATTGGTAATAACCTTGGGAAAGATCAAGCTTTGAGAAATATATGCTACCTGCTAGGGAATCTAATATTTCAGTAATGTTAGGCAACGGGAACTTATCATCCTGTATTTTATTATTTAGCTGTCTATAGTCAACAAGTAATCTCCATTTCTTTTCTCCTAACTTATCTGATTTTTTAGAGACAAGCAAAACTGGGCTGGACCACCCAGAAGTGGTCTCTTCAATTATATCGTTATCTAACATATCTTGAATCTGAGTTTGAAGTTCCTTACGTAAAGCGTGTGGTATCCTGTAAGGCTTTACATATACCGGGCTTGAATTTTCTTTTAACTTAATTTTGTGCTCTAATAAATTGGTTGTAGTTAGCTTGTCGCCGGGCAGATGAAATACATCTGCGTATTTTGCGCAAATTTGCTCTATACTTAACTGTTCCTCTTTGTTTAAGTAAGTATGTAAATTTAAAAGATCTACTAACGTAGTTACTCTATTGACACTAATTTTCCCTGAGTCAAAGTTGCAAATATCAAAATTACATAACCTGTTTACTTTTAAACTTGATAAATCTAAACTAACTGGCTTATTAGTCGTATTTAATATTCGTACTGGTATTTGACCTTTCTCCGGTCTTGAAATGACACCTGCTACGAAAACGCCTTCCTGCATTTCTTCCGCTAGCACTACACAGTCATCACTTAACTGTGACGCAATATGAGTCACAATTTCGCAGCGCGGTGGGATAGTATGGACATAATTATTCCTAGAATGAACCTTCATAGGTATCGAAACAGACTGACCTCTGTCCTCTAATGTCAGTGCATTGTTTTTATAGCTTATAGTTGCATTATATTATAACGCAAGAAAAATTTTTCTCCTAAAATTGCTTGAGCTGCGCATTGCATATTCTTAAAAACATGAAACTTTCCTTCGCAAATGAATCCGTTAAAGTTTAAGTCTAAACAAATATATCCTTCCGAAACTAAATCTCCACAAACTCCCTTAATAGTAATACTATGTCCTTGGACTTGTCTAAGAAGGTCAGGTTTGTTTTTCAAATATTCATACTTAATAGCACACAGACCTGGGAGTCTATTCGACATGGCATAACTGACAGTCGCATGCGAGACAACTATGATATCAGTGATATCATAGTTGAATATTTAATTTACTGACGTCAACGTCAAAACAATAAGATGGCGCAATAAGGTGAATCAACTGTCACAAAAGTGTGATATCATATCACACTTTTGTGACAGTTGATTCACCTAACCACCTACGTCAAAATCAACAGGTCTCGCTAGAGGAATTTCTCTATTGGCATGGGCGCCATCTTATTGTTTTGACGTTGACGTCAGTAAATTATGGGAATCCCACGTAAGGCATTTGTTTACCTCTAGTAGGTAAAGAGAGCCTTGAAGCATTTTATGAAAACTCATTTGAAAGCGACATCTCTGAATGTCTTCTGAAACTAAATACGTGTGTGAGTATGTGTGTAAATCATACGTGTATTTTCGTGCTACAATACTAGGCTAGAACTAGGGTAGTCTACATAGACGGCTTACAAGCATTTTTTTTAGATTTGACGATGCATTTTTGGGTGTAGCAACTATGACGAAACCTGTGCTTTGGGTAAATGTGACAAATATTACATATTGAATAAAAATGACTGGTATGAATGATTTTAAGATTTCTTGTAACCAATAAATGTTTTTTGTCACAAGAAATAAAACAATACATTGACTTGTAAACCGACCACGTAGATCCAATATTATGTAGAATAGGTTTAGTGTAAATAAATTATAATATCAAGAATACAACCTTGATATCTATCTCACGTGTTTATATCGAGACCCGAAAAAGTGAAAGATTACAAAATTATAACTAGTGTATGGTTAAAAAGTGGTATCTTGAGCGTTGCGGGGGGCACTAGAAGCTAACAAACTGCTGCCGAGAGTATTACAACATTGTTCACCACGCCACGGCAAAAAAATACAAGCTTAGGTAAATACATAAAACAAAACAAATTAATTCTGCCAAATATTTATGGTTCAAAATCATCGTTCTATAACGTAAAGTAATAACTGTTCTCCCTTGTGAAAAAAAAAACAATTTTACTGACGCTTTAAAAAAATCAAGATAGGCGGTGGTGCTGATGTGGTGAAAAAGCATTCATACACAAGAAAATAATTTTAATAAGAAAACCTAACTACTAATAATATAATTATTTAATTTTGCAATGTTTCTGTCTGTTTTAATACCTACTTATAGTGCTGCAGTCTTTGTTACGTCAACGTCTATGGAAAGTTTGAGGCATTTCAAAAACATCAGAAAATAAATTAAATTCGAGAAATAAATGAATCTTACACAAATCGAACTAGGCCCACAGTAAGCTCAATAAGGCTTGTGTTATGGGTACTAGACGATATATATACACGGTGTAACATGAGGAAACCGAATAATTTTAACAGCGTATTCCTGATCATAATTGGAGACTAAAATGTCGTATAAACTTTTCTGGATTTCGCCAAAAAAAAAAATTTTTTTTGCTCTTTTTTCGATTTTTAGAATGCTTTTGAACATAAAAACAAAAATATTATTAGTAAAACTGTCGATTAAAATAAATGAGTACATTTTTTTCCGTAAAAAAATAGCTTACGTAAAGTATTCCTTGGCACTTTGATATTTGTCAATAAGAATGTCTAGACTAGACCCCATAAAAGGTGAAATCGCCATCGAAAAAGCGTTTTACACTGAGTCACATTAAAAAATGTTTTTTTATTTAAGTGGTAGTAACTCTGAAACTAGGCGAATTCCAGAAAAGTTTATACGACATTTTAGTCTCCAATTATGATCAGGAATACGCTGTTAAAATTATTCGGTTTTCTCATGTTACACCGTGTATATATTAGATAAATATGGATAAAAACTTAAATACATAGAAAACATCCATAACTCAGGAACAAATATCTGTGATAAACACACAAACAAATTCCCTCACCAGGATTCGAACCCGGGACCTCCTGCTTCGTAGGCAGGGTCTGTGGCCATCGTTGGGGATGAGACGACAGCCACAAGAGGTTTATATTATATGTTATATAGTATCTGCCTGTGGTTCATTAGACTAGCTGTAAAGATCTTAATATCCCGATAAGGAATCTATTGACTCTATTTGCTACACTCATATGCGTCAGCTCTATAGTGAGAATCCAATTCATACCTGCTCCTGTTTCTGTTGCTGTAGCTGTGAGGATCTCATCTGGGCGTGCCCCCAATGAATCCACAGCCTGTCACATATTCCACCTGTGAGGAAAAGTATTTTATGACCTTCTAGTCACTAAACATATTCCATAGACACATGAATGCTTTATCATTATCATATCAAATTCAACAATGAATAGAGATCCCACTTGTTCCTCTATTAGGAGATGGTAGTGTCACTGGAATTTACCTTTTTACGGACACTACCCGTAAGGGCCTTTGATCACTGGAATATACCATCTTATGGATCTGTCACTACTCGACACCCTGGTGAATCTCTATCCACTGTAATCTACATGGGAATGTACCGCTTATAGTAGATTACCTTCATAGTGGCCACGCCATAATACGTGCCACAGTCCTGGTGCCACACCAACCAGGACTCACTGTTCACGACCCGTCGATCGTGAGGTGCAGCGCTGTACCTAACAGTAAGGATCTTTCACCGGATCCTTCATTATCCCCGGGGCTGACCCACTGAGACGTTTTGGTGGATGACTGTCTCCGTACTTTCCCAGGGATATCATTATTACAAACATAGCATTCGATACATGATACACTCAAGTCTTCGTATCATTAAATCACATTATCAGTATAAAATATATCCAGATTGATATGATATATTCAGATGGTATAAGGAATGATTTTGTATAATTGTTTTCCTTATAGTTTTATGTTATTGCTTTGGAACCCTCTGTTCTCTTATATATATATACTTAGCTTTCAATTGGAGAGCATGAGGGCAGCGTGGCACATTCAGTTCACATTTATTTACTTAGCACTTTGCACAATAAAGAAATACTTTTGATCAAACGATGTTTTCTTATTCAAGTCATGACAAGTAGGATTAAAGTTCGTCTTACCATAGACAAAACGGAAAGGTGTCAGCGGGCCAGAAGTTGTGTTGCCAGGATTCGCGTAAAGTCGCGACACACCCGACGAGGAAGATTTAATTTGATGTTAAGGTGAGCATAAGGTGGCGGGTCCAATTCTTAATTCTTTCCATAGCTTGAACCGCCGCTGCTCTCTTCTGCCTCTCATTGCCAGCAATATCAGCTGTCGTTTCCTCTCGGTCTATTCTAGGGTTGGTCTCATCCAATTTTTCATTACTCTCTATTGAGTCCTTTATGTGTTCTTCAGAATTCTCATTCTGTTCATTTTCTTCTAATTCTTCAAATACATTGTCTTCGTTTAGCATATTTATGTCGTTGTCCATCTCTGTTCTTTCAATTGTATCTTTATGGTTCAGTTTCTCCTTCTCTATCTCAAATTGTGATAAATTTTGATCTCTACCCATTGATGTTGATAAATCTATATTCACTCTTGAATTTATCTCTTCATTGTTTAATGATTGTTCGATGAATGATTGATCTCTTTCGGATTCCTCCGATAATTGTAATTCTTCTGCTTCTAAAGGATATAAATGTGCAATAGACCTTGTGAATATTGCATTTCCCACTTTAACCTTTGCTACTCTACACTGCCCATCACTTCCTTTTAACAGTTCCGTAATATGTCCTACTTTCCAATTTGTTCTATTCTTGCTTTCACCCTTAATCTGTACTACATCACCAATACATGGTGCAGTTTGAGCTTTAATTCTGGCTTGTTTTGTTACTGTTTCTGACAATAATTTAAACTGTAGCGCGTTATCTGATATCATTAATGAAGGAATGCCTCTTTCAGCAACAAATCTTCTGAATGCTAGTGCACATTCATCCGTGGTCATATCTTTTACTATTTCTAGATGTATAGCTCTTATCACTAAGCATGTAAATAAACATATCCATCTCTTTTCCTTTTTTGTATCGGATTTCACGAACATGGGTCCGAAGTAATCCATTCCGACGTAAGTAAATGGTCTCTCGTATCTTACTCTCTCTGTGGGTAAAGCAGGTGTATCCGGCAAGGTATATGCTCCACCACCGTGTTTCACACATTGTGGGCATCTGTTTAAGATCTTTTGAACTTGTGTTCTTCCTTGCGGAATCCAAAACCGTTGTCTTACTTTACTTAGCGTATGTGGTACTCCGACGTGGTAATTTTCTTCATGTATTCTTTTGATGACATTGTTTGTGAAATCACAATCTTTAGGTGGTAGAATAGGATGTTTCGCTTCATATAACAAATCCGAATGTGTTAGACGTCCTTCAGATCTAAGTATACCATCTATATCCTTGAATAATCCTAGGTTTCTGGTAAGGTGTGTTCTTTTACCTTCAGTCTCTTCTGGGAAGTATTGTCTTTGTAGTTTTATTATTTCTTGTACTTCTGATGTTATTTTATTGTTCGAAGTTGTAGATGTATCTGATTTGTCTTGCATGTAACTTTCACTTGCAACTTTGATAGTTCTATCTTCTTTCGAGAGACCCTCCCGCGTCAAAAGAACACTTTGAAACTCTGGTACGTTAGGCCAGGTAATCTGATCTTGCAACAAGAATGTCGGACCATTCAACCATAAGTCCAGTTCTTCGCTTACTTTGAGTGGTCTTGTTGCTACGTCAGCAGGATTTGACGTAGATGGAACGTACTTGATGTCTAGGTTTTTATTACGTCTAATCTCTTCTATTCGTCTGGCTACAAATGGCACCAACAGTTTGTTTGACTGATACCAACTTATTACTATTTGGCTATCGCACCACAGTATCTGTTTTGTTATATTCACTGGAAGATATTTAGCCACGTATTGAAGTAGTCTGTTTCCTATTAATACTCCCAACAGTTCTAAGCGTGGTATTTTTAAATTGTCTTGATCTTTAATAGGAATCTTGACTTGCCTATTATGAACTTCAGGTTGTTTCCTTGTAGCAAGTAAACTACAGCCGCGTATGCTAGTATTGAAGAATCGGTAAAGCAGTGAAGTTCACAATCTTTGTTATTTGCGATATTCCTTGGCAGACAAATGTCTTTAACTGAATCTAAACCTTTTAAAATATTCTTCCACTTTTCTATTTCTTCATTTGACAAAGGTGTATCCCATTTCTTATTTTCCTTCCACAGTGTTTGTAGAAACAATTTGGCAGGTAAAATTATTGGTGCTGCAAATCCACAAGGATCATAAATTGACGCTATGGTCTTCAACACTCCTCTCTTGGTGAATGTATTATCCATCGACTTTACTCTCATTTGAAGTGTATCCTTCTCAAGATTCCAATCCAGTCCTAATGTTTTTACTGTACCATCTTTGTTAATGTCTGGAATAACTTTTGTAAGGTCTCTGCAGTTGGTACTCCATTCTCTTATGTTCATTGAAATGTGTTTAAATGCTGCCTTGCATTCTTTATACATTTGAGTAGCTTCTTGGTTGCTATTCGTTCCCGTCAATAAGTTGTCAACGTATATATCATTTGCTAGATTTTTCACATGTTCAGACTCTGAATTCATCAGGTGATGTTTTATTGTCGCGTTTAGCAAGTAAGGAGAGGAAATTATTCCGAAAGGTACTCTGGTAAATCTGTAGACTATTATATTTTCCATAGTAGCTGGTTTAAAGATATCTTTAAGCCACAAAAATCTAGTAACATCTCGATCCTTTATGTGCAATCCGACTTGCAAGAAAGCTTTTTCTACGTCCGCAGTCATTCCTATTTTATGACATCTAAATTTAACCAAGAGTCCTGTAAGATCCTCTAACATCATCGGTCCTCGATACAAACATTCATTCAGGCTTTTATGGTCTTTTACCTTAGCTGAAGCATCGTATACGATCCGAAGAGCCTTTTCTGAAGAAGAAATTCCATGATGTGGTAAAAAGTGTATCGGGTGATCCACCTCATTATTGTCGTCGACAATCTCTACGATACCTTTATCTAATTGATCATTTAAAGTTTGTTCATAAATCAGTAAAGTTTCTTCGTCTATCCTCTTCAGCAGACTTACTAAACGACCATAAGCTAGTCCAAAGTTTGATGGTAAATCAGGAGGATATTCGTTCCATGGCCAACTCACGACATACCGGTTGTCTTCCATGGTTGTAGTCTCATTGAAATTTCTTATCGCATCTTCATCTCGGTTTGAATTAGGTGAGTCTGTAATTCCAATAGACTCTAATTCCCACAGATTCTTAACATTTCCCATATCCAAAGGTAGATCAGGTTCAGTTAATTTATTTCCATAGGATGTTTGGAAATATGTGAGAACAGTAAGGTCATCGTTCCTTTGATCACTCGGTTTGCCTGACAATATCCATCCAAATTCCGAATCTACGAGATATAAGTTTTCTTTAAGTTCTACTTTCTCAGTACACATCAATGAGTGATAGTAGTCGTTCCCAATCAAAATGTCAACACGATCTGACAAAGAGTTGTCATCAGCTAAAACGATATTTTGGTCATATTCTTTAATATATCCTAGTAGTTCTTCTCTAGGATAAGAAACACCTTGTGTAATCATAGGTACAACATTGGCAAATAGCAATTTCAACTTGTCTTCCTTTGTTTTTAGACATATTCTGACTAAACTACTCTTTATTTCTTTAGGTTTGTCTGTTCCGAATGTGAAAACAAAAAGATGATCTTCTTCTTCCACTTCAAGTTTTAAATCTTTGGCAACCTTTGAAGTAACATAGCTTCTTTGAGAACCACAGTCCAACAGAAGACGACACTTCTTTGCGACTCTGTTTCTTCCAATGACATCAATCACAGCTGTTTGTAAAACAGTCGAACCATCTCCAAGTGCATGTAGTGTGTTCGCAGATTTGATATTAGTGGGCGTGGACAATTTCATAGGGCACAAGGCTCTGTTATGTTTATTCTCTGTCTGGCAATAAATACAGATTATCTTCCTTTGACAATTCCTTATTGGATGTCCTTCTGCTAGACATAGATAACAACGATTTCTTAATTTCTTTCTTCTTTCTTCTAGTGTTTTTACTACCATACATTGATCGTTGTAGTGACCACTGCCACAAAAGATACAATGCATTTTCCTTTTCTTTTGTTCAGGCCGAGTATTAAATTCTTCATACTTTGTTTCATAAGGTCTCTTCCTTGGAGTAAATGTTCGAGTGAACGTCGAAGTACTATATTTGTTTTTTCCAAATCTTGTGTTATCTATAACAGGTTGAAATCTGGATTTGTTGAAAATTCTTCTTTTCTTCACATCCCTTGTGTGTAAGACTTCTGTGGTATATTGGTTTTCTACAACCTTCTCCTTTTCCTTGTAACCTTTAGCCTCTTCTCTCGCAGAGATGACTATGTTAAGTTGTCTTCTTAATTGAAGGATTGAGTCAGAAGCACCTTTGAGCTTGACTTCGTATACAATGTCTTCGGGAAATTTCTCCATTATCAGGAATCTTAAGTGATTGTGGTTAGTGTCCTCACCTAATGATTGTAAAACTCGCAGATGTCTCTCGATTTCATCGAGTGTCTTACGACATTCTTCAATTTTAACAGCTTGTTTAACTTTATAAAGCGTTGCATAGTGAACATCCACCACCTGGTCCTTTCTACCATATCTCTCTTTGAGTATGTCAACAGCAATCTGATAACTATCGTTTGTAGTTTCCAAACCATCAATCATAGTTTTAGGTTCACCTTCTAGAGATGCCTTTAGATATAGTAACTTGTCCACATGACACAAGTCACGTTGTCCTATGCTTGATTGAAATTGATCCCAGAAAGGATACCAGCTTAGTACGTCGCCTTTAAATTTCTGTAATTGTAGTTCGGGCAATTTACTTCGTTTTATACAGGAATTAATTTCGTTAACTTTGGGCTCTTTGTTAAATTGTTGAATCCGGGCATTTATTTCAGCTAATGTCTCTTCACCTTTCAGTTGAACAGTAGTCAAATCAGAGATCTCGTCAGCATTTGGGTTTTGAGATTTATTAAAATATTGATAAAGATCAGCATTGAACCTTGAAAGCATTGATTGTAATTTAGATGCATTGATAGCACTCTGTTCTAATTGAACGTTAGTCCACGGTTGTTGTTTGCATAAAGTTTGAGCACCCAAGACTAATGTTTCTATATTATCAGCAAATTGTGACAGCCTCACTAGCAATATTTCTTCCATTTTAATTTATTCTGTAATATTAGTCATGTAACTTTGAAATATAGGTAATATAAGAAATAAATACTTGACCGAGTACTCATCGATACTTATTGACCATTATTATTAAGTTTTCCGACATGGAACTATCATAATCTCATATCTAATTATGTCCACCAATCAATAATTAAATAGATTTAATTTCTCTATTAAAAGTTTAAGAACCATTGTTTAAATACCAAGTTTTGTTTCAAACATTGAAATGTGTAAAGAAATATATAATAATATCCGTGTGAAATGGATAATTGATGTGAATTTTAAAGTCACTATGAGAGACACTATGTATATCTGTATAATTGAAACTTATGGTCATTACATAAAGAAACATTTAATTAATAGTTGAATAAATTCAGAACTTTTCTTCATGTCAATTGTACATACATGTTGACGTATTTGTCATTTTATTTGTCTTTATTAATATGTAATTATTTTTGTTGCTATGTCAAAGTTTCTACATACCTGAATTCTAAATACTGATGAAATTCTTATCAGACTTCAATTATTGTTTGCACAATGGCTATCTGTATGATTGAGATTCTTCAGGTAACCAAATTGTGATGATACCTAAGATACAACAAAGAGATTCCGTAATGTAACTTCACATACAGAATAACAACACAATTTCAACAGTGTAAGTAAACGCATGACGCATATAAGTGTAACTCGTTTGTGTTTGTAGGTTTTATTTGTTTCCCTTAAATGTTAGTTTTCCAATTGGAAGAAAATAAATTCCTTATCTCAGGATGAAGTATGTAATTTATGGATGTAGGTGGGTGTAATACAACCCATCCACATCACAGATTAGTTGCTTAATTCTATGTTTTCATTTATTTCATACCCATGTGTAGCCGCCATTGCAAATGTTCATTTCTGCTTCATACAGTCTTATTTTTTCCACATACACAGTTTTGTTAGTATTTGTGAACACTTACCAATCTTGTTCACCTTTCTTTAATTGATTACTCACTGTACTATCAGTTTACCGCTTCCAAAACAAATGCCACTTGTTGATCAACAATAAATGTGCGCGTCTCCATACGAGCGTCCGCCACGAGAAGAAATAATGATAACCCGACTTTGTAAAAGAGACCTCAAAGTAACTTCCGCATCCTCTTGCACAGATGACATATTTGACTGATTGAACGAATGGATTCGTTCCGTCATAGATATCATTCTCAACTCGAGCATAGCTCTAGAGTCTTTATGATATGTTTCTCTTTCTCACTTGTTGGCAGTTGTCTATTACCGTCTCGCTCAGATATGATACTGTCAATTTAGATGTCTACTCTATGTTCCTTAGATCGCGTTCCGTATTATACGACCATTTTCTGAAGACATAAAGTTTTCATAGACCTGTCCTGACGCAACTTTATCAAGCCTCTGGCCGCCATTGACATCCTTTACCCTTTTTATCGTTTAATTAATTTGAAGTGACACTTAAATCGTTATTGATAAATCAAATCATTACGAATAATTAAGTAATGATTTTTACTACCATCTGAATATAGTTACAACACATTTATTAGCATAATCTTATTAACTAAGACGCCTTCAATCACGCCGCTCTCCAACAGATGTCACCTCCAGTCCTTAAATTCACAATAATTTTGCAATTCTCAAATTTGTGTGTGCATACAATATTAATTGTGCTTATAATTTTTCATATGAACAGCCATATAAATTGGATCTCTCACAAGAACTGACACACTTATTCTGAAATGTAGTTTCATATTACTTGTGATACTCAAGCAGGTACATTTAAGGTAATGTTCAAAGTCAATTTAATTTTACTCTACAGCTAGTGATCCCAACAATACCCTCCCCAAGGTACCTATGAGATCCCAGCATCCTTACACCATTTTGTGGCCATCGTTGGGGATGAGACGACAGCCACAAGAGGTTTATATTATATGTTATATAGTATCTGCCTGTGGTTCATTAGACTAGCTGTAAAGATCTTAATATCCCGATAAGGAATCTATTGACTCTATTTGCTACACTCATATGCGTCAGCTCTATAGTGAGAATCCAATTCATACCTGCTCCTGTTTCTGTTGCTGTAGCTGTGAGGATCTCATCTGGGCGTGCCCCCAATGAATCCACAGCCTGTCACATATTCCACCTGTGAGGAAAAGTATTTTATGACCTTCTAGTCACTAAACATATTCCATAGACACATGAATGCTTTATCATTATCATATCAAATTCAACAATGAATAGAGATCCCACTTGTTCCTCTATTAGGAGATGGTAGTGTCACTGGAATTTACCTTTTTACGGACACTACCCGTAAGGGCCTTTGATCACTGGAATATACCATCTTATGGATCTGTCACTACTCGACACCCTGGTGAATCTCTATCCACTGTAATCTACATGGGAATGTACCGCTTATAGTAGATTACCTTCATAGTGGCCACGCCATAATACGTGCCACAGTCCTGGTGCCACACCAACCAGGACTCACTGTTCACGACCCGTCGATCGTGAGGTGCAGCGCTGTACCTAACAGTAAGGATCTTTCACCGGATCCTTCATTATCCCCGGGGCTGACCCACTGAGACGTTTTGGTGGATGACTGTCTCCGTACTTTCCCAGGGATATCATTATTACAAACATAGCATTCGATACATGATACACTCAAGTCTTCGTATCATTAAATCACATTATCAGTATAAAATATATCCAGATTGATATGATATATTCAGATGGTATAAGGAATGATTTTGTATAATTGTTTTCCTTATAGTTTTATGTTATTGCTTTGGAACCCTCTGTTCTCTTATATATATATACTTAGCTTTCAATTGGAGAGCATGAGGGCAGCGTGGCACATTCAGTTCACATTTATTTACTTAGCACTTTGCACAATAAAGAAATACTTTTGATCAAACGATGTTTTCTTATTCAAGTCATGACAAGTAGGATTAAAGTTCGTCTTACCATAGACAAAACGGAAAGGTGTCAGCGGGCCAGAAGTTGTGTTGCCAGGATTCGCGTAAAGTCGCGACAGGGTCACTACCGACTGGGCTAGGAGGCCGTTATTTCTATCGGTAGCCTGGTAGTCAGTGTCTTAAAGGATTGTTTGACATTTGATACTTCACGCAGATAAACATAGTAGAAAAATGGAGCAACAGTATAGTAATTATCAAAACAAACTCTGGTAGCCTGGCGGCCAGACGCCCGACTTACGCTCTAAGGATCGCGGGTTCAAACTTGGCTCCTACTACTGCCTCCTAACTTAACTAAGGTTTTACACACTTCAAACAATTTTACACATATTCTTCATAGATTCTAATCTAATGTAAGACTCTTATATTACAAAGGTATTCCTAATCCTGAGAGTTGAGGATGTTATGGAAATATAAACATATCAGGTAAATAAATACAGTGCACAGTAGTACTAGTCATAATCCTCATGATTATAACTAATTGCCACTAACAAGACCCAAGTTTTGAATTACTATTTAGGAGACTCGGGATATGAAAACCAATGGGTCTTCACTTCAAAAAAGAAGTTGATGTTTACTGCAAGTAAATGTAATTGTGTATCTGGCTGACTTACGTGTAAGTTATATTCCAATATTATATCATATTATATTTCTTATGTAATGAATTGATATGGTTACACATGGCACTTTAAACTATACATACTTGTTTCTTTAAACATCGTTTTTTTTAAGGGTGTTCAGTTTTCAGCTGCTTTCGCCACCGCATCTGTATGTTTATTGGATCCGGTGAGGTGAGAAGCCGCCAGTGTGTCTACGCATGTAGTATCCCACATGCACATGTACATGGGGAATGGCTATACAGCCGCATACAGTCAAGGCGTAGGAGATTTATTGCCAGTGGCTTGCTTAATCTGAGGAAATCTACTCTAACATAGCATCCAAATTACACAAAATAATGCAGAGCACAGTGAATGCAGGGTACTGTAGAGATATTCCCAACAGCAGAGTGGAAGAACACCTACAACTCATCGCACTTTTTGATGTTTATCCATTCGCTCCTCGGCCAGATATCGACATTTCTTTTATGGCATGTTAATTGAACTTTAGGTTAAATAGGTAATGCCAATCATATTATATTTTAACAGTTATATATTTTTAATAAATACCTACAATTAATAATCATAAAAATTATAAATATTAATGTGCTCTCAGTGAAAATGTCTTAAAATCATATCAATTTTATAATTACTTCTAGAGGTATCTTACCTAGTTTGAATAGTCAGAAATCAACTTCGCGCAAAAGTTTCGTGGGGGCAATTACTAGAGGTCGCCTCCATCATTACTATCGGTAGCCTGGTAGTCAGTGCCTTAAAGGATTGTTTGACATCTGATACTTCACTACTTAAACATTATATATACTGGTGCCGGCTATACTGTAAATTTATCAAAAATCTAAAATTACCGGTCGGCTTCCATATAGCGTTGACAGCGTTGTAGAGCCCATCACGGAGATATTGAAAACATAAGTCTTAAAGGTCGTAAATGGGCGCTAGTATGTGTGGCGTCAAGTTGAAAATACAAAAAAAATACGTTAATTTATCGTTACGCTTAAATTTTGACACACGGCGAAGCCCACTTACTTAACCACCCACAAAATCTACATACTTACCAAATTTAAGGCCATTACGGTGGGCGTATAAGGTTTTAAGACCAGTTGAAATCGCAATTTGTTGAGCCTTAATTTATTTTTGAGCTTACTGCTCGAAATTTTTACAGAAGCTATAAGACCCGTTTAGTAAGAAAATACCAAATTTAAGACCATACCGGTGGGCGCATAAGGATTTAAGACCATTTTAAGAAATAGTCGGCTTCATAACATCAACTGTAAGACACTCCTCCGTCTACAGCTCAGCCAGCCTCGTAGGTAAAGTCACTAAAATCTTACAGGACCCCCACCCCCAAACCATGGAACTGTGGGCTTAGAGGAGGCCAAAAAAGCTTGGTGAAGTGGTTGGCGGGTCAGGATGTTTTTACCCATCCAAATTGCCATTGGAGCTGGGACGACGTATTGTGCCAAATTTCTTATGAGTCACTCACTCCTAAGCCGCAGCACTGGCTACCGGCTCACCCGTCACCAAACAGAAGGTTTGGTGACGGGAGGACAGCTTTTCCAGACACTGTCAGTAATAATGACATTATTTCTCTACTCATCTTGCTCATCCTTCATTCATATACATAGAAAAGGATGGGTACAGAAATATTGACATTATTACTGGATAGAAATAAGTCAAATAATAATTCAATTCAATTCAATTTCAATTCAAATCATTTATTTCAGGCAAAGCCCATAAAAGTGTTAGTAATTGAAACAAAAACATAAAAGTTGCTTATAGAACTAATGTTAATTAATACAAGTCATAAGAATAAACATATGTACAAAACACAGCACCGAGACATAACCGGATGAGCATTCATCTTTTTTAAGTTACAAAAATAATATATTTGATTCGTTTTCAGATCATTAGTTGAGGTATGTATGATAACAATAAAATAAAATAATAACAATGAAAATTAATTTGATTTGATATGTCAATATGAGTAAATTTTATAAAAATGTCAAATGGAGTAAATAAATAAAAATGTCAAATTGAATAAATTAGATTATTAAATAATAATTGGAAAAAAATAATAATACATTAATTTAATTTAATTTCATTCAAATAATAATCAAAAAACACATCACCAATTAAAATTTACCAAAGTGGAATGTAAACCGATCCATTTTTTTAACATGGGCGAATCCCATCTGTCGGCAAACACCCTTAGAAGACCGCTAGGGCTCCCCCGCATCCTTTCCATTAATGAGGCGCAGCGCTTCCTCATAATCGCATGGAAACCATCGATTCCTGCCTCCGTAAACATGCCCGAAGCACTGCACCTCCAATTAAGCCCTAGCAATGCTCTAAAAGCGTTATTATATTGCACTCGGAGTGCGCTATACGTCCGCTGCGTATAATTGACCCAGAGATTGCAGGTGTAAAAGCACTGGCAATATGCCCTAAATAGCGTTAGCTTTACTTCTCTAGTACACCCCGCAAATCTCCGAGCCAACATGTTGCAGCGAACGGATAGCGCCCTCCTCTCCCTCTCCATATCCATATTATCGGAGAGGTCTTCAGTGACCCAGTGGCCCAGATACTTGAAGTGCTGAACTCTGCTTAAGAAAGTGCCACCTAGAGCAATTGGTGGCACAACCTCGTATGTCTTAGCACCAGCCTTGAAGATTAGGAATTCACTCTTCTTAGCATTGTATCTGAGCCCATGGTCCACTGCATACCTCTCACAGATACTAAGTAAGTTTTGCAATGCGCCGACAGATGGTGTGAGCAACACCATGTCGTCTGCATAGCTGATGTTGTTCATGCAAACTCCATCAACCGAACATCCGACATTGGTACCGCTCAACTCCTCTATCAAACCGTTGATGTACAGGTTGAAAAGCCGGGGAGACGTAAGCCCCCCTTGCCTCACCCCGCATTCCAACCTGTACTCCTCCGAGAGAACACCAGCCCATCTCACACAGTTTTTCTGGCTATGGTACCAGTATTTAAGAAGACAGGTTACCTCTGGCGGCAGCCCGGCTACCTCCTCAACTTTCTGCCACAGAACTTTATAAGACACTAGGTCGAAGGCCTTAGATAAGTCGAGGAAGCATGCAAAAACTGGCGTTTTTCTAGACGTATAATACTGGACGGTACGCTTGAGACAGAGGATAGCACTCTCAGTTGAGAGGCCAGGCCTGAACCCAAATTGAGCATCATGTATACTTAGGTGCTTATCCAGCTGTTGGTCAAGCAGAGCGTCCAGTATTTTAGCTATAATATTAGCCAGGGAGATGGGCCTATAATTATTAATATCTGATGCATCTCCGGTTTTGTTTTTGACTATCGGAACAACTACTGTGTACATTAACTCATCCGGTAGGTAACTATGACTAACACAAAGATTGTAGAACACAGCCAACACCCTCGGTAAGTGACTCCCCGCGTGTTTAATGTGCTCTACACTCAAACCGTCAAAACCAGGGGACTTGCCTCTCACCATGTTTTTAATAACAGCTGACACTTCCTTAGTGGAGAATTTAACAGAAATCCCCTCATTTTGACTCCTCGCTCCGAGCACTGGCGAAGTAGGCCCAAGAGGCGACTCCACTTTAAAATTACTTTTGAAGGCGTTGGCTATGTCAGCTGGGGCATGCAGGCCATCGACACTCACAGGTTGGCCGGACTTTGGATTTAATTTGCTTGTTGCTTTCCAAAACTTGCCAAAATCTTTTTTCGTATGATGTTCCGCAATTATATCTAATTTAATTTGTTGTGCATTTTCTTGACAAAATTTTAATTTTGATTTAAAAAGTCGGCGCGATGCACACATACTGTTGTAAATAGGCCCCCCATTCGGTTTTCCGCAAGAGATCCAGTACAAAAAACAATCCCTTGCCTTCCTGTGAGCCTCCCCTACATGCTTATTCCAACCCGTTACATAATTTCGATTTTTACGTTTAGGTTCTACATAGCTAATCCTAGCACCAGTGCTTAGTACGCTCACAATATCATTATACATTTTATTCAGAAATAATTTATGGTCTTTACAATCACAAAAATAATGGGCACAGGTATTTAATTCTAGCGGAATGTCAATTTTCTCAAGTTCTAAATTACAATATTCATAATATTTTTATATTTGTGCATTATCTCTTTCCCCCCATTTTATCTTACTTAGACCATCATCATTACTGGACGTCGGTATCGATGGTTGAATGCGCCCTAGGTCACACGATATTAACAGCGGCAAATGGTCCGACCAGTAACTATTACTTAACACGGACACCCCTGCGACCGACTGTCTGGCAGCCTCAGTAACCACGCAATGGTCCAGCCAGCGCCTACACCCATGCGCGTCACTGATAAAAGTGAATGAGTCCTTAGGTAGCATATCGAGATCCACACATGACCACTTCTGATCTACACAAAACTCCAAAAGTTCGTTTGCAAATAACTCGCCCGGGTGCGCGTTAAAGTCACCAAGGACAAATACCGACTCAACATTATTGTTCTCAACGATAGCAGCCACTTCACTCAGACACTCTGTAAATTCGATCAAGTTATCCACCGAGTTCGTAGGCATGTATATGGAGAACACCAACATCGAGCGCCCATTGTTTATTATCCTTATCGCTGACAAACGCACACTATTACAAGCTAACACCGCTACGCACGGGAACACGGCTTTCCTCCACAGAATGGCCACCCCTCCATGAGGTCGACCCCTCACTATTCCGTTCGACGTATCCACAGCTGACTGGCCGGTGTATGAAAAATCACTGCTTATGGTTCCCAAAAAAGCCAAGTCGTGATTAAATAACCACGTCTCCTGTAGGGCTATAATATCGGCCTCCCTACACAAGCCTCTAACACACTCGATAGATCTCTTGACATTCTTACAGTTAAAACTTATCAGCTTAATATCTCCGTTTTCCATTCTCTTTAATTTGATTAATTTTGTCAATACTCGCGAAACTCGTAGTACCTATAGAACTCGGCCCTTGGCTATTCAATCTCTTATCAATTTTAATGTATTGACGAAAAGCGACCCCACTCGGCCATAGATCTTCATTCATAAAAATAGCCAGTTTATCCTCGGGTATAAAGAACTTAAACGCCACATAGCCTTTATTTTGTTTCATTATTATTTTGTATGGCACGATCTTTATTCCCGTTTTGCTGAGTACAAAATCAGAGACGTCACTTTCCGTAGCTCCTTCGTCCACATTGTATATATAAAACGGAACCCTGACCTTCGCTGCCTTAAACCTGTCGCAGGTACTTGGATTCGCCTTTCCCCTATTTCCAACAAATTGATTCCTTAATCGATACATTTGCGATTTAACATACTCGTCGTTAGTTTTAGGTTGCTTCCAAGTACCGATTTTAACAACATCTGCTATTGTCCTTGACCGTGAGTTGCATTCTTGCACTTCGCTTATCTCTGCATTTTTTGCACCTGCGCCGGCGGCGTCGCCCTGTGGGACCGGCACGTGTAAACGCGCCTCAATAAGCGTAGTGGTTGGTTCCGACTTGTTCGAAACCGCGGTGTTGGCCTCCACGCGACTTTGTTCTCGACGCTCGTCGCCCGTCGTGTACTCGGTTGAGACGGCGCTGGCGCAACCTCGCACTTGAGCGAGTGAGGCAGGTGAGTGCTGCGTGTTGCTGTGCAGGTCCGGACGATTCGCGGTCGTTGACCCCTGTGCATGTGCCTGTTCAAAAGAGATAGCTTTATCTAACGACGGCGCTTGCATGAGTGAGTCGGGAGATCGAGCGTCTTTGTTCACCGAGTCAGTGCTCTCGTCCATTGACCTTCCTAACGGTGAGATTTGGTGCGGTAGGCCCATAGGCCCGCTGTTATTTATAAAGCTATCTTGGAAAACGTATGCTCCTCTACGAAGATTCACGTTGTTGAGCTCAAAACCCGATTGTTCGGTATGTAACGGTTGTTGTACCATAATGTCATTACGTACTGACTCGACCTCACTTTTTACCTTCTGCATTTGCTCAAGTGTAGCGTAGTTATCTTTAATGTACCCGATATCCTGCTTCAATATGAGTATATCTTTCAGCAATTTAGTGCAGTCTACATGGTCGAAATAAACAGGGGGCAGTTTATGCAAGTCTTTTGCGACAAAGATAGGCAGACTGTCCAAGCTCGCCTTCCTCAGAAGTTTCACTATGTCCTCCATGTCTCTAGTTGCTTTCCCCTTGCTTTTTCTCACTACCAACCGATCACTATTTGGCACAGCTTGAAATAGCATAGTTTTAGCCTTTTCAATATCGTCGATACTAAAAGCCGAAATACAGATTTGAATCAAACTTTCGTCGTTCATTACGTCAATTTTATTTCTCACAAATGTTAAAACCTCGTTTATTACAATGTTGCACTGATTACACTTTACAATACACGTATTTAGAGCCATGACTCGACTCGTGGGTTCAATGACCCTTCGCGCGGTGGTGTAACACGAATTAGCACGACCTTACTCGGCTACAGATCGGGCCGGACTGGACTGGATAATAACATTAAATAATTAAAATACTTAAAAAAAAAAGAAAAAAAAAATATAAATGTACAAAAATGTATAACATAAAAAAGTTAAAAACTAAAATAAAAACGTCTTCTAAGGCTTTTCCACAAAATATGCACTTAATGAATACACACAAATCATATGTAAGTTAACCAGTGAACGCACCGGGTAGTTCGGTTTAACTGGTCCCTATGCACAACATTACATTGTTGCATTGCGCTTGGTGTTACCGAGCGCCTTTGTTCTTAACTCGTCCACCAGTTTTTGCATTCTACCCTCTCCCATTTAGCTTGAAGATAAATATTGTTTTCTCAGTAAGTGATTTATGTAAATCTTTTTGAGAAATAAATGTCTTAAACCGTATAGTATCTGGACCTGCACCTGGCACCTGATTGATTGAGATCTGATTCCGGCTTTGAGTCCGTGTTTGTGCTCCACACAGGTGTTCTTGCGGTACTTAAGTAAATGCCACATGCGTGCCTGTGGGATGCTATATGCGTAGACACACTGGCGGCTTCTCACTTCACCGGAACCAATAAACAAGCAGGTGCGGTGGCCAAAGAAGCTGAAAAACTGAAGACCCATAAAACATTTTTATACCTTTCGTAGTCGAGACCCTTGGCGCGTGGGGACCCAGTGCTCAGTAACTTTTTAAAGAACGCAAAAAGAGGCTCGTCGAGTCAATTGGTGACCAAAGAGCTGGCAGCTTCCTCGCTCAACTCATAAGTTTTGCGATACAGCGGAGAAATGCTGCCACCATCCTCGTTTGTTAGTTTCTAACATGTCGATACATATAATATATCGGAACCTCGATCAAACAAATACCCATGGTAAATACCCCGTTTTAAATAGTTTTTGTAACTTCCATAAAAAAATTGCGTTCTACAACGTTAAAAAAAAATTGTTTTATTTAGAACGTCATATAAATATTGAATACCTTTTTTTTTCAAAAATAAAAAAATATAAGGATGAACATTTAAAGCATTCTTTTAGAAACATGAATGAATGAATGAAAGATTTATTCATGACAATTACAAAAAACATAATAATCAATAACATATACAACCCGAAACATTAATTGCCACGAAATCGTCGCAACTCAGCGTTAAATGCCGGCAGGGCCAGCGCTGGTCTTCCGTTGCAACCATTTGACGACACGGCGCATTGACGCCACGATCACATCCCCAAAGTAAGAATATCTTAATCAAAACAAGAGAAAAAAAAACAATAAAAAACAGGAAAAAAAACATATACCTGTTATACACTTTATAACGGCATGTTAAACTATAAGCCACTTAAACATGGATATCCAGTTATGCGTGTGCCAATTAAGTAAATTTTTGAAACTATTTAAAGTATTTTTTTCAAAACTGTCCCGCAAGGTTAACTTTTACGGTTTAAAATAAGGCGGTGAAGTGCCTAGTTTATGGTCAAAAAATTTGGAGTGTTTAGCTCAAAAATAATACAAATGCAAAAATTGCGATTAGATTCGAATCTTAAAATAGGCATGATGACACATATTGATTTATGCAATAAAATTTAGTTGATAGGATGCATACTAGCGCCCATTTAAGACCTAGTAAGACTTATTTTTTCATGATCTCGAAGATGGGCTCTATATCGCTATATGGAAGCCAACCGATAAGATTTTTGATAAATTTACAGTGGGGCGGGCTAACAAGGTGTAATCTGTGTTCGTATCACGGATTTATATGAAGTGGATCTTTTTCTTAAACCTTGTCCTTAACCAAGGATGTGCATTTCTGTCATTGAATTTGACAACTAGTATCCGATACGTTTGCCTAAGTGAGAAAGAGAACTTGCCATGCGTGAAGAAGGGACAACATGAATCGTAACGTCAAAGAGGGACCTCTGTATAGTACTATTGTTTACTCGGTGCCCTAGCCACAGTTGAAAATTATTACCTAGTAAAAGAGTCGTTCATAAATCATAGGCGACTAGCATAAAACCGGCCAAGTGCGTGTCGGACCACGCATAATAGACGGTTCCGTACCTACAATGGAATAAGACCCAAACTAATACCAGATGTTATTTTTAAACACCTATCGATTGATGTGCAACATGTTGATATTAGGGGAAAAATTGTTTTTTGTAATTTAGTTACATGGAGCGCCTCCCATAAAAATATTTTCTCCTTCAATTTAACTACATATAGTCTGGCCAGCCAACGAACGTAGTAGCAATGTACAGCGACCAAAAGTATGACAACACTAAGAATCAGTGAAAAAAGCAGCAATGATCATCAAATTCTATGTTTTTAATTTTAGTTGGTATTTCCACCCCTTTCATTACGTGACATTCACGGTGTGTAAAAAGGAGACGGATATATTTCGTCTGATCTGTCATCAACTGTAACAAATAATCTGGTTGAGGCAATTGACATATGCCATAAAAACGAATTTAAATTAAATGTAGAACGTTGCAGGAGTTCTATCTCACTCGCGCTTAAGACGAGAGAGTGAAATGCACTAGAAACAAATTCAATGTAAAAGAAATGTGAATTGAAATGTTCGTCACGAACACGGTGTCTAATCACAAAGGGTTGGCACATGTACGTATTTTGAATTTGCCGCGCTTTTCTACTGAAAAAATGGTTTGCCAGACTATAATTAAATAGCGGCATGAAAAATACACCTTATGTCTAAATTTTATTTTATTCGTCTTATAGTTTCCGAGTAAAATGGCTGTGACATACGGACAGACGGACTGACGGACAGTCAGACGGACATGACGAAACTATAAGGGTACCGTTTATGCCATTTTGGCTACGGAACCCTTAAAAGTACTAAAAACGGTCCGATAGAGAGCATAATAGTGGGGGGCGGTGCCTCACTCGCACTCGTTACAAAATTGTCACATTTGACACATATTCACATTTTGATTGTCTGATGACGTCATTACCTCCTTAGTCAAAACGAGACACTCCCTTAGATAAGCTTCTCTGTCGGCCTCACTTTGTGACCGAAGAATGAGATCCACTTCATATACATCCATGGTTCGATACCTACGTATACCTACTAAAAAAAAAACACCAAACTCTCTGCCATGGGATTCCCAATGTCCTGTCAACATATCTAAAATGGTGGCCATAGCCATAGACAAAACGCTCTAGCGAGACCTACTGACAGCTTGACAGTTAGGTGTATCACTCTATCACCTAGTGAGACAAGTGTGAGAGCAACGTCTCGCAGTTTGGCATCTCGAATCGGGGCCCTGCTCCGCTATCGGCTAGTATTTTTAATTTATGTGCATTACCTACACTACATGTTACTGTACTATAATTATCTTTGTTATAACTAAATATCGCATTATTCATGTTGGTCACGAAAAAACTGCCTGTTTGATTTTTCGTCAGCATTTGTTGTACGTGCACGTGTCGCGTGCACGAGTCGTCGAACGCTGGCCGTGCTGTGGTCAGCAAAATGCTGAGGTCGTGCAACTTTATTATGTGGAATGTGTTGCGAAATACCTATGTTACGGTTATTATTAGAATAATACCGTGTTGTGAATGCATTTTTTCCTGCATTAAATCTTTTACCCTTATTATAACGGACAGAGTGACTATTTCTGTTCCCGTAAAAATTACGAGAATGACTGCATCCGTAATGTAGGACCTGATCGTCCCGTGGTGATGAACTATGCTCATCAACTGCTGTCCTAATAGCTTCGGGCAACGACTTAAACTGCCTAGCCGATATTATAGTGCTCAATTTTGGGTCTGATAGACCGTCAGCGAACCGCTTAATAGCTGACTTTTCGTTCAGTGGACGAAGTATGTCGTACCTACTATCGTCACCATCGGCTTGGGATATAGTCAAATTGACAAAAAGATCCTCGATCTCTGCTCCGAAAGCTTCTATAGATCGCCTACCTTGCCTAGCTCTATACAGCTGTGCCTGAATCGACTCGGACGATTTTTTAGGTAACAAGAACGTACGCATATAAGCGACGAGAGATTCTACGCTACTGTATGACGTCTTTAACCTGAGTTTAGCGCTGGACGAAAGTCTTGTTTTCAATACAAATTCTATCAAAATCTATTGAGTCTCGCTACTTATAATAGAACTATACATTAGAATACTATCTATCAACTGCTTAGTAGAGTCCTCTTGCCCCGCCATGACGGGCAACAAGGCGATGGCCGTTTTGACATCGAAACTAGATTTAGCCATGGTGTCTTCGGTCTAGGATTCCCTATCAAAGTGTGATAATAATATCTTAATCCTACCTCACTAATTTCAACTTTAAGTGTATTACCTAAGTCTATTTCCGAAGTACTAAAGTTTGTTGGTCCTTCCTTTAACAGAGACACAATATCCGCAGCGCGGTTATATAATTCATTTCATTCGACCGATTTCTTTCTGTCGCCTTTCTGAACCTAACTTTACAATATTATGTTTTAATTCAATTAATTGGTCACGTAACGACTCTAATTCAAGTAACATAATGTATCCATAAACTCAAAAAAAAAATGGCTAAAATAAGATCCCTAAACAGCCTATCAATCGCTAAACATTATGACAAAATATTAAAACATAACAATAGAATTATAATTAACTTACATTAGTAGCGGCAATGTAAGTAGGTCATGTTGACGCTACATTCTGCGCTGGCTCGGGCGGCGGGCGGCGGCGGCGGGCGGCGGTCGCGTGACGCTGGCTGCAAGCTGACACCTCCACGTGGCGCTCGATGTCTGCTCCCGATGACGATGATGGGCCGGGATAACCCTGGACTCCTCTTGAATTGCGAGCCGGGAAACCCTGGACAACGCTCTTCTTTCTTCTTACTTGGCACTCTTCTTAATTTGTTTCTAGATTTTCGGTCATCGTCTTCTTTCTTGAATAATGGTTCTTCGGTTCCGATCTTCATTAGGATATTCTTGCATTGATTTGTCTTCATTTTCGTACACGATGCTCCGTGGTTTTCTACATCTTGGTTCTTCTGGTATGGGTCGCCATGAGATATGTTGATAGTTGGAGGGTCGAAATGGAGTAATTAAGTAAAACCAGTCATTATCGAAGATGTGTTGTATTGTCGGTATCCAATATATAAGAGAGTCAACAAAACTAAACATACCTTATTTATATGTTATTATTGCTTACATGCTATTTTATTCAACCACGTGTGTCACATTATGTCGCAGGCAGTAACGTGAAGTTACTGTTAATATGTCAATTAGGGATATACTACAGGGGGCTCCACCTCCGAGCCCCCCACTTACACTTCTCACTCAGTTAACTTTATCGATACTCGTTTTGCTCCCGTCTTAAACATTAAACCTAACCATTTATGGTATGAATACAAATCGATTAGTGTGTCTTTTCTTTTTGCGGGGGGCTCCGCCCCTCGAGCCCCCCTTTTGCCTCCTGACATGTAGTAAACTCTGTCAACAGTCTTTTTTTCTCGTCTTAAACCTTAAACATTCAACCTAACCATTTTTGGTATGAATTAATATCGTTCAGTGTATTTTTTCTTTGTGCGGGGGGCTCGGCCCCCCGAGCCCCCCTCTTACGCTTGTCACTGAGTTAACTTTATCGATGCTCGTTCTGCTCCCGTCTTAAACATTAAACCTAAACATTTATGGTATGAATACAAATCGATTAGTGTGTCTTTTCTTTGTGCAGGGGGTTCCGCCCCTCGAGCCCCCCTTTTGCCTCCTGACATGTAGTCAACTCTGTCAACAATCTTTTTCTCCCGTCTTAAACATTCAACCTAACCATTTTTGGTATGAATTAATATCGTTCAGTGTATTTTGTCTTTGTGCGAACCCCCCTCTTACACTTGTCACTCAGTTAACTTTATCGATACTCGTTTTGCTCCAGTCTTAAACCTAACCATTTTTGGTATGAATTAATATCGTTCAGGGTATTTTTTCTTTGTGCGGGGGGCTCCGCCCCCCGAGCCCCCCTCTTACGCTTGTCACTCAGTTAACTTTATCGATACTCGTTTTGCTCCCGTCTTAAACATTAAACCTAAACCTATTTATGGTATGAATACAAATCGATTAGTATGTCCTTTCTTTGTGCGGGGGGCTCCGCCCCCCGAGCCCCCCTTTTACCTCCTGACATGTAGTAAACTCTGTCAACAGTCTTTTTCTCTCGTCTTAAACATTCAACCTAACCATTTTTGGTATGAATTAATATCGTTCAGTGTATTTTTTCTTTGTGCGGGGGGCTCCGCCCCCCGAGCCCCCCTCTTACGCTTGTCACTCAGTTAACTTTAACGATACTCGTTTTGCTCCCGTCTTAAACATTTAACCTACCCATTTATGGTATGAATACAAATCGATTAGTGTGTCTTTTCTTTGTGCGGGCTCCACCCTTCGAGCCCCTCTTTTACCTCCTGACATGTTGTAAATTCTGTCAACATTCTTTTTCTCCCGTCTTAAACATTCAACCTAACCATTTACGGTAAGAATACAAATCGATTAGTGTGTCTTTTCTTTGTGCCCCCCCTATTACCGGCTATCATGTAGTAAACTCTATCAATATTATTTTTCTCCCGTCCTAAACATTCAACCTAACTGTTTTAGGTATGAATAAATATCGTTTAGTGTGTTTTTTCTTGGTGCCCCCCCACTTACATTTATCACGCAGTTAACTTTATCAATACTCGTTTTGCTCCCGTCTTAAATATTTAACCTAACCATTTATGGTATGAATAGAATTCGTTTAGTGTGTCTTTTCTTTGTCCTAGCCCCTTTTTTGCCACCTATCACGTGGTTTTTTTTCGTGCCTAAACTAAACTACGAACTTTGTTGTCAGATAACTGCTGCTCAGTGACGTCTCAGTTAGTAAGACAATCCTGCGAGAGATAGCGTTGTGCTTCATTTTTTCGATTTCCGTTTGTAGGGTTCCGTATTTACCATGTTTAAATACTTTTTATTAAGAATATGAAAAAGCCTACTACATTATTTATGTATAATGTCTCCAAATAAAGCAATATCAATTTGTGACTTGAACTCAGCGTTATAATAATTGCATTTACCATACTATGTTCTACCCGCTACAACCATAAAGTCAATATTATTTATAGAAATCCGTTCAGTCGTTTTTATGCCAACTGGTAATATATAAACAGACAAACAGACAAAAGTTCTAAAAATTGTCGAATACTGATGAGTGATGTGTTATCGATTTTAAGAGCTACTTATTAATATTTTTGCTAATATCTCCAATGTACAGATGTTCTACCCTCCTTTGCTTTATTATATGTATGGAATAGATAGATAGATATATAGATGTTAGGCGGTTGTATCAAATTATTTAAATGTGGTCATATAAACTGAAATATTAAATAATGAGTCTTACTAAAGTTTGTTCGGAAAGAGAAGTGTAGTGGTTTATACTGGAACTCATACAAACTACGACACTCCTCTTTCCGGATAGACATGGGGTAAACTCTTTGAGAATTCAACCCGGATGGAGTAGCCATGTCTGTCATGTTCTATACAAAAAAGTCTGCCGATTTTTGTGGTGGAGGGGAAAGTCAAATGAATGGCTATTCGTACGTAACGTACAAATAGCTACGTCAGATAAACGTCAGTCCATACAAGTGTATGATCACTGATCATGTTTTCTGCAGAGGGGAACGCCTATCAATGGCGACTCCGGTTGGCTGAATTCTCTAAGGGTATACTTTATACTGTCAGGTGACAACTACATCTCACAAATTGCAAAAATAATAAGTAAACTAAAATCCGCCTTGTTTTGTTACAAATACGGTTCATTACGGCTATACTCGTAGACTTGTGGTAGTAGGTGATTAGTGAATTTGTTTGTCACCCGACGACGTGCGTTGCTTTGAAGGCCTGTTCGAAATTTAAACTTATGTTATCTACTATCTCATAAAAACAAGAAAACAGCAATGAAACTTCAAAATAATTTTCCTTGGGTAGGAAGGCTCGTTCGATATTTACACTTATAACCGTTGAGTAAAATTTAATTTTGTATGTACTATTTTTCTCTTATGCTTTTAATATATAAATCATAGGAAATTACCACTGTAAATTGACTGTAGGAACATATCGAGTCCTATAGTAACCTAAGGTCAATCCGTGGTCTGAAAACTGTTAAAGATAGGTCTACCAAATAATTATGCCGTCATCTGCAGGGTCTGTTTAGTGGACTATTCAGTTCTCAGTTCCTAGTTAGCTATAGTTTCTGAAAAAAACGCGGGGACAGAGTCGTAATTTTTGTATGAAAAACTGCATTTTCAAATGCGTTTTTTATCAAAACTACTGCACGTAAAATGAAGTCAAAATCAGTGCGTCTTAATTTTTGGCAAGCTTTCTAATGGTATCCAACACTTTCCCCCTTTATCCCCCTAAACTTCCTCTTAAAATTAAATTTAAGCAGTTAAGACCTAAGTACCTATACCTTGTTACAGACGAAATTTTCTATACCTATTCCAAATTTCAGCTTTCTACATCAAACGGTTTCCGAGAGAGACGCGATTTACCAGTTTCGAGGACCGAAGTGATTCCATAAGTGTTTCGTAAACCAAGTATTGGTACGAAACACTAAAAATAACAAATGTGTAGTCGTTCTGAAATTATGGGCGTACATAAATTTCGATGACATGATGATGATGATGAGTAAGAGTTGAGTAGAGAGAGACTGATTGTAAGATTGACTAAAAAATTAGGGTTACTAATTATAACTTAATATTTTAATAATACTATTTTATAACCCAAAGCGTAAACTGATCCTAGAAATTATGCAACATATTTTGGCAACATCTACCTACCTAGAATGATTAAATATCCATCATTAATATCATTATATGTAGCAGTAACGTCAGTGGCGTCTTAATTACCAACGAAAATAATTAACATTTTTACAAAAATATTGTTTCTTCCGAACGCATAGCATTTTAAGTTTTCACACTCTCTACACCACGTGTTATTTAGCATTAGTAAAAACTCTACAGAAGATGGCACGACGTCTTTTAATCATGCGTGCGGTAAAGTTGTCAAACAATTTCTATTTAAAAGGAACAATTAGTAATGGGCATAGTTCCGAAGGTTTCCTCGTTTTGTATGGGGAATATTACCAAATGGAAACGTTCCCCATACAAAGCGGAAACTTTCGAAAACGTGCCCATCACTAGGAACTGTTCACACGGAGCCAAAACTAAAGCGCAGAGAACCTTTCGGAATGTGAAATAAAAAATGTAAGGGGTGCAGTAAATTAAATTGTTATCACAAACATCAAACGGATTTCATAATGTCCAAAATTGACGTTTACAAGTATTTATGAAGATTTATCTATACACATAATATACTCGCCCGTAAATACGGCATATTTACGGCAGTTTTAAAAGTAATGTAAAGGCTTTTAAAGAGCACGCGCATGTAACATTGGAGTTATAGGCATTCATAGGCTAAGGTGACCGCTTTGGTAACCGGCAAGCATCATAAGGCAGGCTTCAGATATACTTGTTTACCACCGTCGTGGTATATAAAACTACCTCTACCTAATACCTCTTCAGTAATCAGGATTGAGGAGTTGGAAGTCAACATTAAGTTACTAAACGTTTTTGATACCAAAAATACTTGTATACATAAAAAACAATTTTGTCATAAATGTCACTTACACCCGTTATTTAGGAGGTATCGAAATAACAGATTCCTGAGATTTTCTATTGAGGTAACCAGTAGTTCTACAACATTAAGAATTCCAGAATGCCATTGTCACGCAAAAATTTTCATGCAAAGAACATTATCGAAATCAGCTAATTAGATGTACACTCAGCAACGAAAGTTGCCGAACGAAATTATTTTAGATTACAAAATCTACCTATAATCTACACAAAAGTGACACATAAATATGTTACTGAACAGCGCCTCAAGCACTTGTTTTTTTGAAACGCTGTACACACACATAAAAATGTAATATAAATGGAATATTTATGTGTGTTTTTACTTAACTTTAATATTACATTTTATAATGTAACTATTGTAATATTATTTCGTTCGGCAACCTTCGTTCTAACAACGAACAAAATATTAGACCACAATTTGAATCAATAATATACGAAGCGCAAGAATACGTGTCAAAAGTTTATTGTGTACCTTTTGTTATTATGTGAGTCAACATAAAAAAAAAACAAATCTGTAAATATATTGCTTTTTCAACCGACTTCAAGATTTCGAAGGAGGAGGTTATCAATTCGTCGGGATCTTTGTTTTTGCTATTTTTTTTTTTTTTTATGTATGTTCACCGATTATTCGAAGACGGCTGGACCGATTTGGAAAATTCTTTTTTTGTTTGAAAGCGTTTACTTCACAGTTGGTCCCATTGTAACCATGTCAGGATCTGATGATGGGATCCTGGAGAAATCGAGGGAACTCTTCAACTATTATAGGCACACCTATGGTGATTTGAGTATTTTTTACAGCAGATCGAGCATTTGGTGTTGGAAAGGTGGATGCTTAGTGAAGTCGGTTCTTTTTTGTTTAAAATTATAATATTTGTTCTGTGCTAGTAACGTTGTATTCTCTTAACAGCTTAGGCTAATATAGGAACGCCTGCTGATAGGCTAAGGCTGCGTTTCCACCAGAGATGAGCGAGGATGCATTGCGTGGAATGTGTTTTCAACCGACTTCAAGACTTCGAAGGAGGAGGTTATTAATTCGTCGGGATCTTTGTTTTTGCTATTTTTTTTTATTTTTTATGTATGTTCACCGATTATTCGAAGACGGCTGGACCGATTTGGAAAATTCTTTTTTTGTTTGAAAGCGTTTACTTCACAGTTGGTCCCATTGTAACCATGTCAAGATCTGATGATGGGATCCTGGAGAAATCGAGGGAACTCTTCAACTATTATAGGCACACCTATGGTGATTTGAGTATTTTTTTACAGCAGCTCGAGCATTTGGTGTTGGAAAGGTGGATGCTTAGTGAAGTCGGTTCTTTTTTGTTTAAAATTATTTGTGATTTTTATAGTTGTCACATTGCCCTGCTTAGGGTGAAGGTCTCCCCAGTCCATTTCCATTGTTTCATGTCTGGTGCTTAGCATCCAGTCTCTAACTGTTTTCCTTTAGATTCCGTCTTTAGTTACTTGTTTTGTTTATCTTCAGACTAATTCTAACCTATATGTGATCCATCCATATCCATTTCAACTGTAGTGATTGCTATTTTAAATGGTAAATATTTTTTCTACTACTGTAGTAGTAGGATACATATTTACCAAAAAACTAAACTGATAGACGTCATTTATCAGAAAGTTGAATACTCAAGTAGAATGACTCATTCCATTGCCCGCTGACATCAATGTGTTTTAATTTTGAATTTTCTCCGAATGATCCAAGTTATAACAAGCAACTTACTTTTGTTATAATCCTGATTTTTTGAACGGGACTTTACTTTGCAAGAAATCAAATAATGTCATAAAATAAAATTAAGGATATGTTTGTTCTTAACGATGTAAAAATATATCCGATTATGTATGTATGGATTGTATGTCTTGTAGGGTACTTGTAGAGCATTAGCAAACGGAGACAGTTTTATTTTAAGTTGACTTTGACAGCCTTTACGGTTTAAGAGGGACTGGGCAGGACACATATTATATTCAAAATGACTGCGGGCAAAGAAAATCACTAACTAGGAAACGACGTCGCGGCAAACACACGAGATCTTTCGGGAAACGGGTCTTTCGGAACGATTGACGAGTGGAATAAAAAGAAGGGGTCTTTTTATCCCAGCAGCGGAACATTGTTGGCTAATAAATAAATAAGAAATTAAATAATAACATACTTAATAAAAGGAAGTTATTCATTCCATACATACCTACACATGCGCAATATTAAAACTAGAGTATTTTTGCATAATAAGTATGTATATGCTTTTACTACTCGTACATACTTAATGATATTTTTTAGGGTTTTAAGTAAATAAATAATAAATAAATAAATAAATAAATATTATTATAGGACAATCCCACACAAATCGACCTAGGCCCACGGTAAGCCCAACAAGGCTTGTGTTATGGTATGGGTACTAGACGACGATATAATATATAATAGATAAATACTTAAATACATAGAAAACATCCATAACTCAGGAACAAATATCCGTGATAAACACACAAATAAATGCCCTGACCAGGATTCGAACCCGGGACCTCCTGCTTCGTAGGCAGTGTCACTACCGACTAGGCTAGGAGGGCGTTTTAAAGTATTACTTAACCAATTGTATAGTATACGTATTATTGAAAATGTAAAGTATTACTTAACCAATTGTATAGTATATGGTGTGTATTTTTATAAGTGTTTAGTTTAAGTTTGTTATACGTTATATTTACGTTCTGTGTTTGTTGCTAATGTAGGTATTTGTGTCAATCGATGTCCGCTCCATATGCCTGCAGCCAGCCTTCCAGCCAACTTCAACACCCTGTCCTATCCTTAGACGAGTTCATCCAGTGCCCCCACTGTCCCGCTCCGAAACTTCTAAAAGGACGCCGAGGTCTCCAAATACATTTAGGCAAGTGCCACAAACGAAACAGTAACCAAAACAACACCGTTCCTCTCATCTCATCAGTTTCAACACCACAAATTCGCCCTAATATCACCACATCTTCAAAACTAAGCCATTTAAAAAACTCGGTCCCGATCGTGAAACGAATCCCTAGGGGTGCAAGATTCACTGTCGCCAACAGTCTGATTAAGACAATAGACAACTGCGTCAATGAAAATTCGCCCGCTAGCTGGGATCGCCTTTTCTCATTCGCCTACAACATCCTCCATGTAAGTAGTAATGACACAAACACTTCATTGACATCAAAGATTAAATCCAATTGCTGCCGTTCGCTACATATAGACCCTAGCCCGAACACGCATCATGCCAGTCATCCCAAATTATTTAAAATTATTGAGTCCAAAATCAGTGACGGAGACCTCAAAGGAGCCGCCAATCTTCTTTTCTCCAGTGACACGCTGGCCCCGAATTCTCCAGACACCTTTTTGTCTCTACAATCCAAACACCCGCCGGGTCCCGCAGTACCTGTCCTTCCTGACTCCCCGGATCTAACTGTCCCCTGCCTGCAATGCTCCGAAGACTATGTATTGCAAGCCATAACTTCTTTTAAAAGTGGCTCAGCAGGCGGCCTAGATGGTCTCACGCCTCAGCATCTCAAAGACCTAACCACAGGCTGCCCCGGAGTCCAAGGTAACAGTTTGGCCTCAAGCATCACTCGGCTTGTTAACCTCATGCTTGCCGGCAAGGTACACACAGATGTGGTCCCTACACTCTATGGTGCCAATTTATGTGCCTTAAAGAAAAAGGATGGAGGAATCCGACCAATCGCCATAGGAACAACCTTTCGCAGATTAGTATCAAAAATTTGCTGTAAAAATATAATTCCAGACCTTCAATCCAAATTTCAACCGTTCCAACTCGGCTTTGGGAGCAAAGGCGGCTGCGAAGCTGCGGTCCACGCTTGCCGCACTTTCTTACACAGCCCGGAAGGCCAGGTTCTGCTTAAAGTTGATGTCCAAAACGCTTTCAACTCCGTAGACCGGAGCGCCTTGTTGACAGAGATCCAAAGCAAAATTCCCAGCATATATCCATTCCTGTGGCAATGTTACAGCGCTCCCTCTAACCTCGCCTATAAAAATAACAACATCCTGTCTTCTGTCGGCTGTCAACAAGGTGATCCTCTCGGGCCGGCCATTTTCAGCCTGGCCATCCATCCAATCATTTCGGAACTAAATTCTAAATTTAACGTTTGGTACCTCGACGATGGCAGCCTAGGAGGTGACCCAATTTCTGTTCTCAACGACTTTTCGGCTTTAGCAAATAAATTCACTTCAATCGGATTAGAACTAAACTCAAACAAATGTGAACTATATATAAATCCTGATCTTCCAAATAAACTCGAAATCCAGCATGACTTTGAAAACTTTTGTCCGGGCATCAAAATTTTATCCAAAAACTCGCTTCATCTCCTAGGTGCTCCAATTTTCGAGGAATCTATCCCAGACTTAATAAATTCAAAGGTTAACCGCTTCTCTGATTTCTCGGACCGCCTACTGGAAATTAACGCCCATATGGCCATCCATATTTTACGTTTCTGCTTATTTGTTCCTAAACTTACGTATCTCACCCGTTGCAGCCCACTGTGGAAATTTCCGAACCATTGCCAAGTCATCGACTCCTTGCTTCACGTTCAACTTGAAAAAATTATTAATGTCAAATTTAATGATCGGCAATTTCTACATGCTACCCTACCCATTCGCTTCGGAGGTCTTGGTATCCGCCAAATTTCCAGTGTCGCCCTGCCCGCCTTTCTGTCCTCAGCACACAGCACGCTCCCTCTGGTCATGAAAATCCTAAGCCCTTCACTGCGCGGCTTCGAGGTGGCGTTCTTGTCTGAGGCAGAAAGTGCCTGGAAATTGGCCTGCCCGAGCCTAAACCTGCCTACGAACAAATGCGTCCAGAGAATCTGGGACCAGCCTATTTGTCAACAAGTGCATACTCTCTTACTAGACTCCTGCTCCTCCAGCTTGGAAAAAGCCCGCATACTAGCTGTGTCGGAGCGAGAGTCTGGTTCGTGGCTTCATGCTCTCCCTTCCCCTCACATTTCAACCCTGTTGGACAATACTTCTTTTAGGCTGGCTGTCGGGCTGCGCCTCGGCGCAGACATTGTGACGCCTCACCGCTGCCACTGCGGCTCACCTGTAGATCGTCAGGGGCACCACGGTCTTTCCTGTAAAAAGAGCGCGGGCCGCCTTTCTCGCCACGCCTGCCTCAACGACGTCATCCGTCGGGCTCTCGTCAGCGTCAACGTGCCGGCCGTGCTAGAACCGCCCGGCCTCGCGCGTGACGACGGCAAGCGGCCCGACGGTATGACCCTAGTACCTTGGCATCGCGGACTGCCCCTTATTTGGGACGCCACGTGCGCGTACACCCTCGCACCATCGCACCTGGGGACAACTTCGCTGAGAGCGGGTGGGGCGGCTGCGGCGGCTGAGGCATGTAAGCGCCGCAAATATATAGCCCTCACTGACAGGCATATATTTGCGGCGTTTGCAGTAGAGACCCTCGGCCCTTGGAGCTCAGACGCCCACCAACTAGTACGCGCTCTGAGCAAAAAGCTAAAATCTATTACCGGGGATCATAGAGCTGGCTCGTTTCTCGCTCAAAGGATTGGAATATCTATCCAGAGAGGGAACGCAGCCAGCCTTATCGGTACCCTTCCCTCGGGTCACGACCTGGGGGACCTAGCATAATTTTTAGTTTTAATTTATTTTAATTTTAGATTTAATTTAGTTAAGATTCTATTTATTGTTATTTAATTATTTTTTTTAACCAGACGAAATATATTTCATTAAAACCCCCGTATAGTATATGTATTATGAAAGGTAAAATTATGTATGTAAGTGTACCTCATTTATAATTATTTTTTTTTAGCGTTTGTATCGGCTTTTTTACTACGTCTTGCTAATAAGAGAGCCTGGGGAATATTGGGGTGCTTTAAATCTCAAGAACGGCATAAGTTTGAATGGCAGGTTTAACAAAATAAGGCCATTTTAATTGGGATTAGTAGTAGTAGTTTTTCTTTACCGTGCAGTGTACAAAACATGTGGTGTGTGGAAAAAAGGACGCCTTATCGTTCTGCCACCAATGCTCACCGCGAGCTAGAGTGCATGTACCAATATAAATATCCCTGTGTTTAAAATAATCAAAAGCTACGTAAAATTGCGGAAAGAACATATAAGTATATATAAAGCGAAAACGAAATGTTTCATGTGTGATGCTTTTTTAAATACATTTTCGCTTTATATGTTTTCTTCGTATGTTTTGTAAGGGCATAAATATGCCCTTACTCCATTGTATTGTTGATTAAATCTTAATATTATAATATTATTTTAAAACGGTGTTGAAGTTTGACCTAAACCTATTCTTTTAACAAATGGAAGAGCCTAAGAAAATGCTCTGAGTAGACGAAACCATGTGCATCGGGGCTCGTACACTATTTGGCTGAGAACAACCATCGATTGTCAGAGTTACTCATTTCAACTACGGTCAAAATATAAAATAACAGGGGGGCGATTTTTGACCTTAGAGCGTTCAAATATGAAGCTCCAAAATAATCGTACACAAAAGTTTGTCGCCATTACTTTCGCATGAAATTAATAGTTGAAATAATCATGATCTTAAATTCCTATCGCTGCTATTTTTAAAACACATTTCATCGTTTTAGACAGAGTTTTAAATGTCAGATTCGAGAGAAATCACCCCTCTGGTTTAAATATTATTTATCGCATGTCATCAACCAAGCCAAGTAATAACTTCTGTATGGGATAAATAAAGTACGTCAAATTGATCTAAAGCTTAACTAACTTATTAGAGATAGAACGTGGTTAATGAAATAATGAAACAACTTCCTCCTATGTGTATGTAGAGCTAACATAAGACCTGACTCATCCAGCGAGACGACTAAGTATTAACAAACGAATGAAAGGGATTCAGTACATGTCCTTTAAGAATAATAGTAACTTCTCCGTAGTTTTACCGTCATGTACAAGTAATGTACAAATCTTTGTCTACCATGTCTGACCGATTTCTCTCAGTTGCTTAAAGGTTAGCTGGAAGAGATCCCTTAAAGGGATAAGTTCGCCTGTGTACACACTCACTATATTTTTGTTGGTCATGTATTTGTTTTGTGCAATAAAGTGTTTTACTACTACTACTAATAATATAAATAATAATTTTGAAAAAATAAGTCCCGCCGAGTTTCTTGCCGATCATAATTCTTCTCGGGTCAGAGATGTAGGGTTAGAACCGGTGTAGTTTTTTTTATTCTATTTTACTTTGATAAACTATCTGACGTGTAAAAGTGCCCTTGTGGCCTACTTACTGAATAAATGTTTGAGTTTGAGTTGAATAAAATACAAATAATACAATACCATACAAATATTCTTTATTGCACACGCAATAAACTAGAACAGTACAGTACACAGATTAAAAGTAGAGGTAGTCAACAAGCAGTCTTATCGCTAGAGAGCGATCTCTTCCAGACAACCTTGGGGCAGCAAACAAATAATGTAATTATTTGTTTCGTAAAACCAAATTATGCAACATTTACCGAAAATCTAGTTGAAATATGTAGTGACTGTTTATAGAGATCATAAATATTTCGTGAATCCATTACCTTTAAATATCTGCACGTAAAGATATTAACTACTTATTTATTATCAACCGACTTCAAGATTTCGAAGGAGGAGGTTATCAATTCGTCGGGATCTTTGTTTTTGCTATTTTTTTTTTTTATGTATGTTCACCGATTATTCGAAGACGGCTGGACCGATTTGGAAAATTCTTTTTTTGTTTGAAAGAGTATACTTCACAGTTGGTCCCATTGTAACCAGGTCAGGATCTGATGATGGGATCCTGGAGAAATCGAGGGAACTCTTCAACTATTATAGGCACACCTGTAGTGATTTGAGTATTTTTTACAGCAGCTCGAGCATTTGGTGTTGGAAAGGTGGATGCTTAGTGAAGTCGGTTCTTTTTTGTTTAAAATTATATTTAATAAGTTTTTGTAATATAAATGAAAACGTTCTGAATAGGTAATGAATACCTAAGTTTAAAAGTATTGTTATCATGTTGTTGTTTCTTATTTGCTACGTATTTGTCTCACGTCACCTGATAACTTTTCAGGAAAGAGTGTGTTTTTTACCATGGTGCAATAAATGATATTATGATTATGATTATTATTATGTTCTTGTGGGACGGAAGCATATGAATTAAATTATTATGGTCTAATTAAATTATTTTTTATGTATGTTCACCGATTATTCGAAGACGGCTGGACCGATTTGGAAAATTCTTTTTTGGTTTGAAAGAGTATACTTCACAGTTGGTCCCATTGTAACCAGGTCAGGATCTGATGATGGGATCCTGGAGAAATCGAGGGAACTCTTCAACTATTATAGGCACACCTATAGTGATTTGAGTATTTTTTACAGCATCAGCAGCTCGAACATTTGCTGTTGGAAAGGATGCTAAGTCGGTTCTTTTTTGTTTAAAATATTTTTTATAGTAGTGACTTTAATAAATATCGTTTTTCAAAGAAATATTCGAGTTACTATAAAAAAATAACACTGACCAATTGCGAGTGCAGCAATGAACTCGGGTTCATAGACGCAGTATATTTTTCTATATTATCACATGGAGAATGAGGGCTCTGTACTATATCAGTAGTATGTTTATCCATTATTACGACATAAACAAAAAAAATGGTTTCGTGTAGGTGCCCCCGTATACTGTATGTAATTTTTTTCGATTTACGGTGGGCCTATACAATATACATCCCGGCTTTCCAGTCCTTTGATATTCACTTACGCGGGGATACAGAACAGCCATTGTCCCGACTCGTTTCTTATGCATTTATTTTACTCCAAACCTACGAAAATATAGTACTACTATGACGGCTCCACACTGGACGGCCAATTAAAGCAAGCCAAAGCTCAAGGTTCAACTCCGTCAGGACACACCGGAAACGGACCCTGCCCGACTCTCTTATTACTGTTATAGCGGTATTTAGTACAAATACACATCTCATTCTATGTTAGTATCAATTGTATTGTCTACTTAACTACTACCGTAAATACAGCCTGCTGACAGACAGACTTTCAGCCAGACAGGCAGACAGACAGCGGAGCGCAGCCACCCTTCGGGTACGAGAACCCATAAATATCCCAAAAGGCTACAAGGTGTGTCTATAATATTTGAATAGTTCTCTCGATTACATATGTATGTATATAGGATAGGAGAAATTGTACATATATATTATGGATTTATATACTTGAAATATTGAACATATATAAAAAACAGCAATAGCCCTGACGAATTGAAAATCTAACTTCAAAAACTTGTACCCGATAAAAATAAATTCTATTAAATACACATTTTTATTAATTCTTCTAGCGTTTATGACGCAGCTTAATTTTAGCTTGAGGTCCGCATGCCATGTTTACGAAAGCGACTGCCATCTGACCTTCCAGCCAGAGGGAAACTAGATCTTATTGGGATTAGGTCCGGTTTACTCACGATATTTTCCTTCAGCGAATCGCGAAAAATCATTTTAAAATCAAATTATAGCTCGTACATTAGTTTCGAAAAACTCAATGGTACACGCTGGGGTTGGACCCGATACCTCCGGAGTGAAAGTTGGACGTCTTACCGCCGAGCTACAAATCCATAACAATTCAGTTTAAAATACCTATTTATTGAACATGAGGATTAATTGACTAATACCTATAAATAAGATTGCTTTACATAAATACAATACCTACTAACGTCAAACGATTTAATAATTAGTGACATTGATTCTCAAAATTCTAATTTCCTGATTTGGCTTTAATAATTAATAACAATAGTATTATTATTATATTGAAAACAAATGATGATAAATCAAGATATTGAAACACCGTTACATCGCGAGTATCTCGTTTCGAGTAACGCTAACATTATTTTGTTTATTGCTGTGCCGCGGCCGTGTGGTCCATTTATGTATTCGCAACATAATACATACTTAACAGATTATAATTTAGTTTTCATGTTCTGTTTCATGGCTCTAAAAATCACTTCCGTATATAATATATGTTTATGGTTTAAGCTTACACAATAAATACGAGCAACGTTGTGACTGGGGGCGACCGCTAGTTTGTGACTATGAAAGTGTCATTTTCGAAGGAAAATATTTCGGACACACAGGAATATAAGCTAAGGCGCTTAGTTAAAAGTTTTTTGTCTTTTTAATACCTATCCAACAATACCACTTTTATCTATATTGGTTAAATAATCTCGATGTGACTGCCTTTTTTTCACGGCTTTGCTGTATAACTAAATAGTACCGCGCGCCACTGCATTTCGTCCATTCGTTAATTTCACAAGATCTCGGAAAATTCTTAACCGATTTCAATTTAGTTAACATTTTTGTATAGCTGAGCTTTTCAGAATTAGTTTGATGTGTAAAGCATGGTCATTATTATCAATTAAACATAGAAAACCGAGTAAAGCTTAGGGCGGTTCGATAATATGGAATTATACTAAAAAGTGTCATTTTCAGATGCGAATATCTCGGACCCCACAGCAATCTGAGACTGGTCGCCATACAAAACCTTTTTTGTCTTTAAAATACCTATCCAACGATATCACACTCATGTCCATTGGTCCGGGTACCAAATTGCCCCTTCTCCTTTATATTTGTTTGCTCTGCAAGTCACTATAAAAGTTATATTTTGGTTATTTTTAGGGTTCCGTACCTCGAAAGAAAAAAACGGAACCCTTACAGGATAACTTTGTTGTCCGTCTGGCTGTCTGTCTGTCCGTCTGTCTGTCTGTCAAGACCATTTTTCTCAGGAACGCGTGGAGGTATCAAGCTGAAATTTATATCAAATACTCAAGTCTATTGTCCCTTGGAGCTTTGAAAAAATCAAACTTAAAAGCCAACGCAATCAAAAGATACAGTCGTTTATGCTGCAAATTTTAGAGATTTCGGCACTCGCAAAACCTACGGGGTACTTCCCGTGAACTCAGATACTTGAAATTTGGCACGAAGCAACGTCATGTAGCATAGACAATGGAAAAATTACTAAAAGTAGACATTTTTAGTAAAATCATACAAAAAATATTTTTTTAATTTTAAATTTACTACCTTTTTCCTCGTAAACGCGTGGAGGTATTAAATTGAAATTCATGTCAAATACTCAGGGCTAATACCTTTAAGTTGTAAAGGTTTGTACGGAACCCTCGGTGCGCGAGTCCGACTCGCACTTGGCCGGTTTTTTTTTAATACCACGATGGTGGCAAACAAGCATACGACCCGCCTGATGGTATGCAGCTACCGTAACCTATGGACGCCTGCAACTCCAAAGGAGTCACATGCGCGTTGCCCACCCTTTACAAAAAGGAGGATTCAGTGTTAATGGCTAAAGGAACAAGAGGGTCCCTCGTCGTCAACACACTGGGTCCTCTTTGAGTTAAGTATCTAATCCTTATTTTAAATTAAATAAGTAAGCACAACTGACCCAAGATGGGTATTTATTTAGTTATTTAACTTATATATTTAATAATCAGTATTTATATTTATAATCTTGAAAAAATCTATTAAAAAGCGTCGTTTGATGCACGCAACACTTTCCGCCCTTGCAGCTACGTACTATTCTATAATTTCCAATATAAAACAATAAAAATACATTATATTTTAGTCATATATTTATTGGCCCATAACATAATCAACATTACAAAGTAGGTACAATCCATCTACATTATTCTAAATCTAATATATTATGAAACTTCTTTAATTTAATTATAAGGTCAAAGTTAAAAATGATGCCTCGCGCTTGGCTTGCAGAAGTCGCTGAGCGGCCGATGTGCTCTAAATTATCTACACACGCTCTTCGTCGAACTAATAATTTATATAATATCTCAGTTCCTGCCAACACAATAATATATCATTAAGGGCGTGAAACGTCCGAAATATGTCTATCATTCTTAATTACATGTGACGTTTTCATGAAAAGGTACCTCATTGTCGGTTGTCGATAAGACGCTACCGTCATGAAAATACATTCAGAAATAAATATTTACTATCAATAACCGGCAATGAGGTAACTTTTACTTGAACACGTCACATATACTTCGCAAATAGCACTTACAGCTCGACGCACTAGTCAAATGAAAGATGTCACTGTTAAAAATGTCACGTATTTTTTTTCACCATCACTGTGGCAAACAGCCATACGGCCTACCTGATGGTGAGCTGCTACCGTAGCCTATGGACGCCTGGAACTCCAGAGGTATCATGCGCGTTGCCGACCCTTTACAGAAAGGATTCACTGTGTTGATGGCTAAAGGAACAAGAGGGTCCCTCATCGTCATCACACTGGGTCCTCTTTGAGCTCTTTGGCGACCTTACTCACCGGCAGGAACTATTTGCTGTGGTTCTCTGTAAGGTGGAGGTACTTCCCCAGTCGGGCTCGGCTCCAGATTTGAGCTAAGGCTGAACTTTTTGAGGGTCTAAGTCTAAAGCGTATCTAAACGAGACTAACCAAAGTTACCGTATAATGTAGGGCAGAGGACAGCGCCATCTAGTAATTGATAGCGTTACTATAAGTGTTAGTAGTTAGGTTATTGTGGGTTATTCCGCACGCAGAATGGAGGGTTCCGTACCGAATCTCCAAATAACTAATATCAAAAGATCATAAATATCTGCCTATTAAAGAAGTTTTTTGCAGATAACTCAAAAACGCTTTCACCGATAATATTCAAAACAATTTCCGTTGAAAGAATATACAATGATGTATCTCCTCAATTTTTTTTGAGGACATAATTTTTTTGATTTTCGTGCTGAATATTTCTGAAAATATTAATTAAATCAAAAAATGTTCAAACTAACCTTAATGTTCTTTTTAAAGACCTATGAATTGATGTGCAGCACGTTGATATTTGGTAATTTTTCTTGACATTTAGTTACATGCGCGCATAGTTAGTAAGCGCAAAATAATGTGTTTAATTACGACATCACATTAGAAACGTCTAAAATTATCAGTGTTTCTCTCCTATATTATGCATGTATTATACATATAAACCTTCCTCTTGAATCACTCTATCTATTTAAAAAAACCGCATCAAAATCCGTTGCGTAGTTTTAAAGATCTAAGCATACATAGGGACAGACGGCGGAAAGCGACTTTGTTTTATACTATGTAGTGATATACTCTATGGCTGAGCTGTGCCCGATCACACAACGAGATGACATCGTCCGAGAAAAATAAAATAACAGATTTGAGAGCCCAGGCGAGACATTACGGTCTAGGAGCTGGCCACGTCAGATATGACACAATAATGAGAGCAATGAAACCATCCTTATTGCTAGATCCGGGCATCTGGCAGCTTTTAATGGGTGGAGGTCAGAGTGACAGACCAACAAAGTTTTTCAGTTGGAAAAAAGTAATACCGAAATAGGTAAAAACTGGGGTAGTTTTGTTATTTATAGAGGACATGGTCTATATTTTAACATTAGAAAAAAACATTATGTACTACTAGCTTTTGCCCGCGGCTTCGCTCGCGTTAAATTCGCGTTAAACACGGTTCCCCTTTCCTGATTGCCCCTCGGAATGCTCCATACAAACTTCCACCCCCCATTTTAGGGAAGTGGGGGGTTAGAAAGAGACAAAAAGTAGCCTATGTCACTCTCCATCCCTTTAACTATCTCCACTTAAAAAATCACGTCAATTCGTCGGCCCGTTTTGCCGTGAAAGACGGACAGACAAACAAACAAACACATACACTTTCCCATTTATAATATTAGTATGGATATGGATTGCGGAAACAAAAACAGTAGGCGATTAACTATAAATTGCATTATACATCATTTGGCACTACTTTCCTCCAACAGAAACTTCTGACTATGATATAATCTAATTAATTGCCTAATATCCCATAATATTGCATCAAACCCAGAACTCTAGGATTTGTTTTCTTGAAGTGGTTTGCATTCTTCGACCTCCACCACTTTACAGCTGCCAGATATCCGAAACTAGAAATAAGCATAATATAGTAAACTAAATAGAGGAGTTTCGTTGCTCTCATTATTGTGTCATATCTGACGTGGCCAGCTCTCCGTCTATTACTAGATTCTTATACAGAATCCATCCTAGCTCGTCTTATCATGAAAACAAACTTCTGTCAAATCTAGACATCGTAATGTCATTTTTCAACTTATTCATTCGTTAATTCGATTATTAAAGTTTTTTTGACGTGATAACGTCTTTAAAATCGTTTTAGTCGGGTGACATGTTCAGAAACTTGTGTCACACCAAAACCTCACGAGCGCGATCGCAGGTATAACGAGAGAGAGACGGACCGATCTCCCGTCTCATCTCGAGCGCTGCCAGTCATTCCGTGAAACTTGTCACGCGGAATCCTCACGAGCGGTTAGACGTTATCACGTAAACATCTCGATCGTAAACCTACTTTACAAACAACCAATTTTTTTTTTACAGAAATTATATTTTTCAGTTGACACTTTGTTGAATTTAATACTCGGTGAGTTTCTTTCAGTAAACAACAACGTTTTAAGAGGCTGACAACACCCGATGACCTTCAAATTGACTTTACTCAAACAGTTTTCAGCTATAACTACTAGTTCTGAGAAACTAAAACAAATATGTTATTACTCGTTATATTTGGAAGAACTTCGTTAATTCCGATACACGATTGGACGAAATAATTCCGGCTCGATAGAAAATAATTCCACAGTTGCATCTTAAAATTTTCTGTAAACAGTTGTATGTCTTTAGTTTCTTGACTTATACGTCTGTAACTAAGGACAAAATTCCACCGCACTAACACTAAAAACTTCGTTATTTTATATTTCTCAATTAATGCGTAGTTTTTTTTGACGTGATAACGTCTTTAAAATCGTTTTAGTCGGGTGACATGTTCAGAAACTTGTGTCACACCAAAACCTCACGAGCGCGATCGCAGGTATAACGAGAGAGAGACGGACCGATCTCCCGTCTCATCTCGAGCGCTGCCAGTCATTCCGTGAAACTTGTCACGCGGAATCCTCACGAGCGGTTAGACGTTATCACGTAAACATCTCGATCGTAAACCTACTTTACAAACAACCAATTTTTTTTTATTCATCATTTTGCTAAATTTGCAATGAGCTCCCATACTAATCGTAACAGTGTTTCTCTCTCACGCACGCTGTAAAAGATAGGGAGGGAATTTAGCTGTTGTCAGCTCCTTAAGTGACAAAAGTGTGATAATGTGTTTGAGAAGTGTTTGTTAGTATGTCTCAGTATGTATGCATTGATTAATGATTATATTGATGAAAACATTGTAATACTATTGAGAAATAAGTAATGAATCTGTTAACATGATAAGACAAGGATGAATTCGCTAGTTACATCTAGGTCGCCTAGGTCTAGGTTACGACAGGTCTAGGCTAGGTAGCTGTAAGTATCAAGACGTCCCGGCGCGCGTTCCAAGTATTGTTTGTCAATGAGGGCCTCGATACACTTCTTGATCATAGCGACCGAGGGAGCGAAGCAGCCGCGAGCTTGGGAGACCACTTCTTGGATTAACTCGTTGTGGCGAAGTACCTGCGGAGAAAATACAAATAATCAGGAACAATTTCTTTTTTGTATACAACGTGGTACTTGAGCCACTAAAAACCCCAGACACCCCGAATGGTTTTTATTATTGCTGTAAGAGAGGTACGGGCACTGCGAATGGCATCTCGCTAAGTGTGGTAGGGCACGTTCAGCGAATGTCATCTCGCTCAAATCTGGAGCAAAGCCCGCCTGGGGAAGTACCTCCACCTTACAGAAAACCACAGCCAAATAACACTAGACCCTACTCATAGTGTTGTGTTCCTGCTGCTGAGTAAGGTTGCCAAAGAGTTCAAAGAGGACCCAGTGGGTTGACGATGAGGGACCATCTTGTTCCTTTAGCCGTCAACACACTGAATCCTCCTTTTTGTAAAGGGTCGGCAACGCGCATGTGACTCCTTTGGAATTGCAGGCGTCCATAGGTTACGGTAGCTGCTTACTATCAGGCGGGCCGTATGCTTGTTTGCCACCGTCGTGGCATTAAAAAAAAAATAATCTAAGGTATTTATTTTTCAATCGGTTAATTATTTCGAAAGATATTCGCATGTTTATTTTTCCTCGCAATTCTATTCAATTTTTGACTCTACATTTGTTGCGTTGTTGTCACATCTCTAAATGTGTCAACCTACTTTGTCAATTTGTATGACATGAGCATGACATAAGATGACATACTTTGACAATGAAAAACAAATTTGTCAAATCTGCCAGCCATTATTAAATATTCAACCTCTATCTTCTAACCTCTCAATAGAATGGTAAACTGCAGTATTAGAAACTTTTAGACTCGACACGTAAAAAATTTGAAAATTAACGAAAAAGCATAGCTATGTTAAGATATACTGCAATCGATTCCACTCTCGATTCTCAATAAACAGTTTTCAGGTTTTTAGTCTTGGAAGTAACACGTTGTATATTCAAGTAACAACTTAGATTTTGTACATGTATATTCTCGCCAAACTGTTACTGGTCGCCTGTGTCGCTGGTTGCCCTGATGGTAAGATGTCCGACTTTCGATCTGGAGGTCCCGGGTACCACTGAGTTTTTCGGAACTTATGTACGAAATATCATTTGATAGTTACCAGTCGCTTTTTGGTGAAGGAAAACATCGTAAGGACCTAATCCCGATAAGGCCTAGTTTATCCTCTGGGTTGGAGGGTTAGGTGGCAGTCGCTATCGTAAAAACTAGTGCCTACGTCAGAGTTGGACAAAAATTATCTATTGGGAAGATAACTAAATAATCAGTTATTTGTTATTTTGAATATCTAGATCAGTTTCATTTTTATCTAGATAATTTATCTTCGAATAAATTTATTTGAATTGATTTTATTTAAAATAATTATCTAGATAAGAAATTATCTAAATAACGCCCAACTCTGGCCTACGCCAATTCATGGGATTAGGTTGTCAAACGGACCCCAAGTCGGAACAAACGCTAGGAGGAAGACTGCATCATATTCCAATGTATCTAAGGCCGTGTCCTACGTGGGTGAATGGTAGCGTTTGATTCGCGCGAAAATATCAAACCAACTAAACACGTTCACTTAGTTTCGCGTCGCGCCGCTTCGCGTTCGCGTATTGTTTAGCTACGTATTAGGACACTAAGGACACTTCAAGCACTGTCGACTGTTTGTTTTTCTAGCGCCGCTTCGCGTTTGCGTGATTCGCTCACACACAGCGTTATAAACCTACTAAAAATGCGATAATACGTCAGGCGTCTGCACCGCGCCTCAAAGTGCGCCATACAAAAAGCGTGAGGTGCGTGACGTCACCGGCCTCCGAGTTGCGGAAAACTGCTTGGAAGGAATACGTTTTTGGATGATTTTTGTCATTTTAGGTGTGAAAAAATGCGTTTGAGTGTATAGTTGTCATACATTTTTTTTATTAGAACCAAAGTAATCTAAGTAATGTTTTAAAAATATATCTGGGGCATAAAAAATGGCTCAACTCTTTCATTTTTAAACTTCAATGTTTTCAAAGTTTAGTTATTACAGATTTCCACTTCTTTATAATAATTTGGTGATGTTGAACGTGTTTATTAAACAAATTCAACTGAAATATTTTAACGCGTGTTTTCAATCAACCGACTGCCGAATAAAAGGTTTTAAAAAAAGCTAGAATTCGCTTTTCGGTGAAGGAAAAAACCATATATTCGTGAAGAATTTCAAAGGTGGAATGTCAAGTCCTCAACCTGATTTGTGATTATAGCCCGCGTAGGGATTATAGCCCGATTCTTCATAAAGTTATTAAATTATACATCATATAGTTTCCATAAGGTACATCTTCATACGGAAATACACATAGTATCAGCGTGCTGCCTATGATTCTTCTTAAAATACATTATATATTTAGTAAGTTACGAATTAAAATGCTGGGATTGTTCAGATACGAGGTAAATTTCCCCTTGTTTTAGGATTTTTTTATACTACGACGGTGGTAAAGAAGCATACGGTTTGTATGCTGACGTTGATGGTGATGGTAAGCAGCTACCGTAACCTATGGACGAAGCAATCAAAATGTCTCATTATCTATGTAAATTTCTTAAAAACTAACCTTTCTCTGCTTGTGTTGATTATAAGCACTATTTGGCTTGCCCTCGGATTTGTGACATAAAACGATATTTTGCCCGGCTTGCCTATTAGTAAAGCCAACTCGGTAACTCCCGCACGTCACGTTACCTTCCTCTGCTTCATGATGCGCACGAGCGCGGCCTGCAGGTACATCTTCCTGTCGTCGTCGCAGTGCGTCGCCTCCGCCGCCTCCGTGCTGCCACTGGTGGTGGTGGACGAGACGCCCCCTCCACCGCCCGCGCTGCTGCCTGGCGGAGGGGAGACAATCATCAGAACCGACCACAGCTATACTACATTATTCTCGAGGAGAACTAGCACATTGATGGCTGAGTGTTATCTAAACGGACGACTTTAGGACTTTTAGGAGTCCGTTTAAGTCAAGGATGATATAGACATGGATTGACAATATCCATACAAAATCGCGTTCCCTTATTTCAGTACGTTCGCTGTTCGCTATTACAGTTCGCTGTGGCACTTAGTACCGAAAACAGACGTATAACCTGAAGGTTCGAGGAACGCGATTTTGTATAGGCATTGTCAATCCATGTCTTAATCATCCTCAGTTTAAGTTAATACGAAGCCAGTAATGGCCCTTCGCGCCGACTCCAATATAGTGCTTTTTTTCAAAAATTATACAAAACAGCCAAATACAAACAAATAAAACACTTTGGTGGACAACAAACAATATTGACATAAATAATGTTTGTCAGGTAAACCTCTAGATGAACAGAATGACCGTTACCGCGAACATCGAATTCCGATTCGAATCTTATATCTCCATCTTCATTGCCTGTCATTTTGGGTGACGGAGACAGATATAATCGAAACTAGAGTTTTCTATGTTCGTGGTACACGCTCAGCTATGCTGCCTTTTATTTATTTTTTAATTAAAAAGTTGGAAGTGTATTTTTCGTCTGAAATTACCGAAAGCTATTTGAGAACTAAAAAGTCGCGGCACCAACATTACAAATAATAAAAACCGATGGTATGTTTCGGCTGTTTAGGACCTTTGCCTGTATTTTTGTATAGCTGTTGAACTTTTTTAAAAGTTTGTACCTCGACAAAAATGGAATTTATATGCAACATTTTTGTCGCGAAAACGAGCCTGCAATTTCTGTAACTTTTTAATTTTTAATTGAACCATAAACTAGGCACTTCGCCGCCTTATTTTAAACCGTAAAAGTTAATCTTGCGGGATATTAAAAAAACATTATGTACACTCGCCACCAGATATATCGGAGCGGCCAATTGTGATCACAAATATCTGAACAAGGCGATAAAGTGTTCAGATATTTTGAGTACGTTGGCCGCTCCGATATATTTAACGGAGACTGTGCAGTCGAGTAGTCCGATATAAGTACACACGGACGTCCAAAAATATACTAACACAACCTCATTGGTATGGATTTAAGGTCGTTGTTCACGCAAATCAGCGCCATCTAGTTCAAATGTATTCAAGTCTAATAGAGTGAATGCGCACGATCTTTTGTTCATTCGCTCCGTCTGATATTGCCCTCTCTGTTCAGCTAGCCGTCGTAGTGGTTAGACGTGCTGTCATTGTCGCGGTGCGCGAGCCTTTGTTAAAATAAACATGGCGTAATTTAAGTGTAAAGTGTAATCTAGGTTAAGGCAAGAGAAATATACGTGTAAAGAGTGCCCGTTGTTTCTCTTCGAAACCCATCCGTCGTTACCGCAGCAGGCGAGGCGGCGTACTCATCTACGAGACAGATGATGGTGGCCCTTGGAAACTCTCTACAGCACCGTGCCGGAGCGACTCGACTGCTACCAGAGAAGTATGAGATGTACCTAACCGGCCTACCGCGGCGACTGGGCTAGTTCTGCGTACATTTGGTGTGACCCATGAGAGGGAACAACCGCACGATAATAACAAAACCCGTGATTTGGGAAAATATAAAATAAAATCCCGTGATTGGGGCAAGATTGAAGCAATCCAGGGCCAAGAATCGCGCCACGGCAATCAAGGATTCGTCGAGTGGAATTTGCAGTTGTTTGCATTCATTGTGTAAATTCAGTGCGCGATTACGTCATAAACATTTCGATCAACGTGAAACGTGTCATTGTGGGGACAGTTGGAGGTCGCCATAGTGAAGTGCCACATCCGGTTGACGTTTACCGGTTTTGTGTTGAGTGAACGAACTGAATGGTAGGAACGTGTAGCGTCGATCCGGAACGACGTCGGGCGTCGTGGCGACAACCTTAGAGACTTCATTATCTATGACATACTTCATTTGACAAACGTCAGTGTCAAAAGTCAAGTTGTGTTGTGTGCTATTTGTGATAGATTTCTCAACTAATATTACTTGAAAAATACTTAGGATTAGATTAATTGGATAGAATATAGCTTGGAATTGATTAGTAAATACTCACAAATAGGTGATTTATTGAAAATACGCGCGGCGCGGTGAAGTATTTGTGTTTTACCAGGTAAGTTAATATCTATTCACAACATGTCACTCAAAGCTAAGGTACAGTTGGGTACGAGGTATCAAATGCTTATTGATTACGCTGGCACGGTGGCTACCAGGTCCAGGTCTTCAGCGACAGCGGTGGCTTCAGCGGCATTTTGATCAGGTATATAAAACATATATCACGGCCTATGAGGCGGTACTGACAAGCGATACGGAACTAACAGAGGCGGAACGTCTCAAGTACCAGGAGCAGTTCGCCGAGATCAACCGACTTCTTATCCAACTGGATGAGGCATCAGGTGAGGAGTCAGAACAGACAGCTGGTGCAGCTAAGTATCACAGTAAGGTTAAGTTGCCTTTGGTACAACTGCCAACATATGGCGGGGATATGACAGAATGGATGTCATCCTATGACCTTTTTATGGCATTAGTGGATGCAGGTCCATTGTCTGATGCCGAGAAACACTACTACCTCCGAACGTCCTTGAATGCTGAGGCCTTGACGGTAGTACAACACTTACCTGTGCCAGCTACTCTGTGGCATTGGATCTTCTTAAGAAAAGGTACCATAACTCCCGACAGCTTGTGGACACCTTCATTGCGCGGATAGTCAATCTGCCCAATGTCGGGGGCCCGAATATAAATTTGCGAACTCAGTTTTATGATCCTCTGCGCGAGTCGATTCAGGCCCTAGAAAAGTTGAAGCAGCCGGTTTCTGAGTGGTCGTATTTAGTTGTTTACATGATGTTACAGAAGCTGCCTATTCGCATCAGAACCCTATTTGAGGAACGCTGTGGCACGGATCCTCAAGTTCTGCCAACGCTCAATCAGCTGCTGGCGCTGCTGGATGAGCAGTGTCGGGTGCAGCAGGCAGTTCCACTGCGGCAGCGGGAAGAGCACCGATGGGACGGCAGTCACCGACCAAGGGAAGACGAGGCAGAGCGTCCCCTCCACGTGTCCTAGCTGCGGAGCTGGAAGAAGCTGATCAGGTGAATCGGTCTAAAGGTCTGTGCACGTACTGTTCCAGTAGTGCACACTCTATATACAAATGTCCATTCTTCGCAAGTCTAGCTGTTTCGGAGAGGAAAACCTGGGTCAGGAAGAATGGTGCATGTTTTAAATGCCTTCGCTCTCATTACGCGAGAGAGTGTATGGCTCGTAATTGGTGCGATGCGTGCCAGTCAGGATCGCATAGCCCGTTGCTGTGCAGGGAGGAAGCGGAAGCCGCGGAAGCAGTGCACAGGGTCCATGAGCGAACCCCAGTCCCACCCACCAGAAGGGTAAGTACACCACCACAGCGTAGGTCCCCACCACGACACAGGGTGTCGACCCCGCCACAAGGGTCTTGGGCGCAGCGAGCTCAACAACCTCGCACGAGCCCGCCAAGGTGGAGAGAAGAGACTAGGTCGCCTCCTCCACAGCACGTCCAGCCAGCTCAATTGATGACTGCTGGTCACATCCCGCGCCCTCCGGTGGGAACGAGGGCCCGCCAGGCGCAGGAGTCTTTCCACAGCCTACGTTTCGGCACTCGAGGCAGCCCTGAGCGCCGTTCTTGAAATAAGGCTACTGCTGATGAACCACGAGAACCTCGGATGATGATGCCATCGATCCGGGTCAGCCCTACTGCTGTTGTCATGGTAAGGTCAGGCCAAGGCAATTATATTATGGCAAGGGCACTGTTAGACACCGGAGCCGGGTGTTCGATAGTTAAGAAATCATTTGCAGATGAAATAGGATTGCATCAGCAGTATGTAGGAAATAATATTGTTGGGATCGGAAACCAACAGGTCAAGGTACCCGGTACCATTGCTAAAATAGTATTTAAGCCAGTAGGAAAATTAGTCCCTATAATTAGCGTTGTAGCAACCGCCATGTATACCGTTACAGGAAATATTCCGGCCTGTAACCATTACCTGAAGGCCCACTTAGATACGTCTAAACTCAGCCTGGCCGATCCAGATTTTGACAAATCTCATGATGTAGACATCATTTTCGGCCTGGATGTGCTAAATTATATGTTCACTGGTTCAAAGATGCTCACGAACATTACAGGAGTGGAGGCCTACGGTACCTGGTTTGGAGATGTCCTCATGGGAGCCATCTGGACACACCCTGCTGACACCTCGGCGCAGCAGTCGAGAGGAACGTCCGTGGAAGACTACGGAGTGCACGCTACCAAGCTTGAAGAGGTGCTGGAGAAGTTCTGGAAGGTGGAGCAGCCTCCAGAAGACCCACCAGATCATCCGGAACATTTGGAATGTGAAAGGTTGTATACTTCTACTACTAAACGTATGCCTGACGGGAAATACATGGTGCGGCTGCCCTTCTTGTCAGACAGACCCACGCTAGGCGAGACCAGAGCCATTGCTGTACGCAGGCTTCATTCGTTAGAGGCGAAGCTAGCCAAGAATCCAGTCTTGGCTGAGAAATATAAGGAGTTCATGCGGGAATATGAGTCTCTAGGACACATGTCTAAATCCAGTTACCAGTTTGACTCGGAGCACTACTGTGTTCCGCATCATGCGATTTTCAAAAAAGATTCAAATAAGCTTCGGGTCGTTTTTAATGGAGCATCGAAGAGTAGCAATGGCATAGCTCTTAATGAATGCCTGCATTCAGGCAAGCCTCTTCAGAATGATATTACAAAGATATTGTTGAATTTCAGACGGCACCAGTTCGTGTTCACGGCCGACATCCGGATGATGTTCCGGCAGACGTGGATACACCCCAGTGATAGGCGCTATCAGCTGATCCTGTGGCATGAGGACCCGTCGCAGGACATACAGGTTTACGAGTTGAATACTAATACCTACGGACTACGGTCAAGCCCCTTTGTCGCAATACGGACGCTGTTGCAGTTGGCCGCGGATTGGCAAGCTCAGCATCCAGGGTCTCCAGCTGCAGACGTCATACGACGTCAGAGCTACGTCGACGACCTCCTGGTTGGAGCAAACTCCATTACAGAGGCTCGGCAGCTTCAATCGGAACTCATAGAACTCATGAGCAGTGCCGGCTACGAGCTCAGGAAATGGTCGGCTAACTGTCACGAGTTACTCCGGGACCTACCACAGGAGTATTGTGAGCTGCCTCATCAATTCGACGCTGAAGACAGGAGCCTCATAAAGGTATTGGGAATACAGTGGAACCCGGTGCACGACACCATGTCGTATCAAGTCAATGTACCGTTGGGGCAGGCGGTAACGAAGCGAAGCGTTTTAAGACTATAGCTAGGCTTTATGATCCGTGCGGTTACTGCGCACCGATTGTCTATAGATTCAAGCTGTTCATGCAGTCATTGTTTACAGATGGAATGACGTGGGATGAACCGCTCCTGGACACTCAGGAGGTTCAGTGGAACGAGTTGGTTCAGGATTTAAACCATTTGTCTCAATTACAGATCCCTCGTTGCGTCGCGTTACCAGGATCTGCCTCCTACTCACTCCACGGGTTTGGAGATGCCTCGGAGCAGGGCTATGGAGCGTGCGTGTACCTTCGGACAGAGGACACGTCTGGAAACGTCATGGTACGGTTAGTCCTAGCTAAGACCCGAGTGGCGTCGAAGAAAGTCAAACAAACCATTCCGAAGAATGAGTTGAATGCAGTTCATATGGTTTGTAAACTCCTGAATCATGTCGCAGCGGCCTATGAAGACGAAATCGAGATTGATAGCATAAATGCGTGGTCTGATAGCAAAATCACGTTGTGTTGGCTTAACACAAAACCACATCTGCTCCAGACATTTGAATGTAACAGAGTACAGGATATTCAGCAGTCGAAGCGACCAATGACATGGCGCTATGTCCGAGGTGAGTCCAACCCGGCCGACGTCGCGTCCCGAGGCGCTACCGCGAAGGGGCTCCTCAAATGCAAGTTGTGGTGGTCGCCGGAGTGGCTGCTCAAGGAGGAGTCACAGTGGCCGACGATGCCGGTCACCATGTCACCGGAGCTGCCAGGGTTCAAGCAGCTGGTTCATGTCGCCAATGACGAGCAGACATGGGAGGACTTATTACTGTCGAGAGTCAGCTCGTATAGTAAACTCATAAACGTGACGTCGTACGTTTTGAGATTTTGCAGGAATATTCGTTTGCCGAAGCAGCAACGAAATTTAAAACAGAACCTTACTATCGAGGAAAATCGTGAAGCAACGGATCACTGGGTCAAGAAGGTTCAGTTGGATGCATACCAAGATGAAGTCATCTTACTGAAAAGAGGAAAGTTGGTATGCAAATCACTTCAGAAGTTGAGCGTCTTCGTGGACGATAATCATTTTATTCGAGTCGGAGGCAGACTACGTAATTCAAACTTACGTTATGACGCAAAGCACCCAATGCTTATACCTAAGGACCATCGATGGTCGCAATTATTGATGGAGCACTATCACCGGATCTATTGTCATGCTTCGACAAGTGCCCTGATTAATATACTTAGACAACGATACTGGATTCCGTCAGCGCGGCGTCAGGTGTCACGTGTCATCAGGGGTTGTATGTCATGTTTCAGATTCAACGCGACAGATCAGGCGCCTTTCATGGCTGATCTGCCCGCGGACCGCGTCACGGCGACGCGTCCATTTTCCGGCGTAGCGACGGATTTCGCTGGCCCCTACTTGGTTAAAAGTAGCCAGCTCAGGAATGCTAAATCTGTTAAAGCTTACCTGTGTGTTTTTGTATGTCTAGGTACCAAGGCGGTACACCTCGAGGTCGTCTCGTCGCTGAGCACCGAGGCTTTCATCGCTGCGTTCACACGGTTTGTGAGTCGACGTGGGCTGCCCGCCCTCGTTCGGAGTGACCAAGGTACCAATTTTAAATCTGCTAGCTCATACCTCCGAGAGGTTAACCAGTTCTTGCTTGACAACGAAACCATTCTAGAGGATGAGTTTCGTCGCCAAGGCGTCCGCTGGGAGTTCAATCCTCCCGGCGCCCCTCACATGTCTGGCCTAGTGGAAGCAGCGGTCAAGAGTAGCAAGAACCTGCTTAAACGAGAAATTGGGGACCGTATCCTGACCTTTGAAGGTCTGCAGACGGTATTCTGCAGGGCGGAAGCTATCCTCAACTCTAGAGCGCTGGTTCCAATGTCAAAGGATCCTTGTGACCTGGAAGTTCTCAGCCCAGGTCATTTTTTGATAGGTCAACCTTTGGTGTCATTACCTGAACCTTCCTGGAAGGACACGAATGTGTCACGGCTGTCGCATTTTCAATTTATTCAAGCTGTAACTCAAAAGTTTTGGACTAGGTACCACTTAGAATATTTAAATAATTTGCAAGCCCGTAACAAATGGAACAGACATGTACCTAATGTAGCATTAAACGATTTAGTCTTGATAAAGGATGAAAATTCCCCGCCTCTACAATGGCGTCGAGGTAGGGTCATTCAAGTTTTCAAAGGCTCCGACGGAGTCGTCAGGTCTGTAAAGTTGAAGACACAGATAGGCGAACTTGTACGCCCCGTTGTCAAATTGTGTAAATTACCTATGGAGCTTTAATTATTTGAGCAGCTCTTGTAAGTTAACTATTATAAATCTTGGTTTAAATTGTAGCAATTAGTACTAATTATCGTGAACTGTGTACCACTGTTTCCTCGGGAAACCATGTAACTAAATTGCATAAATAAATGCTTAATGCTGTTTATGAGCATGAATATTAGCCATTATAAGTAGCTTACCTTTGTTGTTTTTACACTTTCATGATTCATATTTTGATATTATCTGGAATGTTATTGAGTGCAAGTGCACTGGATGGTCACAGATTACTTATGCTGTAGACACCTCATGTAACATTTATTAGTGTTAATAATTGTTTGTTTTCATATCTCTTGTTTATGCTAGATCGTAGCGATGTAAACTTCAGGTCTTCAGCTCACCTTTTCCCTGGGCCGGGAAGGAATGTTCACGCAAATCAGCGCCATCTAGTTCAAATGTATTCAAGTCTAATAGAGTGAATGCGCACGATCTTTTGTTCATTCGCTCCGTCTGATATTGCCCTCTCTGTTCAGCTAGCCGTCGTAGTGGTTAGACGTGCTGTCATTGTCGCGGTGCGCGAGCCTTTGTTAAAATAAACATGGCGTAATTTAAGTGTAAAGTATAATCTAGGTTAAGGCAAGAGAAATATACGTGTAAAGAGTGCCCGTTGTTTCTCTTCGAAACCCATCCGTCGTTACCGCAGCAGGCGAGGCGGCGTACTCATCTACGAGACAGATGATGGTGGCCCTTGGAAACTCTCTACAGCACCGTGCCGGAGCGACTCGACTGTTACCAGAGAAGTATGAGATGTACCTAATCGGCCTACCGCGGCGACTGGGCTAGTTCTGCGTACATTTTGGGGGGCTCGTCCGGGTATACATATTTTTTAACGTCCGTGTGTACGAATATTGGAGAACTCGACTGTACTAAACAGAAACGTTTTCTGTATGAAATTTCAATCCGCTTCGAGCTAGATTCGAAATTGCACCAATTGAGCTATTGATGCTTATTCGATCCTCGGTGAATTCTTCAATCTGTTCCACTCCTTACATACACATTTCATTAGGTGTTCAAGTATAGCTGTAGTGTCCTACCGTGTAGCGTGGTAAAAGTGGGTGGTGATCCTACCTTGTAGCGTGGTACCAGTGGGTGGTGGTCCTACCTTGTAGCGTGGTAGCAGTGTATAGTGACCCTACCTTGTAGCGTGTAGCAGTGTGTATGGATGCTACCTTGTAGCGTGTAGCAGTGGGTATAGTGATCCTACCTTGTAGCGTGGTAGCAGTGGGTAGTGATCCTAACTTGTAGCGTGGTAGCAGTGTGAACTGATCCTACCTTGTAGCGTGTAGCAGTGTGTATGGATGCTACCTTGTAGCGTGTAGCAGTGGGTATAGTGATCCTACCTTGTAGCGTGGTAGCTGGGGGTAGTGAACCTGCCTTCTAGCGTGGTAGCAGTGTGTAGTGATCCTACCTTGTAGCGTGTAGCAGTGTGTAGTGATGCTACCTTGTAGCGTGTAGCAGTAGGTATAGTGATATTACCTTGCAGTGTATAGCAGTGTGTAGTGATCCTACCTTGTAGCGTGGTACCAGTGTGTAGTGATGCTACCTTGTAGCGTGTAGCAGTAGGTATAGTGATCCTACCTTGTAGCGTGTAGCAGTGTGTAGTGATGCTAACTTGTAGCGTGTAGGTGGGTATAGTGATCCTACCTTGAAGCGTGTAGCAGTGTGTAGTGATCCTAACTTGTAGCGTGGTAGCAGTGTGTAGTGCACCTACCATGTAGTGTGGTGTGGCAGCAGTTTATAGTTCTACCTTGGTGTGTGGCGGCGGTGGTGAGGCGTATCTTGGTGCGCTTGGAGCTGAGCTGGAGGTTGAGCTCGAGCAGCCCCTCCCCGCGCCCCGCGCCGCCCTCCCGGCCCTCCCCGCCCTCCCCGCCGTCGTCTGCGGGCGCGGTGTCGGACTCGCCTTCCGCTTCATTCTCCACGTCACCCTGTATATTATCAACCGACATCAAGATTTCGAAGGAGGAGGTTACAGTTCGTCGGGATCTTTGTTTTTTTTTTAAGTATGTTTACTGATTATTCGAAGACGGCTAGACCGATTTGGAAAATTCTTTTATTGTTTGAAAGAGTGTACTGTACAGTTGGTCCGATTATATCAGTCAGGATCTGATGATGGGATCCTGGAGAAATCGAGGGAACTCTTCAACTTTTATAGGCACACCTATAGTTATTTGAGTATTTTTTACAGCAGCTCAAGCATTTGCTTTTGGACAGGTGGAGGCTAAGTGAAGTCGGTTCTTTTTTGTTTAAAATTATTTTATATTTGGTTTTGCAACCTGCCCACATTGGCTAAAGAAATTCGTTTAAAAAAATACGCCTCGGAATTTATTCGAACTCGGGGCTATGGGACACTTAGCTCCCAACATTACATGGCGACCCTGCCAGTTAAACATTTTATATATTTTAGTTGAAACTATATGGTGCCCAAAATTAAGTACAAAGGGTGGACTTAATGTGTCCGGCACTCTCTATCAGTCACCCATAGGGCCAAATAGAAATGCGTAGAGCAGAGCGATTTTTTCTATAAGCCTTTCGAAAAACATATTCTCGTACATTAAAGGAAAAACCATTTGTTGTGAGAAATAGTATTTCGAAACTGTTTTGAGAAAAAATTTGAAACAGCTTCGTTTCGCCTAAAACTGGCAACGAGCCAGCTCTCTTAGCTACCACTGGTTCGAGCCCTCTTACAACTGAATGCACTTCTGGCATGCGTACCGGAGTGCGATCTGATGCTTGGCGATGGGCGGCTGTGAGAAGTGAATGCCTGAGATTCTGTGAGGTGATGGACAAAAGGCCTTCCACTGTACCAATACGCATTAGTTTTTACTGTAATGTTATGTAAATATGTTTGATAATAAAATACAATAAACTAGGATATATGTTAGTTATGTACCTGTGCTATGAGCAAGCCTGCGTCTAGGAGCGGTCGCAGCTGCCGGACCCACGCGTCTCCCGAGAGCTGGAGTCTGGCGCGGAGCTCCTTGGCCGCGAGGGAGTCCACAGTCTCGAAACAGAGCAGTAGGGCACACTGGAACAAACATTTCAATCTATATATATATATATATAAAAGAAGAAACTGACTGACTGACATATCAACGCACAGCCCAAACCGCTGGTTCTAGAGATTTCAAATTTGGCACGTAGGTTCCTTATAAGGTCCAGGGATGCACTAAGAAAGAATTTTCAAAATTCACCCCCTAAGGGGGGTAAAATGGGGGTCCAAAGTTTGTATGGCGAATCAAGATTTGTTGGACTATTTTATTCGAAACTTCACAGGAGTATATTTAACGATAAATGAGTAAACACGTGTTTCAGATTTTTTGAAATTCAACCCCCAAAAGGGGCAAATGTGGTCACAAAGTCTAAAAATCAACATGGGTATCGTATCCTTTTTGAGTACTTATAGTACGCGGGCGAAGCCGCGGGAAAAGGCTAGTATTATTATAATAAAAAAAAATATATTAACACATTCAATGCCGAGAACCCGACTATCGGGTATTTGATGATTTCGTTCCCAGGCCGGACGACCCGATAGTCGGGATCGTGGTACAGTCAGCTGCAGAGAAAAGGTACCACCGTGCCCTAAAAACTTGTATGGCGGGTGGTACCTTTTCTCTGCAGCTGACTGTACTACAGCTTTATATGACGAATTTTTTGTGGCCTGGCGCGGATGTCTTGTTTGGCTGGGTGGCAATGAATGTGTTAATACTTAAATGCATAGGTGTGCCTATAATAGTTGAGGAGTTCCCTCGATTATCTCCAGGATCCCATCATCAGATCCTGACCTGGTTACAATGGGACTAACTGTGAAGTATACTCTTTCAAACAAAAAAATAATTTTCTAAATTGGTCCAGCCGTCTTCGAATAATCGGTGAACATACATAAAAAAAAATTGCAAAAACCAAGATCTCAATGAATTGATAACCTCCTCCTTCGAAATCTTGAAGTCGGTTGAAAATAGTTAATTTAACGGCCTCCTAGCCTAGTCGGTAGTGACCCTGTCTATGAAGAAGGAGGTCCCGGGTTCAAATCCTGGTCAGGGCATTTATTTGTGTGTTTATCACGGATATTTGTTCCTGAGTTATTGATGTTTCTATGTATTTAAGTTTTTATCCATACCCAAGTAACACAGGAAGCATTAAAACATATGAATAGTTAACTTATTTAGAACTTAAGGACCGTATAAACTCTTATATACGTTCACCGAGCAACTTGTCACATTATATGATGCTTTGAGCTGTATAACGGTTGTATAATGGCATATCTAAATGCTTTTGTAAAGCCTTTAGCTTTAGTGCAGCAAACCACAACGCAACTGTACAGCTTTCGACTGTTTAAAAGCACTTAAGTGCTTTAGGTTCTACAATAGCATTATATAATGCTTTAAGCTGTATAACGGTTGTATAATGGCATGTATAAATGCTTTTTTAAAGCCTTTAGTTTTAGTGCAGCGAACCAAAATGCAACTGTACAGCTGAATGCTGTACAGTTGCGTTTTGGTTTGCTACACTAATGCTTCGGTGTGGTTTAGTGCCTTAGGTTCTACAATAGCATAAATAAATGCTTAATGCTGTTTATGAGCATGAATATTAGCCATTATAATGCCACGTAAATCCGGTATACAGCTTTCAGCTGTTTTTAGTGCTTTAGGTTCTACTATAGCATTTTATGATGCTTTACGCTGTATAACGGTTGTATAATGGCATATATAAATGCATTTGTTTAGCCATTAGTTTTAGTGCAGCGAACAACATGCAACTGTACAGCTGAATGCTGTACAGTTGCGTTTGGGTTTGCTACACTAATGCTTCGGTTTGGTTTAGTGCCTTAGGTTCTACAATAGCATAAATAAATGCTTAATGCTGTTTAAGAGCTTGAATATTAGCCATTATAATGCCATGTAAATCCGGTATACAGCTTTCAGCTATTTTAGTGCTTTAGGTTCTACAATAGCATTTTATGATGCTTTACGCTGTATAACGGTTGTATAATGGCATATATAAATGCTTTTGTTTAGCCATTAGTTTTAGTGCAGCGAACAACATGCAACTGTACAGCTGAATGCTGTACAGTTGCGTTTGGGTTTGCTACACTAATGCTTCGGTTTGGTTTAGTGCCTTAGGTTCTACAATAGCATAAATAAATGCTTAATGCTGTTTAAGAGCATGAATATTAGCCATTATAATGCCACCTAAATTCGCTATACAGCTTTCAGCTATTTTTAATGCCTTAGGGTGTACAATAGCATTTATAAGTAGGTAATACATTCCTAATGCTGTATAATAGCAATAATATAAACCATTATAAAGCCCAGTAATTCACTATAAGGGGCTGTTCATAAATTACGTCATTTCAAATGGGGGGGGGGGGTCTGGACATCGGTTGATGGTAGCATGACGTAGGAGGGAGGGGGGGGGGTGGTCATTCCGAAAATCACATCATCAATGTGTAAAAAAAGGAATGAAAGTCGTGTGTCTATAAACTTTTAATGCTATAAAATATTATCTACTAATTAGTTTTTTATTTTACAATTAAGCTTAAAACGCATTTTTATTTAAATGACGTCACTTTATTTGGCAGGGGGAGGGTTGGATGATTTTAGAGGGGGGGGGGGGGGGGGGGGGGGTAAAAATCATCAAAAACTGATGACGTAATTTATAAACAGCCCCTATACAGCTTTTAGCTGTTTTAGTGCCTTAGGGTCTACAATAGCAATTTTAAGTAGTATATAATGCTTAATGTTGTTTAATAGCATAATTATTCACGTGTAATGCTGTAGGCATAAATAAGGCATTTTTTAAGGGTCACTGAGCTGCTATTGGACTAAGAGCTAGCCACGTCAGATTTGACACAATAATGAGAACAACAAAACCCGTCTGGTTAGATTGCTATACTATTCTTATTGCTAGATCCTGGCATCTGGCAGCTTTTAATGGGTGGAGGTCACAGTGATAGACTAGCAAAATGTTTTAATTGGAAAATAGTAATACCAAACTAGGTAAAAATTGCCGAAGTTGTCTCAGTTATAAAGGACAGGGCCTATATGGAGTTTAAAAATGTAAATAGGGGCAAGAATCAGATGACAAGAAAAATCTTTAATGGAACGCACATCCAATAAAAATAATACTAAAACCTTGCGTATGGTGAGTTACAACTGTAAGTCTGTGAAACGCTCAGTTGATTGTATAAGAACCATATGCCCTAATGCTGATATTATTGCGCTTCAGGAGACCTCGCTTTTTTCACACGATTTAAATTTACTGGGAACCGTTCACCCGGATTTTAGTTACACTGGGACATCGGCCATGGACATCTCGGCGGGATCATTGCGGGGAAGGCCATACGGGGGCGTTGCGTTACTATGGCGTAAGGATGCATTTCAATCCGTGTCGGTGATACAATGTGACAGTGTGCGGCTCAGTGCGATTAAGATAACAAGTAGTGAGCGTTCATTCATAGTTTTTTCCGTGTATATGCCGACTGACTCCGTGGATAACCTGATTGAGTTTACGCAATGCCTGGGTGAAATGTATGCGATAATAGACAATAGCGGAATTGACAGCGTTTTTATGTTGGGCGACTACAATGCACATCCGGGCGAATTATTTTGTAGAGAACTTTTAGACTTTTGCAGTGAACAACAATGGCGCTGTGTAGATATGGACAAACTGACTACACTTGCGGATACCTACACCTTCGTAAGTGAGGCACACGGGTGTCGTCGGTGGCTCGACCACGTCCTGGTTACGGAGTCCTCTTGGCACACAGTGACAGATGTTAGGGTGCTTTATAACGTCTACTGGTCAGACCATTTCCCTATAGAAATAACATGTAATATAAATATTCTTAGGCCGCGGTCTGCTAATACATTGAGGGCGACGAATAAAATTGTCTGGGGTGATAGACAGCCATCCCAAATAGATACCTACATGTCATTATGTGATAGCAAGCTGAAGGATATAGATTTTCCTGTTGAATTATCGGGTTGTTGTGATAAATTGTGTGATGATTCTAGCCATAAAATAATTTTAGATAATATGTATAAAAATGTAATTAATAAGTTAAGTGAATCTGCAGAATTAAGCTGCAACATGCCTGACAATATTAAAAGTTGTAATAAAAGGAAATTTAAACATGTAGTTGGATGGAATAAACATGTGAAGGAAGCGCACGTTCTGGCTCGGCGCAGTTTTCATGAGTGGCTTTGGTATGGGAAACCATCTCAAGGACCTATTTACAGCAAGATGGTGGAAGCTAGAAAATGCTTTAAGCTCAAGTTGCAGTGGTGTCAAAACCATCAAGAGCAAATTAAGATGGATATGTTGGCTACTCACCACATTAACAAGAGCTTTGGTAAATTCTGGAAATGTACCAAAAAACTTAGCGCTGAGCCCGGCCGGGCAGCAAATGTGGACGGTCTAAAAGAGTCTTTACCTATAGCTAACCATTTCAGAAACGTTTTCAGAATAGAGCCCCCGCGGCGCCTCGCGAACGGGCGGGTGCTGGATGTGGGTAGTCGTGTTCGGTTGCCAATAACCAACTTTACAGCAAGTGATGTTAAAGCGGTCTTAAAAAGTATGGTTAGAGGTAAGTCACCAGGCCACGATGGACTTAGCATCGAGCACCTGCGGTACGCGGGGCCTCACCTGCCTAGAACTGGCTATGTTTTTCACACTATGCTTTCGGCATCGTTACTTACCAGATGACTTAACGAAAACAATAGTTGTGCCTCTTGTGAAAAACAAAACTGGTGATGTAGGTGATAGTTCCAACTATAGGCCAATTTCGTTAGCAACTATAGTGGCCAAGATCTTATAGTATTAAGACAAAATTCTGACACAGTACCTTAAACTGCATGACGCACAATTCGGTTTCAAAACCGGTTTGTCCACAGAGTCTGCTGTATTGTCAAGCAAACTGTGCAGTACTATACCGAGAGGAAGGCACCAGTATACGCGTGCTTCCTTGATTTGTCTAAAGCCTTCGATTTGGTTGCCTATGACATACTTTGGAACAAGTTGGAGTGCGAGACGGACCTGCCTGGCGAAGTCATTGACATTTTTAAATATTGGTACAACAACCAGACGAACTGTGTCAGGTGGGGCGTCTCTAGCTCAGACTCATATCGCTTACAATGCGGCGTAAGGCAGGGGGGACTGACATCACCTAAATTGTTTAATTTATACATGAACGCGTTGATCGCTGAGCTCAGCAGTACCAAAATCGGATGTTCTATTGACGGAATCTGTGTTAATAATATCAGTTACGCGGACGATATGGTGCTGCTGAGTCCATCGATCGGCGCGCTCAGGAAACTCGTCGGCGTGTGCGAGGAGTATGCGAAGGCCCAAGGACTCAGGTACAACTCAAAAAAGAGCGAGCTGCTAGTGTTTAGTCCGCGCGGGAGCAAATTTGACAGAGTGCCGCCCGTTACACTAGACGGAACGCAATTAACACGAGTGTCCAAGTTCAAGTACCTGGGCCATTGGGTCACCGAGGACTTGTCGGACAATGTCGACGTGGAGAGGAAGCGTAGGGCATTGGCGGTCCGGGGCAACATGTTGGCACGCAGGTTTGCGAGGTGTACTACAGAAGTGAAGACAACTTTGTTTAGAGCCTTCTGTCAATCTTTTTACACCTGCAGCCTGTGGGTCAACTATACTCTCAATGCCCTACCAGTCCAATACAACAATGTGTTCAGGATGCTGTTGGGTTTGCCGCGTTACTGCAGCGCGTCGGCCATGTTCGCCGAGGCGCGCACTGACGGCTTCCACGCCATAGTACGCAAACGCGTCGCCTCGTTGGTCCGCAGGGCGCGGGAGAGCTCTAATAGCATTTTGAACACATTAGCAAACCGGTTAGACTGTCCACTAAATAAGCTTCTTGTCAGCCTACATGTCAGGACTCCCACTTACAGGGTATAAATTATTTTTAATTATTATTTTAGCCAATTTAATTTTTTTAAATTTTTTTATTGATTCTAATTGTAGTATTCTTAAGTAATTATGTCTTGACATTTAGGTAATTATTCTATTTGTAATTTATTTTAGCATCCAATTCTAGTCTTAGTCCTATTTTATGTTGATGTTGTGTACTAACAAATAATTATTAAGATGTGTAATTACTAACAGCTTATGGATTTGACATCTGAAATAAACAATATACAATACAATATACAATATATTTTAAGGAGCTCCCTGGCGCCAACGACCTTAGATCTGATTCCCTTAGTTTTCTAATGATTTATATAGCTTATCATATTATCAGTAACGGCTTTAAACAATATACTATCCTATATTTACTTCAATATTCATTGTCTTCGAGATATTTGACATCAAAGTCGAACCGGTTTAGGCTAAAAAAGTGGTTTTATGGTCATAAATTTTGTTTTAATTAGTTAAAAATTAAAATCTCTACAGTTTTTAGAGACATCAAAGAGGATATATATATACAGGATGATTCATGAGACGTGAGCAGGCTTAACACTACGGATTCAGTTAATAATAAGCTATTGTTTGATATCAGTATTAGTGTGATAAGAGCAAAAAAAAAATTTTAAGTAAAAATAAAAAGTTTAAAATTAGTTACGACACGCATGGTCACTCTTCAATTAGAATACTCCGTCGCGTACTGATGTTACACATATCACAGAAAAACAAGAGAATATTCTGTCAAATTGATGTCTGGTTACTTTGGAAACATCGTATCTCACTTAATTTGACAATTATTTTTCATAATCAAAGTGCTGTCATGATTGTTAAAGAGGTTTTGATCTTTATGGATGTGTTTATGTAGGGTGACCATGATTACAGGGAACAAAATTTCTACGACACAAAAAGGTAAAAAAAAATTAAAAGGCGTTATTGTTTCATTTAAACATGATGGCGGCCGATTCATTATCGTTAACTAAGTGTGTAGGGTTGTTCCTGCTCACGTCTCATGAATCACCCTGTATATTATGTAGATTACGTATATGTAAGATTCTTTACACCATTCGAATATCGATAAAACTGTTTTTTTAGACCATATTTTAAAAATATAATTAAAAAATAACGGCTCATTTATTTCAAGATCCGGCTCTACAGAATGGAGATAAAAGATTCAAGAACCGATAGTCGTTTGCCTTAAAATTCTATCTATAGTGAATATGTTGGAATATCGACTCAAAATTGGTCAAAAATCGATAAAAAAAACGTTAGACCAAAAAATATTGTGTATTATTACCATACATCGGGAATGTTTGACATTAGCCAAAGAGTAGGCATTAACTTAAAAAACAGAATGTACTCTAGCAGGTTTCTACCTAATGAATAATTGATCGATAAAATCATAGGTATATATATACTATTTATATGTAATAGCTGACTATTATGTATATATATTGTAGGTACATATACCTATGATTTTTTCAAGTATTTTTTTATTAATTCATGTAATGACTGATCATTGTCAACCTCTTTCAGTTAACCAAATAGTTCATAAATATCGGACGTCAAGATTAATATTTGACACTTATTATACCGTGTCTTTGTCTTAGGTAGATCTAGGTAATAAATTTCGGATAAGCAATTGCATTTTTAAAATACTATATAATAAAATAAAACAATTAAAAACGGATTTTATCGCGTGTATTGAGTTTAAATTACATCCCGACGTTTCAAACACTTTACAGCGTTCGTGGTCAACGGGTCGACTGAGGAAAAATGTACAATTACCTCCGTTCAAAAACTATCTCAATATGCAAACCTACCCACATATTAAATATTAAACAAATTTAGTGTTTGCACATGCCGGAGGGGCCTTTATAAAAACAAATTATTTTTTTATTACAAAACAAATTATTAAACAAATTATTTTATTATTATTAATTATTATTTTCATTTTTATTTTTAATTTTTTTTAATTAGTATTAAATTATTATTAGTGTCCACACTGTCCACCATTATGGTCTCACAGTCCTATGTCTAGCTTGCTCCTTAACCAAATGAATAACTGGATCCCAAGCTGGTGGTACCGAAAAACCATCCTCTCTGTTGAAATTTGGATATTTTTTAATCTCGATTGCCTCTCGCAACATCCGGGGAATGTATCGTTTCTCCTTGACGAGGACTTGCGGTTTGTCAAATTTAACTGAGTGGTTGGGTCTATCCATGACATGCTCACAGACTGCTGACCTTGGTCGACGGTGCTTTACATCGGCTATATGTTCCTTTACCCGAGTAGAGATGCTCCGCTTAGTCTGGCCTACATATGATAGACCACATTCACATTCTCAATTCCATTCATAGTAAGATTAAGTTTACCATGGAATTGGAAAATAATTGTTCACTGCCTTTCTTAGATGTACTAGTATTGAGAAACCCCGATAATACCTTAGGCCGCACTGTATATAGGAAACCTACACATACAAATAGATATTTGAATGGTAGATCACACCACCACCCCAGTCAGCTAGCTACTGTAGGCAAGTCTTTGTTTCAGAGAGCCCAGAGGATATGTGATGAGCAGCACCTGGCGGCGGAACTCCGGCATGCCAAGGATGCACTTCAAGCGAACGGGCTCAAGATTCCACGGCTCAATCAGAAAGCTCGGATGAAGATTCCTACAGTTGAGCGCCGGCCTGCCGTCTTGCCTTTTGTCCGAGGAGTCACTGACAGGATTGGCAACATCTTGAAACGTGCTTCTATAAAAACTTACTTTAAGCCAATGAAGAAGATGTCACAGTTCCTGAGGTCAGTGAAGTCGGCTACTCCTCTGCAGAGTGCAGGGGTCTACAGGCTGGAATGTGAATGTGGTCTATCATATGTAGGCCAGACTAAGCGGAGCATCTCTACTCGGGTAAAGGAACATATAGCCGATGTAAAGCACCGTCGACCAAGGTCAGCAGTCTGTGAGCATGTCATGGATAGACCCAACCACTCAGTTAAATTTGACAAACCGCAAGTCCTCGTCAAGGAGAAACGATACATTCCCCGGATGTTGCGAGAGGCAATCGAGATTAAAAAATATCCAAATTTCAACAGAGAGGATGGTTTTTCGGTACCACCAGCTTGGGATCCAGTTATTCATTTGGTTAAGGAGCAAGCTAGACATAGGACTGTGAGACCATAATGGTGGACAGTGTGGACACTAATAATAATTTAATACTAATTTTAAAAAAATTAAAAATAAAAATGAAAATAATAATTAATAATAATAAAATAATTTGTTTAATAATTTGTTTTGTAATAAAAAAAATAATTTGTTTTTATAAAGGCCCCTCCGGCATGTGCAAACACTAAATTTGTTTAATATTTAATATGTGGGTAGGTTTGCATATTGAGATAGTTTTTGAACGGAGGTAATTGTACATTTTTCCTCAGTCGACCCGTTGACCACGAACGCTGTAAAGTGTTTGAAACGTCGGGATGTAATTTAAACTCAATACACGCGATAAAATCCGTTTTTAATTGTTTTATTTCATGAATAACTATCGCGGCAACCGAAGACAATATTACTAATATAATAGTCAATACAAACATGCCTCTAAGAAAAAAAGCTCGTATCATAGTGTGTATGCTATTCACAGAGAGGTAGTTATTCATTAAGCATAATATGATATTTTCTCAGACTAACCTATCTGTTTATCTCTATTCTTTCTCAAATCGTTCCCGCACCGAAAACCCCGATGTATGATTATTACGGAAACAAAAACAGTAGGCGACAAACTATGAACTATATTTTATTATACATCGTTTGGCACTACTTTCTCCCAACATTAGTAGTTTATGTAACTGTTACGTAATAAGGCCTAATTACGTACAGTTGCATACACTGCTTCATCTACACTCATATTATTTATTCTAAATGCCTTATTTGGAAACCATAGAATGGCCGCCATTGCACCGCCGTGGCCAACTCGATTGTGCCGGCGGTCGCGCGGGCGCGTGTCGGGCTGTCGGTGGATCCCCGGGAGGGTGCAGGTGTACATTATGTTATCAAAACTCATAGCACATCAATAATTGAGCATGAAAAGTTAAAATTACGTTACTGCTACGGATAAAAAGCTTATCATAGTAAAATCGGTCGTGGTAATGCTAGCCATTGCCTACCGTTTTCGAACACGTTTTAGAGAACTTACAATATGAGTGTAGATAAAAACTTTTGTATAATTTCTCTTAATATTGTATAGTATTTGTATAGTTTCTCATAATATCGTTTCGTTTTTCGTTTTTAACGGCCTCCTAGCCCAGTCGGTAGTGACCATGCCTACGAAGCAGGAGGTCCCGGGTTCGAATCCTGGTCAGGGCATTTAATTGTGTGTTTATCACAGATATTTGTTCCTGAGTTATGGGTTTTTCTATGTATTTAAGCATTTATCTATTATATATATCGATGTCTAGTACCCATAACACAAGCCTTATTGTACTTACTGTGGGCCTAGGTCGATTTGTGTAAGATTGTCCTATAATATTTATTTATTTATTTAATATTGCATCAAACCCAGATCTCTAGGATTTATTTTCTTGAAATGGTTTGCATTCTTTGGCCTCCACCACTTTAAAGTTGCCAGATGTCCAGATCTAGATATAAGCATAGTATACCAAACTGACTAGAGGGGTTTGGTTGCTCTCATTATTGTGTCATATCTGACGTGGCTAGCTCTCCGTCTATATAGACCAACGCCATTTTGTAAATAATTTATAACCTAAAAATAAAATCATGCGGACCTATTTATACAAGGAAAATACCTATATAATAATGAAATTACTTAATTTAAGACTGCTCAACCAACACTATTATGTTAATAATGCAAAACTCGTTCTATACGAGGATTAGACAATTGTTTTGTTTATTTGACGCATATGTTTTTATAATATTTTATAGCAAAACCACAATAAACCAAAGGCGCGTGAAAATTTTCAATGAAACTTATATACACATTTACAGTAAACTACATTGCGCAGTAATATTTGAAGGATATAATAACGTAAAAGAGTCAAAAACTTTTATAAATTTTGTTAGGATGCAAACAAATATGACGTGTCACTCATTCAGTTTTTTGTACCGTCTTCGTCCATTTTATATTGCGAGACAAAGTAGTTAAATCACAACGTTCATTGTATTATAACATTTGTTCCGTCGGTGTTAGAGACGTTTTTGCATTGACGTAAGGTTTATTTTACTACACTCTTATGCTAGTATAATGCTTTTGTATTGCGATTGGCAAGTTAATCGAGAGTACTAATGCTACTGCGATTAGCAAGTTTTTTGGCCGTATTAATGCTTCTTCAAGTTTTTTGGCCGTATTAATGCTTCTTTAATGCGGTTGGCAACTTAATAGAGCGTACTAATGCTTCTTTAATGCGATTGGCACTTTCCATGACAACGATAATGCTAATAGCGCAGACATAATGCGCCTGTAATGCTATTAAATGACCTGTATAGGATCTTAAGCTGGGTAATTTGTGCCCATTTAAGACCTATATCAGCACTATAAACGTTTATAATGCTACTATAAAACGAACTCAAAATGCTAAAAGCATACAGATATGCTGTAAGACGGCCGTTATACTGCTTTGATGTGTTACTTGGGTATTTATCTATTATATACAACATTATAGTACGGGCGGGGACCGTATGATCTGCTACACTACGTGATACAAAGATAAGCCCCATGGCACATGTTCGTAAAAGTGATGCTGGGTTCAGAAAAAATAGATAAAAATTGAATTGTCCGAAAGCACAAAAAAATACCACATCCGGTGTAAAAAATAGGTGGTATTTACCTACGTCATTTGATACAAAGATGACACTTGCGGCAACAAATAGCAATTTGTATGTAGGTACAGAAATACCCAGTCTGCCAGTTCTTGTATGGCCGGAAGTGCCCGGCAATAATTATGACTTTTAATCCAGTCGGTTTAAAAGTCATAATCTATACATATAATAAAGCTGAAGAGGGTCGAAAGTCTGTACATGGAAGATAATCGAAAAAAAGTTGGCTGGGGATACTTAGAATCGATAACAGAACACGTTCCAACAATTTTTAGAATTTTTGTCTGTTTATCTGTTTGTCTGTTTATCTGTTTGTCTGTTTATTTGACCGCGCATCACGTGAAAACGGCTGAACGGATTTCGATGAAATTTTGTATAGAGATAGTTTGAGTCCCGGGAAAGGATAATATATAGTTTCAATCCCGAAAATCAACTCTGGTGGGGGTGAAACTGGGGTTGAAAGTTTGTATGGAGAATTTTTAACCGCTGAAACGATTTAGATAGAAATGAGTATGGAGATAATTTGAGTCTCGAGAAACGTCATAGGATAGTTTTCAAATTATTGTGGGGGTGAAAAGGGGGTTGGAAGTTGGTATGAGGATTTTTTTACCGCTGAACAGATTTAGATAAAAATTGGTATAGAGATAGTATGGGTCTCGATGAAACTATCCTTTAAACCGCTTAACTGATAAAGATGAAATTTGGTATAGTATGGGTCTCAAGAAAGGACAAATGATAGTTTTCACTCCGAAAATCAACCCTAAAGGGGTGAAAAGAGAGTTGGAAATTTGTATAGGGAATTATTAACCGCAGAATCGATTTAGATAAAATTTGGTATGGAGATAATTAATTAAAAAAGGAAATCAAATAGTTTTATCTCGGAAATTATCCTTTAAACGGATACAAAAGGGGTGAAAGTTTACATGGGGAAGAAACAACCAATAACCGCTGTCCGTATTTAGATGAAATTTGGTATTTAAATAATTTGTAATTTTTTGGTCAATGTGTGCATATTTATAACATGTTACCCGTCGATGCTTTAAATTTACCTTTACCCGCTCTTAAGAAATATTTGAAAATGTCATGAATGTCAAAGGGTTATTGCAGGTTCGAGTATTATATATGACGGACAAAGATACATGGCCCAAACCAAAAAACTACTACAACATTTATAGGACACCGTTTAGGTAGGAAAACATATCAAACGATTTGTGAAGCAGTCAGATTAGGATTTATTTTTCTTTATAATTAAACAATAGGTACATTATCTGTCTCTCAAACTGTTTTCATATGTCTTCTTGAAGAACTACGCATTATTTTGTATCTTTAAGATAACGGCCTCCTAGCCCAGTCGGTAGTGACCCTGCCTATGAAGCAGGAGGTCCCGGGTTCAAATCCTGGTAAGGGCATTTATTTGTGTGTTTATCACGAATATTTGTTCCTGAGTTATGGGTGTTTCCTATGTATCTAAGTATATATTTATCTATATAAGTATGTATATCGTCGCCTAGTACCCATAGTACAAGCTTTGCTTAGTTTGGGACTAGGTTGATTTGTGTAAGATTGTCCCCAAATATTTATTTATTTATTTATTTATTTAATAATGTATTACTGTTTTGAAAAAAATAAGTCCCGTCGAGTATCTTTTCGGTCATAATACTTCTTAGGCCAGAGGTGTAGGGTTAGAACCGGTGGTAGTTTTGGAACGAAGTTCCTTATTGGACGGTTCGCGGATGGGGGGCTAGGTGAAAAAAAGTCACGTGACCGTCACGAAAAAGCGTCATGTCACGAAAACGCGACACCCATACGATACGATTGAGAAACATCCATACGAATGGAATGAAATAAAAAATATATAAAATAGAATGAAGTGAAGTGAAGTGAATTGTAGTGAAAGTGAGAAGTGACAAAGTGATAAAAGTGAAAAAAGTGAAAAAAGTCGAGAACCTAAAAGTAAAAAATGACAAAAAAGGCAAAATTTCTAAATTTCCAAAATTTCATAATTTTCAAAAATTTTAAAAATTTCTAAAATTTCTAAAATTTGGAAAATTCCAAAAATTTCAAAAAATTCAAAAATTTCATAAAAAAAACAAAAAAATCACAAAATTTACGAAAAAGTCAAAAATGAAATAAAAATAAATAACATAACTTCGTTCCAACAGAGTGTTCCATGACACTCACGTATTTTATTTTTTTTCTCTGACGCTCATTAGTGCATTGTAAATGTGCTTACTTTGAAGTATGTAATTACCACAATTATTGCAACCAGTAACGTCACATCAGTGTATTTATCTGTGACAGTGTGGTAAAAACGTATGAAAATTCATTACCTACGGTAACACGTAATCAAACTCGCCCCCCCCCGACCCCCCCCACCCCCCGACCGCCGGCACGCATGGTTTCAGTGGATTTTTAATATGTGTGTAGGTAAAGCAGTGTATGCTTCTGTACATAATTAGGCCTTATTACGTAACAGTTACATAAACTACTATTTATCTATTTTTAGGGTTCCGTAGTCAACTAGGAACCCTTACAGTTTCGCCATGTCCGTCCGTCTGTCATTGGTCTAGCTCAGTTACTGTTCGCACTAGAAAGCTGAAATTTGGTGAGGCCTGATAAGAACTTTCAATAAAAACTATATTGAATAAAATCGGTTCAGCCGTTTTTGAATTATCAGTCAAAATCGCATAGTGAAAGGATGTGCCGGATAGTAGACTGACGTAAGCGCCGCCAAATATCCCTTAATAAACGACCGTTTGAACGGATGTTTCGTAACAGGGCGGCATTTACGAAACTACACTGAGCATCGCCCGACATGCTCTGGGCCGGTTTTTTTGCATTGTTATCCCGGAAATCACCCCTTAAGGATTACTAATTCCTCAAATAGAAAAAAAACATTTCTGCATTTGTGACCTTTCATGCTTAGACTGATTTGACGGGAGGATCGATTTGGATGATATTTGCCGTGGACATGAACGTATAAATACAAAAGTGGTCCTGTATCGTCCGATATACACCTACTATTCCATGTCGTTTAAATCATGCCAATAAAAATTAATAGGATAAATCCATCTGTCAACTTTACTTCAAGTTCCGCCTCCAGGGTAGCGGGAGAGAAATTAGGGGTGAATTAGCCGCTTACTGACACAGACCGAATTCCACGCGGGCGGAGCCGCGGGCACAGCTAGTTATTTTATATGTTTTTAAAGTGGGGCATTCCACCTATACAATAGTATGTTATTCAATCAAATACAAACATTGAAAACATTGAAGAAATAATCAACCCAGCCAGACTTGAACTTGCATCGATACGACTTACCGGGGCTCAATCGCATTTATTTTTGATCTACATCGACTTTATAGCAGCCGTAAGCGATATCTAGGTGTTAACTACTAGAGTTAGATACCCTTCCCGCCGACCCTATTGCAAGTGTCACAACGGAAATAATAGATGGCGCTGCTATCAACTCATAATTATTTAAATTATGCAAAAAAAGATGATTGAAGGCATTAAGAATTTCGTCAACTTAGTAACTTGGCTTAATTGGTAAAGCGATCGAGCCGCGGTAAGGCGTATCGATGCAAGTTCAAGTTTTGCTGGGTTGATTATTTTTTCTATTTTTTCAACGTTTGTATTTGATTGAATAACATACTATAGTTTAAAAGTGACGTAAATTTGGGATCAAACTAGTTAGTTTAGAACCAGGTGTGATAGTTACCTGTGGCGTGCTAGCGCTGAGGTGGTACGGCCTCGGAGTGTACCTCGTGCGCAGCTCGCCCGTGCACAGGTGGTGCAGCCAGGCGAGGCGGCGCCCGCTGAACGACGCGCGGTAGAACGCCTCGAACTGGCGCGCCGGCCGCTCCAGCGCCGCCGGGGGCGCCAGGGGCGCCATGGCACCCCCCAGCGGCCAGGCGCCCGCCTGCAGCACCTACAGACCATTATTATTATATTACTAGTAGTCCGCCTCGAACTCAGAACTCGCCATTTCCTTGCAAACGAGATGACCAATATAACAAGACCTTTCTGAAGATTTTTTTTCGCCTTCTAGCTCCACAACCCCTTGAACGATCCTGCTCATATACGAACTCACAAATATTATGTATCTCTGCTACAACCCCAACAGATTTCATAAAGATCAGAAAGACGTTACTAAAGTTATCGCGGAACAAACTCTCAAAATCAAAAAGCCATCGAAATGCTGAAACGTCCCAGTAGCCGAAGTTGTTTGTAAGAACTCACTTCGCTCGTTCGATAACTTTATTTCATTGTAATTTTTTCGCAATTGTATTAAAAAACGTTGTTCGTCACACGTGCGGAAGTGTCATTTTCACTCGGCTCGGGTCAAGTAACCTCGGTACTCGTGCAAAATGACATACTTCTCGCACTTGTATCGAAAACTACTATTAGACGGGGGCCAAAAAATTTTACCTTGCATTAAATCCTACACTTTTGGAAGCTTTTTCTAGTTATTAAGTAGGTTAGTCAGATTCCGACTACATATTTTTCCCCAGTGACGTGATTGTGCATTTCAGGAAATCGAAAACATTATAGACAACGTCTGGAACACTACATTGACTAAATCCTACACTGGAGATCTAGCACTATTGTATTTGTTTAAATAAGTAATGACTAAACTTAAAGATTTTCCGAATTGTTTCTCTGAGCTTTCGTCTATAAGCTTCATTAAGTGACATTTTTTCTTTATATTTATAAAAAAGTGACTTAGAAATTCGAACACAATTCGAAAATTTGGTAGTATGGTACTAATACAGATGTAAGTGTTACCGTAATTTTTCACCACGGTGACATGTTTACATCTATTTATTATGATTTTTTTTTAATTTTTTTGGCGAATATGATCACTTTATACGAACCTACACTTGTGAATACTTTTTCCTTAAATTGTCTATTTATTTAACATACATAATCAAAAAAATATCGTAAATATACTAAGTGCTTTACGAGCAATCGAAATAAACAACTTATAATTTAAGGTTCGTATTTTAAAACTCCCGCCTCCGCGGCAAGGTTACTACGTAGCACAGATTACTTACCTACTTGTATTAGATAGAGCAAATCAGAAGACTCGCAAGTACTACAGGTTGGTAAAGAGATATTTTATTTAAACTTTTTTCTATATTTCTGATTTCCGATATTGAAATGTCATTATGTTTACCCCAATCAGTCATTTCAGAACAGAGCATATTGTGGTTTTAGGTTCGATGGTTAGATAGATGCAATCGAACTGTTATTTTCGTACCTGGGAAGCACACTCCTTGCATTGGACAAACGTCGGTCAATATAAAGGGCGATACACCAAGAGAATTTATTTGCTATACTCAAATAAAATATCAACAAAAATCGAGTTTATGAGTTAAATCATTCACATGGATTGTTGTAAATTTTGTATAGGATAGAAGCGAGTGACGCCATTCTCAGCTCTGAATTTAGTGGTCACGTCATGAGAAACTTCATAATGCGTATTGAACACACTTATTTATTTATTTATCATTCAAAACAGTTACACAGTATTATAGTAAATCCAAGGCACTGCGAACTTCAAATTAAACATATAAAATAACTTAATGCTGGGTCGATTTAGGCTTCATAATGCGTAGTTTTGTGACCAGTAATCTGTTCGCAGACTTCATGTGCCTCGCTTGTAAGCTATGAATGAATAGGAGAGCTATACCTGCTATTTATAGCTTCTTTGCTAGGATACCCATTGGATAATACCGTTTGTTTTGATGTTTTCGGTTTATTGCGTTTGTTTCTTTGGTGGTTACGGCGCTGAAAGACTAATAATAAAACCGGCCAAGTGCGTGTCGGACCACGCATAATGGAGGGTTCCGTAGCTTTAATGGAATAAGAACCAGACTAATGCCAAAAGGTCGTATCTGATGTCTATGGAAGAAGTTTTTTTTAGAAATAACTCAAAAATGGCTAAACCGATAATGTTCAAAACAATTTTCTTGGAAAGTATATGCTAACGCGCATCTTCTTAATTTTTTTCATATTTTTGAACTTACAGTTCAAAAGTTACATGGAGGGACGCTATTTTTTCGAGTTTCGAAGCGATTATTTCTGAAACTTTTCACTTAATCATAAAATGTTCAAAGAAACCTCAATGTTATTTTTAAAGACCTGTCGATTAATGTGCAACATGTTGATATTTGTTTTTTTTTTGTTTGTTACATGTATGGAGCGCCCCCCCTAAAATTTTTTTTTCTGCAATTTAACTACAGATCTATTTTATTAAGATACGTCTTATAGTTTCCGAGTAAAACGGCTGTGACATACGGACGGACGGACAGACGGACATGACGAAACTATAATAAGGGTTGCCATTTTGGCTACGGAAAAATGGATTGTACAGTCGACTACAAAGAGCTAAGCTGTATCTACTTTTTCACCTTAATCCGTTGTAATAAGGTTCAAAAGTGGATACATATCTTTTTAGTCGACTGTATAATATCACAGCTATCACTTAATAAAAATGGATGTGAATAGTATACATATCAATTATATAATCTATACAGTCATCTAACTTCATAGAACCTATTTGTTTCTCGTCTTTGCCGAAGGTTCAGGGTTGTAAAAAAATTTGACAAGTTTTATTTATTCTTATTCTTATTTGGTTTTGAAATTGACATACAATTAATAGAATAATTTTGTCCAGGGTTTGAATTCGAAAAAAGTAGCGCCATCCTGAAATTATGTGATTATCATCAATACAAAAGGCCGTATTGTTATTTTGTTATGTTTATTTTTGATCACTTTGAAAATCGATATCTGAGGATCCGCACGGCTAATACGAATCTAACATCAAAATTATAAAACGGCGACCATTTTAAATTTTGTAGAATTTAATCCGATCATGTCGAAAATCGATTTCTGAGAATCCAAGAGACCTTTTAATGCATGCTTTAAATTTTTTTTTTTTTATACCACGACGGTGGCAAACAAGCATACGGCCCGCCTGATGGTAAGCAGTTACCGTAGCCTTTGGACGCCTGCAACCACAGAGGATTCGCATGCGCGTTGCCTACCCTTTAAGAACCTATACACCTTTTTTGAAGAACCTCTAACCATACTGTAGCCCGCTGGGAAAACCTCGGCAGGGAGTTCATTCCACAGTCGCAGCGTTCGTGGGAGGAAATTCCTCTTAAACCGTACAGTGCGCGACCCCTTAGGCTCCAGGGTGTGAGGATGAACACCCTGCCGGCGGCGAGCAGTGCGGTGATAAAAAGCTGCCGTGGGCATCATATCAAACAGTTCTTCAGAGCACAACCCATTGTACAAGCGATAGAACACACATAAGGAGGCAAAGTCTCTCCTTAGACTCAAAGGTTCAATGTCACTCGTGAGCTTGGGATCGTCGACGATGCGCACAGCGCGCCTTTGCACCGAGTCAAAGGGACCAAGCTGGTATCCAGGTGCTCCCGCCCAAAGGTGACAGCAGTACTCCATGTGGGGTCTGACTTGCGGCTTGTATAGAAGCAGTCTCTGCCCCGGAGTAAAGTATCTCCTCGCTCTATTGAGCACACCGAGCTTTTTGGATGCCAGCTTGGCCTTCCCTTAAAGGTGACTACGGAATTGGACGTCACTGGAAATGTCGACACCGAGGATCCCAATACTCCCTGACATTGTGAGGGTTGTGCCTTGGAACTGAGGGTCCACAGTAAATGGGGTTTTTTTAGCGGTAAACGCGCAGACTTGTGTCTTTGTGGGGTTAAATCGGACTAAGTTGTCGTGACCCCACACCGAGACTCCAGAAAGAGTATTCTCGATATCGGACACAAGTTTTTCACGACTCTCTACCACAACGGATCGAGGGATATTGGCACGGCCCGTGTAAGAAGCATCCCCAGTACTGTCGTCTGCATAACAATGAATGTCGCCAATAGACAACATATCATTGATATGCAGCAAAAACAGCGTTGGGGATAGCACGGAGCCTTGCGGGACACCAGCGTTTATGTCCATGCTTTCGGAGCAACTTCCGTCGACTACGGCTCGTATGCTTCTGCCGGACAAAAAGCTGGCAACCCATCTGCATAATCCCTCGGGCAGGCCGTAAGCTGGCAACTTCGACAGAAGACCTCGATGCCAGACCCGATCGAACGCCTTAGCTATATCAAGGCTGACTGCCAATGCTTCTCCCTGACTCTCAATGGCTGAAGCCCAGCGGTGAGTGAGATACACTAGAAGGTCACCAGTCGAGCGACCGTGGCGAAAGCCATACTGGCGATCACTGATCAGGTCGTGCTCTTCTAGGTATCCCAGGAGCTTCGCATTGATTATGCGCTCCATAACCTTGGAGAGAAGGGAGGTTATAGCGATAGGCCCGTAATTCGACGGGTCCGAACTATCGCCCTTTTTAGGCACAGGGTGCACGAGGGCAGTCTTCCATGAAGACGGCACTTGCCGTTTGTGGTAAGAGAGTGCGAAAAGGCGCGTTAGCACGGGACACAACTCAGGAGCACACCGTTTGAGCACAACTGCTGGTATGCCGTCTGGCCCGCTCGACTTGTAACCGTTTAATGATAGCAGCTCCCGCCGGACATCACTTTGCTTGATGCAAATTTCCGGCATCAAGGATACGCACTGCGGGATGGTAGGCGGTACGGTGCTGCCATCATCGTTCAGGGTCGAGTTCGAGGCGAAGAGAGTACCAAGAAGATCGGCTTTCTCTTTTGCGCTATGGGCCAGATTACCATCAGCATTACGCAGTGGAGGTAAAGACGACCGACAAAAGTTTCCCTCGGCAGCTTTGGCAAGTGACCAGAAGGCACGACTCCCGGTGGGGTAGCCTGCTAGCTTCTCACCAATTCTGCCGACGAAGTCGAATTTGGCTCTGGCAACGGCTGTTTTACTGGTCCTCGAGGCAGCGTTTAATTTGCGTTTCACATCCGATACGTTGGGATCCTTATTAGTAACGGCCTTGGTCCAAGCCCTGTAAGCAGCCTGCTTGCGAAGTGGAGCTTCTCTACAGGGCCGATTAAACCAAGGTCGTTTCTTTGCTCCTGCAGCAATTACCGAGTTGGGAATGAAGCAATCCATTCCCACCAGTATAGTCTCGGCGACTTTAACTGTACAGGAGTCAGGATCTTCTGATGTGAAACAGAGCTGCCTCCACGGGTACGATGCGTAGAATTCACGCAATCCATCCCAATCTGCTGACGTATACTGCCACACGCGTCGCGAGCTAGTTGGCCGTGGTGGATCAGGCCGAGCGCAAGGTGCCAGCGTCCGGACGAGGCAGTGATCGGACGAGCCGAAAGGTGCATTCAGCGAAACGGAATATCCGTCCGGACGTGTGGTCAGCAGGAGGTCCAGTAAAGAGCTTGTATGGTCCTCGATGTCTGGTATTCTCGTAGGAGAACGTACCAATTGCGAGAGACCATAGGCCAGAGAAAATTCGTAAGCAGACCTCCCCGCATAGTCGGTGGACCGATAATCAAGCCACTCAATGTGGTGGGCATTAAAATCTCCCAAAATCACCAGTTCAGCGGATGGGTACTGCTCGAGAACTCTGTCGGTCGTCACTTGAAGGTGCTCGAAGAGCCGTTTCGTGTCCGTGTCTCCGCTGTGAGACCTGTAAAGGCACGCGTAGACGCGGGTGTGGCCGCCGAAGTCCACACGCACCCACAGCACTGACAGGTCCCTGTCTTCATAGGCATGGAGGCGGCGACAAGACATCCCGCCGAGCGTACATACATAACCCGGCGCGCCTCACAAACCTGTGTTCGAGCATATAGCCGGGGTATAACAGATATGATGTATCTGCCGGGCAGGATATCTGCGTCTCCGTTAGGAACAGAAGGGTCGGCTGCGCAGACTCGAGGTGGTGGTGTACTGCGTTCAGGTTTGAATGCAGTCCCCTGATGTTGCAGAAATCCACTTTTGTGGAAGGGGACTCCGCTGTAGAACTGTTCCTTCTTTGTTTTCTTGCCATTTTTTTTTTAAGGAGTGTGTGGGAAATAAAGGAGGATTCACTGTGTCGACGACTAAAAGGACAAGCGGACGAAACAAACCGACCGAGGAACGATGTGGGAGGTGCAATTTGCAGGCGCGGCGTACGGAAGAGCTCCCGGTCCCCCCCTGTTGCAGTAGCCGGGTCCACTCCGGTCTCCTACACCGGCACGACCACTACACCAGGGATTTTTCGCAGGTTGGCGGTTCAGCCTCCCAGGGTGGAGATTAAGTGACCCCTGGGTTCGGGAACCCTACTGACCTGCGGGCGGCCAGCGGACAACCGTTTCACCGGGTCTCCCTGATCGCCGCACCTGCACTCTGCGCCCACAAAGACCAAAGGCCGTATTATTGGTTCCGTGGGCCCCCCATCGTCAACACAATGTATCCTCTTTGAGCTCACTGGCGACCTTACTCACCGGCAGGAACACAACACTATGAGTAGGGTCTAGTGCTATTTGGCTGAGGTTTTCTGTAAGGTGGAGGTACTTCCCCAGTCGGGCTCTGCTCCAGATTTGAGCGAGATGACATTCGCTGAACGTGCCCTACCACACTTAGCGAGATGCCATTCGCAGTGCCCATACCTCTCTTTTTGGCGTAGTTTAAGGACATACCCGAATCCGGACGTAGTTTAAGGACATACCCCGGGTCCAAAAATAAGCAGCTTTTGCTGCATTAAATAAGCAGACAAACTACGAAGTGTCCAATCTGCAAATTACTACTTTCTAGCTTCAGTAGTTTCGGCCTCGCTTTAATAAAAAGTATTCAACGCCGTTTCAACTCCTCTAGGCTTGAAAAGTTTGTAGTACTATCCAATTCAAAGAAAAAAAAAACTTTAAAGGATGTTTTTTTAATAACTAGCCATATTGTGAGAGGTGATTAAATAAGTCTTACTAAACAACTTTTGCTATAGGACCGTCCCTGAAATCCAAAAAATTATATAGCGTCCCCATAGAAAACGTCAACGTCGGATCAGCCGAAATGTATGAAACAGCCAAAAAAAAAATTAGATTTCGGAGTTGACCCAATAGTAAAAGTTGTTTAGTATGGCCTACCAAATCACCTCGCTCAATATGGCTAGTTCTTAAAAAGATACCCTTAAGTTTTTTTTTTAGTCCACAAACTTCGTTTTAAGTCTTTCACAAAATATATATACATACTTGCAACCCCTTTTTAACCCCGTTAGGAGTTGAATTAAAAGAAACGCTAAAATCACTTTTATTATTTTAAATTAGCAGTAAATTTACGCAGTCTCGAACTTATATTATAAACTCCACACAAACAAGTTTTCAACGCGCTTCTTATTACTTGTACAGATTATAAATGTAACCCGCTCTGCAAATTACAACTTCCTAGCTTCCGTTGTTCTAGCCTCTATCTAATACAAACTTTTCAACCCCGTTTAAACTCGAGTGGTATTTTTAAAAGCGCTTAAATGACTTTTTTGGTTTTAAAGTAGCTTACAAACGAACTTTCAAGTCTGTCTTTCAAAACTTGTTATCTCTATATAACATCGCATGCAACATCGATGCGATTGAAAGCTTCCACCCCTTTTTAACTCCATTAGGGGTACAATCTTAAAAGTCGTTAGAATAATTTTTATTATTTATTAATAATCAGCAAACGTACGAAGTTTTAAATCTCTAACTTAAAAAAAAATCTACGGATACAAATTTTACACCCTCTTTTTACCCCTTTGAGAGTTGAATTTTTCAAAATCGCGTCATATTACTTGTACAGATTATAAAGAGTAGCCTACAAACGAAGTTTCAAGTCTGTCTTTCAAAACGTGTAATCTCGATACATACTTTCAACTTCAATGGGGTTCAACCTCTTTTTAACCCCATTTAACCTCTTTTGAACTTCAAAAACTGCTTAATAATTTTTTAATGATCAGCAAACGTACGAAGTTTTAAGATTCTAACTTAAAATTTTAAATTGTACCCATACTAATTTTGAACCCCCTTTTTGAATTTTTCAAAAACGCTTCCTATTACTTGTACATATTATAAATGTACCCCACCCGCAAATTACAACTTTGTAGCTTCCGATATAACGGCCTCGCTTTAATACAAGCTTTTCAACCCCGTTTTAACTCCTCTGGGGTGGAATTTTGTAAAACACTAAAATTACTTTTTTTTTTACTTTTAAGCGATTAGCCTACAAATGAACATTTAAGTCGAGTCACGAAAAAAGCTACAGATTTTCAACCCATTTTTAACACTGTAGGGGTTGAATTTCAAAAAACTGATATTTCTTTTATTATTTTTAATCATCAGCGACCGTACGAATTTTTAAGTGTATATAAAAAAAAATCCTACCCATACAAACTTTTAACCCACTTTTTACCCCCTTAGCTATTGATTTATTCGAAATCACCTCTTAATACATACAATGTATAATTTGTATGTACTAACTGTAGCTGGTCTAACATTTTCAACTCTTTAGCTGCAGTGGTTTCGGTATTTACGTTGGTGAGTCAGTCAGGACAAAAGCATTTAAAGATAGACTATCTTTCCGCTCGCGACTTCGTCCACTTATAATACGGCTACCTACTCATACACAGTTTCATCTTTATAAAATGTGTGGTTTGGTATTAGAATATTTTTTTGCTTATAATAATTATCATACAACTTACTTTTAAGCCATATACATACATTATTCATACAAATCGTCAACGTTTTTTAACCCCCTAAAGGGATGAATATCAAAACACGCTGAAATTGCTTTTCTTATTTTTTAGTAAGTAGATAAAATAGGTACAAAGTAGCCAATCTGCAAATTACAACTTTCTAGCTTCAGCAGTTTCGGCCTCGTTTTAGTACAAACTTTTCAACCTTGTTTTAACTCATCTAGGGTGGAATTTTGAAAAACACTGAAATTAGTTTTTTTTTGTTTTGAAGTGCTTACAAATGTACTTTCGAGTCTGTCACAAAAAAGTAGGTATATAGATACCTACTTTTTTGTGACAGACAAATCAACTTTCAACCCCTTTTTAACCCCGTTTGCGGGGTTGAATGAAAAAAAAAACGCTAAAATTACTTTCATTATTTTTAATGTATTAAATGTACGAAGTTGCATGCCTCGAACTTAAAATTTTAATACCTACCCATACAAATTTTTAGGGGGTTTAATTTTTCAAATTTGTTTCGTATTACTTGCATACAATATAAATGAAAATTATAACTTTCTAGTTTCAGTAGTTTCGGCCTGGCTACAATCCAACTTTTCAACCCCGTTTCAATTCGGAGTTTTGAAAAACGCTGAAATATTTTTTTTGTTTGGAGTAGCCTACAAACGAACTTTCAAGTCTGTCACAATTTTTTTTTAAATATTTCGTTACAAATTTTCAACCCCTTTTTAAACCCGTTAGAGGTTATATACCAGAAAACGCTGAAATGACTTTTATTATTTCTTAATTAGCAACAAACGTACGAAGTTTCAAGTTTCTAACTTAAAATTTTAAATCCTAACCATACAAACGCTTAACCCCGTTTTTACCCCTTAGGGCTTGAATTTTTCAGAATCGATCCTTATCACTTGTACAAATTAAAAATGTAACCTCATCTGCAAATTTCAACTTTCCAGCTTCAGTAGTTTCGGTTCTGCGTGGATCATTCAGTCAGTCAGTCAGGACATAGGCATTTATATAAATATAAATTAAAATAATATTGAGAATAATATTTTGTTGCACAATATTTTTTTTTATCAGTGTGATTTAAAAAATAGTGTAATACTAATAAATAAAATGAGCCCATTATTTATTCCACCATGATTATTACTCCTAAGTAAGCAACTACGCACCATACGCTATGCCCTTCTGCGCTTCTTAGATACCTACACGGTCAATGACCTTAGCTGCACTAATCGTATCGGCTGCCGAACGTATGTGTTGTAGTTTCCGCCCCGCGCCCCGCTCCAATTATGTTTTATTTTTGATAACTAATTTTACAATTCCTGAAAATGCTCACTATATCTACTGGTGAAATTTTGATATTATGTAACATATTATTAAAGCTAAAAGGACCATCAAAATCATGAGTGTAGAATTAATGCGCGTATTAGAAAATCATTTAAAATCATTTAAAAAATAGTAATAATACAGTCACCGCTGTAAACATTTTTTTAAACGAAGCGTAATAATTGTCTCGACAATATAGTGAAAAATCACCATTTGTATAATTAGTGTTTGATTATTATTGAATTTTTTAAACATTTTTATTATTTCAAATGTATTCTCAACTTGACAGGTGGTGAATATTTCAAATACTGTTTTAAATATTCAGGTAGTCCCTTGGATTAAAAATCTCTAGTGTAGGATTTAATGTTTGTGGTAAATAAACATTAAAGGACAATGGGAAAATTAGTATGGGCACTGTCCCCACCCACCAACAGAAACGAAACATGTTTCATTTAATAGATCTTGGCAATCTGATGATTTGTTATTATGACGAGGATTGCCCTTTGAATGGGGTTTTCTTGGAAAACCGTATTTTGTTTATAAATATATATATATATATATATATATATATATATATATACGTCACATACATATATTTAGGACAGACATCTTCAATTTTCTTTAAGAGTTTTGGCTAAAAATATTAATAATTTTAAGTTAACACTGATAATATGTATCATATATCATATGTTAAGTAGTATTGTAGATCTAAAAATATATAGCTCTATAAGCGAATTTTTGTTATCCTTTTTTTTAACCAACTTCAAAAATAAGAGGTGTATTTTTTTAAAAGAAATGTTGTTGTTTATTATTGCTAGTAACATAATGTTTCTGTAACCTTCTTCTTGTTACTTTCAATGTACATTGTACTTTGTAACAAAATATATATGAAAACAAAATACGGTTCTCCAAGAAAACCCCATACATATGGTGATCCTCGTCATAGTAAAAAATCATCAGGTTGCCAAGATCTATTAAATGAGACATGTTTCGTTTCTGTTGGTTGGTGGGGACATTTTGCCCATGGTCCTTTTCAAAAATTTTTTTTAAAGAAAGCACAATGTATTTTTTGGGAAAAACTTAATACATCTTTTCAATAAATGTTGTTTTACCAGATCCCAAGGACAAAATAGTGTAGGATTAAATGTGATCTCCTCGAACAACTTAAAGTTTAGTGACGGGACTATATTGTTAGTTTTTAGAGTTTATTTTTTGTGTCTGTCTGTAGTTCGTACAAGTGCAGTATAAAGGGTGCAAGTAGTTAAAATGGTTAGATGAGCGGCGGTACGTATTACAATCCCGAGTGTTTGGTAGGCTGTTTTTGTGATATTCTGAATATGACTATGAAATGTGAGATAGTGTCAAAAAGAACTCCGAGGTCACGGACTTTTACGCGGGTCACCTTTTCTCCGGCTATGAGATAGTCAAAGTGAAAAAGTCATAATCTCACATTTACCCGTCTTCAATAATAGTTTGTTCTCCTAACTCCACTTACGTACTGCGTCGATGTCCCTTTGTAGAGATTGGCAGTCGATAGCAAACCTTATTGACATGACGAGTTTTACATCGTCGGCAAACAGTAGAGGAATATAGTTACTCACAACGTCTGGGAGATCATTAATTAGAACTAGGAAAAGAAATGGTCCTAGGTTCGATCCCTGGCCAATACCAGAGCGTATATGGTACGGTTTTGATAGGTAAGGTCCATTTTTGTCGAACTGCTTTCTATCTTTGAGGTAGTTCGCAGAGTTTTAGAAGTCGGGGGACAAGACCTATTTTGGCTAGCTTTTGTAACATAATGTCATTATCGAGTCTATCGAAAGCCTTTTGAAAGTCCAAGTATATAACGTCGACCTGATTTCGAGCATCCAATTCTCTCGACATAATATCCACTAGCTCGACTAGTTAGTAGCAACTGATCAAAAGATCAGTCTGCGTAAAAAGGCAGGAATGCATGTGGAGAGCTGGTAAAGTAAGGCTGACATTGAGGTAGTAGATACTCGTGTAGCTCCATTTCGAAAATCTTAGGCAAAGCAGACAGTATTGCTATTGGTCGATAATTCTCTATTTTCAGTTTAGAACCCTTCTTAGGTATCGGAGTAACGCGGGATAACTTCCAGATATTATGATATTCTCCGGTAGTAAGTATTACATTGAAAATGAAGATGATCGGAGCAATCAGGTGGTCGATACAACCCTTGATGATAAAGTGTCATCTGGGCCGGAAGATGTGCCCGCTTTGAGCCGTTTAACAGCGCGGCGCACTGCGTCACCACTTATTGTTCGGATGTCGACAATGCGTTCATCATCATCATCTCAGCCATAAAACGTCCACTGCTGAACATAGGCCTCCCCCTTGGACCTCCGCACGTACCGGTTGGAAGCAACCCGCATCCAGCGTCTTCCGGCGACCTTAATAAGATCCATCTGTCCATCTTGTGGGTGGACGTCCGTGGTCTCCACTCGAGCACTTTTCGACCCCATCGGCCCCTGCGTGCAATATGGCCTGCCCATTGCCACTTCAGCTTGCTAATCCGCTGGGCTATGTCGGTGACTTTAGTTCGTCTACGGATCTCCTCATTTCTGATTCGATAACGTAGAGAAACTCCGAGCATAGCCCTCTCCATAGCTCGTTGAGCGACTTTGAGTTTTGAGATGAGGCCGATAGTGAAAGACCACGTTTCGGAGCCGTAAGTCATCATTGGTTTGTTTAAACACACATATTTATTAAAGACTTTTGTCTTGAGGCACAGAGGTACGAGTATGTCGGACGAAAAGACATTACGTAGTTTCCCGAATGCTGCTCAATTTTCGACGGTTGACCTCTTTCTCGAAATTGGACCTACCTAATTGGACTACTTGTTCTAGGTAGATGTACGTACGAGTCGACAACTTCGAGTAGCGACTTCGACAATGCGTTCGCTGGCAAGGGTCTCGGAACTGGTCTGTATAATACACTTAAGTTATTATCCACGACATCGGATCTAAGGCTCATTTTCATAAATTATGGAAACAAAGTATTAACACGAATATTTACAACAAATTCAAAACTCTACGCTCTACAATTAAAAATAGTATAAAATCAACCAATAACAGCTACGTTAACAATATTTCGCTTAAACTTACTACAGATCCGAAACAATTTTGACATTATGTCAATTCTCTGCGGTGTCGCGGCGGACTCGAATCCTCTCTCACCCACGGGGACTCAGATTATACTGGGGGCGAAACCGCTGCTGCATTTGACTTTGAGTCCGTTTTTAGGGTTCCGTAGTCAACTAGGAACCCTTATAGTTTCGCCATGCCTTATATATTCGTCCGTCCGTCCGTCCGCGGATAATCTCAGTGACCGTTAGCACTAGAAAGCTGAAATATGGTACTAATATGTATATCAATCACGCCGACAAAGTGGTAAAATAAAACGTGGAAAAAAATGTTTTATTAGGGTACCTCCCCTATACGTAAAGTGGGGAGTGATTTTTTTTTTTCATTTCAACCCTAACGTGTTGTTGGATAGGTATTTAAAAATGAATAGGGGTTTAGTAAAATAATTTTTTGATAATGTAAATATTTTGGGAAATAATCGCTTCGAAAGTCGGAAAAATAGCGTCCCCCCCCCCTGTAACTTTTGAACCGTAAGTCCAAAAAATATGAAAAAATTTGAGAAGATGCGCGTTATGATAAACTTTTTAGGAAAATTATTTTGAACATTATAGGTCTAGCCATTTTTGAGTTATTTCCAAAAAACTTCTTCCATAGGTATCAGATACGACCTTTTGGCATTAGTCTGGTTCTTATTCCATTGAAGCTACGGAACCCTCCATTATGCGTGGTCCGACACGCACTTGGCCAGTTTTTTCTACCTGGCCTGCCTCGTCTAAACCCTTATTTACTTGATACCGAGAATACAACACATCTTCGGTAATGACTGGTTATACTCCTTTCGACTCTCCAACTATCATCATATCTCAAAATTACGATTATTGGAACGAAGTTCCTTATAGGACGATTCGCGGATGGGGGCTAGGCGAAAAAAGTCACATGACCGTCACGAAAACACGACACAAAGCCATACTAGTCATGAAATGAAATAAAATAGAATAAAGTGAAGTGAAGTAAAAAGCGAGAAGTGACAAAGAGAAAAGTCAAAAAGTCAAAGTAAAAAAGGCTAAAAAGTGAAAATGTTAAAAATGACAAAAAATGCAAGTGCAAGTTAAGTGAAAAGTAAGAAGTGACTAAGTGAAAAGTCAAAAACGTCAAAGTAAAATAAAAGGCGAAACAGTCAAAAAAATCCAAACGTCAAAAATTATTAAAATTACAAAAAAATAAAAAATAAATAAAATTAAATAACATAACTTCGTTCCAACCGAGTGTTCCGCGACACTCACGAATTATTTACTTTTATGTTACTAACGTATTTTCTACTATTACACTGTACTTGATTTGTGATTCAAATAATGTGCCTGTATAGAATAAGTCAGCAAGCCTACGTTCACCAACCTGAACACTGAACCCCGGCACGCCCGCCTGAGGCTGTTCCTGCTCCCGCAGGTGTTGTTGGAACTTGTTGTTCAGGTCGGCCGAGACGGCCACGTCGGTGAACATGCGGTGCAGTTTGTTGGTGAACTCGTACCCGCAGGCGGCTTTCAGGCGGTTGATCATTGCCTCCTCCTGAAACAAATCACTATTGAGAAATATCTAAAAACCAAAACCATGCTAGTCATGGGTCCAAATATATATAACGCGATACCCGCTGAATTCAAATTACCGGATAGCACCAACGTGTTCCAAAACAAACTAAAGAAATGGCTAATTGAAAAAACTTTCTACTCTGTCACTGAATTTCTTGACAGAAACAAAGTCAATTTGAGTACATACTTACTAATTCCAAGCTGACATAACAAAGTGATTAATAATTCTATTTTTATGTTTAATATTATATAATTGTAATTTAAATGTATGCTATAAAATCTATTGACATGTAATATTTAAAATATTATGAAAAAATGAGTATGAGTATCTATCGCAAAAACATACTGATTGCACAGAAATAAAAACAATGGTGCATCAAAACCGAGGTTAGACGGCTCGAGTCGAGACGGCGAAGCGTCTGGCCTGCGAGGGTCGACGGCTCGGAGAAGCGTCTGATTTGCGAAGGCGGAAGGCTCGACGGAGAAGCACCTGATTTGCGAAGGCCAATGGCTCGACGGCGAAGCATTTGGCCTGCGAAGGCCAAAGGCTTGACGGCGAAGCGTCAGGCCTGCGAAGGCCAATGGCTCGATGGCCAAGCGTCAGGCCTGCGAAGGCCAATGGCTCGACGGCGAAGCATTTGGCCTGCGAAGGCCAAAGGCCTGACGGCGAAGCGTCAGGCCTGCGAAGGCCAATGGCTCGATGGCCAAGCGTCAGGCCTGCGAAGGCCAAAGGCCTGACGGCGAAGCGTCAGGCCTGCGAAGGCCAATGGCTCGATGGCCAAGCGTCAGGCCGGCGAAGGCCAATGGCTCGATGGCCAAGCATCTGGCATTCGAAGGCTTAAGGCTCGACGGCGAAGCGTCTGGCCTACGAAGGCGGAAGGCTCGATGGAAAAACGTCTGATTTGCGAAAGCGGAAGGCTCGACGGAGAAGCGTCTGGCCTGCGAAGGCGGAAGGCTCGATGGAAAAACGTCTGATTTGCGAAAGCGGAAGGCTCGACGGAGAAGCGTCTGGCCTGCGGAGGCGGAAGGCTCGATGGAAAAACGTCTGATTTGCGAAAGCGGAAGGCTCGACGGAGAAGCGTCTGGCCTGCGGAGGCGGAAGGCTCGATGGAAAAACGTCTGATTTGCGAAAGCGGAAGGTTCGACGGAGAGCGTCTGGCCTGCGAAGGCCGAAGGCTCGATGGCGAAGCGTCTGTGGACGACATTCGGAAGATCGCGGGTCACTTCTGGATGAGATTATCTCAGAACCGAGACCAATGGCGTACTCGAAGAGAGGCCTATCCTATAATGATGAGTGCTCGTACGAGTATACCACGTGTCCCAAAATTCAACGATAAGCTGGCACCAGAAGATGGACCTGCTCATGACTACTCAAGGAAAAAAAACTTGGTTAGCTGCGTCAACTTTCTAAAATACTTGCCATAGTATAGTGTATAGTACCAGTACTTTTTTCTACACCACGACGAGTGAAAGTGGACTGAAAGTTAAAAATTTGGGAAAAAACTAACTTTGATGTCAAAAGTACATGTATTCTGGTACTTTTTTTATTTATTTTCAACCGACTTCAAGATTTCGAAGGAGGAGGTTATCAATTCGTCGGGATCTTTGTTTTTGCAATTTTTTTTTTTTTTTTTTTTTTATGTATGTTCACCGATTATTCGAAGACGGCTGGACCGATTTGGAAAATTCTTTTTTTGTTTGAAAGCGTATACTTCACAGTTGGTCCCATTGTAACCATGTCAGGATCTGATGATGGGATCCTGGAGAAATCGAGGGAACTCTTCAACTATTATAGGCACACCTATAGTGATTTGAGTATTTTTTACAGCAGCTCGAGCATTTGGTGTTGGAAAGGTGGATGCTTAGTGAAGTCGGTTCTTTTTTGTTTAAAATTATTTATTTAATGGTCTACAAACCGAGTGTCACACTACATTACAGCAAATAGACACAAGCATTAAATTTGATAACTTATGTGTGCACCCTAAACCAGCAGACACAGCATGCTTGAAAATACAAACAGTAAACAATATATAGCTGAACTACAAAAACAAACATAGCGAAACATGATCAAGATAAGAGAAGTAACAAATAGAAAATTAAATAATTTTAAACAAAAAAGAACCGACTTCACTTAGCATCCAGCTTTCCAACACCAAATGCTCGAGCTGCTGTAAAAAATACTCAAATCACCATAGGTGTGCCTATAATAGTTGAAGAGTTCCCTCGATTTCTCCAGGATCCCATCATCAGATCCTAACATGGTTACAATGGGACCAACTGTGAAGTATAGGCTTTCAAACAAAAAAAGAATTTTCCAAATCGGTCCAGCCGTCTTCGAATAATCGGTGAACATACATAAAAAAAAAAAAAAAAAAAAAAAAAATAGCAAAAACAAAGATCCCGACGAATTGATAACCTCCTCCTTCGAAATCTTGAAGTTGGTTGATAAATCCAAAAACTAATCTAAATAGTTAATTCCAGTTAACATGTTTGAGTTGTGTCTTCACTGAGGCCAGAGAGCAGCATGTTAAGGGTTGTTTTGGACAGCAGTGCTACTTAGGTTGCCGATACAAAAAGAAACAGAAATATTTGAAAAATTGTACACATGGTCGTTAAAAATACCATTAGGGGTGTCGATTTTAATTTTTTTTTTGTAATTCCATAATCCATAATAAATTGAGATATTTTTTTTTCATCGAGTAGTCATGAGCAGGTTCATCTTCTGGTGCAAGCTTATCGTTGAATTTTGGGGCACGTTGTATATATCGTACCTGCTCCATGCTAGCCGAGAGCTGGTGGATCAGCCTCCTCGCCAGAGCCCTGGCGTAGTACTTCTGGAACACGTCCTTGTCGTCGATGTACTTGAACACCAAGATGGCGGCCGCTAGCCGGGCTTCCGGTTCCGCCTCGCCTCCGCGTCTGTGAATAAAATGATGAGATCAATCGAATATCTCACTGGTAGCTTGGCCAAACCATTTCAATCAGTAATTTTATATATAGGCATCTATCATATCATATTTATTATAATTTTAAACAAAACAAAAAAGAACCGGCTTCAGTTAGCATTCACGTTTCCAAAAGCAAATGCTCGTGCTGCTGTAAAAAATACTCAAAATACTATAGGCGTGCCTATAATAGTTCCCTCGATTTCTCCAGGATCCCATCATCAGATCCTGACCTAATTACAATGGGACGAACTGTGAAGTATAGTCTTTCAAACAAAAAAAGAATTTTCCAAATCGCTTCAGCCGTCTTCGAATAATCGGTGAACGTACTCGTACATAAAAAAAACAAAAATCCCGACGAATTGATAACCTCCTCCTTCGAAATCTTGAAGTCGGTTGAAAATCTGGATTCGCACTATGTCACGCCTGGTGATTGTCCAACACTTTGTAATGACCCTCTCTCTTTTACTTACCCACTCGGTCACTCACCAGGTCACTCACTCACACTTTGTGTGTCAGTCTCGGACAAATTCTAAAACGTCTTACCTCCTCAGCAGTGCGTCGCAGTAACGAGCCAGCGGCTCAGGCAACCTGGGAGGACTTGTCTGGAGTCGACTACAGAGGAGCAGGCGCGGTCCAGGGCTCTCAGGAACGCCTGGTTGTTGTTCAACATTTCTTACCGACCTCTCAGGAACGCCTGGTTGCTGTTCAACATTTCTTACCGACTTCTCACTAACGCTTTCACTGAGCAAGCCAATTACTCCCGGTCAGTCACGCATCCAGTCAGTCACTAGGTCTCTCACCTCGTCCCACAACTGAACAACAAACCGCCTCACCTCCTCAGCAGAGCGTCGCAGTACCGCGCCAGCAGCTCGGGCGCCCGGGGCGGGCTGTGGTCGTCGGGGCGCGAGTTGACGACGGCGGAGCAGGCGCGGTCCACCTCGTCCCACACACAACAACAAACCGCCTCACCTCCTCAGCAGAGCGTCGCAGTACCGCGCCAGCAGCTCGGGCGCCCGGGGCGGGCTGTGGTCGTCGGGGCGCGAGTTGACGACGGCGGAGCAGGCGCGGTCCACCTCGTCCCACACACAACAACAAACCGCCTCACCTCCTCAGCAGAGCGTCGCAGTACCGCGCCAGCAGCTCGGGCGCCCGGGGCGGGCTGTGGTCGTCGGGGCGCGAGTTGACGACGGCGGAGCAGGCGCGGTCCACCTCGTCCCACACACAACAACAAACCGCCTCACCTCCTCAGCAGAGCGTCGCAGTACCGCGCCAGCAGCTCGGGCGCCCGGGGCGGGCTGTGGTCGTCGGGGCGCGAGTTGACGACGGCGGAGCAGGCGCGGTCCACCTCGTCCCACACACAACAACAAACCGCCTCACCTCCTCAGCAGAGCGTCGCAGTACCGCGCCAGCAGCTCGGGCGCCCGGGGCGGGCTGTGGTCGTCGGGGCGCGAGTTGACGACGGCGGAGCAGGCGCGGTCCACCTCGTCCCACACACAACAACAAACCGCCTCACCTCCTCAGCAGAGCGTCGCAGTACCGCGCCAGCAGCTCGGGCGCCCGGGGCGGGCTGTGGTCGTCGGGGCGCGAGTTGACGACGGCGGAGCAGGCGCGGTCCACCTCGTCCCACACACAACAACAAACCGCCTCACCTCCTCAGCAGAGCGTCGCAGTACCGCGCCAGCAGCTCGGGCGCCCGGGGCGGGCTGTGGTCGTCGGGGCGCGAGTTGACGACGGCGGAGCAGGCGCGGTCCACCTCGTCCCACACACAACAACAAACCGCCTCACCTCCTCAGCAGAGCGTCGCAGTACCGCGCCAGCAGCTCGGGCGCCCGGGGCGGGCTGTGGTCGTCGGGGCGCGAGTTGACGACGGCGGAGCAGGCGCGGTCGAGGGCGCCGAGGAACGCCTGGTTGTTGTCGAACACCTCAGAGAACAGCGAGGAGTACTTCGTGTGGAGCGACACCATGGACGACACGAAGTGCGTGTGCGCCTGGGAATATATACAGGTTCATTTATTCAATGACTAGCCATATTGTAAGGGGGGGTTAGGTGAGTCATACTGAACAAGTATGTAAAAAAGGAGGACACGGGCGGTCGGGAAGGACGATACGGACGGTCGGGGAGGAGGACACGGACGGTCGGGTGGAGAACACGGGCAGTCGGGGAGGAGAACACGGGCGGTCGGGGAGGAGGACACCGGCGGTCGGGGAGGAGGACACGGGCGATCAGGGAGGAGGAGACGGACGGTCGGGGAGGAGGACACCGGCGGTCGGGGAGGAGGACACGGGCGGTCGGGGAGGAGGACACGGGCATTTGGGGTGGTGGACACGGGCGGTCGGGGAGGTGGACAGCGGCGGTCGGGGAGGAGGACACGGGCGGTCGGGGAGGAGGATATGGACCGTCGGGGAGGACACGGCGGTCGGGGAGGAGGATACGGGCGGTCGGGGAGGAGGACACGGGCGGTCAGGGAGGAGGACAACAGTGTTATTATTATACCGTATGAAAATCCCTAAAGACATCGTTCCGCAATCATCTTATGGAATACTATAGACAACGTTTATAAATTATATGTTTTTAATCGAACGAGCGGAGCGTAAGCAAAGTTCAGTTCTTTCAAATAAATTCGTCTACTTGGACGTCTGTGCATTTCGATGGCTTTTTGATTTCGAATAGTTGTCGCGCGATAACTTTAGTAGAGTTCTTCTGATCTATATGAAATTTGTTAGGGTTGTAGTAGAGCTCAATACAATTTGAGAGTTCGTATATGAGCAGGATCGATCAAGGGGTTGTGGAGCTATACGGCGCAAAAAAATCTTCACACGGGTCTTGTTATATTGGTTCGTTTGCAATCAACTCGCGAGTTGTCAGTTCGAGGCAGACTACGAGTATATATCGTCGCCTAGTACCCACAACACAAGCCTTATTGAGCTTACTGTGGAACTAGGTCGATTTGTGTAAGATTGTCCCATAATATTTATTTATCAACCGACTTCAAGATTTCGAAGGAGGAGGTTATCAATTCGTCGGGATCTTTGTTTTTGCTATTTTTTTTTATTTTTATTTTTATGTATGTTTACCGATTATTCAAAGACGGCTGGACCGATTTGGAAAATTCTTTTTTTGTTTGAAAGAGTATACTTCACAGTTGGTCCCATTGTAACCAGGTCAGGATCTGATGATGGGATCCTGGAGAAATCGAGGGAACTCTTCAACTATTATAGGCACACCTGTAGTGATTTGAGTATTTTTTACAGCAGCTCGAGCATTTGGTGTTGGAAAGGTGGATGCTTAGTGAAGTCGGTTCTTTTTTGTTTAAAATTATTTACTACTAGCTTTTGCCCGCGTTAAATTCGGAGTAACAAACCATACAAACGTCCACCCCCCCTTTCAGGGAAGTGGGGGGTTAGAAAGAGACTAAAAGTAGCCTATGTCACTCTCCATCCCTTCAATTATCTCCACTTAAAAAATCACGTCAATTCGTCGCCCCGTTTTGCCGTGAAAGACGGACAAACAAACCACACATACACTTTCCTATTTATAATTCCAGTGTCTACAATTTCTACTACCAAATTATTTTTATTACATACGTAATGCGTAAACTAGTAGTCCGCCTCGAACTCAGAACTCGCGATTTACTTGCAAACAAGTTGACCAATATAACAAGACCCATGTAATGATTTTTCCGCGCCTTCTAGCTCCATAACACCTTGACCGATCCTGCCCATATACGAACTCTCAAATTATATGTATCTCTGCTACAACCCCAACAAATTTCATGAAGATCGGAAAAGCGTTACTAAAGTTATCGCGGAACAAACTCTCAAAATCAAAAAGCCATCGAAATGCTGAGACGTCCCACTAGCCAGAAGTTGTTTGTAAGAACTCACTTCGCTCGTTCGATAATTTACTTGTAACTACTTCAGTTTCAGTGAAAAGTATCAAAGTATGATTTGTACTCGTTTTGTTTGCAAATGATGAATGAAATGAAAAATATTTATTTGATGCAAAGCGAACAGAAACATAACATGGAATATACAATTAATTATAATTTACACCAAAACGGTTGCCACTCAGCATGAGTCATGACAGTGTAGCCACAACGCTGATTTTCAGGGCAACCAGAACTTAAAAACTATACTTAATCTAACTAGTGACGGCAATATTTCCAGATGACATTCATGTCACTACTGGCAATCCCCTTTGACCGGTTTTGAAATTTTAAGTTCAAAAAATTAAATAAAAAATGAAAAAGCTAGAGGAAAAATTACAATTAATAACAACAACAATTTGTTAGTGTGAAAAAAAAAATGGCGGTAGTCGAAATAATAGTGCCGAGACTTTTTAAATAATTGACACATAACAGTTGGAATAAGTAATTAGTATCTGCGACAGAGAAAATTACATTCTAAATACCAAAGACATGTACAGACAAATATTAAATGAGGAAAGCTAAAACATAGTCAATTTAGCCTATCTGATCCGCGAGCAAGTAAGCCCGACATTTATTTTTAAAAGCGTAAATAGATTTCAGTGCACGGATCGGCGGCGGAATTAAGTTCCAGCATTTCGTGGCAGCAAACCTAAAACTTCCACGAAACGCTGCTGATTGGTGTGAAATATGTGGTTGCGTTAGTATTTACGTAACCTTATTAGTACCTATTAGATAAGTATCTTGTCACTCACTACCTGTCACTTCCTATAATTGGCTTCCCGTATTTGCTAAAATGTTTAATGTTTGCGTCACAGCTGTTGGATCTCCAAATAAATAAAAAAACCGGTCAAGTGCGTGTCGGACCACGCATAGGAAGGTACCGTACCTTCAATGGAATAAGAACCAAACTGATACCAAAAGGTCGTATCTGATGCCTATGGAAGAAGTTTTTTGGAGATAACTCAAAAATGGCTGAACCGATAATGTTCACAAATAAACAATTTTCGTAGAAAGTATATGATAAGGCGCATCTCCTCAAATTTTTCCATATTTTTTGAACTTACGGGGGGGGCTACACACTTCACTTAATCACAAAATAGTCAAAGAAACCTCAATGTTATTTTAAAAGACCTATCGATTGATGTGTGACATGTTGATATTTGGTTAATTTTTTATTTTATTTAGTTACCTGTATGGAGGGCCCCCCCTAAAAATATTTTTTTTTTTCAAATTTAACTACATAACTAAGTAGCTGCAGAAAATAGATGTCATATACTTCAGAAAAAGTGACCAAACCCTCCGGTGTCCGAGGCCAGATATGAACTGGCGTCTTCAGCTTTCGCGGCTGACGTCCTGACCACTAGACCACCCGGTAACGGCGGAACTTGACAAATTTTCTCATGTATATGCAATCTTTGAATTTGAAACGGCTAGGCGCCGTTGACCATACTCTAAGGGCATGCGCAGTACGTGCTTGCACCTCCTATCCGAATCTCTTACGTGATCCTGGTATAGCGAGAGAGATGGTGCTGCCATCTATGAATCTTGAAGCAAATCAAATTATTTTGTTCAATATTTTTTGATTTGCAATTTTAAAGTAGTTACACTACTATATATAAACTGAAAATAGATGTCTTATACTTCAGAAAAAGTGACCAAACCCTCCGGTGTCCGAGGCCAACCGGCGAAACGGTCTGCAACTGCCGCGTTTTACGCGGGTTTCTTCACCATTCATCGGAGAATTAGAGTCCGCATCCAGCGGGCTCTCCAAGTGAGAAAAGGAGTTCAGTGAGCTATTGGGTCCGCCTAAATCAAAGCGGACACTTGCCCACGAACTCTTTTTAATTTAAAACAACAGCTTTAGCCATCCTGCTTTCGAGAATATCAAATTATTTACATTTTTTTAAAAACGTTATAAATCCGATTCCTTTTCTTTGTATCCAGTATTTTTGTGCCATAATAGTTTTTTTTGTTGTTTTGCTAAATTTCCCCAAATTCCAATTGCCTCGTTTGACGGGCGTATAAAGACCTGGCTCATTAATTTAGGCTACGTTCAGCCAGCGAATCATCTGTCACCATCCATATCACCCGCCTCATTAACCCATTATTTTCCTGCAGCCAAATTATTACTAGCCGAGTCTTTATTTTTACTTACCAGTTTTGCTAACTATTGAATGTGAAATAGGTACAGTTGTCTTCATTTTTGAGTGAAGTGCTAATTTTAAATATTTTTATTATTGTAATTTAATTGCATTCTGACCACTAGGGAAGTTATTGAATGTGAAATATCCTTATATAGATGCCGTTATTGTGATTTTTACGTGAAATGCTAAATTTTAAATAATTGACTATTTTTGCTAATCTTAAATATTTTTTGTCTTCAAAATTAAATGTGTTAATGCAATTATAGAAGTGTTTTACTGCAAAATGGTCAATTATTTAAAATTAGCACTTCACTTAAAAATGAAGACAACTGTACCTATTTCACATTCAATAGTTAGCAAAACTGGTAAGTAAAAATAAAGACTCGGCTGGTAATAATTTGGCTGCAGGAAAATAATGGGTTAATGAGGCGGGTGATATGGATGGTGACAGATGATTCGCTGGTTGAACGTAGCCTAAATTAATGAGCCAGGTCTTTATACGCCCGTCAAAGGAGGCAATTGGAATTTGGGGAAATTTAGCAAAACAACAAAAAAAACTATTATGGCACAAAAATACTGGATACAACGAAAAGGAATCGGATTTATAACGTTTTTAAAAAAATGTAAATAATTTGATATTCTCGAAAGCAGGATGGCTAAAGCTGTTGTTTTAAATTAAAAAGAGTTCGTGGGCAAGTGTCCGCTTTGATTTAGGCGGACCCAATAGCTCACTGAACTCCTTTTCTCACTTGGAGAGCCCGCTGGATGCGGACTCTAATTCTCCGATGAATGGTGAAGAAACCCGCGTAAAACGCGGCAGTTGCAGACCGTTTCGCCGGTTGGCCTCGGACACCGGAGGGTTTGGTCACTTTTTCTGAAGTATAAGACATCTATTTTCAGTTTATATATAGTAGTGTAACTACTTTAAAATTGCAAATCAAAAAATATTGAACAAAATAATTTGATTTGCTTCAAGATTTAAGTAGCTGCATACAAAATACACTTTATGTGTAAATTTTATTCAGATACGTCATATAGTTTCCGAGTAAAATGCCTGTGCCATACGGACGGACAGACAGACATGACGAATCCATAAGGGTTCCGTTTTTTGCCATTTGGCTACGGAACCTTAAAAAATAAATAAATAAATAAAATAATATTAGTATGGAAAGACAACGTTACGTTTTGAATACACCTGTAAGTGATGTTATCGAGTTGTTATGTTGGTCGAGTAGGGCCTGTAGAGTAAGTATAACTCGGACCGACCTCGTCCTTGGCGTGCTTGTCGCGCAGCAGCTCGGCGCCGGCGCGCGCGCACTGCGCGTGCGCGGCGTCCACGAGCGGGCGCAGCGCCGCCGCGCCCAGCGGCCGCAGCAGCGCGTACATGCGCCGCAGGTCCGCGCGGTGCTGCGGGCGAACACCACCACATATATTACTACATTACATTACTGCGGAGGCCGTCAACTAAGGGATCCAAGGAAGAGATTGCGGTAGACGGCCGAGTCTAGACGAGGCCGGATAAAGCGAGTCCTGCAATCCCTGTTCCGGCCAAGGATTGCATAGTGCTTTTCTCAAACAATGTAAGAAAAAAATAATAATATTGCCTTTTTTATTTTCCAACGAGCGAAGTGAGTTCTTACAAACAACTTCTGGCTAGTGGGACGTCTCAGCATTTCGATGGCTTTTTGATTTTGAGAGTTTGTTCCGCGATAACTTTAGTAACGCTTTTCCGATCTTCATGAAATTTGTTGGGGTTGTAGCAGAGATACATATAATTTGAGAGTTCGTATATGAGCAGAATCGACCAAGGGGTCATGGAGCTAGAAGACGCGAAAAAATCATCACATGGGTCTTGTTATATTGGTCATCTCGTTTGCAAGGAATTCGCGAGTTCTGAGTTCGAGGCGGACTACTAGTTTAAACTTGACATTTGAAAAAGCTATTCGAGCAGCATGTTTAACCGCTTATAAATATAGTACCATAGATTTTTTTTCTTTTTTAATTTTTATGTCGCAAGTATGCTTACATAGAGAGTGGTCATTGGCTGTATGTAATAATTTCCTTAGTCAGTCTAATCTTAGTCAGCAAATTTTAAAAGTTAGAGCAGCGGACAATAATGTACTTTTCATACTAACTCCCTACATTACTTCTTGGCCTAGGTCAAGAAGTAATGTAAGGAGCCATAAATGAGCAACTTCATGTCTTCAATTCGTGACATTAACGCATACATTTCGGAGTATGTTTGAGAAAATGGTTACTGTGGGTTATCCCTAAGAGACAGACATATACCATCGCGGACTTTTTGTAGACCTTTTTAAGGTGTACAATACTCTAGTACATTATTTTGATCCATCTCGTAGGGTTCAGCCAGCGTTTACAATGTAACCGCAAAAAATGTGATTATTTACAACATCATATTAGAAACCTCTAAAATTATCAGTGTTTCTCTACTATATTATGCATGTATTATACATATACCACCATATACCTTCCTCTTGAATCACTCTGTCTATTAAAAAAAACCGCATCACAATCCATTGCGTAGTTTTAAAGATCTAAGCATTCATAGGGACAAACAGAGGAAAGCGACTTTGTTTTATACTATGTAGTGATTATACAATAGTTAGGGCCTGTTTCACAATGTCCAGGTAAAGTCCTGAATAAGCTACTTGCCACTTATCTGACGAATAAAGTCATCGTTGGCGTTTCACAATCTTCAAATAAGCTTAACTGGTAGATAAAGTGCTAAGTTTTGCTAATAGTTTTATCTGGAAGTTAATTTATTTGTTCATTAGCTATCCAATACCTTACTTGCATATTGTGAAACAGACTCGTAAATAATAATACAATAATTTTAAACAAAAAAAGAACCGATTTCACTTAGCCTCCACCTTTCCAAAAGGAAATGCCCGAGCTACTGTAAAAAATATTTAAATCGCCATAGGTGTGCCTATAATATTTGAAAAGTTCCCTCGACTTCTCCAGGATCCCATCATCAGATCCTAACCTGATGACAATGGGACCAACTGTGAAGTATACCAATTCGTTTGTGGATCAGGTTCGAAGGACCACTTCGTTTGTGGAATAGGTTCGAAGGACCACTTCGTTTGTGGATCCGTTTCGAAGGACCACTTCGTTTACAAACTTCTCGCCAACTGTATAATTCTAGAAATAAAATAATTTTAAACAAAAAAGAACCGACTTCACTTAGTCTCCACCTTCCCTCCCAGCCGTCTTCGAATAATCGGTGAACATACATAAAAAATAGCAAAAACAAAGATCCCGACGAACAGATAACCTCCTCGTTCGAAATCTTGATAGTCGGTTGAAAACGGGCCATGCTCAGTGTAGGGTTCCGTAGTTGCCGGCCTGTTACAGATCCAAAGGTCGTTTATTAAGGGATACTATACGGCACTTACGTCCTTTTACTATGCGTGTTTTGAGTTAGAACTCAAAGACGGCTCAACCCATTTTATATTCAATATAGATCTCATTGAAAGTACTTATCAGGCCTCACTTCCTTAATTTTTACCAAAGTTTTTGGCCCCACCTCGAAAGGAAAAACCGGAACCCTTATAGGATCACTTTGTTGTCCGTCTGTCTGTCTGTCTGTCTGTCTGTCTGTCTGTCTGTCTGTCTGTCTGTCAAGACCATTTTTCTCAGGAACGCGTGGAGGTATCAAGCTGAAATTTATATCAAATACTCAGGTCTATTGTCCCTTGGAGCTGTGAAAAAATCAAGCTTCTAGGCCAACGCAATCAAAAGATACAGCCGTTTATGCCGCAAATTTCGGCAAATTTTCAAACTCGCAAGGGAATTAAAACCTACGGGGTGCTTCCCGTCAACTCAGAATCTTGAAATTTGGTACGAAGCAATGTCTTATAGCACAGATAAAGGAAAAATTGCGAAAACCGTAAATTTTTAATTACATCATATAAAAAAAATATTTTTAATAATTTTTAAGTTACTACCCCTATATACCTACATGTTTGTACGGAACCCTCGGTGCGCGAGTCCGACTCGCACTTGGCCGGTTTATTAAACTTTTGAAGATATTATTTACGAAAGGTTTAGTTTTCTCCAAAAATTGTTTTAAAAGACCCTTATTCTTTTTGAAACATCTATCCAACGACACGTGTGGGGACACGATAGGGTTGGACACATGGGGCCGATTGCATAACTACTTGTAACTAATATTATTAGCGGAAGTCTCTTTCTAATAAAAGGGATTGGAAAGAGATTCCGCTAATATTATTAGTTACAATTTGCTAAAAATATTTTTTTTAGATTTTGTTTTACCAGTTTGTCAGCGTGATTAAAACACATACTCATACTAAATTTCAGTTTTCTAGTACTAACCACCACTGAGCACAGCCAGGTACGGACGGACGGACAGACGGAAATGGCGAAACTATAAGGCTTCCTAGTTGACTACGGAACCCTAAGTCATCGTTGGTACCGTCTTTTTGTTACGGCTCAATTAAGTCTGGGGTCCGCTCAGAAAACTACCCCTAAGAATTGGCGTAGACGTAGTGGCATAGGTTTTGGGTTCAAATCCCGACTCGTACCACTGAGGTTTTCGAAAACATCGTAAGCAAACAGGAACTAATTTCAATAAGGCTTAGTTTTTATGGGTCAGAAACTCAGATGGCAGTCGTTTTCGTAAAAACGACGTTAATTCCTGGAATTAGGTTGCCGAGCGGATGTTTCCTCAGGCTCATTGGAGTCGTGGCTAAAGAATGAAAATAACTATGTTTTATACCGAAAAACCGGTTATTAGGCGTTTTCGTAAAAACTAAGTTAATTCCTGGAATTAGGTTGCCGAGCGGAAGTTACCTCAGGCTCATTGGAGCCGTGGCTAAAGAACGAAAATAATCTATACTCTGTATAGGTATTTAAATAAAAGTAAATAAGATCTACCCTCAAATGGCTACTTAAGCCAGTTGAGGGTAGATGAAAACGTTACACGATCAAATAATATTGGTTAAAGCCAGGTCGTTAAGTGTCAGATCCAGGCTGTTTTGTATTTGATCGGTTAACCAAGAAAAGTTATAACTACCCGAAAATGTAAAAATTGTTTGTTTACTTTTATTTAAATACTTAAAGACATAGAGTATAATAAATACTTATAATGGATTTTTTGGTATAAAACAATACCGAAAAATCGATTATTTTCATACTAAAAATAATCGGTGCTTATTCCCTAGCCGTGGCAACAAGCTAGGACAGACGCTAGGAGGCTGACAGAGGAGTGGTGTCACCTGCGCGTTGTCGGGCCGGGCCTCGTCGGTGGCGTGTCGGAGGAGGGCCGCACACCCGGCGTGGAGGGCCGGGAGGTGCGCGGCCACGGCGGCGCGCTCGTGGCAGCTGTGTAGAGGAGGGGTGGTGTCACCTGCGCGTTGTCGGGCCGGGCCTCGTCGGTGGCGTGTCGGAGGAGGGCCGCGCACTCGGCGTGGAGGGCCGGGAGGTGGGCGGCCACGGCGGCGCGCTCATGGCAGCTGTGTAGAGGAGGGGTGGTGTCACCTGCGCGTTGTCGGGCCGGGCCTCGTCGGTGGCGTGTCGGAGGAGGGCCGCGCACTCGGCGTGGAGGGCCGGGAGGTGGGCGGCCACGGCGGCGCGCTCATGGCAGCTGTGTAGAGGAGGGGTGGTGTCACCTGCGCGTTGTCGGGCCGGGCCTCGTCGGTGGCGTGTCGGAGGAGGGCCGCGCACTCGGCGTGGAGGGCCGGGAGGTGGGCGGCCACGGCGGCGCGCTCATGGCAGCTGTGTAGAGGAGGGGTGGTGTCACCTGCGCGTTGTCGGGCCGGGCCTCGTCGGTGGCGTGTCGGAGGAGGGCCGCGCACTCGGCGTGGAGGGCCGGGAGGTGGGCGGCCACGGCGGCGCGCTCATGGCAGCTGTGTAGAGGAGGGGTGGTGTCACCTGCGCGTTGTCGGGCCGGGCCTCGTCGGTGGCGTGTCGGAGGAGGGCCGCGCACTCGGCGTGGAGGGCCGGGAGGTGGGCGGCCACGGCGGCGCGCTCATGGCAGCTGTGTAGAGGAGGGGTGGTGTCACCTGCGCGTTGTCGGGCCGGGCCTCGTCGGTGGCGTGTCGGAGGAGGGCCGCGCACTCGGCGTGGAGGGCCGGGAGGTGGGCGGCCACGGCGGCGCGCTCATGGCAGCTGTGTAGAGGAGGGGTGGTGTCACCTGCGCGTTGTCGGGCCGGGCCTCGTCGGTGGCGTGTCGGAGGAGGGCCGCGCACTCGGCGTGGAGGGCCGGGAGGTGCGCGGCCACGGCGGCGCGCTCATGGCAGCTGTGTAGAGGAGGGGTGGTGTCACCTGCGCGTTGTCGGGCCGGGCCTCGTCGGTGGCGTGTCGGAGGAGGGCCGCGCACTCGGCGTGGAGGGCCGGGAGGTGCGCGGCCACGGCGGCGCGCTCATGGCAGCTGTGTAGAGGAGGGGTGGTGTCACCTGCGCGTTGTCGGGCCGGGCCTCGTCGGTGGCGTGTCGGAGGAGGGCCGCGCACTCGGCGTGGAGGGCCGGGAGGTGCGCGGCCACGGCGGCGCGCTCATGGCAGCTGTGTAGAGGAGGGGTGGTGTCACCTGCGCGTTGTCGGGCCGGGCCTCGTCGGTGGCGTGTCGGAGGAGGGCCGCGCACTCGGCGTGGAGGGCCGGGAGGTGCGCGGCCACGGCGGCGCGCTCGTAGCAGCCGCGCACTGCCTCTGTAGAGGAGGAGTGGAGAAAACGGGCCCCCAGGGCTACTTCGCGTTGGAGGCCTGAAACATAAATATAATAAATAAAATAAAATAAGTAAATAAATATTATAGGACAATCTTACACAAATCGACCTAGGCCCACAGTAAGCTCAATAAGGCTTGTGTTATGGGTACTAGACGACGATATATATAATAGATAAATACTTAAATACATAGAAAAACATCCATAACTCAGGAACAAATATCTGTGATAAACACACAAACAAATGCCCTGACCAGGATTGGAACCCGGGACCTCCTGCTTCGTAGGCAGGGTCACTACCGACTGGGCTAGGAGGCCGTTAATCCTCATTAAGGTAGTTGTTAGAGTAGTTGTGGAAACTATATTCAATTGTATCTAAGTATGTTATTCAATTAAATACAAACATTGTAAACATTGAAAAAATAATCAACCCAGTTGGACTTGAACCAACATCGATACGCCTTACCGGGGCTCGATATCGCTTTACCAATTAAGCTATGGGTTCAGTTACCGAGCTGACGAAATTCTCAATGCCTTCAATCATCTTTTTGCATTTATTTTTACATCGACTTTATCAAGTCCAACTGGGTTGATTATTTTTTCAATGTTTACAATGTTTGTATTTAATTGAATAACATACTAATGTATGAGTGGAATACCCACTTTAAAAACATGTAAAATAATTGTATCTAAGTAGTTTTTTTTTTCTTGTAAGTTAACTTTTCAATGATTTTCATAGCGAAATGTTTATAATGTATTTACTGTTAAGAAATACAGGAAACTATAGGTCTATATAGTAAAAATTTTGAACAAAAAAGAACCGACTTCACTAAACATCCACCTTTCCAAAAGCAAATGCTCGAGCTGCTGTAAAAAATACTCAAATCACTATAGGTGTGCCTATAATAGTTGAAGAGTTCCCTCGATTTCTCCAGGATCCCATCATCAGATCCTGACCTGGTTACAATGGGACCAACTGTGAAGTATACTCTTTCAAACGAAAAAAGAATTTTTCAAATCGGTCCAGCCATCTTCGAATAATCAGTGAACATACATAAAAAAAAAAAAAAAAAAATAGCAAAAACAAAGATACCGACGAATTGATAACCTCCTCCTTCGAAATCTTGAAGTCGGTTGAAAATAGCTTTTAGATAATTTACAGATATGTTTTTATAAGACTGTTTGTTTCTTAATGAATAAAAAATTTAAAAAAAGTACGTGAGTGTCGTGGAACACTCGCTTGGAACGAAGTTATGTTATTTAATTTAATTCAATTTTTGTTTTTTTTTTTGTTATTTTGGTAATTTTGACTTTTTTCAACTTTTTTTTGACTTTTTGACTTTTCGCTTTGTCACTTATCACCTCACTTTACTTCATTCTATTTTTATTTTATTTCAGTTCACATGTTTCTCAATTGTATGGCTTTATATCGCGTTTTCGTGACGGTCACGTGACTTTTTTTCACCTAGCCCCCATCCGCGAACCGTCCGATAAGGAACTTCGTTTTAATAACAATATTTTGTAACTATAAAAGAACCGACTTCACTTTTCAAGAGCAAATAGCAGTTTCCGTAAAAAAAACACTCAAATCACTACAGGTATGCCATACTTGAAAACTACCCTCGATTTCTCCAGGATCCCATCATCATATCCTGACCTGGTGACAATGGGACCCACGGTCAAGTACACTCTTTAAAACAAAAAAAGAATTTTCCAAATCGGTCCAGCCGTCTTCGAATAATCGGTGAACATGCATACAAAGAATCCTCCTCCTTCGAAATCTTAGTCGCTTGAAAACTCTGTATAACATGCAGACCTTTAAGAGTCCGGTAAAAATGTTTTTCGATTTCACTCAACTTTTTGATACTATTTTGCAATAACTAATTAGACTACTATTCGTTTGCATACATATTTTGAAAGATAGTTTCGTTTTAAACTGCATAAGTGTGTAAGCATTATTATTGATAAATACTTTAACTTGTAAGGATAACTACGTTTTATTTAGCATCATCTTAAAATACTGTCAATTGACTATTCCTTGTTGCTCGTTCCCGCCATTTTGATGTTATAAAATGACGGGTATACAGCTGCGGCCGCCATTCGGATCTTGACCAGATTGTTGTAAAGACGTCTTGAAAATATTTTTGTCGTATAGTGTAATTTATTCATATTTAAACCTTGTAACAAACGAATACAAGTGTAAATACTGGTAAAGTACTGGTTTATTTTATAATCCTAGTCATATCCCCTACAACTCAGCAGTGGGATCTAACAAAAATCGACAGGATTTTTGCCACGCCGCACAAAAACGTAAGGTTTTCATTTTTTTAATAATAAATTAGATTGATATTTTCCGTAACGGAGTAAATCCGGAGGTTTATATGGTTAGTTTAACATGGTCATTTTGCCAAAGGTTATTTTAGATATGCACATGTTAGAAGGTATGTTTATTGATAATTGAAGGTAAACTGTATTTTCCGTAACGGAGTAAGTCCGGAGATTTATATGGTTAGTCCTACATGGACATTTTGCCAAAGGTTGCTCTTTTGGATACGCACATGTTAGATGGAGATGTTGTTGTCATCATTCCTAATAAAGATAACTTCACAATTCATAAACATATGTTCTGTTATTTAAAATCAACTTTCATGACCTAACCTTCAATTCAATAAGTATAGTTTGATATTCGCTTAAATTTTGAAAAAAATCACGCTGGTATTATTATAACCGTATAATTCGCCTACAGTATGTCTCAATTGTAAATATGTACTACTTATATTTTGCAGTAGTCGAATTAATCTTTTAAAATACTACCCGGCAATTTATGTTCGAAGATTTGCGGGGAATAATTTTAAATTAATTATTTCATATGAAGTAAATTATTTTTTCGATGTCTTACGATATTATTTAAAGATGCAATTCTGAAGCCCTTTTTGGAAAGCACATATTATTTCAAAACAATTTCACGAATATTTCGAATATCATGCCATAGGCTGCATTCAAAATATTTTGTATCTCTTTCTAATAAGTAAATTTGTAAACAAGTTGAAAATAATAATAGATCTTAGGAAAAGCTAATTTACATTCCTTTTCCATTATTACCACAAACAAATATAATATGGTTTCGACAACGGAATATTCAGTAACGAAATTAATATGCTTTATGAATATGATTAAAATAAAACAATAATTTATTAGAAACTCCTTAACGCCTGTAGTGTGTACAATGACTCTAAGTGGTTCACGCTTATGTATCACTTCATATTATTAAAATGTTTATAATTACTATTACTTCTCGTGAACCATCATTGTCGTTAAAAATTATTATGGTTAAATGTCAATTAATACGAAGTGCGTTTGGATATACATAAAAGTGTAAAGTTTTCAAGTTAACGTGATCGTTCACGCCACAGCTAAGTAACAGCTTAAGACTGGTATTAACTCGGGTTTAGTATTAATCAATTTCAGAGGTATGAACCAAGGTGATTAAATAAAGTGTGTAAAGAAAAGAAAGTTTATTTAACAATGATTAATAAATGGCCTGTATAGCTTTGTCTAAGTACAAGTTATATCCCATACATATTTCGTCTTAATAAACGGTACTATAAAGTTCATAGTAATTACCTTTTATACTTATTCAATATAAATCTCGGTGTTGTAACTGACCGAAGTATTTTTGAGTTCTTTACTTCCTTATTGTATTCAACCCAATAAATAAATTTAATGATTAAATCACAATAGTTAAGTTAAACGTGGTACATTGACTATTCACATGTCTGTTTATATTCAAAATAAAGTAACAAAATAAGAACAAGAGCCTAGTCGAGATTTGTTAATCTCGTGTATGTCGTCGGCATATTACCACGCATATAATCCCATGTGTGTATTCTGTTTATCGAGGTATATGATCATAAATAATATAATCACTATTTTGCCTGATAAAGATGGCAATTGACATAGTAAAGGATATTATCGATTTTAATTACAGAGGAAGTTGATGGAAAATCGACGTGACATGATGATTTGACGATCTATTATAATTGTGTCCACTAATGACTAATGAGCAAAGTATTGCTTAGAAATTTACGAACTGAATCATTTCCTCGTTACACAACTCTCAAAAGAAAGGAGAGTTATTATTTAATCATAGAATGAGAAGAATACGCCAATGATAGTCAAAACGCGAATAAATGCCTATGATAGTCAAACGCGAATAAATAAAACTGAAGTTGCCTGAATATAATAACTAGTATGTCGAGTGTAATCGTTATGTTATAACATTTATTTATGATCATTAATTTAAATGTTCATTCAAGCAATACCTGTATTTAACAGGTAGAGACCATGCGTGCTTGAATTCATAATTCCTTGATTATGTTTCGATATGTAGAGTCACGTGTAGAGTCGGTATGTAGAGTCGATATGTAGAGTCGCTATGTAGAGTCGCTATGTAGAGTCGATATGTAGAGTCGATATGTAGAGTCGATATGTAGAGTCGACATGTAGAGTCGACATGTAGTCGACATGTAGAGTCGACATGTAGAGTCGACATGTAGAGTCGACATGTAGAGTCGACATGTAGAGTCGACATGTAGTCACATGTAGAGTCGATATGTAGTCGTGTATAATGTCGAAATATAAAGTCACATTTGGAGTCGATGTGATGGAGACTCGACGCGTAGACGAAAAATTACATGTAGAGTCAAATCCAGGGTAAAATATAAATAAAATATTATAGGACAATCTTACACAAATCGACCTAGGCCCACGGTAAGCTCAATAAGGCTTGTGTTATGGGTACTAGACGACGATATATAAAATAGATAAATACTTAAATACATAGAAAACATGCATAACTCAGGAACAAATACCTGTGATAAACACACAAATAAATGCCCTGACCAGGATTCGAACCCGGGATCTCCTGCTTCGTAGGCAGAGTCACTACCGACTAGGCTAGGAGGCCGTAAAAACTTATATGATTCTTATGTAAAGCCAAATGTTTGAGGTGACACGTATCAGTGTTGGCCGAACGTTAGTGAAATTGAAAATTAAAAATTGAAGATTGAAACACGTTAGTTAAAATTGAACACTAATAGTTTAGTGCAAATTGATTTCAATTAGAATTGAAATTAATGTAACTAACGTGTTAATCCTTTGCGAATAACTAATAATTGAAGATATTAAATTTTTAGTCTTTCTCAAAAATTGAAACATTAATTTAATTTTTAGTGTAGATTGAATTGGTAATTGACATTAATAATTTACCTAACTAAACGCGAATTTAGGTTATGCTACGAGGTTTTGATTTTTGTTTCGATTTTGACTCTGGACTCGGGGGCTTGTATTAATAAGCAATGGGACCGGTATCCTAAGATGGAAGTCATGCTGGACCCTGGGGATCCCTACTGGATCTCGGGTTTGGTGCATCATAGACTCATGCTGTTTGGGCTCATTCGACTTGTACTGATGAGCAGATGGTACCGGGATCAAAATCTGGAGCTCATGCTGGACCCTGGGGATCCCTACTGGATCTCGGGTTTGGCGCATCATAGACTCATGCTGTTTGGGCTCATTCGACTTGTACTGATGAGCAGATGGTACCGGTATCAAAATCTGGAGCTCATGCTGGACCCTGGGGATCCCTACTGGATAATCAGTACTAATTCTTATTAAATTTTCGAGACGTTAGTGTAACTAATAGGTTAATTCTAATTGACGGTTAGTGTAATTGACGACGTCACAAAATCAATGCGAACTAACGTTAGTAAAAATTGATGTTAGTGTAATTGATTAGTTACGGAATTAATCTTCAATCTTATTGATCAATTTTCAATTCTAATTGAAATTAACGGCCAACACTGACACGTATGAAGTGGACCACGCGTATGGTGGGGTTAATGCAACAAATGTGAACGGACATGTCAGACCTTTTTTTCAGGCGTACCTAAATAGATCTATTCACCTATATAACCTACTTATGTGAAGCACGTGAATGAACGTGCGGGATTTTTATTCAGACCTACCTTAATGATCTAGTACCTATGAAACGCACGTGGATGAACGTGCGGTACTTCGAATCAAACCTACTTAAATGTATCAAGTACCTGCGCTACGCACGTGAATAATGTGCGAAACACTCATTCAATTTTACCGTAATATATCAATATATACCTAGCAATATTTTTATCACTTTTAGGGAAAGTAATCAATAAACTTTGAATATCATGCGATTATGAGAATGTACGACATACATCATGATATATTTAAGAGCTTGGCCCTTGTACGTATACGTAAAACGCCAATACTTTTATCTGCAGTCATGTAAAGTATGGAAAACTCAAATAAATCACAGATAATCAAATCAAATAAGACGTCAAAAAAGTGGTTTCAGTGGTCTCTGATCACATTTATTATTTTATTATTAAAGCTCGTCAATTATCATTGTAATATTTTGTATGTATGCCTACCAAATATCAGACGTTAATTTAATCGTTTATGCAGTTTCAGAATTTTAATTTAATGAAGTTCAATACCTATTTCTATAAATTATCTACCTACATTTAACCTAATAGTAAACTTTGACGACATTTAACATGAAAGCTGGGTAACAGGGAAATCCCTTTTACTAAATGGGTGAATGCATCTCTGAAAAGTACATTTTATGAATCTTTTTGAATTTAGTATACTGAGCTAAACGTACAGTTAGTTAAAATAATATAGTAACTATAATAAACGTAAGAAGATAAATTAAAGGAATTAAACATCATATTTAATATTATCCGTACAGTTAGTTAAAATAATATAGTAACAATAATAAACATAAGAGAAATAAATAAAGGAATTAAACATTATAGTTAATATTATTCGTTATCATGTTATGTCCTCCTGAGGTCAGTGACAAAAGGGCAAAATTAGGTTTGTTAAATCCATGTATCCAGCTTTAACTTTCTGCGACTACTGCAGAGTGCAAATTGAGGTTCGTAGGGAACTTGCACAATAAAAACTTTGCAAAACCACATACTTAGTACTGCTTATTTACATTAGTTAAATATTGGTGAAACTGGTTCAGTAATTATTTTATTTTTCAATTCATTGGTTAAGGCGCTGATTTTTCTGGTAAAAATAGGATAATGAAGACACAATGTTTAGCTTGCTTTCATCGCTACTAAACAAGTTACTTATTATTATAATATAAGTATTTCACATATATATATATAAGTTCATAGTACCCGACCACTAAGACTGATTTATTATCACATTGGTTAATGTTAGGAATCCAGCAATACGAGATCATTTTAATTAATTAATTGTTAAAATATATAAGTTCATAGTACCAGACCACTAAGACTGATTCATTATCACATTGGATAATGTTAAGAATCCAGCAATACAAGATCATTTTAATTAATTAATTATTCATTTTAATTATTTAATTATAAGTTTTGACATGTAGTTTTAATGATTTCGGGTTTTTTTTGACTGACAAAAATATATCTAATCTAAATAGTCTTATTAAACATAAATAAATATTATTTTTTAATTGAAGCATCGATACAAATATGATAATTAAATTATGATTAATAAACTTGTATAAAAAAAATATCTTAGCGCAGCTAAGTAATCGTGACAAAGTAAAATTAACACAAAATAAATTGCCTATATGTTTTAAAAATCAAAGTCAACAATATACTTACAAAAGAATAAGTTTGCGTTAATTTAGTATTGCCTTATTGTACTTTTAGACAATTATCGGTAGATAACATTAAAACGTATATCACTATACTTATTAGATAACTAACCACAGTAGAACACTTCGAAGTTCAACTTAAAATAAATGAAACCAAATTAAAATAAATTAAAACAACTCCGCGCTTGAAAAAAAATATTTTAATCCAAAATGTTACTCTAATCTTAACGCGTCAAGTTGTATATTAGCAAACGTTAATCAAACAAAAGTTACTTACTTCATAATCATAATCATTTATTTATTTAATAGATAGGTAATAATATTTAATGCTTAAACTTATACTTTTGAAACGTAAATAAACAATTACATAATTGTCATTATAATATTCAGGTAATCATATATGTTGAAATGTGTATATGTTGAAAATAAAAAGACTAAATTATTCACGTTTCTAAAGAAAGTGTTACAACATTTAAACAGTTTGTATTCATTACCTTTTTATTGTCAGAATTGATCTCTAAATTATTATATTTGAGCTATTATTTCATTGAGTTTTGGCGAAGGGTCTCGCCTCGAATAGGATGGCCGAGCTGTAAGCATTATTATTGATAAATACTTTAACTTGTAAGGATAACTACGTTTTATTTAGCATCATCTTAAAATACTGTCAATTGAGTATTCCTTGTTGCTCGTTCCCGCCATTTTGAAATTATAAAATGACGGGTATATAGCTGCGGCCGCCATTCGGATCTTGACCAGATTGTTGTAAAGACGCCTTGAAAATATTATTGTCATATAGTGTAATTTATTCATATTTAAACCTTGTAACAAACGAATACAAGTGTAAATACTGGTTTATTTTATAATCCTAGTGATATCCCCTACAACTGGAACACTTTTTTGGTTTTATGTTTCATTTATGAATAATTCACCTTAATCTAACAGCTGTTTCAAGATTTTTGCTTGGAGAGGTGAAAAAAGAAAGATTTTTATTGATTAAAGTGATGTTAAACTAGTATGTAAAATACATAAATACGTTGGAAAATGAGTCGTTTAAGGAATAAGTGGAACAGTTTTTTTTTTAATTTCATATCTATTTTTTAAGCAAGAGTATGTTTACCTAGAGCAATTTTAAAAAAATTGTCGAAGTTTACGTGGTGTTTTTGGGAATGTCTTTAAGTGTTTCATAATATTTTAAATGTCAAAATAAACTTGACTTTATGCTTTAATTAGATAATATAAAACATATTGGAGGGATTAACAAATAATAATAAAAAAAACAAGCGACAAGTTTGCACGAATCAACGTCCTCACTAAACATTTCGGGTATTAAATAATAATAAATGTGTACCAAATAGTAGTTTATGTAACTGTTACGTAATAAGGGTCCTTAAAACATGAGTGTGGTTTTATGAAATGAGCCGCAGGCGAATTTCATAATAAGATCACACGAGTGTTTTAAGGCCTAATTACGTACAGTTGCATAAACTGCTTCATCTACACTCATATTATTTATTCTAAATGCCTTATTTGGAAACCATAGAATGGCCGCCATTGCACCGCCGTGGCCAACTCTCGTGTGCCGGCGGTCGCGCGGGCGCGTGTCGGGCTGTCGGCGGATCCCCGGGAGGGTGCAGGTGTACATTATGTTATCAAAACTCATAGCACATCAATAATTGAGCATGAAAAGTTAATATTACGTTACTGCCACGGATAAAAAGCTTATCATAGTAAAATCGGTCGTGGTAATGCTAGCCATTGCCTACCGTTTTCGAACACGTTTTAGAGAACTTACAATATGAGTGTAGATAAAGTCTTTTTTATGCATTAACAAGACTTCAAACTATCTTATAAAATGCAATTCATGTGCGTTATTTAATTATTAGCGATTTTCGTTTTGAAAACTTTACCGGAACCTTAAGGGGGTCACGTTTTTTAATGATTTTTGACCAGTTTGGAGTCTATATTCCAACATTTGCACATAGATAGGATTATAAGGTTCTTTTTTATCTCAATTCTCATCTGCATTCCGTAGAGCCGGATTTTGAAACAAGTAAGCCCTTATTTTTTTAAAGATTTTTTAAAATATGATCTAGAAAAACACTTTTATCGATATTCGATTGCTGTAAAGAATCTTACATAAAAAACGAAATCTACATATTAGGGTTCCTCTTTGACGTCTATAAAAACTGACGACAGATTTTAATTTTAAACTAATTGACGCAAAATTTATGACCACATAACCACTTTTTAGTGTTCCGTAGCCAAAATAGCAAAAACGGAACCCTTATAGTTTCGTCATGTCCGTCCGCCCGTATGTCACAGCCATTTTACTCGGAAACTATAAGACGTATCATAATCAAATTTAGACAAGGTGTATTTTGTATGCCGCTATTTAGTTATTTTTTTGCAGAAAATAATATTTGTAGGGAGAGCGCTCCATACATATAACTAAAGTTGGAAAATCTTTTTTTACCAAATATCAACATGTAGCACATCAATCGATAGGTCTTTAAAAATAACATTGAAGTTTCTTTAGACATTTTATGATTAAGTAAATATTTTCAGAAGTAATCGCTTCGAAAGTCGGAAAAATAGCGTAACGCCCCGTAGCCCCCCTGTAACTTTTGAACCGTAAGTCCAAAAAATATGAAAAAAAATAAGAAGATGTGCCTTATCATATACTTTCTACGAAAATTGTTTTGAACATTATCGGTTCAGCCATTTTTGAGTTATCTCCAAAAAACTTCTTCCATTGGCATCAGATGCATGGCATAGCGCGAGGGGAGCGCGCACTGTACGCACCTTGTAAGACATCCCGCATGTAGTGTGAGATATCGCCGGCGCGCAGTAAGTCGGCCGCGAGGCGCGCGTGCGCCGCCTGGGCTTGCGCCAGGTACGGCTCCAGCACCAGCTGCTGGTATAGCGCGAGGGGAGCGCGCACTCGAAACGATTGTACCTGTGGGAAAAAAAATCGGTTGTCTGTAAAGTCGGTTTACTGACGATAGTTGAACGTGACAGCGTCATAAGAAAATACTGATGGAATGGTTGCATTTTTCAAAATTTTAATTTCACTGCACTTCATACTTGACGAAAACATGTAAATGTATTATTGTATAGCAGCTGTCCACGCGGACGCATCGTTCACTCAAGTAGGAGAGAGACAGATGTCGAACGCTGCCGAACGCGAAGGCCGATTGTGCCTCTTTGTCGCTCGTTCCGCGCTCTCGCTTGCACTTCAAGCCTTAAATGGAACGCCTCAGAGCGAGGTAACGCCGCATGAGTCATGTTTTTTCGTGCGTGCAGCCGGCTCCATCGAATTATAAGACGTTGTCACGTCAAAAAACAATGCAGAAACTTATTCCAATGAAACATATCTAATAGACTAAGAGACAAAACCCGCTTAATTACTTTGCTATAATATATTCATTTATAGAGGACAGGGTCTACATTTGAACAAATAACTTTAAACAAAAAAGAACCGACGTCACTCCACCTTTCCAAAAGCAAATGCTCGAGCTGCCGTGAAAAATACTCAATTCACTATAGGTGTGCCTTTAATAGTTGAAGAGTTCCCTCGATTTCTCCAGGATCCGATCATCAGATCCTGACCTGGATACAATGGGACCAACTGTGAACTTGGTCAGAGCAATGGGCACGTATCCCAGAGTCACGAGTTCGAGTCTCGCCTGAGGCAGTGGATTTTTCTACATTTCCTTTATTTCTAGGCATTGTGGTATCGTTAGCAGACGTTCTGCTTAATACAACACATTTACGTAACTTTTTATTAATCATATTTAATTTTAGTTAATTGGCTTTAGACACAACATTCGGTGCTTGATTATGATATTTATGATTATCCATTTTTTTATTTTTTTTATTATATAGAATACATAGATCAAGACACTTGGAGACCTTATACATCTCTAAGGATAATTTAGAAATAGTATGTTTGTTGTATACTATAATCACTTACTTATTTTTATTATTTAAATTCAAAATTTGTTTCTAACTGTTGATGATGGATTAGTATAATTTGGAAATTTATGTAGAAGACACAGTTCAGGTAAGAAAGTATATCAAACTTGTATGTAATTCATTTTCAATAGTCAGATTTGGACTCATCTTTTTTCTTTGGTATTTTTCTTAAACTATAACTATATGTTTTCTTATAGAACAACGCACTTATATGTATTGTTTAGTTTTGATGTACTTTTGTTTTGAAAAAATAAGAACAAGTCATAATTCTTCTCGGGTCAGAGGTGTAGGATTAGAACCGGTGTAGTTTGATTTTTTTTTCTTTCTATTACTTTGACGTGTAAAAGTGCCCTTGTGGCCTACTTACTGAATAAATGTTTGAGTTTGAGTTTATAACTCGTCCATAGTAAACCACTTACGTCGACAGCGCTGTGTATGGCGCGGCGGAGCACGTCGGCGTGCCGGGGGTCGGGCGCGGCGGCGCGCGCCTCGCTCAGCGCCGCCACCACGCGCGCCGACAGCGCCGCCCACAGCGGACGGATCAGCACGCGCTCCCAGATCACCAGGCCCAGCTCGCCCACCTGAACGGAGTAAATGCCGGTCAAATCCGGTTCGAAGGACCACTTCGTATGTGGATCGGGTTCGAAGGACCACTTCGTTTGTGGATCAGGTTCGAAGGACCACTTCGTATGTGGATCGGGTTCGAAGGACCACTTCGTTTGTGGATCAGGTTCGAAGGACCACTTCGTTTGTGGATCAGGTTCGAAGGACCACTTCGTTTGTGGATCAGGTTCGAAGGACCACTTCGTTTGAGGATAAGGTTCGAAGGACCACTTCGTTTGTGAATCAGGTTCGAAGGACCACTTCGTTTGTGGATCAGGTTCGAAGGACCACTTCGTTTGTGGATCAGGTCTGGTTCGAAGGACCACTTAGTTTACAAACTTCTCGCAGACTGTATAATTCTAAAAATAAAATAAGTAAACTACAAAATAATAAATTCGAAAATAACGGAGCACTCAATTTATTATAAACAAGAATTCTTTACATTGAAAATTCTTATATCTAAAATTACACTTGTTCAATAGATTAAACCTAAATTAAAAACTAACTGACAACTAACAAAAAAGGTCTCCCAGATCTGCTCCCTGCGGAAGGGTGCCCACCCACCCTAATTGGAAAACACTTTAATTCGTTATTAAATAAATAATAAAACAAATATAATGATTTTGCCTGACAGGGATTCCCCGTGTTACGGTTTAAGATATTTATTTCCCAAAGCAGAATACAATAGGCAAGATGCAATATTTTCATTTATGCTTTCATTTCAGAGAATTGCACGTAGGCGCGAAAAATTTTTTTTGTATGAGGCACGTGGTCCCAGCCGGCCAACCCTCCATACAAAACCAAATTTCTTTTTCTCTATACCTTGTATAGACCACGAGTGCATTAATAGTACATTACTTACCAAGGGCTGTAAAAGAAAGAAAGCCCAATATAGCAGGTATTTGTAAAAGTTGTAAATATGCGATAGAGGGCTTTCTTTTTTACTGCCCGTGGTGAGTACACGATTTTACGTCGCCATCTGGCCATAATGCGAGTTTTACCGTACGCGTAGCGTGCGATAAAACTCACATTATGGCCAGGTGTGACGTAAAAAAAAAATACTATAATTTATAGTAAAAAATTGCAGTTACAAACTGAGAATATAATAGGGCATGCTCCCGGTTCTGATTTTGTATGGCGAGAACCGGGAATTCCCGGTTCCCGTACTGGATTTAAATTTTTGCGCCGAAACGGATCTACAGTTCCTGTGACGTCACTAATGTGTGTCACTCGATGGTCACTCGCCATATTTGTTCGTCCACATTGTCAAATTATTGTTTTTTTTTTTTTTTTTTTGACCCGGATGCTAGCCTTTTAAGCCAAATCCCATAGACAGTTGCCAACCCCATTAGCTGTCATAGCAGGAGTGACGTCACCAGACGCTGATTGGTGGAATAAAACACGTTCCGTAATTATAATTCGAAATTAGTACGAGTATAAACTAAAGTACACTGCGATTATCTTTAGTTTACGATTGACACATGATTTTTATACATTTGATTTTGTACCTTGTTGTCCTAGTCATAAAGTCAACATTACAAGCATTGCACTATTTGGTGCCGTGTTTTAAATATCGACTTTATTTTGTACGCGATAAGGTAGAATTTCAAACGGTTAAAAACTATCTGTCAAGTTTTAACTAGCTTTGCAATACCTGTAAAAACGTTTAAATAGCTATTATTTTATGTTTTTTCAACATTTTGATGACAAAATAATGGTAAATTTCATAGCTGCATCTTCCCTATTCACTTATTATGAGAAACAAATACATTTTTTTTATATACCTATTAGGGTGTCATCGGAAAAATAATTATCAATATCGGTTATAAAAAAATAATAACCAACATCATTAGGTTCATCTCTAAGTTCTGAATCATGCCTTATTCTCTTGCTCCACGACGACCCCGAAATCACTCTGTATAATATATCTTTATTAATGTTAAACTAACACTAACAATTTAAACTACTTAAATATAAAGCTAAAACAAAAATTAAAACTACTATACATAAATAAATATAAATCAAAATTTTCCTATAAAAAGAAAATCCCGTCTTTTATACAGGGTGTAATCGTTAAGTGTAGCCAGGCGATTATTCCGTAAATATAAGAGATATTAGAAATTTTCAAACTGATATCGAAAGTGCGTTACCCAATGAGTAAAATTGCATTAATATTTTTTTGAAATAAAAGTATTAATATTAAAAATATTAAGTTTAAACGCTCCCATACAGTTAGTACCTACGACGACTCACTCTCAAAGTAGAACGTCGGTGCCGTAAGAGATAAAAGTGCTTGAGATTCATATTTGCACGAATAAACTGTAATAACACGATAAAACCACCACACGGAATAAAATAAAACAATTCACGAATCATTTGATAACGGTGAAATGACTAGACCGTACAAACTAGTCTTTCAACGAACGTCGTACTAAATGTACGGGAGGGTTTGAAGTTAATGTTTGGGGTGGTTCTGATTTTATTGAAAAAAAGTTATTAATGTAATTTTACTCATTAGGTGATGCACTTTCGATATCCGTTAGATATTTTCTAATATCTCTTATATTTACGGAGTAATCGCCTGGCTACACTTAACGATTACACCCTGTATATTACACAGTAACATGCAGAAGAACTAAGAACTATTTTTGAACGGCCTCCTAGCCTAGTCGGTAGTGACCCTGCCTATGAAGCAGGAGGTCCCGGGTTCGAATCCTGGTCAGGGCATTTATTTGTGTGTTTATCACGGATATTTGTTCCTGAGTTATGGATGTTTTCTATGGGTCTATTATATATATAGTCGTCTAGTACCCACAACACAAGCCTTATTGAGCTTACTGTGGAACTAGGTTGATAGTAGTAGTATAAATACTTTATTGTACAACAAACAAACATGCAACAGAAAGAATACATAATATTTGTACAAAGGCGGACTTATCCCTTAAGGGATCTCTTCCAGTCAACCTTTGAGCAGTTGAGGGAGAATTAGAACGGGTAGAAATGTACAAAACGGCAATAAATAAAATTAATTTTATATCCCATCAAAAACATAAATGTGAAAGGCTGCCAAGTTCGATACTATGGGAATGCTTCGCCTATAAAAGAAGTGAGATCTGAATAAGTACCAAGTTCCATAAAAATACCTCAAATCATAAATAGTTATAGGAATGCACACTTGATTTCCAGCAGTTTTTAAGGTACATTTTGAATAAGTATCACGTTACATAGAAATACCTAAAATTATAATAGTCAGAGAAACGCACACCGGTTTTTTTAGCAGTTTCCTGATAACATTTATTATTTTCAGTACTTTTTAATGATGTTACTTGGCAAGTTTTCACACACCACACACCTTTTCAATGCAATGAATCGACACCTTTGGACTGCAATGTGTCAAGTATATAATTTTCTATTAAAACTTGTTAATGTTAACGTTAGAGGGTAGATGGAGTTTTTGTGGTGTTTTGGAGGCATTGTTGTGTATCTTTAAGATATAATATTACTGTATTACTGTTTTGAAAAAATACGTCCCGCCGAGTTTCTTGCCGGTCATAAATAATACTTCTCGGGTCGGAGGTGTAGGGTTAGAACCGGTGGTATTTTTTTCTGACGTTCATAAGTGCATTGTAATGTGCCTAAATTGAAGAATAAATATCTTTTGTTTTTTATCTTTTTTTATCTTTTTCAGGCAATATAAAACCGGTATTAGACATAGCAATTTGTAAGGCCCAATCTGTTGTGTACCCTGCCTATCCCTTCCCCTCCTTCAGCTCCCAAAGGGCCCTAAATCTTATAACACCTCCCAACCTGACAGGTTGGGCCCTACAATTGGGTACTTTCCTGGGTAAAAAAAATATAATTCTATTTAGTCCGTCAGTTACATTATCAAAAAATAATGGACACGTATATTTTATTTTGTCAATCAAACAAAAATTGGTGAAGATATAGCCCGTTAAAATTCCGCGTGACGTCACATTATACTAAAAATTGTACTGAAATGTGACGTCACGCGGAACTTTAACGGGCTATATCTTCACCAATTTTTGTTTGATTGACAAAATAAAAAATACGTGTCCATTATTTTTTGATAATCTAACTGACGGACTAAATATATTTTTTTAGAAAAGTAGCCAATTTGCAATGTCTAATTCCGGTTTAAACCAAAATCCTTACCTCTAGTTGACGCGACTCGCTGTCCGGGCAGCTGACGGTTGCCGCCGACCCGTATATTATCTCCGCGTCTGATACCTGGAGAGAATTGCAATAATCATCGTTCTGAAGATGATTCAAAGAACTCTTATCGAACGAGCGGAGCGTAAGCGAAGTGAAGTTCTTACAAACAACTTAGACTACTGAGACGTCTCGGCATTTCGATGGCTTTTTGATTATGAATAGTTGTTCCGCGATAACTTTAGTAGCGTTTTTCTGATCTTTATGAAATTTGGTGAGGTTATAGCAGAGATAAGTACAATTTGAGAGTTCCTATATGAGCAGGATCGATCAAGGGGTTGTGGAGCTAGAAGGCGGAAAAAAATCTTCAGAAGGATCTTGTTACAATGGTCATCTCGTTTGCAAGGAAATCGCGAGTTCTCAGTTCAAGGCGGACTAGTAACTAGTAGTTATAATTCTGTCCCTTTTAATTTTTACCATTTATCCAAAAAAGCATATAAAAAATCAAGATAACAATTAATAATGCTCTAGAAATAAATTATCTTTTAATAAAAGGGTCGTAAGTGTTCCGGAGATAGTCTTGTGTTATTTTTATTAATACAATTGTAAGTTTATTGAGAATATAAAGCTTGTCCCAGTAAAAAATGTCGTTAGTTTACGCAGCGTTGGTATATCAGGTTTCAATGAAAATGGTTGTAACTGGCTGGTTATATGTTAAATGCATCTCGGTTCTTTATTTAATATTCGAAAAAAATCTGTCACAGTCACATTTTCAAAGATCTCGTCTCCACAAGAAAAACTTCATGAGAAAATATTGTACAAATATGTCCAATATTAAGGCATTTTCACGAAAAAAGTGGCAATGGAGCTAAACACGTCTGTTAGAACTATGTAAAGGGTCCTAAAACAATTCAGAGAGACTGGCGGTATTCGACGGCGTCTTGGAAGTGGTCGGAAGACCGGGTTTGTTAAGAAAAATATTGAGAAGAGTATCATAGCTGCTTTGCTGAAAAAACCTACATCATCTGTAAGAGATTTAGCTAAAAAGTTTAAAACGTCTAAATCCACTGTGCAACGAGTAAAGAAAAATAATTCTATAAAGACTTTCAAACAAACTAAAGTGCCTAATAGAAATTCGAAACAAGAAACTGACGCTAAAACGAGATCAAGAAAACTGTATTCAAAATTAACGACAAAAAAATACTGTATTGTGATGGACGACGAAACATATTGCAAGCTTGATTTTAAATCACTGCCGGGACATCATTTTTATTCGGGGACCGATAGAAAAACTATCAGTGACGAGTACAATGTCATAAAAACGGATAAATTTGCGAAGAAGGTTCTTGTGTGGCAAGCGATCTGTTCTTGCGGCAAACGCAGCACTCCATACTTTGCTAAAGGAACTATGAAAGGCGATATATACCTTAAAGAGTGCATGGAAAAGCGATTATTGCCGTTTTTAAAGCGACACAAGAAGCCAGTTCTGGTTTGGCCTGATCTGGCCACGTGTCACTATTTTAAAAATGTGATAAAATGGTACAAAGCCAATAATGTCGAATTTGTGGAAAAATACCAAAATCCTCCTAACTGTCCTGAATTACGACCTATAGAAAAATATTGGGCTCGTATGAAGCAGAAGCTCTTAAAACATAAAACTAACGCCACATCAGTTGAACACTTCAAGCTAAAATGGAATGCAGCTTCAAAACTAATCACAGACACAGATGTACAAAACCTGATGGCAGGTATCAAAAGAAAATTACGAAGTTTCTGGATGAATAAACAATAGAACAAAAACATAACAAAAGTACGTTTTGTTTACTACATTTCTAATAAACTGTTGTCAAAAATTTGGTAACTTTTTATTGCTTACATTATTTCATACTAACTAATAAACGACATTTTTTTCTGGGACAAGCTTTAGATATAAAATATTCATAAATAATGCGTTTATCAAACGACTAACCTACTTAACTATAAACTATTAGTCAAATTATTATTATTTATTTTTTATACTACGACGGTGGCAAACAAGCATACGTCCCGCCTGATGGTAAGCAGCTACCGTAACCTATGGACGCCTGCAACTCCAAAGGAGTCACATGCGCGTTGCCGACCCTTTACAAAAAGGAGGATTCACTGTGTTGATGGCTAAAGGAACAAGAAGGTCCCTCATCGTCAACACATTGGGTCCTCTGTGAGCTCTTTGGCAACCTTACTCACCAGCAGGAACACAACACTATGAATAGGGTCTAGTGCTAATTGGCTGTGGTTTTCTGTAAGGTGGAGGTACTTCCCCAGTCGGGCTCTGCTCGAGCGAGAATTGAGCGAGATGACATTCACTGAACGTGCCCTACTACACTTAGCGAGATGCCATTCCAGTGCCCATACCTCTCTTTTTGGCGTAGTTTAAGGACATACCCAAGTCCGGACATAGTTTAAGGACATACCCAAGTCCGGACGTAGTTTAAGGACATACCCGGGTCCAAAAACCTATTATTATACTTTTTGTATAAATATACTTTTTTTTACATACATGGAAAACCAACAGCATAATACATTAACATTACTATATACCAGAGTAGAATTACAAAGCCAATTACAGGTTCTCACTTATAAAACCAATCTAGTACAAATAAAAGATTAAGCCCTCTTAAACACACAAGTGTCTGCAGCAAAACGTCAGGCCAAACATTTTACCAAACACCAAATTATATGTATCTCTGCTACAACCTCAACAAATTTCATGAAGATCAGAAAAGCGTTACTAAAGTTATCGCGGAACAAACTCTCAAAATCAAATAGCCATCGAAATGCCGAGACGTCCTAGTAGCTAGAAATTGTTTGTAAGAACTTCACTTCGCTTACGCTCCGCTCGTTCGAAAACAAGTCAACAGATAATCTTTGCCGCTTTAAAACATGTTACGTGTGCCTCGGCGATCATCTGTGAGGCACTGCAATGGCTGTAACGTTCACGTCCGTAATTTTATCTATACTCACATTGTAAGTCCTCTAAACTGTGTTAAAAAACGGTAGCCAATGGCCAGCATTACAACAACCGATTTTACTATGATAAGTTTTTCATCTGTGGCAGTAACGTAATTTTAACATTACATGCTCAAATATTGTTAAGTTACGAGTTACAAATTTGAAACATCGATTTTGGTATCGTAATGAAAATCCAGCCCTCCTCCCCGACCGCGGTTGCCCTCCTCCCCGACCGCCAGCACAATCCAGTTGGCCCCGGCGGTGCAATGGCGGTCATTCTAATGGTTTCCGAACACGTAATTTAAGATTTATAATATGTGTCTAGATAAAGCAGTGTATGCAACTGTACGTATTAGGCCTTAAAACACTCGTGTGGTCTTATTAAACCGCACTCGTATTTTAAGGGCCCTTATTACGTGACAGTTCCATAAACTACTATTTACACATACGGCATTATTTTATGGGTCAATTTAGTAACATACCTTCTGTCTCCTGACGTGTTGCAGGTTCAGGTAGGAGTAGAGGCTGTTCAGGTACGCCACGCCCTCGGAGTATTCGCGCCAAGCGTCCACGTAACTGACCACAGACATACAAATTGTTAGTGATCACTTTGAACAGTCACGCTGTGAATGATCGATCAAACAGTCACAGTTCATACCTAAAAAGGTTAGGTTCATGTTCAAATAGGTACCTACTCCTAATAGTTCGAAGTATGAATAATCAGGATAGCCGGCAGTATCGCTAGAAAATTAGTAATTTATGAAATAGGGCATATGCCCCGGTTTTAGTCACTTTAAGGAGAGTTCAGGCGTTCGTCATTTCGTGTAAATAAAATATCATGACAGTCTTTATGTAGTGATAGACGGAGAGCTAACCACGTCAGATATGACACAATAATGAGAGCAACGAAACCTCTCTAGTAAGTTTGCTATACTATGATTATTTCTAGATATGGACATCTGGCAGCTGTAAAGTGGTGGAGGTCAAAGAATGTAAACTACTTCAATAAAACAAATCCTGGATTTGATAAACTATTATGAGAAATTATATAAATAATTAGATTATATAATTGCCAAACGTTTATGTAGGGGAAAGTAGTGCCAAACGACGTATAACGTAGTTCATAGTTTCTCGCCTACCGTTTTTGTTTTCGTAATAATATGCAATGTTTTTTGTTCTAATGTTAAAATATAGGCCCTGTCCTTTATAACTGAGACAACTTCGTCAGTTTTTACCTATTTTGGTAGTACTATTTCCCATATACAAAATATCTCTATACTCCGCTTAGCGCGTCATTTCTTTGAAACCTAAGCTGCCAAAAAGAAGGGGTGCGGGAGGGGAACTCGCAATGCTAGACAGGGAACGCGCCATTGTTCCGTGGGGCATAAGAGAGAGTCAGACATTTATGGTTGCCATGGAGACGTACTAAGTTTACCGTCACTTACAATAAGTTCGTGTCTCTAGCTATAGGGTGAAATTACTTCGAGCGTGGCAGCGGGGGTCGCCCGGCTATGCGGGGTCTTGGGTTATTAGTCTATGCTATTTGCCAACTCAAAAATTTCGCTAGTCTGTTACACTGACTTCCACCCATTAAAAGCTGCCAGATGCACGGATCTAGCAATAAGGATAGTATAGCAATCTAACCAGATGGGTTTTGTTGCTCTCATTATTGTGTCATATCTGACGTGGCCAGCTCTTAGTCCATGAGTCATTGAAAATAAATTACTACTAGCTTTTGCCCGCGGCTTCGCTCGCGTTAAATTCGGGGTAACACGGTTACCCTTTGCCCCCCGGAATGCTCCATGCAAACTTCCACCCCCCATTTTAGGGAAGTGGGGGGTTAGAAAGAGACAAAAAGTAGCCTATGTCACTCTCCATCCCTTCAACTATCTCCACTTAAAAAATCACGTCAATTCGTCGCCCCGTTTTGCCGTGAACGACGGACAAACAAACAAACAAACAAACAAACACACACACTTTCCCATTTATTATATTAGTATGGATATTCATATGATTCTCCGCTGTTAAGATTATGACGTTAGATCCTATGTCCATCCCTTAATTATAATTAGTTATTATTCTGTCACGAATGAATATTTTTTATTTCTATTTACACCGTGTCCAAAAAGTTCGAATACACTTTTATATTTACTGAGGAGGTCTTATAACTTTTTTGTACGAATAGTTATTGTAGTGAAATCTGTATTTTATTAAAGCTATACTAATATACAAAATATGCTGCAAATATTTTGGACTAACTCCACCTCTTACCTATTTTACTAGCTGACTACATTTTTCAACTTAATCTCACGCGGCACGCACCGCTTTCAAGGTTATTTCGTCCCAAATATGCTCGATATCTTTTTTTTCACTGTCCATATTTGCTATTTTATAATATGTGACCTACAAGTGCCTACAAGGCATGTAAAAACATACCAAATCAATGTAATAAACGCAAATCTGGAGAATGGAGTGGCCGTTTACTTTCGGCAATATAATCATCGAAATTAGCTTTTCTTAAAGCTTGAACAACGTTTGCACTGTTTTGAGCACAATTTTGTGAGAAAATAATTTAATTTTTATTCCTAAACACAGTTTTCAAATTTTCAGGAGCGTTTTTCGACGAAAACCTCTGATTTATAATTTTCATTATTAATGTGCGACTTTATCGGTAAATATAACGAAATTTGGCCCCACATATTTAACTGAACCCCACACTACCACCAATCGTTCCCTCTGGAGTTTGGGAACATTAACCTCATGGTTTTAGGCTGTTTTTTATACTTGCTGCTCACAAACGACCGTTTAGAGCATTGTAAGGCTATTTTAATTCAATGAGTTTCTCGTCAGAAAATCAACTCCTTCCTGCGTGCCAGGAATGTATTGAGTTGGATTATGTACTCTAATTTTCTCGATTGCTACGGAAAAACGATGAACTTCACGTTTATTGTAGCTATGATATCCAGGATCCACCTCCAAAATACCACGTAAGGATCTCCTCAAAATTTTCAGATCGGCAGTTGATTTTTGGATAAAGCGGCTTTTGTCCTCTAAACTCGCACTCTCACGATATTTAGTATTTTAATGGTTCTAGCTGCGTAGCTGACCAGATTTTTTCCTGTCTTCTAAAGAGGAGCTATTTTAAGACCTTCTAATTGTTGTGTAAACGAGATTGCGTTTGATTACAAAAAGTTTTGCCACCTTGAAAAAACACCTTTGCAGTCGCCATTACGAAATTTTGTACTAAATTGTTAATCGAAAGTACTTCATTGAAGAGTGAAGACAAATTTCAAGTCCTTGGCGTTTTTTACTATTACATTATGTTCAAGTTAACTTATTCTTTAGACTAATATAATAAATGGATGGCCTGCAGCCTGTATGCCTTCAGGGTCAACGCAAATATATGTGTATTCGAACTTATTGGACAGGGTGTATGTATTGCGATATGTTGTGTTGTGATATGTTATTTATTGTGATATGTTGTGTTGTGATATGTTGTATTGTGATATGTTGTGTTGTAATATGTTGTGTTGTGATATGTTGTGTGTTGTGATATGTTGTGTGTTGTGATATGTTGTGTGTTGTGATATGTTGTGTTGTGTCGTGACATGTGATGCACTCGTACCGGTCCAGCAGCCCGTCGTGCGGGTCGTTGTTCTCGAGGGGGGCGGCGCCCCGCACGCGCGCCAGCAGACCCTCCACGTGCTCCTCCAGGAACCGTCTGCACCAACACATACTCAATTAATGTATCTACACTATACAGGATGATTCATGAGACGTGAGCAGGAACAACCCTACACACTTAATTAACGATAATGAATCGACCGCCATCATGTTTAAGTGAAACAATAACGCCTTTCAATTTTTTTTAACCTTTTTTGTTTCGTAGATATTTTATTCTCTGTAATCATGGTCACCCCACATAAACAAATCAATAAAGATAAAACCTCTTTAACAATCATGACAGCACTTTGATTATGAAAATTAAAAAAAAAAATAATAATGAAATACGATGTTTCCAAAGTAACCAGACATCAATTTGACACATATCACAGAAAAACAAGAGAATATCAGTACTCGACGGAGTATTCTAATTGAGGAGTGTCTTTTCAAAAGGGCTTATTTCCATTTTGAACTTATTTTTAACTGTGAATGTAGTTTTGCTTAAAATAGAGAATTAAATATATTCTTTGAGTTTGAAGTACTAATAAGTCTCTTCTTGTCCTCTAAAAAAAGAATCAAATTTCAAAGTCCGGATCAAAAGGGCCTATTTCTTTCTTATAGTATGAGAAAGAAATAGACAGATATGACAACTCGGCCTCTTTCGGTAAATAAAAAAAAGGATGTAGAAAATTTCTTAAAAAAAACAGATTGGAGACGATTGGATAAGGTTACCGTAGCTGGCTTGGTGTAGAACCATATTAGTACCTAATCATTATATAGTATCAGTATGTGAAAATCGAGACGAAGTCTGCGATTGTTGCGTTGCGAAGATGATGCAGACGAAGTTCACGTTTAGTAACTAAATTTATTCTGCCTTAACTTATTTTTAGTAGTTAAGTTTAATTTCACAATAAAAAGTTATCCTTTTCAAAAGAGTTTATCTCTATAATGTCCAAATCAAAAAGGTTTATTTCTCACAAGGCCGCAACAAAACGGCTTAATTCCAAAAGTTCGCATCAAAAGGGCTTAATTCTGAAAATGTATGGTAAATTAACATAATAATTTAGTTAGATAAAACAAAATATGTGGTGCCATAACATTTATATCAACTTACTTAAATACAATATCGAAAATAAAGTAATAATATCGAAATGGAAACCGTGGATTTCTGATTTCCTCAATTTCCCAAAAAAAGTTCAAAGTGGAAATAAGCCCTTTTGAAAAGACACTCCTCAATTGTAGAGTGACCATGCGTGTCGTAAATAATTTCAAACGTTTTATTTTTACTTAAATAATTTTTTTTGCGCTTATCACACTAATACTGATATCAAACAATAGCTTATTTTTAACTGAATCCGTAGTGTTAAGCCTGCTCACGTCTCATGAATCACCCTGTATACAGTCGTCGTCAGATATATCAGAGCGGCTAAGGTGGTCACAAATATCTGAACAACGCCTCTATTGTCAAGGCAATAAAGTGCATGTTCAGATTTTTGAGTACCTAGACTGTAGGTACATATGTAGTGTACAGTCGCCATCAGATACATCGGGGCGGCCGAGCGAGTATTTTTACTACAACTGAATGAAGTACTCAATTCGTCAGGATCTTTGTTTTGCTATTTTTTTTAATGTATGTTCACCGATTATTCGAAAACTGCTGGACCGATTTGGAAAATTATTTTTTTGTTTGAACTTCAGTTGGTCCCATTGTAACCAGGTCAGGATCTGATGATGGGGTCCTGGAGAAATCGGGGGAACTCTTCAACTGTTATCGGCACGCCTATAGTAATTTAAGTATTTTTTACAGCAGCTCGAGCATTTGCTTTTAGAAAGGTGGTGGCTAAGTGAAGTCGGTTCTTTTTTGTTTAAAATTATTTTTATGTGTATTTCCGACTAACTGATTTCATAACTACTCTAAAATTGGATTTGCCAATTTCCCATTTGAGCTATTATACTTATGTGCAATCTTCGCTTGGATAGGACACTCTGCTATAAGGTAATACACTCGCGAGCAAATAATATGGGTCAGTGACAAAAACCCTTATATTTTGCAAATTAATAGCGATATGTGCAGGAAACTAACTGTGTATTAAAGAGAATTTAATATCGAATTAAATTGAACCTTCAATGTTCTACAAGAATTCTGGAAAAAGTTTTATTAAAAAAAAAGTCGAATTTGGTACCAAATTCAAAATGAGCTTATTTCACTTTTGATTGTTTTCTCACTTTTGTTTTCAATCTGTCAAAGCAAAATGATAAAAGGCAGTTTTTGTTGACTTTGATGGTCATTATTGAATTACTATCATGTCGCTAACACAAGATGAATGTACACGTATCGTCACTTTGTTACAAGAAGGCAGAAGTCAGAGATATACAGCAAGAAGAACAGGCGTGTCACTATCTACGGTGCAGAGGGTCCTCCAACGTTTCCTACAAACTGGCAGGAACCTTCAAAGACCAGGAACCGGCAGGCCGAGATGTACTGCGGCTAGAGAAGATCGATTTATTGTAACAACAATGCTCCGAAATCGGCATCTCACTGCAGTTGAAGTCAAAAACCAATTTCGGGAGACCCGAAGAGATGACATCAGCGAGTGGACTGTAAGGCGGCGGCTTCGTGAAGCTAATTTGACCCCACATAGACCGGCAAATGGCCCAAAACTTTACAGAGGGCATCGAACTGCAAGGAAACTTTACGCACGCGAATACAGGCGATGGGGTGCCGAAGAATGGGCAAGAATTATGTTTTCTGAGGAATCCAGATTTATACTATATGCACATGACGGGCGGCGAAGAGTTTACAGACGGCCAGGTGAACGTTTTATTCCAGCCTGTTTTGAAGAAAAAGTTGCTTTCGGCGGTGGGTCTGTTATGGTTTGGGCTGGAATCTCTTCAGAGAGTCGCACGCAATTAGTTTTGATAGAAAATGGATGTGGAAGAGATTCTTAATGAGCATGTAGGCCCATATCTAATTAATATGGGTGAAAACTCAATGTTCATGCATGACAACGCCAGGCCACACACCGCACAGATTGTGGAAGATTATTTTGAGGAGGTTGGCATCAACACTATGCACTGGCCCTCGAGAAGCCCGGACCTAAATCCGATTGAGCACGTATGGGACGAGCTCGGAAGGCATGTAAGAAATCGAAACCCCGCCCCAGCTACACTTAGAGACCTGAAACAGGCGTTAGTGGAAGAATGGGCTAATATCCCGCAAGAACGCATAAGAAACTTAATAAACAGTTTGCCGAATCGTTTAGAAGCTGTAAGAAGAGCCCGGGGAGGCAATACGAAGTATTGATATGTTTTACTTTTTTTGTTTTTAGTTTTGTGTGTGAGGTACCACGGTTGCTTTTTACCTATAATTAATTGATATCGTGTTTACTATGTTAATTAAATAAACAAGTGAATATCATCTCTAACTCTTGACGTTGTTTTATTAACTATGCATTTATCTATAATATACAATTTAATTCAGCCTCCTAGCTTTATTATTTTAGGAGATATTATAGTTTTTCGTACTGACCCGAATTATTTGCACGCGAGTGTACAATACAATAAAAATACTCTTTATTGAACACCTCAATAAGAAAACCAGTACAGAAAATATATAACTTAACTTAGAGGAACAAAACAGGCGGTCTTATCGCTAAAAAGCGATTTCTTCCAGACAACCTTTAGGTAGCGGAAATTCATTAAATAAACTATAGTCTGGCAAACCATTTTTGTCAGTAGAAACGCGCGGCAAATTCAAAATACGTACATGTGGCAACCCTTTGTGATGAGCTGATGAGACACCGTATTTCGTGACGAACATTTCAATTCACATTTGTTTTACATTGAATTTGTTTCTAGTGCATTTCACTCCCTCATCTTAAGCGCGAGTGAGATAGAACTCCTGCGACGTTCTACATTGAATTTAAATTCGTTTTTAAGGCATATGTCAATTGCCTCAACCAGATTATCTGTTGCTTTTGATGACAAATTAGACGAAATATATTCGTCTCCTTTTTACACACCGTAAATGTCACCTAATGAAAGGAGCGGAAATAACAACAGAATTTAATGATCATTTTTAGGGTTCCGTACCTCGAAAGGAAAAAACGGAACCCTTATAGGATCACTTTGTTGTCCGTCTGTCTGTCTGTCTGTCTGTCTGTCTGTCAAGACCATTTTTCTCAGGAACGCGTGGAGGTATCAAGCTGAAATTTATACCAAATACTCAGGTCTATTGTCCCTTGGAGCTGTGAAAAAATCAAACTTAAAAGCCAACGCAATCAAAAGATACAGTCGTTTATGCTGCAAATTTTACAGTTTTTCGGCACTCGCAAAACCTACGGGGTACTTCCCGTGAACTCAGAAACTTGAAATTTGGCACGAAGCAACATCATATAGCATAGACAATGGAAAAACTACAAAAAGTAGACATTTTCAACCGACTTCAAGATTTCGAAGGAGGAGGTTATCAATTCGTCGGGATCTTTGTTTTTGCTATTTTTTTTTTTTTTATGTATGTTCAGCGATTATTCGAAGACGGCTGGACCGATTTGGAAAATTCTTTTTTTGTTTGAAAGAGTATACTTCACAGTTGGTCCCATTGTAACCAGGTCAGGATCTGATAATGGGATCCTGGAGAAATAGAGGGAACTCTTCAACTATTATAGGCACACCTGTAGTGATTTGAGTATTTTTTACAGCAGCTCGAGCATTTGGTGTTGGAAAGGTGGATTGCTTAGTGAAGTCGGTTCTTTTTTGTTTAAAATTATTAGTAAAATCATACAAAATTTTTTTTTTTTTTAATTTTAAACTTACTACCTTTTTCCTCGTAAACGCGTGGAGGTATTAAATTGAAATCGATATCAAATACTAAGGTCTATAATACCTTTAAGCTGTAAAGGTTTGTACGGAACCCTCGGTGCGCGAACCGACTCGCACTTGGCCGGTTTTTTCACAGATTGTTAGTGTTGTCCTACTTTTGTTCGCCGTACATTGCTACTGCGTTCGTTGGCTGGCCAGACTACAAGTAATGTTCGTAGGTTGTCAAGTAATGCCGTACCTAGTCTCGTCATAGAGGCGGTCCGCTAGCGGCTCGGGGTGCGCCACACAGAGCGCGTACACGTCGCTGAAGCGCAGGTTCCACACGCCGCGCTCCACCGCGCGCAGCCCGACCACGCCGGCGACCTGTCCGGACACCAGTAGCTGGGTTAGAGGGGTGAAACCAATCAATAAATAAATACTTGGGGACAATCTTACACAAATCAACCTAGTCCCAAACTATATATTTAATTTTCTAATTCCGTGGGTTTTACCGTGAAACCGGTGACTTTCGTTAAATTAACGTTCAAATCTTATGTGGAAGTGTTATCTAAAACATTGATTGTGTATTTGCGGTCAAATTTGAACTGAATTAATTCATCCTCATAACCTAACAAATCAATTCAAAGATGGCTTCCTGCATTCAGTGTACAAATAAACTACCTAAACCGGACAGTCAAAATCCAAAAATAGTTTGTGGTGGATGTGATAGGTTGATATGTGTAAAGTGTAGTGGATTGCTTGTGACAGAGTTAAGGGTAATTGCTCTTCAATCGCCGACATTGAAATATTTATGCCCAGACTGTGTGCTTGGAGTACGTCAATTGCCTGCCCTAAGGAAACAAGTGGATCAGCTGAAACAAGAAATCGAGACTCTGAAACAAAATCAAGGCCAACAGCTCGGCTTAGAAAATATTATTAGTAAGTTGGAGGATCGTAACCGACGAAGTGATATGTCAGTCAGCACAGTTGATATGTCAGTCAGTTTCTTCTTTTATATATTTAGATATATACATAGAAACCACCCATAACTCAGGAACAAATATTCGTGATAAACACACAAATAAATGCCCATACCACAATTTGAACCCGGGACCTACTGCTTCGTAGGCAGGGTCACTACCAATTGGGCTAGGAGGCCGTTAAAGTCAATGAAGAAGTTTTAAGTATAGCAAAAGGAAAGAGAATTCTGTTGAGAACCCTCTTGTACTTTTGCCGTCAACACAGTGAAACCTCCTTTTTGTAAAGGGTTGGCGACGCACAAGTGACATCTCTGGAGTTGCAGGCTACGGTAGCTGCTTACCATTCAGGCGGGCCGTATGCTTGTTTGCCACTGTCGTGGTTTATTTTTTTAAAACCATAGATAACAGGCGAGGGAAGATGCTTGAACACCTGCTACGACACGACAAGTTTATAAGAAACATCATAGAAGGTAGAGTTGAAACAGAAAGGAAGGCAGGAACGCCAAGGAGAACGTACATGGATCAAGTAAAGGTAAAAATAAACGTCGTGTCGTATCAGGCCGTAAAAGAGAAGACAAATGACAGACCGACAAGAGCCTAGCTCTTAAATATATGATGACGTGAGGGTTGAAACTGGTGGAAGTAATTGAGGTTCATCCACAAATTACGTCACACCAATTTCATTATTTTTGACCCCTCCCAACCCTTGTCATACTTGGTCACATTTTGTATACCCCTCGCGCTTTGTATTGATCATTTTCGAACGAGCGAAGTGAGTTCTTACAAACAACTTCGGCTACTGGGACGTCTCGGCATTTCGATGGCTTTTTGATTTTGAGAGTTTGTTCCGCGATAACTTTAGTAACGTTCTTCTGATCTTTATGAAATTTGTTACGGTTGTAGCAGAGATACATATAATTTGAGAGTTCGTATATGAGCAGGATCGACCAAGGGGTCATGGAGCTAGAAGACGCGAAAAAAACATCACATGGGTCTTGTTATATTGGTCATCTCGTTTGCAAGGAAATCGCGAGTTTTGAGTTCGAGGCGGACTACTAGTATTACTCCCATTCAAAATAATCAAACGAGCGGAGCGTAAGCGAAGTGAAGTTTTTTCAAACAACTTCGGCTACCTAGACGTCTGTGCATTTTGATGGCTTTCTGATTTTGAATAGTTGTCGCGCGATAACTTTAGTAACGTTCTTCTGATCTATATGAAATTTGTTAGGGTTGTAGTAAAGCTCAATACAATTTGAGAGTTCGTATATGAGCAGGGTCGATCAAGGGGTTGTCGAGCTAGACGGCCAAAAAATTCTTCAGAAGGGTCTTGTTATATTGTTAATCTGCAAGTAAATCGCGAGTTCTCAGTTCGAGGCAGACGACTAGTTTAAATGAATTCAATATTAGAAAGCTAACAATCCAGAATGTATGAATGTCGGCCTACTAGGCATTGAAGGTTGCTTTCCTTTCAAAAAAGTAATTTTTAATACCTACACGATATCTGTAATTGCGTCGTCACAAGAATTGAGCCTCACCCCTACCCCTGTCACATTTTGTTGACCCGTCCACCTTAACGTGTGACGGGGCGTAATTAATGAATGGCCCCCAAGTGAGACAGCGCCCTAGATGTTCTTCTCTAACTCTTTCTTGCTCCGTGATAAGGTTCAATTTAAAAACTGAAAAAATAGATGTCATATACTTCAGAAAAAGTGACCAAGCCCTCCGGTGTCCGAGGCCAGATTTTTTTTTTTCTGAAGTATATGACATCTATTTTTTTCAGTTTATATATAGTAGTGTAACTACTTAAAATTGCAAATCAAAAAAAAAATTGATCAAAATAATTTGATTTGCTTCAACGGTAAAAGTACGATCCACTTTAGGAAGTTTGTTTATACTAGAGATGAAACGGATATCCGGATATATGCATACTATCCGGCTGGATATCGGATAGTAAAATGACACATAGGCAAATTTAAAGACGATATAAATACACTAGAACCTGAAACACGTGGTCAGTCAGTCAGTCAGTCAGTCAGTCAGTCAGTCAGTCAGTCAGTCAGTCAGTCAGTCAGTCAGTCAGTCAGTCAGTCAGTCAGTCAGTCAGTCAGTCAGTCAGTCAGTCAGTTTCTTCTTTTACATATTTAGATAGATAGTAAACCACCAAATAATTGACATATCAATTATTAACATTAGTTTATTAGTCTTCCACGTGATTCTTCCATTCAATAAAGGGCATAACTTTATGTACCATCGGCTACACTGTTAACTGCCTATTGGTGGACCTTATGCCTTTTATAATAAGGCCCACAGTTAAGAGTGTTGCTATTTGTACCTTAGAATTTCTTGAACAAGTTGCATCCTGCATGAAGTGCCACCCGCTTGCTGAAATTAGCTTAACTGTAGGTAAAACTTTTGGCCGAGTATTGGCGGCTGGATATCCGGTTATCCGGCCAAAGAATCCGCCGGATATCCGGTATCCTGCCAAACCACTATCTCTAGTTTACACCTGTGTTACTAACTTACTCCACAGCACCAATTTAGTGAAATTTCAATTTCAGTGAAAAGAAAAATGGAAAAATTCACCGCATCGAGCAAGATTGGAACTTACGACCTTTCGGAACACCGGTCCGATTGCTCTGACCAACTGAGACATCGACGCTTACTCAACCACGGTGAATCGTTCCATCAGTTGCTCGACGCGGTGCATTTTTCCATTTTTCTTTCAATTATAAAATTGAAATTTCGCTTGCAGACGTTTCTGCTTAGTACAAAATTAACCAATTTAGTGAGTTTCGAAAGTATTTTAGGTCAGTTTTAATACAATGCAAATAGGTGAATCTTTGCATTAACCGCATTATATTATCATACGATTTGTTTGAGAAATATACTCAAACTCCTCATTTTGGAACCGGCTAGAAAATACTATACACATATTGTTTAGTTAGGAGCCATTCATTTATTACGTAAGACGATTAAGGGGGACTTAATCTTTCATACGAGAGGAGGAATTTTATTCTAGTTTTTCCTTATTTAAGGGGGGAGGGGGTCAAAAAGTAGCAAAAATTGTCTTACGTAATAAATGAAATGGCCCCTAACTAAACAATATGTGTATAGGGTTTTCTAGCCGGTCCCAGAATGAGGAGTTTGAGTATATTTTTGATTAGTAGGGATGGGACAAGGTATTTTATTAATTGGTCCTACACTGGCCCGATTCAGATTTGGGACTTCAGATACTAGAAATTTCTACAAAAACTGTTTTTAGTCTATCATACCAAACTTGGTTGACGAAACACTAATGGGATCACTTCAGTTATTGTAACATAACATAACATAAATACTCTTTATCTACACTCACTCGCTTTTTATCTGTGGCAGTAACGTAATTTTAACTTTACATGCTCATATATTGATACGTTATGAGTTTAAAATTCCGAACATCGAATTTGATAACATAATGTAAATCCTGTGTTCCTTCCCGACCAACGGCACGCGTCTCCCCGACCGCCGGCACAACCGAGTTGGCCATGGCGGTGCAATGGCGGTCATTCTATGGTTTCCGAACACTTAATTTAGAATATATAAATCTTGAAGCAAATCAAATTATTTTGTTCAATATTTTTTTGATTTGCAATTTTTAAGTAGTTACACTACTATATATAAACTGAAAAATAGATGTCACATACGGCTGAAGCCGCGAAAGCTGAAGACGCCAGTTCAAATCTGGCCTCGGACACCGGAGGGTTTGGTCACTTTTTCTGAAGTATATGACATCTATTTTTCAGTTTAGAATATATAATTTGAGTGTAGATAAAGCAGTGTATGCAACTGCACGTAATTAGGCCTTATTACGTAACAGTTACATAAACTACTATTATTGCACACTTCTTTCTTTATTGTAATTGGTTAAGCTCGTCTTTTTCGGAAACAGTTTGACGTAGAAAGCTGAAATTTGGAATAGATATAGAAAATGTTGACTTTAACCTCTGCACCTCATGAATGTCATGTAATATGTCTCGTTACCTGAATTAGTTAGAGTAAACCGCATTCTACTTGTTCCGGGGTGAGGGCCTAGAGATCTGTATTACTTACAGGTTTTACCTAGTTCAGACTCCAGTCTCTCACAAAGAGTATAACTTTGAATGTACTTACATTCAAAGTTATACTCTTTGCTTCATATGAAGGGTACATGGAAAGAACATGTCTAGTCACTTTTTTTTGTAAAATGATATTTTTATATCAAAATGTAGAGCTTGCAATGAACTATTAGTAACAACTTCTGTTACAGATGTAAATTTTAACGTATATCCACTTCTTAACTCATAAAAACCATCTAGTTACGAATATAGTATGGTTAATTGAATCGTTCCAAACTTTAAAAGTGCTATAACTCCAAATGTTGTCAATGTGACTAGACATGTTCTTTCCGTGTACCCTTCATATGTTATAAGGTTATAACTGTAAATGTATTCTTTCATCTTTGTGAGGTGAAAATAAACATAAATATATATATATTTAACAAGGCAGTTTGGAGGAGTGAAGGGACAAAGCAAATTTTGTAACTGTTTACCGTTTCGCGCAGGTTGGCCCACGTCTCCTGGAAGTCCACATTTCTTGGCTTCAGAGACATCATCGGAGCTGATGCAGCCTCCTCTGTCTCGTTCTCCTTTGATTGCTCTCTCTCACTCTTCTCTTTTCTTATGAGCCTCTACTGCAGGTGTTTCAACACCTAGTTCTTATAGAATTCTGAAAACAATATATAAACAATCATAGACTAATAACCCAAGACCCCGCATAGCCGGGCGACCCCCGCTGCCACGCGTGAAGTAATTTCACTCTATAGTAAGACACTAATTATTGGTTGTTCCGTGATAACTTTAGTAAAGTTTTTCTGATCTTTATGAAATTTGGTGAAGTTGTAACAGAGATTAAGTATAATTTGAGAGTTTGTTATAAGCAGGATCGATCAAAGCGTTATAGAGCTAGAAGGCGTGAAACAATCTTCATGAGGATCTTGTTATATTGGTCATCTCATATGCAAGTAAATCAAATCGCAAGTCGCGAGTTCTCAGTTCGAGGCGGACTAATAGTATTGATTATACTGTATGTATGTATTCTATGTATGTAGGATTCAAACCCAGGACCTCCTGCTTCATAAACAGGGTCATTACTGACTAGGCTAGGAAGCCGTTACATTTGTATGATGATATTGATTAGGTGTGTGACTGACGCACCGCCTCAGTCACACACCTATGACGTGCCTCTGCTGCAAATGCATGCGCAGCCACAATGCCTCAGGCGAGGCTCTTCCACACTAGCCTAACCGCCTCACGCGGCGATTTCCTCACAAGGCGGTGCGTCAGGTGTGGACCCGCCTAATGGTAAGTAAAAATTTAAAAATACACTTTATTAAATAAATGTCTTGAATTTTCTTTTGTGTCTAATCTTATAATGCTTGTATTGCCTTTATGATTATGATAAACAGATACTAATAATTATTATCATATTATATTATATTGTTTAATACACTAGCAGCTATGAGCTGATGCGTGTATATCACTGCACTTGTTTATAAGCATAAAGTTAAATTATTTTTGATTTCAAATGTTTATCTAGTCTGTTTCTAAAACTGTTCACTGAGGGGGCACTTATCACTGTCTCTTGTAATTTATTCCACTCGCGCACAACTCGATTGCATAAAAAGTGTTTTCTAGGATTGCTTGCGCTGGGTCCTCGATTAATTTTTAGGCTATGGCCTCTCAGACGATGATGCCTACTCATAATAAACATGTTTTTTAATTCTGGTACGTCATAACAATCATGTAGGATCTTATAAGTTTCAATGAGGTCGCCACGCTGTCTTCTTTGCTCCAGAGTTGTCAAGCCAAGACATCTAAGCCTTTGTTCATATGGCATGTTACGTAATCCATATACCATTTTCGTTGCCCTGCGTTGCACCTTTTCAAGCATATTCATATCCTTCACGAAGTATGATGGACTCCAAATTTGGTAAGCATATTCAAGTAAAGGCCTAATGTATGTTTTATAGAGCTTCAGAAATAATGCCCTATCAATAGTCTTGAAAGCCTTTCGTATGCAGTATGATAGTGAATTGGCTCTTCTCGTTATAGTGATACCAAGATCTTTTTGTGAAGTAACTTTCTCCAGTACTTGAGTTCCTATTGTATATGGAAGCTGAGGATTGGTACTCCCAATATGAAGAACAGTACATTTCTCGGAATTTAGTGACATTAGCCAGTCCTGTGTCCAACTTATAATTCTATTAAGGTCTTCTTGTATCTCATTACGAGTGGGTTTCCCATGATCTTCGTGTCATCAGCAAAAAGTGATAATCTCGACTTGATAATAGACTTAAGATCCGTAACAAAAATTCCAAAAAGGATTGGCCCAAGGACTGATCCTTGTGGGACACCACTTAGTACTTTTGTAGGTTCAGACAGTTCTTCTCCCACCCTGACTCTTATTACTCTCTCATTTAGGAAGTCCCGTATCCAGTTCAGTAGACGTCCACGAATCCCGTAGTGCTCTAGCTTGCAAATAAGCCTTTTTATAGGCACTCGATCAAAGGCCTTCTCGTAGTCCAGGTAAATAATATCTGTTGGGAAGTGCTCGTTCTAGTTTTTAGTCCAATAATCTAGGCAAACCAACAGATTAGTGACCGTTGACCGCCTTGGGATAAAACCGTGCTGTTCCTCGATTATAATATGCTCCTGTGATGATAACTGTCTAATATACCCAGCAATAATCTTTTCCATTACTTTACAAGCTATGCACGTTAAACTTATTGGTCTATAGTTAGCCGCAGTCAATTTACCACCTTTTTTGTAAATAGGGGTAACAGTAGCTTCTTTCCAACTTTCTGGTAATGTACCTGTTGTGAAAGACAAAGTCATTATATACGACAGTTGTTCACCCAGCACATCACTGCACTTCTTTAGCAATATTGCCGGAATACCATCTGGTCCCATTGCTGTATCGTCCTTGAAGGTGTTTATTGCTTTTTTTACCACTTCAGAAGTTTCACCAGGGATTTCAACACTTTAGGAGTATTAATTGGAGCAATTGGTGCGTTTTCAGGTTCCCTAACGAATGATTTTCTAAACTGGGTTGCAAAAATATTCGCTATTTCACTGCTTTCACTTGTGATAGTGTGTGAGCTCTCATCTCGCAATGATGGAGGAACCGAGACTTTCGACGTTAAGCTTTGTCTTATATAGCTATAGAAGCGTTTAGGTGTGCTTAAAACGACATTCCTTTCAAATTCCATCCTGGATTTTCTTGTTTGGTTAATAATCTGATTGTTCAATTTCCTGTATTGTTTATAATTTTCTTCGGATTTGTTAAGATTATAAATTTTCCATTTTATCAGTTTCTGTTTAGTTAATTTAATAATGTCCGGCCCAATCCATGGTTTATTAATGTTAGTTTTAGATTTTCTTTTAACGGGAACTACCTCCGTTATAGCGTCGTGAATTTTGTTTTGTGGTTGGACCCAAGCTTGTTGACAATGAGAATAATCCTTTATTATAGAATTTGTTACCGCATTATAAAAATCTTTGCGTTGTTGTTTCGCTGTCACTGTATGACAGTGGTTAATCTGGAATTGTAAGGTCGTAAGTAATACCATATGATCACTCTTACCAATCGGCGGGTTATGAACTACATCGGTACAAAGGTCCCCTTCATTGCAAAGAAATAAATCCAAAAATCTAATGTCAGGCAGATTAAAGTGTCCTACTATGAGAAGAGCTCCTTTGCAAGTTATTGTAGCCTTTTTAATTGTTTCAAATAAAATTTTATCACTCTCCTCCAATGTATAGTGTGTAGGGCGGTAGACGCCCGCAAGTAGCAACTTAAAACTACCATAAGTAATGTTAACCCAAAGTGCTTCCACATTGTTTTGATTGTTATATTCTGGGTGTAATGTTGAAATAATTGGCAATGTTTCGTGTTTCTCTGCTACATATATCACTACTCCGCCCCACCCTCTGCCAGTACTCCTGTCATGTCGAAATAAATTATATCCTTTAATATTTATTAGATTACTCTGGATTGTCGGTTTCAAATGTGTTTCCGTAATAATTATTAAAACTGGTTGTAATTTATTTATTTCCAGCAAGAATAAGTCTCGTTTAGCCATTATGGACGCCAGGTTTGTGTAGAAAAGAGGTAGCTGTACAAAACCATTTCCTATGAGTTTTTTACAGTTTGGCTACCCTGATGGGCTCTGACAATGGTAGGTTTGCCATTGAGGTATTTAATAATAAGGTCGGGCTCACCTGCCTCAATCCTATTGTCAAGTTCGGTGCGAAGTTTCTTCAGGCACTCACGTTGGTATGGGGTTAAATCATTTTTGACTGATACATTCTTATTGCGGAGGTTATTCCTGTTCTCTAAAACCTTAACCGCTGCGGCCCTGTTCGAAAAAATCAACTTGAGTGGACGTGGCTTGTCAACAGACTGGGGTTTACCCAATCTGATGACAGCCAGCGGCGCTTCAACCGGGAATTCCTCCAAAATATCTTCCACAAGTCCAAGGTCATAACTTTTTCGCGCTTCTATGGAGTCTCCTGTCGAAGATATCTCTGGCACGCCAAACATAATGACGTTAGCACTTCGTCGGTTACGATCCTCCAACTTACTAATAATATTTTCTAAGCCGAGCTGTTGGCCTTGATTTTGTTTCAGAGTCTCGATTTCTTGTTTCAGCTGATCCACTTGTTTCCTTAGGGCAGGCAATTGACGTACTCCAAGCACACAGTCTGGGCATAAATATTTCAATGTCGGCGATTGAAGAGCAATTACCCTTAACTCTGTCACAAGCAATCCACTACACTTTACACATATCAACCTATCACATCCACCACAAACTATTTTTGGATTTTGACTGTCCGGTTTAGGTAGTTTATTTGTACACTGAATGCAGGAAGCCATCTTTGAATTGATTTGTTAGGTTATGAGGATGAATTAATTCAGTTCAAATTTGACCGCAAATACACAATCAATGTTTTAGATAACACTTCCACATAAGATTTGAACGTTAATTTAACGAAAGTCACCGGTTTCACGGTAAAACCCACGGAATTAGAAAATTAAATATACAAACCATCTATCAAGATAACAGCATTGTAATTATTATTATTTATTAATACACTAGCAGCTCTTAGAACTGATGCGTGTATATCACAGCACTTGTGTTTCTTTTGCACTTTATAAAGTTCTAAGATAAGAGTCTAGTCTATTTTTGAAAGAGTTCACTGATGGTGCACTAACAACAAATTCTATTATAGCTATTAATTAAGATTATATCATAAAACTTTTCTGTGAACAAAAAAAACTCATGATTCTATTATACAGTCTCAATAACATCTAGTTTCCTTTGTCTGATGGCAGTCACTTTCTAAAGAAACTAGTGCCTATGCCAATTTATAAGATAAGGTGCCTGACCCCAGGTTCTTGTAGATCAAATGAGCAGTGGCAAATAGCCAGGACAACCCTTAGAAGGATGATGTTCATTTAATTAAGATTTTATAATTTTAAAAACATATTTTCTTATAAATTTATCATCTCTGCCTTAGAGCCAAGTAAGTACATACATACATACATGTTGTGTTACATTTATAGCACTCCAGGGCCCCAAGATACAGGTCCAGCCTAAGTACTTAAATAACAAACAATTTTCACATTTTCGGGTAATTATAACTTTTATTGGTTAACCGATCAAATACAAAAATGCCTGGATCTGTCACTTATCAACCTGGCTTTAACCAATATTATTTGATCGTGTAATGTTTTCATCTACCCTCAACTGGCTTAAGGAGCCATTTGAGGGTAGATCTTATGTACTTTTATTTAAATACCTAAAGATACAGAGTATAGTTTGGGATCCGACAGATATTTCACTTTTGTTATTATGTTTACTGACTAACAATAAATAATTTTGAATTTGAATTTTGAAGGATAACAAACATAACAAAACACATCCTATTTATACCAATTAAATCCATTGAAGTAGCTACACAATGCTTGACCTATATCAGTGCCATATAACCCAATAAAAAAATTAACAAACCTGACCGTAAGATTTACTAAAACACGGCTTTTTAGCGAATGACTTAAGTCTCTGATGAACTATTAAAAAAAAAACAAAATCCACTGACTTATTCTTCCACTACAGCTGGATCTTCAAGAAAATATAAACACGCAATTGTGTAGCCCGGCGTCACGGGAGCCCTGAACGAATGTTTGCCGAACAAAGACCTGACTTGGCACCGTGTCAAGCTAGCGACCTTAAAATTACTCAGCAAAATTGGCAACAAGAAAAATACTAACAACCTTAATAACCAAGAAAAGATAGCTTTTTAAAGTGTAAAACAAGTGTCAAACCCACCTGTTATATGCTCTTCGGCTAGTTTAATATGCCGCGAAGCGTGGACAACGTAAAATTAGCGGGTTCTGTTTATTTTAAGTCGAAATAAACACAGTCATTGCACGCAATAAATAGGAATCTGCTATCAGCTACGACAAGTTTGACATTTGGAAGGTGTCATGGCGCTGTTGACAGCGACTAGTTAGTTGCGTTTCGATTTTGCACTGAAGACTCTTTCTTATAAACAGGAACACCGGTTTTATCTTTAAATTCTAAAATAATCTTTTATTTGCATTACCAACTATGATTTGTAACAAATTTGATATTTATGATTGATCATTAATTCTAATATATTGTTTTGTAACTTTCATACACGTCAATAGATGAGATGGTGTGCTTTCTATCCTACACATAAACTACATGATTTAGTTTTACTACTCGCCCATAGATGGAGATAGCTATTCATGACGTAAATTTAATTCCTTGGGAAATCCCAAGTGAATAATTTTGCTATACGACTACCACAGATAGGTTAAGATATCTCAGATTACCTTATTATCCCGTAATTGGTAAGTGTACGTGTGTATGTGGTTAAATAGAAGCACCAAATACCTAATTAAGAAAAATGAAATGGAATACTACTTAAGCATTTCCTATAAATGACTTTAATTGCTTAATATCCGTGTAATTATTAGTCCGCGTCGAATTGAAAACTCGCGATTTACTTGCAAACAAAGTGACCAATATAACAAGAAAATCGTTTCGCGCCTTCTAGTTCAACAAGGATGATATCATCCTTGTAGCTCAATAACCTCTCGATCGATTAAGCTCATAAACGTACTCTCAAATTGTAATTATTATCTCTGCTACAACCTCACCAAATTTCATAAAGATCAGAAAATCGATACTATAGTTACCGCGGAACAACTATTCAAAATAAAATAAAACATCGAATTCGAAATGCACAGACGTCTAGGTAGCCAGCGGACAGTTCCGTTGTGTCCGAAGTTGTCCGTACTTCACTTCGCTTACGCAACGCTCGTTCGAAAATCAACACTCTTAGTTAAAGCAATGACGCGTAGTCAGAGTGACCGCCTAGGCAACCAGATGGCTCGCGGTATTTAAGCGAGGGGGGGGGGGTGCGATTTTTTTTAGCGGTTGCCTAAAAGTGCGTACGCTGGTTATGTAATACAATTTTAACCCTTTCTGTACGGGGACTTGAACGCCTAGCACCGCCTCAATACGGGCATGTCTTTGCGAGAGTCGGCGGTTAGACATATTTTCACTTACGTGTATTTTCTGAAATATAACAGCTGTGCGGTTGAAATTTTGTGCACACATTAAAAACATTATGCACTTTTGATAACTACTCACTTATTGCACTTATAATCACTAGTACTTAATATTTCACGCGTAATATCTCTCACTAAAAAAAGTATAAATGTAAGTTACTACAAGCGATTTTAACTATTGTTAGTTTTGTAAATATTAGTTTATGATATTTTGAATAGAACAAGGTCTTGAAATGATAATAATTATTAACAAAATGCAAAAATATCAACCGTTTTAACGCAACATAAAAACACGACTGCCATTTGTATAAAATAGTGATGTGCACCTATCGATACAGTTGTCGATATTTATCTGTATTGCTCAAGGGTAAAAATAAAAAAGTGTAGCAGAGATCCTTACTATTTTAATCTTAATTAACTTAGTAATTCAACAGAGTATGATAATTTTTAACCTAAGTTTTCTCAGTAATAAAATAAATTGCGATTCCGGTACCTTTATCAGAACATATTATTATTATTTATTACCATACACTGTAATATAATCCAATTTTATAACTTATTTTTTATAATTATTCTATAAATCACGAAATTCACAACTTTATATATATAACACTTGCAACTGGCCTAGCTACTAAAACTCGATGAAATATAAAACAACACTATTTGCCGCCATATTGAGTTACTTTTTCTGCACTCGTGGAGAACGGGTGTCAACCCCAGTTGACAGAAAAAATGCGGGATTTTTAAATAAATATTTGTTTTAACGCCATCTACCAGAATGTTTTGGCATTTTTTTCTTTGAATCTATACTAATGCTACTACTAAATATCATCGTTATTACCAAGATATAAGATCTAAGTTTGTTGAAAAAAAAATTCAAACTTCGTCCTTGTTTCGATCAACTATAGTTGACACCCGTACTACAGTGATGATGCCTAATTGGCAACTCTGGTTGTCATCCGTACAGAAAGGATTAATACCATCCCTCCAGGTGCGACTGGCGAAGAAAAAAAAAACCGGCCAAGTGCGAGTCGGACTCGCGCACCGAGGGTTCCGTACAAACCTGTAGGTATATAGGGGTATTAACTTTAAAATTATTTTTATTATATGATGTAACTAAAAATTTACTGTTTTCGCAATTTTTCCTTTATCTGTGCTATAAGACGTTGCTTCGTACCAAATTTCAAGATTCTGAGTTCACGGGAAGTACCCTGTAGGTTTTGATTCCCTTGCGAGTTTCGAAAATTTGCGGCATAAACGGCTGTATCTTTTAATTGCGTTGGCTTAAAAGTTTGATTTTTTCACAGCTCCAAGGGACAGTGGACCTGAGTATTTGATATAAATTTCAGCTTGATACCTCCACGTGTTCCTGAAAAAAAGGGTCTTGACAGACAGACGAACGGACGGACGGACGGACAACAAAGTGATTCCATAAGGGTTCCGTTTTTTCCTTTCGAGGTACGGAACCTTAAAAATAAAATAAAAGTTGTCAGGCAACCGCTTGAAAATTAGCATGCTTGTTTTACATCACATACAGACACTGGATACAAATTGCCATCCGCCCCGGCCGGACAGTTATCGAGCCAACAGAGTTTTAAGCCGGACAAATATTGATTTTTTCCATCGGTATTTGGTGGGCGATGTAAAATAAATAAATAAAAAAATAAAATAAAAAATATATTATTTGACATATTGTAATGCATCAGTAATCTTGGTTCTTTCGCGAATGTCCTTATTTTTGATTTTGTCTCTTTTTAGGGTTCCGTAGTCAACTAGGAACCCTTATAGTTTCGCCATGTCTGCCCGTCCGTCCGTCCGTCCGTCCGCGGATAATCTCAGTGACCGTTAGCACTAGAAAGCTGAAATTTGGTACTAATATGTATATTAATCACGCCGACAAAGTGGTAAAATAAAAAGTGGATTTTTTTATTTATTAGGGTACCTCCCCTATACGTAAAGTGGAGAGTGATTTTTTTTTTAATTTCAACCCTAACGTGTGATATATTGTTGGATAGGTATTTAAAAATGAATAGGGGTTTACTACAATCATTTTTCGATAATGTAAATATTTTCGGAAATAATCGCCCCAGAAGGAAAAAAATATGCGTCCCCCCCCCTCTAACTTTTGAACCATAACTTTTAAAAATATGAAAAAAATCTCAAAAGTAGAACTTTATAAAAACTTTCTAGGAAAATTATTTTGAACTTGATAGGATGAATAGTTTTTGAAAAAAAATTACAAAATAATTTCTGAACTAAGTTTGTAATTTAACCGTATAAGCAGGTGTTTATTGTACCTGTAATTTCTACAAAATTACAATGAAATGAAGTGCTTTCAAATAAAGTAAAAACGGTGAAAATCGGTTCACGCAATAAAGAATTATTCCATAAAAATCATCTTCCATACTTTAAGCTCGCGCGCAATAGTTTACTTAATTTGCCGATAGATGTCGCTGTACGTGGAACTCTCATATCATATCCTACATGGCGGTGTTATTAACTCTTAAGTGGGGACACTTACTGTGACGGACGGAAAACTACGGAACCCTACACTGAGCGTGGCCCGACACGCTCTTGGCCGGTTTTTAATATTGAGTAGACTTCTCTCCATGGCTCTTTGACAGACTGAGATTTTTCGGGCACTTTTTTTCAGTTAAGCTCCATGTCTGACAGCCGTACGTATGTCAAAGTTGGTAGGATGCAATAGTCCATAAGCTTCTTTTTGAATGGTACAGGCATTTTTGATTTTAACAGATGTTATAACGACCAGTAGCGTTTCCAACTCGATGTTATTCTCCTTTCTATTTCTAATGTGTCTGTGTCCAGGAAAGATATCAGCTTGCCTAAGTTATTACATATTCATTTACGTATTGAATATTTATTTCTATTTCCCTTTTCCAGAAGTTAGTCATTATCTTGGTTTTATCGTACTTAATTTCCAGTCCCACTGATTCGCTTCTCTGATGAAGGCACTGTAACATGTCTGCGAGTTCAGCTGCGTTATTTGAAAATAATACAATATCGTCAGCAAATCTTAAGTGGCTTAAATACCTGGGTCCTATTTTTATACCTTTATTTTTCCATCCGATATTATGCAGTATAAGTTCTAAAACAGCAATAAATATTTATTTATGGTGACAGCGGGTCACCCTGAGGAACACCTCTTTCTATTTTAAAGTACGGGCCTGATTTATCCATTTTTACTCTACTTTTACAGTTATCATATACACTAATTATTACATGTATGTACTTTTCTTCTATGTTGTGAAATTCTAAAGCTGTTTTTATTGATTTATGGGAGATAGAGTCAAAAGCTTTCTGGTAATCAACGAACGCCAAGTACAACGGAGAGTTGAATTCTTTGTAACAAAGAACAAATTCAACAAAGAATTCGGTGGGCGATGTACTTACAATAATTGAAATCGGATGTCATTTTTTTTAGTTTTGTATGATGTGATATGCGATATGTAGGTACAGTGGATATCTTTTATATATGTAACTGTTGTTTTTATGTTATACCTACTTGTTTATGTGCAATAAAGTGATACATACATACATACAGTCAGCTGCAGAGAACAATACCCCCCTTGCAACCCCTCTCCCCCCACCCCTTCTTGCCCTCTAACTTTGTATGCAGCGTAGATATTTTTCTTTACAGCTGATCTTAGAAATGCCATCCCTCTCCTATGAAATGTCATCCTCCAGGGGGGCGATTTTTGAGATTCGAGCGCTCGAATATAACATTTAAAACTGAATAAAACGAAGAAATGATGTTTTAAAAATAACAGCGATAGTTATTTAAAATCATGATTATTTATATTATTAATTTCAGGCGTAAATAATAGCGAAAAACTTTTGTGGGCGAAAATTTTCGAGGTTAAATTCTTTGAATTCGAGCGCTCGATTGTCAAAAATAGCCCCCCTGTGGCCAGCCCTAGAAACGAGAAATTCGTCAATTTGGAATACCCGCACTTAAATGTCTTGCAATCAATGGCCACATGGCCACTATGAATATGATATGAGATTCTCATAATCATAACAAACCCTATCAGCCAACCAGTTTGCAAAATTTTCTAATTCACCCCCAAAAGTTGCCCCTATTTTTAGGGTTCAAAATAGCAAAAACGGAATTCTTATAGTTTCGTCAAGTACGTCTGTCCGTCCGTCCGTCCGTCCGTGCATCCGTCCTTCCTTCCGTATGTCACAACCAGTTTACTCGGAAACAATAAGACGGATCTTAACAAAATTCAGACATAAGGTGTATTTTGTTTTGCAAGAAAAATATGTTTAGGGGAGGCGCTCCATACATGTAACTTAATTTTTTTGACGTGATAACGTCTTTAAAATCGTTTTAGTCGGGTGACATGTTCAGAAACTTGTGTCACACCAAAACCTCACGAGCGCGATCGCAGGTATAACGAGAGAGAGACGGACCGATCTCCCGTCTCATCTCGAGCGCTGCCAGTCATTCCGTGAAACTTGTCACGCGGAATCCTCACGAGCGGTTAGACGTTATCACGTAAACATCTCGATCGTAAACCTACTTTACAAACAACCAATTTTTTTAAATACCAAATATCAGCATGTTGCATTGCACTACAATCGATAGGTCTTTAAAAATAACATTGAGATTTTTTTTTACATTTTGTGATTAAGTAAATTATTGCAATTATTTCTGAAAATATTTACTTAATCAGTAAATATTTTCAGAAATAATCGCTTTGAAAGGCAGAAAACTTGTGTCCCCCCCGCTGTAACTCTTGGAAAGATCACCTTATCAGTTATCACATACCTTTCTACGAAAATTGTTTTGAACATTATCAGTTCAGCCGTTTTTGAGTAATCTCTAAAAAACTTCTTGCATAGACATCAGATACGACCTTTTAGTGTTCGTTTGGTTCTTATTCCATTGAAGGTACGGAACGGAACCCTCCATTATGCGTAGTCCAACACACACTTGGCCGGTTTTTAAATATATTTATACTTAATCTACTTCTACTAAAAAATGTTAACTGCACACACTTATCTTGATGACGTGCCTTTAGTATTCTTTTTGTAAATGGGGAATTGGTCCTTATTAGAAAAGCTAAATTCGTATGGCGCGAAGTCGTTTTTATTTATTTTCGCGAAAATATTTCAATGCTTTGTCTCGAATAACTCCGAAATTGAATTCCATCAGTTTCTAAAATACACTAAAATTAAAACTAAATAGCGGCATACAAAATACCTACACCTTATAACTAAATAGCGGCATACAAAATACACCTTATGTATAATTTTTATTAAGATATAGTCTTATGGTTTCCGAGTAAAATAGCTATGACATACGGACGGATGGAAGGAGGGTCAGACGGACATGACGAAACTATAAGTTTTTGCCATTTTGGCTGCGGAACCCTAAAAATCATACTATTAGGCAAAGGCTGCCCAAGGCTTAATGTTCCCGATATCTAATATGATTTATTATATATTTACGAGCGTGTGGGGCATCTTTGCCCCTGGAATGACTCGGGCGTGTTATTTTACTAGAATAGTTTTTTTGGTAACCTTTTTTTGTGATTTTCTATTTTAAATAATGATTTGTAATTATATAATTATTTCTAATATAGATACTTGTTTCATGCATTGATTCTATTTAAAAATAAATAGTTTAGATTTATTTTTATATAATCCATTAATTAACGTAGTGAAACCTATGATATGATATGACTAACAATCATTAGTTAAAGCACCATACGACTTAAGAGCTATGCAAACGCAGTGTTGTTAAAATACAAACTTAACTATGCCAACGGCGAAACGTTAAACTAACCTCTACCCGTACAAGATTTACATATATTCTTAGACAACACTGCCTCAGTCGACGGTAAATGTAAGTTGGTTTTGCAATAACGCTCATTGCATACAAGCTACCTTATTTATATCGCCCGCAATGAGATTGCCATCATTTTGATATAGGACGCCATACTGTCGTGTTCTATTTTTAATTTTGAGTGCGTTTTGTTTTAGTGTTTGTGACTGGCAGGTTTGTTTTTTAATTAATTTTTCTTTTCAAATTTGACTACGAACGTATTTTTCTTTCATGTGATTTGACTGTAATTGTATATTTTAATTGTTTATGTGGGTTTTATATTTATTAAATTGATTTTATTTTGTTTAATTGAAAATTGTATTGAAGTGCTTTTCTTTTGGAACATTGATAGCTTATTCATATAACAAGTGTAAGTAAAAGCAATTAACTAAGTAAACATACGATCGTTAAACGTTAAATAGTACTTACGTGTTGAGTGACTCTAGACATCATGCGTGTATTTACTGTGTCTTTTTTTAACAAGGATGTAATAAGTATTTATGGTAAGTAATATTTTGCCCATCCAAATATTATAAAAAATAATATTTGGTCATTCTATTAATTATAAAAAATATAGGCATCTAATATTCAAAGGGTCACAGTGACATGCTAGTAAAATCCAGTGGGGATTAAGTTTTTTTTTTTTGGGGACAATCTTACACAAATCAACCTAGTCCCAAACTAAGCAACGCTTGTACTATGGGTACTAGGCGACGATATACATACTTATATAGATAAATATATACTTAGATACATAGAAAACACCCATAACTCAGGAACAAATATTCGTGATAAACACACAAATAAATGCCCTTACCAGGATTTGAACCCGGGACCTCCTGCTTCGTAGGCAGGGTTACTACCGACTGGGCTAGGAGGCCGTTCATGCTAGTAAAATCCAGTGGAGATTGAGTTCTGTGGGTACCGGCTGGTTCTACATTAGATCTCAATACTTTTTGCAGTAGGAGAACTGCGTTGCGAGACTAGCATTTTTGTACATGTAATGTTTTGATGGGGTTAATTATGAATATTATGATATAACTATTAGCACCCAAGACTACGTCTGAATAGAGAAGGTTACAAACTTACTAGGGTGATTGTGCTAGTTTTCGTCCACTATTGTCAGTTTTCCGTCCATTCTTTTTCGTCTTTTTCGTCCGTTATTTTTTTTTTATACTACGACGGTGGCAAACAAGCATACGTCCTGCCTGATGGTAAGCAGCCACCGTAACCTATGGACGCCTGTAACTCCACAGGAGTCACATGCGCGTTGCCGACCCTTTACAAAAAGGAGGATTCACTGTGTTGACGGCTAAAGGAACAAGAAGGTCCCTCATCGTCAACACACTGGGTCCTCTTTGAGCTCTTTGGCAACCTTACTCACCAGCAGGAACACAACACTATGAGTAGGGTCTAGTGCTGTTTGGCTGTGGTTTTCAGGAGGTACTTCCTCAGTCGGGCTCTGCTCCAGATTTGAGCGAGATGACATTCACTGAACGTGCCCTACCACACTAAGCGAGACGCCATTCGCAGTGCCCATACCTCTCTTTTTGGCATAGTTTAAGGACATACCCAAGTCCGGACGTAGTTTAAGGACATACCCCGGGTCCAAACATTTATATGTTTATCTTCATTTATTTGCAGTACTTTAATCAAGTGGACGGTAAACTGGACCTGGACGGGAAACTAGCACAATTACCCTATAATCTACTACGAACATAACAAAAATACTTATAAACGAAAGAATGAAGCCCTTCCCTGACATTTGAAGATTTTACCATATTTCAAGGTTCATTAAATATCCTGCTACAGATCCGTTTAAATATTATTATTGCCGTTTAAATATTCCACGAAGGAAAGTTTCCTGACTCATTACAATGTTGAAAGAATTTGCGAATAACAATAACCGATTAATGATTAATTTGTTGTAATGTGGACTATGTAATTATAGTTAACCGTCATTAATAATTATACTTGATAACTTAAGAGTGTTAATATTGATCAATAGAATTTTAAACTCAATTAGTTCCGGGATTTAAATTAAAAATAACATAACTATTTATTAATAAGTTTCCACTAATTACTTGTAGGATAGTTCGAAGATTTCCTTGAGGGTTTCAAGATTTGAAAGTTGTTTAGTCGTATTTCATGTTTATTAGTTTACTGTATCATGCAAACTGAACTGATTTAAAAATCAGAAAAGGATATTTAATATGGAAAATATTACCGACCAATGGTGTCAGAAATATTGCAGTAAAATTAGCAAATCAGTAAGAAAAAGTACATATTTAAAAATATTTTGCAGTCCAGAGATCCGAGCAGACAATCAAATTCATATTATTTATCGATTATAGGTTATGAAGTTATGAATATTGGACAAAAAATGTCTATTTTTTCCCCGCATCAATTACATAGGTATGTCTGTTTGGCCCCAATGGTTGACCGGCAGAGAATGTCATTTGGCACCAACACCAAGTCCACCTTTGTAAATTTTCTTTTATTTTATGCAATCATGTTTTAAATAAATAAATCAATATAAACCATATATAAACTATACTTAAAGTGGTGCAAACTACAACTTCAACAAAAAATGTCTTAGTTGTGCTATTGTGAGATTACTTCTCACAGTCTGTGGGAACACAGCATTAAATTCCTAAACTTAATTACTAATCTAGTTAGGAACCTACTGAACTTAGCCCTGCGTCATATTCTTAACAATTTTTGTTCCTTTTAATGGGTCACCAATTCGCCAAAAAACACTTAATTAAGATTTTTCGTCGATTTATATGTAAACGATTCATTTGTGGGTAAGTTAGGTTGATTGACCAAAACTATTTTCTGAAAACTTACTCTCAACTCAAACGAAACGGCAAATACAGCCATAGACCACTCGTAATTATAGAATTGTTTAGTTTTCCATCACGTAGGGCAAAAACAGTTAGAACATGAAACTTGAAACAAAACCGGGGGCCAATTTTTGACTTTCGAGCGCTCGAATTCAAAGAAATTAAACACGAAAGTAATCGCACAGAAGAGTTTGTTGCCATTATTTTTGCATGAAATTAATAGTTTAAATAATCGTGATTTTCTACTGCTATCGCTGTTATTTTTAAAACACAATTTCATAATTTTATTCAGAATTAGTGAAAAGCGACAACTGAGAAAAACGTGATTAAAGTTTGGGACAGCTAAAAATACACACTTTAAAATACTTTAAAATAAAATACACAGTACCAAACTAATCTACCTACTTCCATTTAATATCCAAACAATGAACAAATTATTTTTAAATAACATTACTTTTTAAAAACATACTAATATTAAATATAAACTAAATTAAAAACTAAATATTAATAGAAATAGAAAAAAAAGTCAGATTAAAGCGCTCGAATCGAATTCAAAAATCGTCCCCCTGAGTTGTTTAGGTTTTATTGTGTACTTGAACATATCGCGAGCATGGGTCTATGACCAACCAAGTATGTGCATACGGCCTTGAGAAGTTGCATCAACGAGTTTAAGCAAAAATAGATCATGAAAGCTTGTTCCGACTTCGAAAGTAAAAAAGAATTAGCAATAGTTAGCCACTATTCTTTTTTTATTCGACAAATAGGAAAGCTAACTGAAAGTATTATCATTGTAACAGTCTTAAACCTAATATTGTCTTCGGTTGCCGCGATAGTTATTCATGAAATAAAACAACTAAAAACCGGCCAAGAGCGTGTCGGGCCACGCTCAGTGTAGGGTTCCGTAGTTTTCCGTCCGTCACAGTAAGTGTACCCACTTAAGAGTTAAAGACTAATGCCAAAAGGTCGTATCTGATGCCTATGGAAGAAGTTTTTTGGAAATAACTCAAAAATGGCTAGACCTATAATGTTCAAAATAATTTTCCTATAAAGTTTATCATAACGCACATCTTCTAAATTTTTTTCATATTTTTTGGACTTACGGTGCAAAAGTTACAGGGGGGGGGACGCTATTTTTCCGACTTTCGAAGCGATTATTTCCGAAAATATTTATCGCGTGTATTATCAAAAAATGATTTTAGTAAACCCCTATTCATTTTTAAATACCTATCCAAAAATATATCACACGTTAGGGTTGAAATGAAAAAAAAAATCACTCCCCACTTTACGTATAGAAGAGGTACCCTAATAAAAAAAAATATTCCACTTTTTATTTTACCACTTTGTCGGCGTGATTGATATGCATATTAGTACCAAATTTCAGCTTTCTAGTGCTAACGGTCACTGAGATTATCCGCGGACGGACTGACGGACGGACGGACGGACGGACTACGGAACCCTGAAAAAACGGATTATATCGCGTGTACTGAGCTTAAATTACATCCCGACGTTTCGAACACTTTACAGCGTTCGTGGTCAACGGGTCGACCCGTTCCGTTTTTAGTTGCTTTATTTCAGTCTTAAACCTATATGTGTATGGATGGATTGGATATGCACATATCTTTGCTGTGAATGTTTCACCGTCATACTATAACATAAAGCTCTATAAATGGAGTACGCTTCGCCTCATCTTTCCAAACAAAAAAGTCTGCCAAAATCTGAGGGGGGCGAGGTAGCACGCACGTGATGTTTTCTAGTCAAAGGTACATCATTGTCGGTTGTTAATACATCTTATTTCTAAATGATTTTTATGGCAGCAACGCTTTATTGACAACCGACAACGATGTACCTTTCACTTGAAAACACCAAACATATTTGACATATTCTTTTTATACTTCATAATTCATAACACTAAATGGAGCAATAGAAAAAATGTTAATCTCGCGACAGGTCACGTGTCCCTCAGATTCGTCAGATTGAAAATTCGTAAGGCGAACACGTGACCTGATCGAATAATTAATTGTAACATACTTTTATACTGATAATCAAAGCAATTCGTGCAAAATTATTCCCTAACCATTCCAAAATATCAAAAAAGCACAACGTTAATATTCAAGTTTTTACTTCTGCTGGCACTCCCGGAGTGCACCTGGTTGTTTTTTTTTGTTTTTCATAATTAGAATACGATACCAATTACGCCCTTAAACGAATCAACATAATTTTTGTTACACTTTATACATAAAAAAACAATGGGGTGCACTCCGGGAGTGCCGGCAGAAGTGAAAATTTGAATATTAACGTTGTGCATTTTTGATATTTTGGAATGGTTAGGGAATAATTTAGCACGAACTGCTTTAATTATCAGTATTAAATTACTATCATTTATGTGGTAAAATACAATATCCATTTATTGCGCTATCGTACACAAACATGGCAATTTATATTACATTAAAAATTTAACACTTCAGAACTATTACAATTATTTATTCGATCAGTTCACGTGTCCGTCTTACGAATTTTCAATCTGACGAATCTGTAGTCACGTGACCTGTCGCGAGTTAAACATTTTTTCCCCATCACAAAAAGTGCAAAGGGCCGCTAAAGAGGTTTTAACTTCAAAAAAATCTGCCCACGGTATGTTTATTAACATACGCCGATGCATTTGCAATTATGCAACAATAAATAGCATGAGGAAACACGCGGAAACTAATTAAAACAATATTACGTACCAAATTTTATTCACAACGAGTAGCATTTAACTTTTACTTTTTGCACTGCATTCTCGACCTTGAACGAGAGTAACGAGAAACAAACTTAGGTACAAAAAGCAACACTCTTAACTGTACATCGTGGACCTTATTACAAAAGACATAAGGTCCACCGATGGGCAGTTAACAATGTGGGTGATGGTACTCGTACATACGGCCAAATCGCAAAACAACTAATATTTACTGAAATAAAACCGGATTTTCAATGAGTTCCCTTCGGAAGACAGCAAAGTTTTTGTATTTGTAAGATTGGCGCCTGAGGAAATGAGGAAGTGAACAACAGTTAGTCGTAGCTCGAAATCGTCTTGGTACTTTATTGTTCAAGAATAAGAGTTTGTGAATGTACTTTTAAACACCTCACGCGCTACCAAGAGCGTCGGCAGCTGAATAGCCGATGGCCCAGATGGGGGCAAGTTGATATAAATGAAGGTGAAGAAAATATGAATTGTGGGTACAACATTTGGCTACATTTTTTATATCTAGGGGGGCAACTGCCCCTCCCTGCTCCCCCCCACTACGCTACTTGTGCTGACTGTTCTATCGAATATAGAATTAGTTCCTTAAAGTTACGTAACATCGTTCTTATTAATTTTTCTATTGATATTAATACCTAATGACGTCGTCGGTAAAGTAAAGTCAAATCGGTATAAAATAAATATTAGTAGTATGTCGTTTGTCGAATACTTATGGCCTGTTTCACAATCTCCAGTTAAAGCATATCTGTAAGATAAATGTTTGCTGTCCTTTTCTTTTATATGACTGGAGAAAAGGATAGCAATAATTTTAACTGGCAGATAAGTTTATCTGGAGATTGTGAAACAGGCCCTTAAGGTAAGGAGATTTAGTGGCATGATAAACTAACCATCACTTAATTCACGCGTTTGTATGTTTGTCTATTTATTCCTACTTATTTCGTTCTTTAATTTCGGAAACAAAAGTGACGCAGCAATACAGCAGCCGAGTTGGTTAAAATTTAATTGCTTGCAATATTTTGAGAACAAGTGGATGTGCAAAGAAACGTGCAATTAATTGTTTTAAATGCAATATTGTTTTCAAATTTTATAAAAATTAATAGCTCAACGGTACTTATTACTCAATTAAATTGTGGAATTAAGTTGATGCATATTTATTATCGTTTTAACATTTTAACCGACTACAGAATAGATTCGTTTATTCAAATTCGTTTATTCAAACTTGTGTTGATTTAGTTATCCTAAGAACTATTAATTTTAAATGTTTTTTATTTCTGGTTTTCAACTTTTCAACCATTCAAGAGGTCGATGAAATGAACTTTGGATTTCTTCAAATAAATTTTTATACTCTTATTCAAAAAATCTCACAACCCTTATTTATCTAAGAACCGTTTTTCCTTATCTGTCAATTTGGCAGTTGTGTTTATTAAAAATAGACAAAATATAAATTTATTAAATGAGGCTTATAAGCCGTTTATAAACATGAGGGGTTAATTAATATTTAATTTTTTTTGTCTTGCCTTCCAATATTTTAATAAGTGTTGCAAGAAGAAATAGAAAAACCGGCCAAGTGCGAGTCGCAGTCGCGCACGAAAGGTTCCGTACCATGATCTATAAAACGGCAAAAAAATCATGTCTGTTGGGATATGGGAGCCCCCCTTAAATATTTGTTTTATTTTAATTAAATTGTCTATTTTTAAAGTCAATATATAACTAAATATTCTGTGAATATTTTAAGCGTCTACCTGTTGCCGTTATCAATATCGAGCAAAAAATCACGTTTGTTGTATGGGAGCCCCCTTAAATATTTATTTTATTCTGTTTTTTATTTAGTAATTTTTGTTATACCAGCAATATAAATACATCATCTGTGAAAATTTCAATTATCTAACTGTTACGGTTCATGAAATACAGCCTGGTGACAGACAAAAACAGCAAAAAAATAATGTATGTTATATGGCAGCCCCTTTTAATATTTATTTTATTCTGTGTTTTAATATTTTTTGTTATAGCGGCAACAGAAATACATCATCTGCCAAAATTTCAACTGTCTAACTATCACGGTTCATGAAATACAGCCTGGTGACAGACGGACAGCGGAGTCTTGCTAACCTTTGGGTACGGAACCCTAAAAAGTCAGCAATATCGTGTCTTTTGTCGTCTCCGTGTCGTATACGTCCTGTGTAAATCACTATTGTGCTCGTAAGACTAATATTGCAACGTATAAGCAAGGCCGTTGCACTCACCAAACCGTAATATTGCATATCTAAAAAAGAAGGCAATAATTACATCGTTTAAAAAATATAATGCTCATTCTTACTAAAATGTGTACGTATCTAATAAACAGTTGTAATGATTATAAATAAATAAAAATCCCATTGCGAATGGGTTGTCTTAAACGATTATGATAAAACATTTCTGAAAAATCGCTCTATAAAACAAAAAAAATACGTTTAAGAGTTACGGTGCTACATACAGACACACATAAATAAATTGCGGTCAAAATGATATCATCCCACTTTTTGTGCCGGAGGGATGTTAAAAAGATGGCAGTATTTCTGATTCAATTTTTTTAAAGTAGAAACATTTATTGAGAACAAAACAAACAAAAGGACAAACAACAATATAGTTATAATTATAAAATAATACACCAAATAATACTACTTAGCCAAGCCTACGGTGCTTAAACTAATTTTATTAGCACTTTACATATCTACCAACGAAACATCGATACCCGAAACATGTGTAGAAACTGTAGAAGTACCTGTAAGAAATAACATGTTAGAAAAGATAGTAGTAGTGTATACGCGGCGTCCTTAAAACCAACATCAACACTTAAAGGGCTGATGGGCTACTAGATTAAATAAAATGGACCCTAATTAAAATGGAATAGTTTTCAAGATATTGGAAAAATTACTTCTTTAATTAAGCTTTATTATTGAAAATAAAGAAGTTTAAAAGAAATAAAAAATATATATTCTTCAATTTAGGCACATTACAATTCACTTATGAATGTCAGACAGAAAAAACAGGCCAAGTGCGAGTTGGACTCGCACACCGAGGGTTCCGTACAAACCTGTAGCTATATAGGGGTAGGAACTTTAAAATTATTAAATATATTTTTATTACACTCGCGAGCAAAAGTATTGCATCACTTTGCAATTTTTCGTCTGCATCTAATAACTTTGTAAACCAGTTTTTTTTCTGACATATTTTATTAAAATCATTTTCCTTAGAATCTGAGCTTTAAAAAATGATAGAAAACATTGAAATTGGTGTAATATTTTTCATATTACGGCCATTTGTCTAAATTGTGGGTATTTGCGCCCTATAACCCCCGCGAGTTCACCACCTCGTGTAGCCTATATAACGGGGGTGTGGGGGGGGTAAGTTATCAGTCCTCTACCACAAGTCGACCGGTACACATCTACGCACATAATCTGCTCAAGAAGACCTGGAAAACATGGAAACTCCTGAAGCTGTAGTCGCCGAAATCATCCGTTTGCTGCGAGAAGGCCGAAGCCAGCGTTCAATAGCCGCGGAGCTGGATGTAAACCAATCTACTGTATCCAGGGTATACCAGAGGTTTCAAGAGACTGGGACCTTCACTTCGAGACCAAGAACTGGCCGCCAGAGATGCACGTCAGAGAGGGATGATCGCTTCTTAGTCACGTCTGCTCTTCGGAACCGTCACCAAACAGGCGTTACTCTTCAGCAGCAACTCCGTGAGGTCCGGGGACGGGCTGTCAGCGAGTGGACAGTGAGACGAAGGCTCAAGGATGCTGGCTTGACGCCAAAAAGTCCTGCAACGGGTCCCAGGTTGCTCGGACGTCACCGAACAGCTCGACGAATTTTCGCCGCAGAATACGAAAATTGGACTCTTCGACAATGGACCCCAGTGCTCTTCACAGACGAGTGCAGGATGTGTCTCAATGGCTCCGACAGAAGAGCAAGGGTCTACAGAAGGCAAGGAGAGCGGTATTCCCAGTGCTGCTTCTCCGAGAGGGTCGCCTACGGAGGAGGGTCCGTGATGTTTTGGGCCGGCATTTCCTTCGATGGGAGAACTGAGCTGGTTTTCGTGCCTTCCGGGGGCCGTGGCGGTGGTTTGAACGCCGCTAGGTACATTGTCGACATCCTGGAGGAGCACGTCGTCCCTTACGCTGGCATGTTTGATGAGGGGTTTGTCCTAGTGCAGGACAATGCCCCTTGTCATGCCGCAAGGGCCACCAAGGACTACCTTGAGGAGGTTGGTATCGAGGTTATGGCCTGGCCTGCGATGAGTCCCGACCTGAACCCAATTGAACATATGTGGGACTACCTAAAAACAAGGGTTCGGCAGCGGAATCCGGCTCCATCCGACATTGAGGAGTTGAAGGCGGCTTTGCTGGAAGAGTGGGACGCGATTCCTCAGAACTACGTTAGGAATTTAATTAGGTCCATGTGGAACCGCATAAATTGTGTAAAAAAGGCTAGGGGTGGAAACACCAGGTATTAATAGGCCCAAAATAAATTTTATATTTGATTAATTTGCCTTTCTGCCTTCTCCCAAAAATGCATTCTAGGCATTTTCGGCTACTTTCAGCAATCCAAGCTTTTTTCAGTCCTTTCATGTGGAATGTGAATATTTTATACCTTTTCTTGTGCGTTACATCCTTAGCTATCATTTAGTATTTTTCTTTTTTGTTTCGGATGTAGCTTTGCAAAGTTATGCGATGTAGACGAAAAATTGCAAAGTGATGCAATACTTTTGCTCGCGAGTGTATATGATGTGAGTAAAAATTTACTGTTTTCGCAATTTTTCCTGTATCTGTGCTATAAGACGTTGCTTTTTACCAAATTTCATGATTCTAAGTTCACGGGAAGTACCCTGTAGGTTTTGATTCCCTTGCGAGTTTCGAAAATTTGCGGAAATTTGCGGCATAAACGGCTGTATCTTTTGATTGCGTTGGTTTAGATGTCTAATTTTTTACAGCTGCAAGGGACAGTAGACCTGAGTATTTGATATAAATTTCAGCTTGATACCTTCACGCGTTCCTGAGAAAAAGGGTCTTGACAGACGGACGGACGGACGGACGGACAACAAAGTGATCCTATAAGGGTTCCGTTTTTTTATTTTCGAGGTACGGAACCCTAAAAAAATCGGCCAAGTGCGAGTCGGACTCGCGCACCGAGGGTTCCGTACAAACCTATAACAAGCAAAAGTTGTAGTATGTTTATTACTAATTTCAATTTAATACCTGTACGCGTTTACGAGGAAAAAGGTAGTAAGTTTAAAATTAAAAAAAATATTTTTTGTATGATTTTACTAAAAATGTCTACTTTTCGTAATTTTTCCTTTGTTTGTGCTATATGAAGTTTCTTCGTGCCAAGTTTCAAGTTTCTGAGTTTACGGGAAGTACCCTTTAGGTTTTGAGTTTCTTGCGAGTACTCAGTTTCAAAATAAGCGACTTAAATTGCTATTTCTTTTGATTGCGTTTACATAAAAGTTTGGTTTTGCTACATCTGAAAGGTCCTATAGCCCTGAGTATTTGAGATGAATTTCAATTTAATACCTCCACGCGCTTACGAGGAAAAAGGTAGTAAGTTTAAAAATAAAAAATATATCTTTTTGTACGATTTCACGAAAAATGTCTACTTTTTGTAATTTTTCCATTGTCTATGCTATATGACGTTGCTTCGTGCCAAATTTCAAGTTTCTGAGTTTACGGGAAGTACCCCGTAGGTTTTGCGAGTGCCGAAAAACTCTAAAATTTGCAGCATAAGCGACTGTATCTTTTGATTGCGTTGGCTTTTAGTTTGATTTTTTCACAGCTCCAAGGGATAATAGATTTGAGTATTTGATATACATTTCAGCTTGATACCTCTACGCGTTCCTGAGAAAAATGGTCTTGACAGACAGACAGACGGACAACAAAGTGATCCTATAAGGGTTCCGTTTTTTCCTTTCGAGGTACGGAACCCTAAAAATACCACCGGTTGTCACCCTACACCTCAGACCCGAGAAGTATTATGTTATGACCGTCAAGAAACTCGGCCTAAATTATTTTTTCAAATCAGTAAATACACAATAAAAAGTGCTTGTATCCCGAATACTATTCCATTTTCATTAAGAACATATTTGCCTTGTCTGCAGTTAGCCCGTCAGCTTTTCTAGCAGCCCATAATTTTTTTTTTATACCACGACAGTGGCAAACAAGCATACGGCCCGCCTGATAAGCAACTACCGTAGCCTATGGACGCCTGCAACTCCAGAGGTATCGCATGCGCGTTGCCGACCCTTTACAAAAAGGAGGATTCACTGTGTTGACGGCTAGAGGAACAAAAGGGTCCGTCGTCCTCTGGTCATCTTGACGCTGGTTTTAGGGAGACTTGTATAAATAAATGGCATTAGCGTATCCAGCCCTAGGACGTTTAACTTATTTACTCTCAAATTACGTAACTATCATTAGTTATTAAATAAATAAATCCTTGACTACAGTAACCTATAACTAACAACATGCACCGTCACGATGATGCGTCAGTTATTAAAGTTCATTGAATTGTATTAAAGTTAAACGTGTTGAGTTACGAGGTTATATATCTATCCGGAATGACTGCTCAAAAATATGTAAACACAGACAAACCAGAGATAGTAAAATTCTTTTGAGTTATAGCAACTTACCCCTTTATAATAGTCTTACAAGACTAATTTAATTAAATATTAAATAAATTCATCATATAGGAAAATCTTACACAAAATCGACCTAGGCCCACAGTAAGCTCAATAAGGCTTGGGTTATGGGTACTAGACGACGATATATATGTATAATAGATAAATATGGATAAATACTTAAATACATAGAAAACATCCTTAACTCAGGAACAATAACTGTGATATACACACAAATAAAGGCCCTGACCAGGATTCGAACCCGGGACCTACCCCCAGGACTTTGACAGTAGTGTTTGTTAGAAACAGACAGAACATAATATAATCAACTGAGGTTTGTAAGACGTTTATAAATATAATTTATATTTTTATTAAAATAAAAACTGAACTCGTTAGAGGATAAATTAGAAAAAAACCTTATGTACTGTTCTTATAATAAGTTGAGTTGATTAAACACGGTAACTATGACATCAACGGTAATTACGTTCACGCCACGTTAAATAGCTTATGTACATACAAACATACATATGACCATGCTATATATAAAGTATATAAACATTCATACATCCGTATGAGATCGTTGTCATCTTTGATAGTGGAGTCTATTCACTTTATGATTTATCACTCGATTATTGGATTTGTGTTCCCTAGGGACTTTTACATAGTTTACAGTTTACACTAATTAGTTATTTAAATGATAATTTGAGCCTAATTTAATACATAAAAAAACTACAAAATACAAAAATCTACAAAATCTCATCTTATGTACAAATTCTTCAAAAGATTGTCCTATAATATTTATTTATTATTATTATTTATTTGATACGTCTCGTCTCCCTGCCGAATATTTGTAGAAAAAATCTTTTTAACGTTCCGAAAAGAAAATCTTTGTCTCTTTCTTCATCAATCATCGCTTTTAGATTTCTGTGTCACTCCATGCTGCGTTTGAAGAAAATAAAATAGATTTAATGAAATCAAAAAGTATAAAAATAAACGTATTTTAAAATGAATAACCCGTCCACAAGTTCATGTGCGAGATGGACCCGTTACGCCGGTGGTGCTACCTCTGTACTGCTCTAAGATAGCCCCCCCCGGGGTATATCCTTAAACTACGTCCTAACTTGGGTATGTCCTTAAAGTCCTTAAACTACGCCAAAAAGAGAGGTATATGGGCACTGCGAATGGCATCTCGCTAAGTGTGGTAGGGCACGTTCAGCGAATGTCATCTCGCTCAAATCTGGAGCAGAGCCCGACTGGGGAAGTACAGAAAACCATAGCCAAATAGCACTAGACCCTACTCATAGTTTTAACTATAAAACTTTCGTGAGACTCTCACGGGTTACTCACGTAATTTAAGTCGATTTTTGCTCGACACGTTTCGGTCAATTTACGATGACCATTTTCACGAGCTGCCTTCCGCGACGGCAGCGCGACGGCTACTACGCGCCTGCGCGCGGTGTGCCCTGCTGATGGCGGCGGGAGGCGGCGGCGGCGGCGGCGGTGTTGTGGCAGATCTACCCTCGTTTACTTCTTCATTATTGTCGAAATGTTTGCACACCACACTAACGACGTCACTTGCTAAAGGCACGTCCACACTGTCCACCGACGCAGTATTCAAAACCGTTTTCCAACTAGCGGGCAATGACCAACCACCATCCCGATGGAAATTCGAATGACGACTTATTTCTATAGCTTCCCGTATTTTTCGCTGAACGAGGAACTTTTCCCTTGCCAGTACGGTTACCTTATCAAACCTAATATAATGCGTCGAATCCGAATCCAATATGTGGTCCGTCACAGCGGAACCCTGGCCATCCCGGTTTTTCATACTACGTATGTGTTCAGAGAGCCTCGTAACGATGTTCCGGCCAGTCTCTCCAATGTAACTCTTCCCACAGGAGCAGGGTAAAACCCCAGGAACATTCAAGGGCTCCTTATCCTTCGGCGAACGCATCCACTGTCTGAGCTGCGCTTGTGGGCGGAAAATCGTCTTGATGCAATATCTTCGGCGTAACAAGTGTCCGATTTTATCCGTCACACCCTTAATATAAGGCAGGTATACAGGCAACCTCTCCACTTGAATAGGCCTAGGACTCGCTGATACACTGGCAACCCGATTACTCTGCCTCCAGTTGTAACCGTTGCTCTCCAGCACCCGCCTTACGTGAGCAAGCTCTCGGTCGACATACCGCGGATCACATAAGCTCAGAGCCCGGTTAATCAGAGTTCTTGGCATCGAAGATAAATGAGATGGATGATGATGTGAGTCAGCCCTAAGATAACGGTCCGTATGCGTCGGCTTCCGGTAAACTGTAGTTTCTAAACGTCCACCGGGATTCCGCATGACTAAGACATCCAAAAACGGCAACTTCCCATTCCTCTCCTCCTCCACCGTGAACTTGACTTTTGGATGCAGAGTGTTGATATGTTCCGTGAACTCCTCCAGGCCATCCCTTGTGACGATAGCAAACACGTCATCCACGTATCGCCACCAATATCTCGGTGGTACTGGCGCGCTATTTAAAGCTTTCTCTTCTAGCCACTCCATGAAAATATTGGCAGTAACGGGAGCTATTGGTGAACCCATGGCCACCCCATCAACCTGGAGCTGGTAGTCTCCATGCCACATCAGATATCCAGATTTCAGACACACCTCGATAGGACAGCGAGTTATATTAAGGATTCGAGGCATTTCATCAACCTGCTAACGGATATTCAACTACGCGAAGACGAACTAATGGTGAGTTTTGATGTTACGTCTTTATTCACTAATGTACCGGTAGATGAGGCACTCAAGATTATATCAGACCTTTTGGCTGCTACTGATTTACCTGCCGTGTACATGGAAGCTATCGAGGTGTGTCTGAAATCTGGATATCTGATGTGGCATGGAGACTACTACCTCCAGGTTGATGGGGTGGCCATGGGTTCACCAATAGCTCCCGTTACTGCGGGTTGCGAGTGCATCAGCGAGTCCTAGGCCTGTTCAAGTGGAGAGCCGGAACATCGTTACGAGGCTCTCTGAACACATACGTAGTATGAAAAACCGGAATGGCCAGGGTTCCGCTGTGACGGACCACATATTGGATTCGGATTCGACGACCGCACACACACATATCCACATATTGCACATATTGGATCGGATTAGGTTTGATAAGGTAACCGTACTGGCAAGGGAAAAGTTCCTCGTTCAGCGAAAAATACGGGAAGCTATAGAAATAAGTCGTCATTCGAATTTCAATCGGGATGGTGGTTGGTCATTGCCCGCTAGTTGTAAAACGGTTTTGAATACTGCGTCGGTGGACAGTGTGGACGTGCCTTTAGCAAGTGACGTCGTTAGTGTGGTGTGCAAACATTTCGACAATAATGAAGAAGTGAACGAGGGTAGATCTGCCACAACACCGCCGCCGCCGCCGCCGCCTCCCGCCGCCATCAGCAGGGCACACCGCGCGCAGGCGCGTAGTAGCCGTCGCGCTGCCGTCGCGGAAGGCAGCTCGTGAAAATGGTCATCGTAAATTGACCGAAACATGTCGAGCAAAAATCGACTTAAATTACGTGAGTTAACCCGTTATAAATATTTTTAATATCCTACTCATAGTGTTGTGTGCCTGCTGGTGAGTAAGGGTGCCAAAGAGCTCAAATAGGACCCAGTGTGTTGACGATGAGGGACCTCCTCTTGTTCCTTTAGCCATCAACACAGTGAATCCTCCTTTTTGTAAAGGGTCGGCAACGCGCATGTGACTCCTTTGGAGTTGCAGGCGTCCATAGGTTACGGTAGCTGCTTACCATCAGGCGGGCCGTATGCTTGTTTGCCACCGTAGTGGTATAAAAAAAAGGTGCAAAAGCTATAAGATATTTATTCATCAATTTAGGCACATTACAATGCACTTATGAACGTCAGAGAAAAAAAACTACCACCGGTTCTCACCCTACACCTCTGATCCGAGAAGTATTATGACCGGCAAATCTGACTGCTTCACAAAACGTTTGATATGCTTTCTACCTGAACTGTGTCCTCTAAATGTTAGATGATTTTGTAGTAGTTTTTGGTTTGAGCCATGCATCTTTGTCTGTCATATAGTCCTCGACCCTGTAATAACCCTTTGACATGAAAGTTTTTTTCAAATATTTCTTAAGAGCGGTAAATGATAAATTTAAAGCATCGACGGGTAGCTTTGTTATAAATGAGAATACCTTGACCAAAAAATGACTTATATGCTTTGCGGATACGACAACTTCTGAAGCTGTGGATGTCAGATTTTGTTTTTTAAATGTATGTATCTAGACACACGGCAGTGTGTCCGCCAAGTTCGAGCAAAACAAAGCGACACACCGGCCGTGGGTTATATTACACGAACCATTTCGGGCCAATTTCGACCACCCTATAACTCAAAACATATTTTATCTACGCATATGAAATTTCGAGTGTCTGTTGACATCCCCTTAATTGTCTAGAATACAAAAATTCATTATTCTACCTATAGCAGTTCTTGAGATATTGACGTCAGAAAATCGCTATTTTTACTATACACTCACTCACTGACTCATCAAAAACCTAGACCACTTCCAATGGTCGTACTGACTTGAAATTTGGCATGGAGATAGGTCTTAAGGTCAAAGTAAAAGGAAAAATCTGAAAACGGCCAAGTGTGAGTCACTTTTAAAAATAGCGAAGTAACTTTGTTCTACTATGAAGTCATAATGAACTAAATGGGTCTATCTTCCAATGGTCGTACCGACCTGAAATTTGGCTCGAAGGTTTGTCTTTAGGTCGAAATAAAGTAAAAATCTGAAAACGGCCAAGTGTGAGTCAGTTTCGAAAACAACGAATGTGTAATTTTGTTCTACTATAAGTAGGTATGGAGTGGAAATGAGATAAGACTTATTTAAATTTAGATACATACCAATTTAAGACAATACATGTTTGTCTTAAAGACAAGAACAATAAAATTGTTCACCACTCTGTGTGTGTCTGTTGCGGGAACCGAACCCACAATTTACGAAGTGCAAAGCAGGTCACTAGGTACACTAGGTGCGCTAAATCAGTCAAACAAAAATGAAAAGACTATTTTTTCTCGCATAGTCTAAATAATTTCTAATTTTACAACTAATAAAATCGCAGATTCAAGAACATGGAAATCATATACACTCTAAGATGGAATTATATATACTACTGCCCATCTCACCCTCCGATATGCCACGGGATGAGATGGGATGGTGCACTTCTAGGGCTACATAATAGGCCACCAATTATAATACCTACTGGTAGGCCTACCTACCAGTAGGTATTATAATTGGTGGCCTATTACCAAGTTATTAATTATCTATGTAGGTAGCGTACTTACAAACAGAATAAAGTACGTTATTGATGTATGTAATTATTAATTATATGTAAGTAGGTACATTTTATAAGTGTAGGGAGCCAGTTTATTTGTAAAAATCACCTATAAATAAATAGTAAAATAGAATTAGACGCTTAGTATAAAGGGTTATAGTATAAAGTACATACCTAAGTGGAATGAGACATGTCCTAAAGCAAAAGTGATAAAAATATAATAAAGAACCCACACCTAACAAAAATAAATGAAATCCCATCAAAAACATAAATGTGAAAGGCTGCCAAGTTCGATACTATGGGAATGCTTCGCCTATAAAAGAAGTGAGATCTGAATAAGTACCAAGTTCCATAAAAATACCTCAAATCATAAATAGTTATAGGAATGCACACTTGATTTCCAGCAGTTTTTAAGGTACATTTTGAATAAGTATCACGTTACATAGAAATACCTAAAATTATAATAGTCAGAGAAACGCACACCGGTTTTTTTAGCAGTTTCCTTATAACATTTATTATTTTCAGTACTTTTTAATGATGTAACTTGGCAAGTTTTAATAGAAAATTATATACTTGACACATTGCAGTCCAAAGGTGTCGATTCATTGCATTGAAAAGGTGTGTGGTGTGTGAAAACTTGCCAAGTAACATGATTAAAAAGTACTGAAAATAATAAATGTTATCAGGAAACTGCTAAAAAAACCGGTGTGCGTTTCTCTGACTGTTATAATTTTAGGTATTTCTATGTAACGTGATACTTATTCAAAATGTACCTTAAAAACTGCTGGAAATCAAGTGTGCATTCCTATAACTATTTATGATTTGAGGTATTTTTATGGAACTTGGTACTTATTCAGATCTCACTTCTTTTATAGGCGAAGCATTCCCATAGTATCGAACTTGGCAGCCTTTCACATTTATGTTTTTGATGGGATATTCTTTACAACAAAAATAATATTGTCACAGATAGACATGTTTGTTTAAGGTGCCCAGTGAGCAGGCTCTTCAGTTCTTCACCACTATACCTAATTACACAGATGACACGTAACATACAATGTGTTTATTACCGTGATTCACAGCACGCGATCATTGTTCATTATTTAGAGGTGACAATCAATACAGATCGTGTTTTTAACTTTTCATTTTTATCTATTACATTACTCAATTTATTTTCTCGTATTTTTTAATTTTTAATTTATTAAGATACAAACAGCCTTATAAAAACATATCTGTAAATTATCTAAAAGCTATTTTCAACCGACTTCAAGATTTCGAAGGAGGAGGTTATCAATTCGTCGGGATCTTTGTTTTTGCTATTTTTTTTTATTTTTTTTATGTATGTTCACCGATTATTCGAAGACGGCTGGACCGATTTGGAAAATTCTTTTTTTGTTTGACAGCGTATACTTCACAGTTGGTCCCATTGTAACCATGTCAGGATCTGATGATGGGATCCTGGAGAAATCGAGGGAACTCTTCAACTATTATAGGCACACCTATGGTGATTTGAGTATTTTTTACAGCAGATCGAGCATTTGGTGTTGGAAAGGTGGATGCTTAGTGAAGTCGGTTCTTTTTTGTTTAAAATTATTACTATATAGACCTATAGTTTCCTGTATTTCTTAACAGTAAAAAATAATAAATAATTCACTATGAAAAGAAACTCACAAGAAAAAAATACTACTTACAATTGAATACAGTTTCCACAACTTCCAGTTTCCAAAAGTAAAGTAAAGTATAGTATTGGTGATGTTCTTAACCCGATTGTATACAAGGAGTAACAAAAATAGTAGTGATCCGTTTAAGGGCATAATTGGAATCGTATTCTAAATATCGAAAACTAAAAAAAAACACGCAAAAAAATGTGGTTTTGTGGGGAGGGTTGGCCAGCGGGGATGACCTGTCCGATACAAATTTTTTTGCGTCCATAAATATTAATACAATACCAATCATTCCCTTTAATGGACACTATTTTTGTAACGGCTTGTATATACTTTTTTGGCACCTATTGATCAGGCACTTGATCTCCGTGACAAGGCGTGACATGATTCTTACAATACAAAGAGCTCAAAGAGGACCCAGTGTGTTGACGATGAGGGACCCTCTTGTTCCTTTAGCCGTCAACACAGTGAATCCTCCTTTGTAAAGGGTCGGCAACGCGCATGTGACTCCTGTGGAGTTACAGGCGTCCATAGGTTACGGTAGCTGCTTACCATCAGGCAGGCCGTATGCTTGTTTGCCACCGTCGTAGTATTTAAAAAAAAAAAAAAAAAAAATACGTTTACTATAACAGCTCGCGATCATCATTATTTAATAGTAAGTAGATATCGCACTTATAACTTTTACACTACATTATTAATAATATTTTAATTCATTACTTAATTTTCTACCAAGCTGTTAGGCAAAAATTCAAATACTGTAAAAATAGAGACGGCACTTAACATGTTATAATTATATTTATGTTAATATAAAAACAATCGTTTTAATGTAGTTTACCTTCTTATCATGATATGGTATAATTAGATGTATATTTATAAAAAGTCGGTCGGTTTTCGAATTTATAACGAAAACATAACAAATTAAAACTAACAAAAACAAATGGAACTTTCGGTTCAGTACTGTATGAGTTATCTTCATAAAACTTCTTCATCAGATACGACCTTTTGGCATTAGTTTGGTTCTTATTCCATTGAAGGTACGGAACCCTCCATTATGCGTGGTCCGACACGCACTTAGCCGTTTTTTTCCTTTTGAGGTACGGAGCCATAAAAATGTTATTTTTGAAGATCTCTCGATGTATTACCACTAAAAGTATATATCTTGCAAATTTATTACAAAACTAAGAAGTGGCATACGAAATACACCTTATGTTTAAATTTTATTAAGCTATGTATGTATGTATCACTTTATCGCAAATAAACAAGTATGACATTAAAACAACAGTAATATATATAAAAATATGCACAAAAGCGAGCTTATCCCTGAAAGGGATCTCTTCTAGACAACCCATGAGAAAATGAGAAAGAAATAAAAATGCTACATGGTATTATGGTATGGTATGGTATATGTCATTTAGTTTTCGAGTAAAATGGCTGTGACATACGGACGGACGGACAGACGGACATAACGAAACTATAAGGGTTCCGTTTTTACCATTAGTTACGGAACCCTAAAAAACTACAACTTAATCGAACCGCAAAACTGAATGGGCATCGAATTAAACAATCAAGACGTGACCTTGAACGATAATATAAAACGTTACCTTAGCATTACTACTTAAATTAGTAGAACCTACTTTTTATTTCAAGTCAGTATAATATAATGATTGCAATTTCAATCTTCTTGCAAAGAATTTTAGGTCGATACTTAAATGAATTAGTGCGTCAAGTGTACTTTTATCCACGGGGGCGTCCATTACTTACGCAACGCGTTTAGGGGGAGAGGGAATCAGCAAAAATTTCACCAAATCTCATGTGGGAGAGGGGTCTGGAAAATATAACGCTTTTATTTTGCCAATTTAAATTCTATAAAATGACTAGATAATTTGAGTTAAAAAATTCAGACAATTTTTAAAGTGAAACTTTTCTTACATATGCTTACATACCCTCACATTTTTTCGTCTGCCTCTTGCATGTCGCATTACGCGCAACGCGACTAATTTTAACCACCAGCCTACATAATTTAGTCGGTTGGTGTCTTGGAGCGGAACACGGACCAGGAGAGAAACCGGACACTACTTTTACTCTATTTCTATAACCACAGTTGAACCTTATTCCCGAGCAAAACAGTCGTTCATAGGTGACTAGTAAAAACACCGCCATGTAGGTTATGATATGAGCGTTCCACCTACAGCGACATCTATCGGAAAATTAAGTAAACTATTGCGCGCGAGCTTAAAGTCATCATCATCATCATCATCATCTCAGCCATAAGACGTCCACTGCTGAACATAGGCCTCACCCTTGGACCTCCACACTTACCGGTTGGAAGCGACCCGCATCCAGCGTCTTCCGGCGACCTTAATAATATCGTCGGTCCATCTTGTGGGTTGACGTCCTACGCTGCGCTTGCTAGTCCGTGGTCTCCACTCGAGCACTTTTCGACCCCATCGGCCATCTTCTCTGCGTGCAATGTGGCCTGCCCATTGCCACTTCAGCTTGCTAATCCGGTGAGCTATGTCGGTGACTTTAGTTCATCTACGGATCTCCTCATTTCTGATTCGATCACGTAGAGAAACTCCGAGCATAGCCCGCTCCATAGCTCGCTGGGCGACTTTGAGTTTTGAGATGAGGCCGATGAGCTTAAAGTATGAAAGATGATTTTTATGGGATAATTCTTTATTGCGTGAACCGATTTTCACCGTTTTTACTTTATTTGAAAGCACGTCATTTCATTGTGATTTTGTAGAAATTACATTATACAAGTTTGTACCTCTACGTAAACTGTATGATGTGTGCAATAAATATTTATTATTATTATTAAAGAGAGAACCCAAGTCTTGGATAATATAACAAAATGTCAAAAACACATTAATTACACAGCATGACAGCTACGTACTTTATGAACGTCCCCTAATTTGAGCTGTAACAAGTGTTTTTGTACACTCATCAGTTGCAACACGACACACGGCCCGAGGCGGTGCGTACACGTTGCAATCTATGGCATTTGCTGTTACATACATTTGAAGGCCTTATGGTACTTGATACACGAGTGCCCTTGAGGAGGGCATTATTGAAATAGTTGGCAAATTAATATAAAAACAAACAAAATTGAGGGAAATGCAAAAGTCTACTGTTGCATCAATTACATATGACAGTGTAAACAATTAGGTATATCAATGATAATAATAATGTTATCTTTTTCAACACAGGCTTTTTTAGGGTTCCTGGCTACGGAACCCTAATGGCAAAAAACGGAACCGTTATGGATTCGTCATGTCTGTCTGTCTGTCTGTCTGTTCGTCCGTATGTCACACCCATTTTACTCGGAAACTATACGACGTATCTGAATAAAATTTACACATAAGGTGTATTTTGTATGCCGATACTTAGTTATGGAGTTAAATTTGAAAAAAAAAATATTTTTAGGGGGGCGCTCCATAGATGTAACTAAATTTCAAAAAATGTTTTTAACCAAATTTCAACATGTGACACATCAATCGATAGGTCTTTGAAAATAACATTAAGGTTTTTTTGACCATTTTGTGATTAAGTGTATATTTTCTGAAATAATCGCTTCGAAAGTCAGAAAAATTGTGTTCCCCCCTGTAACTTTTGAATCGTAAGTCTAAAAAATATGAAAAAAATTGAGGCGTTGTGCCTTATCATATACTTTCTACGAAAATTATTTTGAACATTATCAGTTCAGCCATTTTTGAGTTATCTGTAAAAAACTTCTTCCATAGGCATCAGATACGACCTTTTGGTATTAGTTTGGTTCTTATTACATTGAAGGTACGGAACCCCCCTATGCGTGGTCCGACACGCACTTGGCCGGTTTTTTAATGATGTTCACGCCCTGAAGAATGGTATTGGTATATTTAGTAGAAAAAACCGGCCAAGAGCGTGTCGGGCCACGCTCAGTGTAGGGTTCCGTAGTTTTCCGTCCGTCACAGAAAGTGTCCCCAATTAAGAGTTAAAATAACACCGCCAATACCGCCATGTAGGTTATGATATGAGCGTTCCACGTACAGCGACATCTATCGGAAAATTAAGTAAACTATTGCGCGCGAGCTTAAAGTATGGAAGATGATTTTTATGGGATAATTCTTTATTGCGTGAACCGATTTTCACCGTTTTTACTTTATTTGAAAGCACGTCATTTCATTGTGATTTTGTAGAAATTACAAGTACAATAAACACCTGCTTATACGGTTAAATTACAAACTTAATTCAGAAATTATTTTGTATATTTTTTTCAAAAACTATTAAACCTATCAAGTTCCAAATAATTTTCCTAGAAAGTTTTTATAAAGTTATACTTTTGAGATTTTTTCATATTTTTAAAACTTATGGTTCAAAAGTTAGAGGGGAGGGACACATTTTTTTTACTTCTGGAGCGATTATTTCCGAAAATATTTACATTATCAAAAAATGATTGTAGTAAACCCCCCTTTCATTTTTAAATACCTATCCAACAATATATCACACGTTAGGGTTGAAATGAAAAAAAAATCACTCCCTACTTTACGTATAGGGGAGGTACCCCAATAAAACATTTTTTTCTACTTTTTATTTTACCACTTTGTCGGCGTGATCGATATACATATTAGTACCAAATTTCAGCTTTCTAGTGCTAACGGTCACTGAGATTATCCGCGGACGGACGGACGGACGGACGGACAGACATGGCGAAACTATAAGGATTCCTAGTTGACTACGGAACCCTAAAAATGAAAAAAAAAACCACCAAGTTGACCCCCTTTTGGCCCTCTTTTAATAAAAGTTGGTTAGGAGAACCTGACAAAAAAAGCTGTTTATATCACTAAACGATAATTTACTGTATATAAAACTCTTACCAGCAACGATAATAACATTACGTGTGTAACAAAGAAACCAGGACGAGTATTTCAATCATATTCTAATTTTCTGATTAAAACGTTTTTTTTACTAGCAACATAAGTTCTTTTATATGCTCTATACATGATGATCTTTTGAAAACAACAATTTGTAAAATAAGAATGCTTACATATATCAGGACAGAAAGTCCGTGAGATAAATACGAATCTTACGACCTCTGCCTGTTTTTATTAAAGTTGCATTATACAGTCAAAATACGACAAAACTTAAAATCCCTCGGATATTTTTGAAATTTTTATTGAATATATGAAAAATTGGTTTGTAAAAATATTATAAATTCACCAAACGCTAACTCTGAAATCACTATCTATGTAAGTGATAGTGATATATACTTAACCTTAACAGTCAATTCAGATGTCAAGATTTGCCAGTAAGATTAATTTGATACCTACTTTGGAATTTAGTTTGTTTAGATCTAATAAGTTATCAAACTAAATGTTTGCTTATTTGACTAATCGTATGTTAGTAGGATTTGTTCAACCTTCACGCAAATACCACTGAAAGGTTAAGGTTAAGGTCATTCTGAATACCTCACCCCTCAAACTAGTAGTCCACCTGACGAGTTTACCCATAAAACAAGACTCTTATTAAGTTAGATTACTATTTACTTCTTTCTCCTAGTGTTTGTCCCAGCTTTTTGCTCTACTGAGCCTGGGGTCCGCTCGGCAACCTAATCCCAGGAATTGGCGTGGGCACTACCGGTTTCCTCACGATGTTTACCTTCACCGTAAAGCGACTGGTAAATATCAAACGATAATCCGTACATAAGTTCCGAAAAACTCAGTGGTACGAGCCGGGGTTTGAACCCGCGACCTTCTGATTGATAGTCTGACGTCTTACCACCGGGTCACCAGCGCTCAAGCTCCTAGATTACTACTCGTAGGTAAAAAAGCAGGCCTATACCCGCGAACCACTTTGTTTATCGAAACGTCTATTTGCGTCACTCTCTGTCGAAAGTTTAGAATATTCAAGAGCGATAGAGACGGACATAACGAAATTTCGATTTTTGAAGTTCGTGGTAGCCTGAAATTTGCCCCCTCCCCCAAATTTCAGGGTGCTGTCACTGCTGTCATGAAGTTTGGGGGGGAGGGGGGGGGATTACTAATGCAGAAATTATTTTTTGAGGGGGTCAGTAATGACATTTTCTCTTTGACGTGTACGATTTTGGGGGGGGGGGGGGGGGTCATGTCTCATGTGACCCCCACTCGGACCGCGCCTAGCTGGTAGGCCCGCAAGTAGCAGGTCCTATAATTAGTCTTCAGTACCCATATTTAGCACCTAGAAGCCTAATTATTGTGACGTCCATTTATAACGCGTCGTTAAATGAGACCTTGCGACGTTATTGTTAATGAGCCGATTTATATGCATAGTATGGTGACAATTAAACACATTAGTTAAGGGGCTGACAACAGCTAAATTCCCTCCCTATCTTATTCAGCGCTCGTGAAAGAGAAACACTGTGTTACGATTAGTATGGGAGCTCATTGCAAATTTTACAAAATAATGAATTAATAAAAAACGACGCATTAATTGAGAAATATAAGGCAACGAAGTTTTTAGTATTAGTGTGGTGGAATTTTGTCCTTAGTTACAGACGTATAAGTCAAGAAACTAAAGACATACAACTGTTTAAAGCTAATTTTAAGATGTAACTTTGGAATTATTTTCTATCGAGCCGATTTCGTCCAATCGTGTATCGGACGCAACGAAGTTCTTCCAAATATAACGAATATTAACATACATTTTTTTTACTTTCTCAAAACAAGTAGTTATAGCTGAAACACTGTTTGAGTAATAGTACATTACTGCAGAATCCAGTAAGTAAGCCTTCCTGGCCAAGGATGAGTTAACCGGACCGAACCGCAGGTGAGGTCCGGTTATATACGAGGCCAGGATGGCTTTCTTACTGGTTGAGGCTTGTATAGTGCTTTTCTCAAAAATGAAAGAAAGTTTAACAACAAATTCGTTTAATTAATATTGAAGGTTACATTCATATACGGGCAATTACTGATAGATATTTTTATCGATTTACCGGGGGCATTTATGTTTGTTTCTTGTACATCTGGATTAATGGACTCTTGGCTGACAGTAAATGTCTGTGAAACATTAATTTGGTTGTTTGGGAAGGTGGATGGTTGCGATGATGTTACGGTCAGGGGAATAGTGGTCGGTTCTTGGCGAGAGGTAGATGGCTGCGGAGTCAGGTTTAGCGGCTGTTGACGCGATGTAGACGGCTGCGGGGAGGTGAAAGATGGTGTTTTTTGAGTATTCAATTTAATTTTTTTATTTATATTGCTTGTAATTTCACTTTTATTTTCTAATGACTCTTCTATATATCCTTCTGCAACTCGGTCCGATTTCCACCCCCCGTGTCGTTTTATTGTCGTGAGATTGGCTCCAGAGTCAGCCAGAAGGGTAGCAGACGACCTCCGGAAACAATGGCCAGTATAGCTCTCTGGATTTGGTAAATTCAAATATTCTGCTATTTGTTTAGGCATTGCGGCAATCTTATGACGACCGATGTTTTGCCGCAAGCATGTCCCGCTTCTATAATTGATAAAAAAACGATCGCTTTTCGTATTTTCAGGGCGCAGGTCATGGTATTTCCTTACAATATGAGCTGACTCCTTGTGTATAACAAAAGAGCGATCAATTTTTGTTTTTGTTTCTCGTACTTTTACCAAAATTATTTCATTATGGTATTCCACGTCACTGTTTTTAATATTACAGAGCTCTATACTTCGGCAGGCGCCATTAACTCCCATTATAGTAATAACCTAAAAACAAAAAAAAAACTGTTTTAAATCGAGAATATAAAAATAAGTATCTGTTAATTGGAACCAGATTTAATAGCATAATTATATTATTGCAACCGACTAACAGACAACTTACATCACAACAATTTAAATGAAATAAGTAAATAAAATAAATATTACCTTCGCTGCTAGATAAACATCATCGGGTGCTTCATTTAAAAACTTCTGTATGTTTTGGCTGGTAAATACACTCGATTTTTTTCCTTTGTAGCCAGTCGATTGTCTTTTCAACCAAGTGATTAAATTGGAATAATTCTTAATGTTTACATCGTGTTTATTTTGCACTACACATCGAAGCATAGAATACACAGCCCATAAACTTGTCGGCTGCATTGTTTGGCGAAGAAAGCTGAAATATGCCAAGAATACATTTTCAGACCAACTGTTGGCTTGTTTTTCTGACTTCCACTTCATAAATTTTTCATAAGTTTTCATATATCGCTCCTTGGATTTTGGAGGAAGTAAATTGTTTTTTGCTAATTCGGCCTCAGCTTTTAAATCAGGAGGAGTGCCATCTATTTCCGAATCGGATTCGCTTGAACTCATTTTTTGGGATTATTTATGTTCACGCGGTAAAATAAAACACAATTGTCGCAATTGAATGTGAAATCCCGCCAGTCGTTGTTTTTTTTTTACTAAAAAGTTTGCGTTTAGTTTGGAACATTGTTCTATTTTTACATTACTTACATGAATGTTTTAGTAAAAAAATGTAAATTATTGTTTTTGAAACTCCATGTTAATTTTAGAATGGAAAGTTTTAATCCAACATGATTTATAAACTGAAATTACTAAATACAAACATAAAATCCCACTATACTTCTACAACATTACTAAGAACAAAACGCAACGTGCATACTTTTTCTGCGTCGCGTTAAGTGTCACAGACTATAAAATGGCTGTTTAAGGCTCCAAAAATATATCTATCTCATAAAATGACATACCGAAAAGAGAGATAGATATATATTTGGAGCCTCCCTCCTATAACCATGTTATATGGCTACACTCTAATCTGTGTCTGGTACTATGTTTTTTTTTCTAAGCAGATCTAAAGAGGATGACCTACTGTCCAGTAGGTAAATGACATACTTACTTACTGGACAGTAGGAGATTCCAAATTTAAAATCTCGCTTCTTACTGGATAGTTGTGAATATGTCTCCGGTAGAGTTCACTTTCTGGATACATTTTAGGGATATTATGGCAACATTACATACCATTTTTGAGAAAAGTCAATTTGAAGGTCATCAGCTGTTGTCAGCCTCTTAATGGACTAAGAGTTGGCCACGTCAGATATGACACAATAATAAGAGCAACAAAACCCGTCTGGTTCGATTACTATACTATCCTTATTGCTAGATCCGGGCATCTGGCAGCTTTTAATGGGTGGAGGTCAGAGTAACAGACTAGCAAATTTTTTGATTTGGAAATTAGTAATACCAAAATAGGTAAAAACTCACGAAGTTATCTCAAATATAAAGGATAGGGATAGAGCCTATATTTTAGTATTAGAACAAAAAACAATGCGTATTATTTCGGAAATAGACACAGTAGGCGATAAACTATAAATTACATTATACGTCGTTTTGGACTACTTTTCCCCATCAGAAAGTTTTGGCGGTTATATTACCTAATTATTTATATAATTTCTCATAATATTGCATCATGTTATTTGCATTATTTGACCTCCACCACTTTACAGCTGCCAGATGTCCGGATCTAGAAATAAGCATAGTATAGCAAACTAGCGAGAGCGGTTTCGTCGCTCTCATTATAGTGTCATATCTGACGTGGCTAGCTCTCCGTCTATAACGATAACGTACTCAGCGACATTGTAACTTACCTAAATGGAAACGTAATGTTGTAGTGAAAGTTAACATTGGGTTCCCTAAGTTTTTTAAAGTGTGTAATGTCATATTATAGTCGATTGAATTCAAAGCTTAAAACTGTAAGTTAGAATTTTATTACATACCGTTTTATTGAAATACTAGCCTTTTCCCGCGGCTTCGCCCGCGTACTATAAGTACTCAAAAAGGATACGATACACATGTTGATTTTCAGACTTTTTGACCACATTTGCCCCTTTTAGGGGTTGGATTTTCAAAAAATCTGAAACACGTGCTTACTAATTTATCGTTAGGAATACTCCTGTGAAGTTTCGAATAAAATAGTCTAACAAATCTTGATTCGCCATACAAACTTTGGACCCCCATTTTACCCCCTTAGGGGGTGAATTTTGAGAAATCCTTTCTTAGTGCATCCCTAGACTTTATAAGGAACCTACGTGCCAAATTTGGAATCTCTAGAACCCGCGGTTTGGGCTGTGCGTTGATATGTCAGTCAGTCAGTCAGTCAGTCAGTCAGTCAGTCAGTTTCTTCTTTTATATATTTAGATTTTTTTGAATCTTTTATGTGACATTTCATACAGTTTGACTGTTGTTTAAGTTTCCGCCTTTGCCTCTAGATAAATACAAAGATACAAAAATAGTAAGAGAAAATGAAATTGCTCTGCAGCGACATCTATTAACGAGTAGCGTACTTTAGTATCTTTGGGTTGCTCTCGTCTCGTCCAAATGGTGCTTCAGACTTGGGCCTCAAACAGTTCTAATTGCGCTGCTCTATTAAATTATACTCTCTGGTTATGTAGACTAATAAAGTTCAATGAGAAAAAAATAAAAACTGGCCAAGTGCGAGTTGGACTCGCGCACCGAGGGTTCCGTACAAACCTGTAGGTATACAGGGGTAGTAACTTTAAAATTATTTTTATTATATGATGTAACAAAAAATTTACGGGTTTCGCAATTTTTCCTTTATCTGTGCTATAAGACGTTGCTTCGTACTAAATTTCAAGATTCTTAGTTCACGGGAAGTACCCTGTAGGTTTTGATTCCCTTGTGAGTTTCGAAAATTTGCTGAATTTGCGGCATAAACGGCTGTATCTTTTGATTGCGTTGGCTTTTAAGTTTGATTTTTTCACAGCTTCAAGGGACAATAGACCTGTATTTGATATAAATTTCAGCTTGATACCTCCACGCGTTCCTGAGAAAAATGGTTTTGACAGACAGACAGACAGACAGACAGACGGACAACAAAGTGATCCTATAAGGGTTCCTTTTTTTTCTTTCGAGGCACGGAACCCTAAAAATGATGCCAACTGTAGGTAGGTATATGTTGTATATAGTATGTTGTTTATTGGCATTACATATATTGACGATTTACAAGAGCACTAGCCTGGTGGTAAGACGTCCAACTTTCAATCCGGAGGTCCCGGGTTCAAACCCCGGCTCGTACCACTGAGTTTTTCGGAACTTATGTACGGAATATCATTTGATATTTACCAGTCGCTTTTCGGTGAACGAAATCATCGTAAGGTAACTGGACCAAATCCCGATCAGGCCTAGTTTCCCCTCTGGGTTGGAAGGTCAGATGGCAGTCGCTTTCATAATATCTAGTGCCTACGCCAATTTATGGGATTAGGTTGTCAAGCGGACCCAAAGCTGGGACAAACGCTAGGAGGAAGACACATTGATGATTTAACTTAAATAAGATTTTTTTACGATTGCAGCTCCATATACGCATTGCTTTGCACGTTTACCCTAATTCAATCTTTTTATTTCATTTACAGATTTCCACCATGGCGCCATCTATGAGCGTAGCGGAGTACTACGCAAACAAAACCATCTTCATCACCGGGGCCACCGGCTTCATGGGCAAAGTCCTCGTCGAGAAGCTTCTCCGGTCGTGTCCTGATGTGAAGAGGATATATATGCTGATGAGGGCGAAAAAGGGACAGAGCAGCAGCGAGAGGCTTGAGGGGTTTTTGAAGTGTCGAGTAAGTTCAGCGCCATCTTGCGTCGAGTAGCAAAATTTGGGATAGCAAATATCGAGTACAGTTTTGCTTTATTTTACATTACAGTTGAACAAAAAGGTGTTCCATGAGAGATCCATACTAATATTATAAATGGGAAAGTGTGTGTGTTTGTTTGTTTGTCCGTCTTTCACGGCAAAACGGGGCGACGAATTGACGTGATTTTTTAAGTAGAGATAGTTGAAGGGATGGAGAGTGACATAGGCTACTTTTTGTCTCTTTCTAACCTCCCACTTCCCTAAAATGGGGGGTGGAAGTTTGTATGGAGCATTACGGGGGGCAAAGGGGAACCGTGTTACCCCGAATTTAACGCGAGCGAAGACGCGGGCAAAAGCTAGTAATATATAAATAGAGGCGCAGTCTAAGAAATTTTTGTGCTCCAAGTTGGATAATTATTAATTAGCTTTACTAGATGTAACTCGGAAGCGCCATGTGAACCAAAGTAAACCAAAGTTTAATACCGGCCAAGTGCGAGTCGGACTGGCGCATGAAGGGTTCCCTCTTAGCCCTCTTAAATACTCATTTTATTCAATTTTTTTGTATTTGTTGTTATAGCGGCAACAGAAATTCATCATCTGTAAAAATGTCAACTGTTTAACAGTCACGGTTCATGAGATACAGCCTGGTGACAGCTAAAAACGGTAAAAAATCATGTCTGTTGTATGTGAGCCCCATTAAATATTTATTTTATTCCATTTTTTGGTATTTGTTGTTATATCGGCAACAGAAATACATCATCTGTAAAAATTGGTTGTTTGTAAAGTAGGTTTACGATCGAGATGTTTACGTGATAACGTCTAACCGCTCGTGAGGATTCCGCGTGACAAGTTTCACGGAATGACTGGCAGCGCTCGAGATGAGACGGGAGATCGGTCCGTCTCTCTCTCGTTATACCTGCGATCGCGCTCGTGAGGTTTTGGTGTGACACAAGTTTCTGAACATGTCACCCGACTAAAACGATTTTAAAGACGTTATCACGTCAAAATTAAGTACAAATTTTTCACAGGTGATGTATTTCTGTGAGATGATGTGACAGACGTACAGACGGACAGCGGAGTCTTAGTAATAGGGTCCCGTTTTTTTACCCTTTAGATACGGAACACTAAAAATTAAAATATGTATATCTAACCGAGGCCCCTCCGTTAATGGTTTTATTCGGGGTATGAAGCCGAACGAAACCTCAACATTGAAATTCAGACGTCATACCGTCAGGCTACAATCGCTACACAAATATCGTTTTTCGTATCTTTTCAGATATTCGACCGCCTTCACGAAGTCAGCCCTAAATGTTTCGCGAAACTCTGTTTAATACCAGGGGATATCCTGGCGGAAGGCATGGGTATCTCAGAGGAACACCGTGAAGAGCTGAGGAGAGAGACTCAGATCATCTTTCATTGCGCTGCTTGTGTCAGGTAAGATCTGACCATTGCGAACTTACAGTCACATTTTGCATAGACATACCAACAATATTCTTTATGGCACTACACAAAGAAAAAGAAGTACAGAAGACAGATTTAACAGATTAAATAATGGTAACAGGCGGTCTTATCGGTATTAAGCGATCTCTACCAGACAACCTTAAATATATGTGAGTCCCGTCTGATTTATCCATATACAAGATATCTCTATACTCCGCTTAGCGCGTTATTTCTTTGAAACTTAAGCTGCCAAAAAAGGGGTGCGGGAGGGGAACACGCAATGCTAGACAGGGAACGCGCCATTGTTCCGTGGGGCGTAAGAGAGAGACAGACATTAATGGTTGCTATGGAGACGTACTAAGTTTACTGTCACTTACAATAAATTAGTGTCTCACTGTAGGGTGATATTACTTCGAGCGTGGCAGCGGGGGTCGCCCGGCTATGCGGGGTCTTGGGTTATTAGTCTATGGATTTCTCTAAACGTACAGCCAATTTGATGGTAAGGGGTTACTGTACCTTATTAACGCCAGCAATGAGGGTTACCGCGATCGAGATTCTTACTAGATGGCAGCACCGTGGCAAGAGGTATACCTGTCATAATCCACCCATCATGTTTAATCCTATTTTTTAGGGTTCCGTACCTCGAAAGGAAAAAACGGAACCCTTATAGGATCACTTTGTTGTCCGTCCGTCCGTCCGTCCGTCCGCCCGTCTGTCAAGACCATTTTTTTTCAGGAACGCGTTGAGGTATCAAGCTGAAATTTATATCAAATACTCAAGTCTACTGTCCCTTGAAGCAGTGAAAAAATCAAACTTCAAGGCCAACGTAATCAAAAGATACAGCCGTTTATGCCGCAAATTTTCGAAACTCGCAAGGGAATCAAAACCTACAGGGTACTTCCCGTGAACTCAGAATCTTGAAATTTGGTACGAAGAAACGTCTTATAGCAAAGATAAAGGAAAAATTGCGAAAACTGCAAATTTTTAGTTACATCATATAATAAAATTATTTTTAATAATTTTAAAGTTACTACCCCTATATACCTACAGGTTTGTACGGAACCCTCGGTGCGCGAGTTAGACTCACACTTGGCCGGTTTTTTTATTAGTGGAATTTGACAGCTGCTGTCAAAAAGACCTGTGCCACGGTGCTGCCATCTAGTGATAATCTCGATCGCGGAAACGTTCATTCCAACTGTAGTGTTACATTACATGGGCGTTAGGTAATCGCTTTATGAACCTATATACTCCTCTTTTGAAGAACCACATGCTTAGTTCCTTGAGCAATGAGACCCAGATTGTGTATTTTCTGTTTGCATGACTATTCCGCCGCCATGGCAGCAATATGACACATTAGTTTGAGTTACGGTTAAGGCATATACAAGATATCTCTATACGCCGCTTGGCGCGTTATTTCTTTGAAACCTAAGCTGCCAAGAAGAAGAGGTGCGGGAGGGGAACACGTAATGCTAGACAGGGAACGCGCCATTGTTCCGTGGGGCGTAAGAGAGAGTCAGACATTATTGACATTTATGGTTACCTAAGGAGACGTACTAAGTTTACTGTCACTTACAATAAATTAGTGTCTCACTATAGGGTGAAATTACTTCGAGCGTGGCAGCGGGGGTCGCCCTGCTATGCGGGGTCTTGGGTTATTAGTCTATGGGTTAAGGTTATATTTAAAAGAAAAAATAAATATTAAACCAGTAGCCCGCCTGGAACTGAGAACTCGCGATTTCTTTGCATACGAGTTGACCAATATAAGAGACCCTAATGATGATTGTTGCTAGCTCCATAACCCCTTGATCGATCCTGCTCATAAACGAACTCTCAAATTGTATGGAGCTGTGCTACAACACAAGTAACACAACCCCAACAAATTTCATATAGATCAGAAAAACGTTACTAAAGTTATCGCGGAACAACTATTCAAACTCAAAAAGCCATTGAAATGCACAGACGTCTAGGTAGCCAGCTGACAGTTCCGTTGTGTCCAAAGTTGTCTGTTAGAACTTCACTTCGATTACGCTCCGCTTGTTCGATAACTAATTAGTTTTTCATTTTGTGTTCCAGGTTCGACATGCCACTCAGAGACGCTACCGCCCTCAACACAGGAGGAACCCAGCGCGTCCTAGATCTTACTAACGGCATGAAACAACTAGAGGCAAGCTTAGTCCATTATCAACAAATTCCATACATAATATTTTATACAATCGTGATATAATACAGAGCTTTTCAGTCGAGTACCGTGTTTAGGCCACGAAGCTTTCTGAGTGGCCTACGTAAGGTACGAGATTGAAAAGCTTAATTATGTTACTATTGTATACAATACTTTTTGTACAAGTGCTCAAAATAGGAAAGCCGGTAAGAATTAAGTTCGACGAATGCCTTGCACAACCTGCTCCCTCTATATAATTTTTTATACTCGTCGACTGTAATGCTTGAATTGAGATTGTGTAGACCGAACTACTAGCGCATACTTTTCGATAGAGCTTTTATGGTCGCATATTGTAGCATCGCCAACGATGGTACAAAGGATTTTCATACAATATTGTAACACTGTTGTCCTCCTCCCCGACTGCCCGTGTCCTCCTTCCCGACCGCCGGCACAATCCACCAGGAGATAGAACTTACCTACTCAATTGTATAGAGGCAGCAGGTCTTTCGTCGAACTCAATTCTTACCGGCTTGCCTATATTGAGCACTCGTAGAAAAAGTATTGTATACAATAGTGACATAATCAAGCTTTTCAATCTCGTACCTTACTTAGGCCACTCAGCAAGCTTCGTGGCCTAAACACGGTTCTCGACTGAAAAGCTCTCAATTATGTCGATTGTATAAAATACTATAGTAACTTCGATCTCCCGTCGGATCGTACCGGCGGTCGGGGAGGAGTACAGCCCTCCTCCCCGACCGTTGTATAATATTGTATGACAATCGATTTTAGTTTAGACGACGATGGTAAAGCGATCATAAAAGCTATCTTTTTCTACCGCTTATGTGTGTGAGAAGATATCACTTTATAAAGATTTTGGTCATATTGAAATCATATGCAAGAGGAACTCCCACTTTCCCTTGCATATGATGAAAGGTTTGAATGAAAATAAAAATATAACGTTGATTATTCACTGGTTTAACTGTTGTATGAGTATTAAGTACCTTGTACTTTTGTCTCAAGATTCTTGTGAACATCTTATATTTTATCGTACACCTCTCCACAGGTATTTGTCCATGTGTCAACAGCGTACTGCCGTTGCGAGCTGCCCGTCTTGGAGGAGAGGGTGTACGAGACGAAACACATGCCACAGAACGTCATGAAGTGTGTGGAGTGGATGGATGATGAGCTGCTCACGCATTTACAGCCCAAGTAAGTAGCCTTGTACACTTAGCTACAGGCATTTGTGTACGTATCCACAGCGTTCTGTCTCTGCGAGCTGCCCGTCTTGGAAGAAAGGGTGTACGAGACGAAACACATGCCACAACACGTCATGAAGTGTGCGGAGTGGATGGATGATGAGCTGCTCACGCATTTACAGCCCAAGTAAGTAGCCTTGTACACTTCTCCACGGGTATTTGTCTACGTATCCACAGCGTTTTGTCGCTGCGAGCTGCCCGTCTTGGAAGAAAGGGTGTACGAGACGAAACACATGCCACAGGACGTCATGAAGTGTGTGGAGTGGATGGATGATGAGCTGCTCACGCATTTACAGCCCAAGTAAGTAGCCTTGTACACTTATCCACAGGTATTTGTGTACGTATCCACAGCGTTCTGTCGTTGCGAGTTGCGTGTCTTGGAGGAGAGGGTGTACGAAACGAAACACATGCCACAGAACGTCATGAAGTGTGTGGAGTGGATGGATGATGAGCTGCTCACACATTTACAGCCCAAGTAAGTAGCCTTGTACACTTCTCCACGGGTATTTGTCTACGTATCCACAGCGTTCTGTCGCTGCGAGCTGCCCGTCTTGGAAGAAAGGGTGTACGAGACGAAACACATGCCACAGGACGTCATGAAGTTTGTGGAGTGGATGGATGATGAGCTGCTCACGCATTTACAGCCCAAGTAAGTAGCCTTGTACACTTATCCACAGGTATTTGTGTACGTATCCACAGCGTTCTGTCGTTGCGAGCTACCTGTCTTGGAGGAGAGGGTGTACGAGACGAAACACATGCCACAGAACGTCATGAAGTGTGTGGAGTGGATGGATGATGAGCTGCTCACACATTTACAGCCCAAGTAATTAGCCTTGTACACATGTATTTGTGTGCGTATCCACAGCGTTCTGTCGCTGCGAGCTACCTGTCTTGGAGGAGAGCGTGTACGGCTTGTACCAGACGAAACATATGCCACAAGACGTCATGAAGTGTGGAGTGGATGGATGTTCTTCTTAAGCATGTAAATGCTGCAAACTCTAATTACTTGGGCTGTAAAGCCCAAGTAAGTAGACTTTAACTAATTGTTGTAAATTCAAGTGTTGTTTGGATCCCGAGAAATGACGTTTCGACTCAGAATCGATGGCATAATTTATTAATAATAGGATAATAGGTAGGTACCTAATAGGAAACTAAACATGTGCTGTGTAATAGATTTTTTAGAACCGCTCAGAAATATATTTTGCCCCCAAAAGTACCTTCCAGTTTTTTTTTTATACCACGACGGTGGCAACAAGCATACGGCCCGTCTGATGGTAAGCAGCTAACGTAGCCTATGGACGCCTGCAACTCCAGAGGTGTCACATGCGCGTTGCCGACCCTTTACAAAAAGGAGGACTCACTGTGTTGACGGCTGAAGGAACCAGAGGGTCCCTCATAGTCAACACACTGGGTCCTCTTTGAGCTCCTTGGCAACCTTACTCACCAGCAGGAACACAAGTGTAGGGTCTAGCTATTATGCTATTTAGCTGTGCTGTTTTACTAAACTAGTGTAACTAAAACACATAGCATTACATTCTAAAATTCAGGCATATTAGTTCCATTTTTTTTTTTTGGTACTTCTTTGCTGTGAAGCCTGTGAAGTATTTCACTTGCCTAATATTACCCCCTCTTCTCTTAAGAAAATCTGGCTGCGTTTGTACTTAAAAACTGTTTAAATTTTCCAGATTGATTGACCCTCAACCAAACACGTACGCGTACACGAAATCGCTGTCTGAATCCTTAGTGGCGCAGTATGAAGGAAAGTTCCCTATCGCCATCGCGAGGCCATCTATTGGTGAGTAACTGAAACTTTTCATAACTTGCTAAAACAATGCTGCAATTTTAACTATAATAGTTTCGTGAGACTCTAACTAACATATAAAAGCTGAAACTTTTCATAACTTGCCAAAACAATGCTGCAATTTTAACTATAATAGTTTCGTGCGACTCTAACTAACATATAAAAAATATCCACGATGCTCTTCACTCGGCGACAGATAGAGGAAGATGGCGTCAGATTATCAGAGAGAAGCTGTTGAATGACCACGACTCTCAGTGATGCGGAAACCAATGCAAGGAGAAGGAGGACTTATTGAAAAATAAAATCTCATTCCTTTGTTTCGTGTCTAATTTTGTAATACAACGTTTTGCGATCCATTGAAAATATGTAAAAAGAAGCAAAATATACAAAAAAAATCGGGATTCTGTCATATTTTTACTGTTATCCTATACCTATCTTCTCTTATTTTGTGTTTTTTTTCTTTAAACACTAAAGATAAAAAAATAAAAAATAAAATTTTCTTCAATTTAGGCACATTACAATGCACTTATAAACGACAGAGATAAAACACTAGCACCGGTTCTAACCCTACACCTCTGACCCGAGAAGTATTATGACCGGCAAGAATCTCGGCGCGACTTATTTTTTTCAAAACAGTAATACATTAGATCTTAAAGATACACAATAATGCGTAGTTCCATAAGAAAACATATCAAAACAGCTTGAGAGACAGACAATGTACTTACCTATTGTTTAATAAAAAATTCAAATCTGACTGATTCACAAAACGTTTGACATGCTTTCTTCTGTGTTTTTTTCAGTGACAGCAGCTCACAAAGAACCCATGCCCGGCTGGGTGGACAACTTGAACGGTCCGACCGGCCTACTCGTGGGGGCGGGGAAGGGAGTGATCCGCACCATGCACTGTGATGAAACGCTGAAAGCGGACGTAATCCCGGTGGACTATGTCGTGAACGGCTGTATATTGGTGGCTTACAACACCGGACTTAATAAGTAAGTATATCTATGAAACCCGAGTGTAGTAGCTGCGGAGCGTTCATAAAACCCGACTGTAGTAGTATTAAGATGTACCATCGGGTTCATAATTGCATACCCAGTTTATCAATGAATTCATTGATAAATTGGGTATGCAATTATGAACCCGATAGTACATAAAACCCGAATGTAGTAGTAGCAAGGTTTTCATGAAACCCGAGTCTATACTACTATTAGTATTAAGACGTACATAAAACCCGAATGTAGTAGTAGCAAGGTTTTCATGAAACCCGAGTGTAGTAGTAGTGGGGCTTCAAACTCTATTCTCACTGACTTATCCAATTATGTGTAACTAGCTCCGGCTTGTCTTCGGATTTGTACGACTGAACTACTAGTCTCTCTCGATGTGGTTTTATTGGTCTTTCATGACGGTCCAAGGACTCCTAAATATCAAGTACAAGGCGTTTAGATAAAAATATTTTATGTCTGATTTCTTTCCCTTGCTTAAGGGTACGCTGGAACAGAACTCATATAAGGATAAGTTTGCCTTTGTACACACTGCCTGCATTTTTATATGTCACGTACCTGCTAGTTTTGTGTAACAATATAATGTTTTACAGATTCTCATAAAAATGTTTTTTTTACAGACCAAAAGAAGTACAAGTGGTGAATATCACAGAATCAGGAAGGAATCCACTGACCTGGGGAGCGGCGCTTGACATGGGTAAGGTATTTTTGAAATTGATAGACAATTATAACTCTTTACCATTAAGGGTGGCCAGACACTATATGATTAGTGAATCATTGAGTAAGAAATTGTTTGTTTTTATTTTTTATTTAGGATCACCAACAGATAATACATCAAGCTTAATTGATTCATAGCTTAAGTTGAATATCAGATAGATGTTTATCTAATTATAGGTAACCACAGCTAATTCAAGTATCTTAGGACATGCAGTATTAAAAATTAAACAGTGTATTTACAATATGTGTACTTAAAAAATACAACAATTTATAATTATAAACAACACTTTTTGAACAAAAAGTGGTAATTAAATTAAAGTAAATTATATAATTTATGTATGTAGTGTGTAGTTTAGTTGAAACAAGCAAAAGGAAAAGGAAAAAGATTATATTTATAAAAATAAAAAACAAAACAATTTCTTTGCGTGCTCACTATCGACTCCCGGAGTCTTGGGAGCTGAAATACTTTAACAACTTTCTTTTAAATCCTTCGAGACTGTCACTGAGTAAATCCACTCCCACAGATTTCGGGAGATGGTTATACAAATGGATAAATCTAGAAAGTGGAGAGTTATGCCCAAGGTTTGAGTTTCTAAATCGATCTTTGAACAGTTTGTAGACGCCTGGGCGCGGTAGTCTTCTGGGGACGGTAATATTAACCTTCGCGAGTAGTTCAGGACAATCCACTCCTTTATAATTTAAAAGTTTGAAAAGAAACACCAAGTCAAGTATCTTTCTTCTATTGATTAACGAAGTAACCTGGAAGTACTTCAACCTCTGTTGGTACGACCGCAGTTTTTGCCCCTTACGTGAGACAAACCCAAGGTGTGTCAAAAACCGCCTTTGTATTTTTTCTAGCCGGTTCTTATGGACATCATAGAAAGGTGACCATACCTGAGAACAGTACTCCAAAATGCTACGCACCAAGGAAAAGAAGAGTATTTTTCTTGTACTAATGTGCTTAAACAGCTTGGAGTTTCTTATTAAAAATCCTAACATCGCGGAAGCCTTTTTTATAATACTATCAAGGTGTGCGTTAAAATTTAGCTTACAGTCCATTATTACACCCAGGTAGTCCATTATTACACCCAGGTGTTTGTCCCAAAAGTTGCAGTGAAAATCACTACTAGCCTATTCTTTCATTCTGCCATAGCTGTTAAGGCGCTAGGCGCTGATTGTGGCCGAAAACAGTTACTTTCTAAGGGATATATCTCAATAACGGGTCATCAAAAAAATTTGAAAAAAATATATGTTAATTATCATTTCCTGCACAACATTGTCAACGTTTGAATAACTCGTGTAACTTATAGTTTCTCCGTTATTTAAATGTAACGAAATATCGTTTTACGGTTAATTTTGCTTATATCTAGTGAACGGCTCATTCGATTTAAAAAATTGTTGAACTAAAAAATGTGTACTACAAAACACTATAAACTCAACGGAGGATATTTAAATTGATTTGATTTTCTTACACAACTTGATCATAATTCCACATTTCGTGCGTTGGTAGCTCGAAAACGGCGTTGTTGGTAGTCGTGAGCTAGCTTTGAGACGAGGAGGCTGTGTCGCTCGTCGCTCCGTGCTTCCCTTGTACTACATATACTTCTGCATGGCCCGTGAGCAATAATATCGGACTTACTGTGCCTAAAGACTAAATAACTGCAGAGAGTTCATGCGGTGCGGACATAACGCGTCTTCTCGGAATCAATAAAGCACAGACGTTATATGTTTTCAGATAATGTACTCGTATGCGTGTTCATGTACATTCTTATAAAAAGTGCATTTTATTTAGATTATAACAAGTATTCAAAATAAATGAAATAAAAATGGAGAAAAAAAACCAAAATCATGCATCTCATAATGCTCTGAAAACAAATTTGGTCATGTAAGTATTATGTTTTAGTAGACTAATGCATCACGCAAAATAGGTGTTAGTTGCGGAAATCTGCTAGTAGTTACTACAATACAATAGACTAATAATTTATTTATATAGGACCGAATTTATTTAAATATATTCATTTAAGTATTTATAACGTGTTCTAAGTTCTAAACGAATGTATTATGCGTTTTATTTTAAGATTAAACACAATCTTTAATGTTATACTTTAACTAATTTATCAAATCAAGAAATTGCGAAGAAAACTGCAAAGGATTGCATATAAACCGGCCAAGAGCATGTCGGGCTATGCTCAGTGTAGGGTTCCGTAGTTGCCGGCCTGTTACAATACATCCATTCAAAAGGTCGTTTATAAAGGGATATTTTGTGGCACTTACGTTATTTTACTACGCAGTACTTACGTCTTTTAACTATGCGTTTTTGAAGCATAACTCAAAAACGGCTCAACCGATTTTATTCCATATAGTTTTTATTAAAAATACTTGATAAGTATTTCAATGGCCTCACTTCCAGGAATTTTCAATTTTTTTGGAGCCACGGTTCAAAAATCAAAGGGCATTTTAAACTTTCCGAACTGTTATTTACGAAAGTATACGTTTTATTCAAAAGTTGTTTAAGGCTTATTCTTTTTGAAATACCTATCCAACAATGTGTAAGTACTTCATGTGTTTCAAATACTTATTGTGTTACCACTTTGTAGGTGTAATTAAAACACATACTCGTACCAAATTTCAGTGTACTAACTATCACTGAGCAGAGCCTGATAGATTCTAATTAAAAAATTGGTTGTTTGTAAAGTAGGTTTACGATCGAGATGTTTACGTGATAACGTCTAACCGCTCGTGAGGATTCCGTGTGACAAGTTTCACGGAATGACTGGCAGCGCTCGAGATGAGACGGGAGATCGGTCCGTCTCTCTCTCGTTATACCTACGATCGCGCTCGTGAGGTTTTGGTGTGACACAAGTTTCTGAACATGTCACCCGACTAAAACGATTTTAAAGACGTTATCACGGCAAAATTACTGATATTTAAGAGTTCAATGTACTTACAATGTAATATGTAAGAATAAAGGAAAAAAAGCTTTTTTTTATACCACGACGCTGGCAAACAAGCATACGATCCGCCTGATGGAAAGCAGTTATGGAAGCAGTTATAATTCCTATGGACGCCTGCAACCCCAGTGGATTCACATGCGCATTGCTTACCCTAAAAAAACTTTACTGTGTCGGTGAAATGCAAATAAATAAATAAATTATATTAATTATCAATACAAGTAAATAAATAAATTACAACTTAAGGTTAATACTACCTACCAAATATCTTTAAAAGACCGGCCAAGTGTGTGACCACGCATAATGTAGGGTTCCGTAGAAAGTAGTTTCTTGGAGATAACTCGAAAACGGCTGAACCGATAATATGTGAAATAATTTTTGTAGAAATTTAGTACTAAGCCGTATCTTCTCTTTTTCATATTTTTTTGAAATACGGATTAAAAGTTAGATGGGGGGGGGACTATTATATTTAGATATTCAAAGATAATGATTTCTGAAAATATTGACTGTATAAAAGAAGATCTTCCATATACAGGGTGTTTGGTAACCGGATGCAAAGCCGAAAGTAGGAGATAGTCTAGGTCATGTAGAACATTTTTAGCCATACTTGTCTTAGACAAATGTTATTAGTTTTTTTTTAATTTAAATTTTAAGATTTGTCGGAGAAAACTGCAAAACTTCAGACTAAATCGATAATTAGTACTTTTTTTACTGCAGGTAGATTTTTTTTTGTTTTATTTCTTATTGTGCAATGTCTATCAAACACTAGAAAAGTGATTTCAAACATCTGTGTCTAAAGAAAACAAGTTGACAGCGATTTAAAATTTTAGTTACATGAAAATGTAAACGATTTAAGTGATTTCAAAGTACGATAAAAAAAAAACTAAAATAGCCACGAATTTTCAAACCATTTTAAAAACATGCTTGGCTTTTACCCTTTTATTTAAGCTATCAAACACGACTGTAGCTACTGTATCCTTGAAAATAAGCCACCTAAACCAACTGGGTAGCTAAAATGTTTCACTCTACTTGTGATACTTGTGGTAGTTGTGGTGACGAATCTCATTATGATTTTACAATAAAACATTGGTTCTGAATACTAAGTTGGCGTTGACTTGACATTTGACTTGTTTTAAAAGGGTTAAGTGTACTGGACAAAACTACCACATGCAATTTTAACAAACAAAGGCTTGCGGCGGTGAGAGACAAAAGAGACTGATAGCGGCAGGCGGTGAGCGGCGTTAAACAAAGATGATCGGTTTTGTGCTTTATTGACAAAGATAAACTGATTAGCTACATGAGTATTTGTGCAAAAACTAGTAATTTAGTCTAGTTACAACTTCAGTTGCGATTAGACGTTCATTGTGGTTTAATTTCCCGCTCTCATCTCAATTTACCGTGTCAAGTTGTAGCTGCCGTAGGCGCTCCTTCACGTGTAATTACGACTTCTTCATTGTAAACATGGAGTTTACGAACGAAGAATACGCCGACATTATCTACATGTACTGCAAAGCTGACAGTAATGGAGCGATGGCCCGACGGATGTACCAAGAGCGTTTTCCAAACCGGAGATTGCCTAATGTGAGAGTGTTTTACAATTCATTCCGAAGGCTACGTGAGAATGGTATTGCTGTGCAACATGGAGGGAATCCAGGACGTAATCGCCCTGAAGTGGAGGAATACGTTCTACAGGCATTTGCAGAGGATCCGAATACGAGCATCAGAGTGGTAGCTCGTAATCTGAACTTGTCCACATGGAAAGTATGGGCCACAATGAATCGTGAGGGAAAATATCCTTTTCGCGGCATCGGAGTTCAAGGTTTGGACGAAGGAGATCCTGCACACCGAGTGGACTTCTGCCGATTTTTACTCAATGCGGATATCGAAGACCGACGTTTTTTGCGAAGCATTCTTTGGACCGATGAATCGAAATTTTCCCGGGAGGGGATCACAAATTTCCATAACCTACACCAATGGGCTGACAAAAACAACAATCCACATTGGAAAAAGCAAGTGTCCTTCCAAAGAAGGTTTTCCGTCAATGTGTGGGCTGGAATCATCGGCAGAGTCCTTATTGGGCCACATTTTTTGCCAAATAATTTAAATGGGGCAAATTATTTGGAATTTTTACAAAACGATTTGCCCAGGCTTATTGACGAAGACCAGCTGCCCGGTGCAGTGACATTTCAACACGACGGTTGTCCCGCCCATTACTCTCTGGCTGTAAGGGAGCATCTGGATAACTGTTTCCCGGACGGTTGGATCAGCAGAGGCGGACGAATCCCTTGGCCCGCTCGGTCACCTGATTTGACACCATTGGATTTTTTCGTTTGGGGCCGAGCTAAGGAGCTAGTCTACACACAAGAGGTCATTAATACCGTAGAAGAGCTGAGGGAGAGGATAGAAGCGGCGTTCGAAAGGATGAGGGAAGAAATGATATTCGGAACAACCACCACAGAAGTAAGAAGACGGGCTCGTGCTTGTATTCGAAACGGCGGGTCACATTTTGAAAACGAGCGATGATGTGTAATTTTAATGTGTTGATCGTAAAAATAAATAACTTATCTTTTATGCTTTTGTTTTAATTTACCCTAAACATTCCCTCTTATTAGTACAGGTAGCCTATTTTCAAAGATAAAATGGCTTGAGACATGATTGTCTTATCGCCCGCCGCCTGCCGCTATCAGTCCCTTTTGTCTCTCACCGCCGCAAGCCTTTGTTTGTTAAAATTGCATGTGGTAGTTTTGTCCAGTACACTTAACCCTTTTAAAACAAGTCAAATGTCAAGTCAACGCCAACTTAGTATTCAGAACCAATGTTTTATTGTAAAATCATAATGAGATTCGTCACCACAACTACCACAAGTATCACAAGTAGAGTGAAACATTTTAGCTACCCAGTTGGTTTAGGTGGCTTATTTTCAAGGATACAGTAGCTACAGTCGTGTTTGATAGCTTAAATAAAAGGGTAAAAGCCAAGCATGTTTTTAAAATGGTTTGAAAATTCGTGGCTATTTTAGTTTTTTTTTTTCGTACTTTGAAATCACTTAAATCGTTTACATTTTCATGTAACTAAAATTTTAAATCGCTGTCAACTTGTTTTCTTTAGACACAGATGTTTGAAATCACTTTTCTAGTGTTTGATAGACATTGCACAATACGAAATAAAACAAAAAAAAATCTACCTGCAGTAAAAAAAGTACTAATTATCGATTTAGTCTGAAGTTTTGCAGTTTTCTCCGACAAATTTTTAAATTTAAATTAAAAAAAAACTAATAACATTTGTCTAAGACAAGTATGGCTAAAAATGTTCTACATGACCTAGGCTATCTCCTACTTTCGGCTTTGCATCCGGTTACCAAACACCCTGTATACAATATATTTTTAAAGCCGTATCGTGTTCATATTTACAAAAAAAATATTTTTGACATTTAGTTTAGCATATGTATGTATGGAATGCCTCCCCTAAAAGTTTTTTTGGCAATTTAGGTATAAAACTAAGTAGCGGCACATGAAACACACCCCTGGATAAAATTTAATTAATATATGTTTTATAATAAAAATGGCTATGATATACGGACAGACGGACATGTTTCAAGAAACTTTTAAGGGTTTCGTTTTTGCCATTTTGGAACCCTAAGAAGTGTTTGCGTTGTGTTATATTTTAACGATCTAAATTTCATGGGCTTACAGCTCTCATGACAATTGTATGACGATTTCGTGGACAAATGCCGCTCCTTACATGTGCATTTTTAGTATTCCCAACTCGCAACAGGCTTAGTTTTGTTGATAATAAATAAAAGAAAATCCAAATTCACATGAAAACACCGCTTTGATGTGTATTCAGTTTTTTTTGCTGTGCTAGTCAGTATTTTTTATTTTTTCTGATATGCAGAATATATTTAACCATATTTTGTAAATTCATAAATATTTCGCCGCTCACTGTACTTACTTCATATTCAAAATCTAGGTTTTTATTTTTTTATATAAAAATCTACTAATCGAAGTCGTTATTACTTATCTTATTTAATAGGTAAGTAGCATTCCCAAAAATGTCACCACAGTACTTAAGACGATTGTCGCCGGAGTGTCCTTGAGCGTTTGGGCGCTCTCTACCCGCGCCACCCGCGTACCCTTCTCATTGCGATCGTGCGTAAATCCGCCGCGATGCACCGCAATAATGTTCAAAGAATATGACTTTACTCAGAGGCGCGCGGGCAGATTTATAATAATCATACCTAATCCTTTTGTGGATGTTTTGTGATTTGAATACTGTGATTAAGTACTACGGTGACATTTTTTAGGAATGCTACTAAATAAGATAAGTAATAACGATCTCGATTAGTAGATTTTTATGTAAAAAAATGAAAACCTAGATTTTGAATTTGAAGTACAGTGAGCGGCAAAATATTTATGTATTTACGAAATATGGTTAAAAATATTCCGCATATCAGAAAAAATAAAAAAATACTGACTAGTACAGCAAAAAAATAACTGAATGCACATCAAAGCGGTGTTTTCATGTGAATTTGGATTGTTTTTGCTGTGCAAGTGAGCTTAATAGATGGTTATTTTTTTGTTGCGATTTTAAATATTAACCGTAAAAATTCACTTAATTACGATAAATTAACAAAACTAAGCCTTTTGCGAGTTGAGAATAGTAAAAATGCACATGTAAGGAAGGAGCGGTATTTGTGCACGAAATCGTCATACAGATGAGAGCTGTAAGCCCATTAAATTTAGATCTTTAAAATATAACACAGCGCAAACACTTCTAAGGGTTCCATAGCCAAAATGGTAAAAACGGAACCCTTAAAAGTTTTTTGAAACATGTCCGTCTGTCCGTCCGTATGTCACAGCCATTTTTATTATAAAACATATATTACTGAAATTTAATCTAGAGGTGTGTTTCATGTGCCGCTACTTAGTTTTCTGGCTAAATAAATTGCTAAAAAACTCTTTTAGGTGAGGCACTCCATACATACATATGCCAAACTAATTGTCAAAAATATTTTTTTTTAAATGAACATGTTGTACGATGCGGCTTTAAAATATCTTATATATATATATATATATATATATATACATATATATATAGAGTATTTTTAAAACTTTTTTATTAAGTCAATATTTTCAGAAATAATTGCTTCGAAAGTCTAAATATAATAGCCCCCATCTAACTTTTAATCCGTAAGTCTAAAAAATATGAAAAATACCAAGAAGGCTTAGTACTTAATTTTCTACGAAAATTATTTCACATATTATCGGTTCATCCGTTTTTGAGTTATCTCCAAGAAACTACTTTCTACGGAACCATACATTACTTATACATGGTCCGATACAAACTTGGCCGGTCTTTTAAAGATATTTGATAGGTAGTATTTTATTTAACCCTTAGTAGTAATTTATTTATTCACTTGTGTTGATAATTAATATAAAATTTGTATTTATTTGCATTTCACCGACATAGTAAAGTTTTTTTTAGGGTAGTCAACGCGCATGTGAATTTTCTGGGGTTACAGGCGTCCATAGGCTTTATAACTGCTTTCAGTCAGGCGGGTCGTATGCTTGTTTGCCAGCGTCGTGGTATAAAAAAAAGCTTTTTTTCCTTTATTCTTACATACATTGAACTCTTAAATATCAGCAATTTTTTATTAGATTCTTAATCAGGCTTTGCTCAGTGATAGTTAGTAGACTGAAATTTGGTATGAGTAATTATATGTTTTAATTACGCCTACAAAGTGGTAAAACAATAAGTATCTGAAACCCATTGTTGGATAGGTCTTTCAAGAAGAATATGCCTTAAACAACTTTTGGATAAAACGAATACTTTCGTAAATAATAGCTTCGAAAGTTAAAATGCTCTTTGATTTTTGAACCGTGGGTCCAAAAAAATTTGGAAAATTCCTGGAAGTGAGGCCATTGAAATACTTATCACGTATTTTCAATAAAAACTATATGGAATAAAATCGGTTGAGCCGTTTTTGAGTTATGCCCATAGTAAAATAACGTAAGTGTCACAAAATATTTCTTTATAGACTACCTTTTGAATGGATGTATTGTAACAGGCCGGCAACTACCGGATCCCTACACTGAGCATAGCCCGATATTCTCTTGGCCGGTTTATATGCAATCCTTTGCAGTTTACTTCGCAATTTCTAGATTTGAGAAATTAGTATACAGTATAACATTAAAGATTGTGTTTTATCTTAAAATAAAACGCATATTACATTCGTTTAGAACACGGTATTATTAAATAAATATTTTTAAATAAATTCGGTTCTTTGGAGTTTTTTATTAAATTAATTATTAGTATATTGTATTGCAGTACTAGCAGATTTCCGCAACTCGACGACTAATGCCTATTTTGCGTGATGCATGCGTCTACTATAACTATAAAACATAATAATTTTAGTTTACTTACATGACCAAATTTGTTTTCAGAGCAATGTGAGATTCATGATTTTAGTTTTTTCTCCATTTTTATTTCGTTTGTTTTTTACTTGTATTATAATCTAAATAAAATACACTTTTTATACGAACGTACATAAACATGCATACGAGTACATTATCTTAAAAGATAAAACGTCTATACATTATTGATTAAGGGAAGACACGTTATATCCGCACCGCATGAACCCTCTGCAGTTATTTAGTCTTTAGGCACAGTAAGTCCGATATTATTGCTCACGGGCCAAGCACAAGTATATGTAGTACAAGGGAAGCACGGAGCGACGAGCGACACAGCCTCCTCGTCTCAAAGCTAGCTCACGACTGCCAGCAACGCCGTTTTCGAGCTACCAACGCACGAAATGTGGAATTATGATCAAGTTGTTTAAGAAAATTTAATCAATTTAAATATCCTACGTTGAGTTTGTAGTGTTCAGTAGTACATATTTTTTAGTTCAAAAATATTTTAAATCGAAAGAGCCGTTCAGTAGATATAAGCAAAATTAACCGTAAAACGACATTTCGTTACATTTACATAACGGAGAAACTATACGTTACACGAGTTATTCAAAGATAAACAATATTGTGCATGAAATGGTAAATAACAAATATTTTTTTCAAATTTTTTGATTGACCCGTTATTGAGATATATCCCTTAGAAAGTAACAGTTTTCGGCCACAATCAGCGCCTAGCGCCTTAATCACAGTATTCAAATCACAAAACATCCGCAAAAGGATTATAATTGTTATACAGCTGCCCGCACGCCTCTGGGTAAAGTCATATTCTTTGAACATCGTCCCGGTGCATCGCGGCAGATTTACGCACGATCGCAATGAGAGGGGTAAGCGGATGGCGCGGGTACAGAGCGCCCAAACCCTCAAGGACACTCCGGCGACAATCGTCTTAACCGCCCAACATGGCGCATAAAATTTGTTCTAGATGTCACATCTAGTAGAATACGTAATAAATCAATGTAGTGACTACCGTGGTCCATACAAAATTGCATTTCCATAATTAAGGCGATAGGGGGCGTTCATTTATATGTTTATAGTGTTCATATATCTAGATTTAAAAAACATTTGTATAATTTATTTGCCCACAGGCCGTATCCACGTCCAAGAATTCCCGTTCTCAGTGTGCCTGTGGTACCCGGGCGGTTCTCCCAAATCCTCACGCCTGTTCCACCAGGTCGCTTTGCTCTTCACACATATCATACCGGCTTACCTAGTGGATCTGCTGTTGATGATGCTTGGCAAGAAAACTTTGTAAGTAACTATGCTATGCTTTCTTTTAACGTCTATATACAGGATGTTTGGCACATGACCCGTCACATTTTTGGAGTGTAGGTGGTGTCATTTCCTTCCTTTTTTCGTCCTTGGAACTTTGGTCCTTGGAGCTACGGTTCTGGAGATACGATTTTTTAAATTATCCAAAATCTGATATTCGAGCCCCATAACTTATCTTTGTGTATGATTTTAAATGCATAATTTGTTTCATTGTCTTACATTATGTCTGTTTCTTCCAAATACTAGTTTTTTGTTACAAATACACCACAAAATGAACATATGGGCCTGTTTTACTACAAATAAATTGAATTTATGAAAACATCTCCTCATATAAATTAAATTAAAAAAAGTTACAGCTACACAGACAATGAAACATATTATGCATTTAAAATCATACATAAAAATAAGTTATGGGGCTTTGAATATCAGATTTTGGGTAATTTAAGAAAAACATTTAAAAAATCGTATCTCCAAAACCGTGGCTCCAAGGACCAAGGTTCCAAGGACGGAAAGGAAGGAAATGACACTACCTACATACACCCCAAAAAAAATTTGACGGGTCATGTGCCAAACAGCCTGTAGCTTTATTCAAGAACTAAATAATAACTGATAGATCCCGATAGTAGGTTTGGCGTATTCATAAAACCCGAGTACAGGAGGGGTGTTAATTAAACTCGATTTTAGTAGTTACGGTTCCAGCTATTATCTTTTGATTAATACTTACTTTATGGAATGTCCAATGTAAAGTGAACCCGACAATTAGAGTCCATGGCCGTACGAAATATCATTTTATACTTGCCAATCGCTCTTCAGTACTGGAAAACTTTGTGAGAACACCAGACCGGTCCTAGCTTCAAATCTTTATGCTTGCTATGGTCAGACAATCTCGTGGATTTTGAATTTTAGACTTACATATTAATGTAAGACTTACATTTTAACGGCCTCCTAGCCCAGTCTTTAGTGACTCTGCCTACGAAGCGGGAGGTCCCGGGTTCGAATCCTGGTCAGGGCATTTATTTGTGTGTTTATCACAGATATTTGTCCCTGAGTTATGGATGTTTTCTATGTATTTATTCATATTTATCTATTATATATATCGTCGTCTAGTACCCATAACACAGGCCTTATTGAGCTTACTGTGGGCCTGGGTCGATTTGTGTAAGATTGTCCTATAATATTTATTTATTAAACTATTAAACTGAACTAAAAAAAAAATATTTATTGTATTTTACAGCATGGTGCAAGTACAGAAGCGAATCAGTTACGGTCTCGAGGTTCTTCAGTACTACACGACCAAGGAGTGGCACTTCAACAACGACAACTTCGTCGCCCTCAGGAAACTCATCTCGAAGGAAGACGATCAGACGTTCTACACTGATATTAAGGTTAGTTTATTTTACGGTAGATGTCGCTAGGCGTCTCCTATTAAAGCATAGACATACTAGCCATAGGCCTGTTTTGGTAACAATACCAAGATCGAACGGGATGGTCTTATTACACTTTCAATAGGTACGACAGAGAAGGTGCTATTATCGTTGGTCTGTCATATCTGTCATAGACTCACCTTTTTTTGTTGCCCTCCACGCCATTATTTATAGCAGTGGAGGGTCACAAACAGATATAATTAGCGATTTCTTTAATCATTTCTGTGTGTACTACGAGAAAAACTTGGTATTTTTCTTAGAAAGTTGTGTAGGCTAAGGAAAACAATGGTAAATTGTTTTGTTTTGTGCTGTAGAAGTGATTTTACCATTATCTATGACCCTTACGGTAGTACGCGTGTGCGGTCTCTAGTTAAATTCTTGCTTTGAATATTAAAGCTAGTTCATTTTTCGATAGATGTCACTAGGCGTCACCTACTAAGGTTAGTAGAGGAGAGAGTACTATACTTTAAAGGAATTCATTGAGGATAACGATGCCTTTAAGCCTGTAGCTTGATATGGTTAGTACAATACAAATTTAGAAATTATTAGGTACATTACTCTATGAAGCAGCTTTACTAGTGTCCAGTATTACCTGTTTTTCGTTTTTTGTTTTTGTTTTTATTTAGTATTTGGACACTTAGAGACGTTATACATCTCTAAGTCTTGCATTCGCAAATATTTATATGTATAGATATATATTTAATTATCCTGACGCTTAGAGACACGTACATCTCTATGTCACTTTTATATTGTAATTTAGTTCACGCATGTAAAATACGAGCACAGAATATTGTTTCTCACCAGACTAAACATGGCTAGTTTTTATTAATTAATAAAGCCCGCCAGCTTGAACATGTCATGCTCGCTTAAAAGGCTCTGCTTATGGTGGCGTCGTTGATCGGGTCGCCACTTTCCCGAAGAAAGGTTGAGGGAGGCGATGGCTGAGATATGCGTCATACTCGTGAACGGGTGCTGTTTGTGGAGACAGGTCTGTTTAGGCAAACTGGGGCAACACATTTACGTAACTTTTTATTAATATTATTTAATTTTAGTTTAATTGGCTTTAGACACAACATTCGGTGCTTGATATAGAATATATAGATCAAGACACTTGGAGACCTTATACATCTCTAAGGATAATTTAGAAATAGTATGTTTATTGTATACTAGAATCACTTACTTTTTTTTAATTTAAATTCAAAATTATTTTGTTTCTAACTGTTGATGATGGATTATTATAATTTGGAAATTTATTTAGAAGACACAGTTCAGGTAAGAAAGTATATCAAACTTGTATGTAATTCATTTTCAATAGTCAGATTTGGACTCATCTTTTTTCTTTGGTATTTTTCTTAAACTATAACCTATTGTTGGTTAATCTAACCTTGGTTTGATATGTTTTCTTATAGAACAACGCACTTATATGTATTGTTTAGTTTTGATGTACTGTTGGTTTGAAAAAATAAGTCCCGCCGAGTTTCTTGCCGGACATAATTCTTCTCGGGTCAGAGGTGTAGGGTTAGAACCGGTGTAGTTTGTTTTTTTTTTTCTCACTTTTACTTTGACGTGTAAAAGTGCCCTTGTGGCCTACTTACTGAATAAATGTTTGAGTTTGAGTTTGAGTTTGACTTTGAGTTCATTTTGCGATAGATGTCGTTAGGTGTCTGCTATGATAATTCGATCATCACAATATTGGTTAGCTTAGACGATCTACTTATGCGGCGGATGAATAAATATGTAGGACGGACCTATAAGGTCAGTCAGGCCAAGTGCGCCAACGGGGAAAGCGCACCTACCGTATCGAAATATCCAATCTTCCAAAAGTACAGATGTTCTACTACTAAACCCATTTTATTTTTGCCAACTAACTATAATTGTGTGGTTGTAAGATTGCTTTAGTAGTATAACATCTGTAGTTTTCGATATTTCGATATGGTAGGTGCGCTTGCCCCGCAGGCGCACTGGTCTGCACTGACCTTAGTCATTTAAATATTTTTATTTATCATAATAAAGTACCATTTACTGACGTACGACTCATGAAGACCATTTAAATCGTGTGTTGTCGATTTTTTTATTAAAATACTGTTCATTCAACCAGTTATAAAGATGTGTTGAAGCGCCACATGCGAAGATGTGACATTGAGCCATCGCACGGGAGGCTTTGGCGCAAGACCGGCCAAAGTGGAGGCATACAGTGAGGTCAAACGTGCAAGCCTTCGAAGAACAGAGGTGAATTGAACTCGACGCTAAACGCGATGAGTTAAAGACCCGTCCACCTGCGGTCATCAACTATAATTTTGTCGGAGGGGTGCTGACCTGCAGTGAGTGTGGCCGCAAGTTCACTGCAAAGATACGCTACGTCGGTCACCTGAGAGCTCACGACCGACGCTCTACCTAGCCAGTACACTCAGTCGCCATGGCCGAAATCGGCCTGGATAAGATGATGATGGTATAACGGATTAAATATTTTTCTTCCAGATGGTAAACTGGAGTTCCTACATCCGAGACTATGTTTACGGCGCGCGGCAGTACTGCTGCAAGGAGGACCCGTCCAGCCTACCACAAGCAAGGAAGCTGCAGAAACAGTACGTTGCAACCAATTCTTTCCTCTTAGTCATACTCTTGTCAGATTAGTCGTCAGGTGACGGGATACGCTAACACGTAAAATTGAGGTGTTTTTGTGATGAAATCAAAGCACTTGGGAGCGTGGATGTGGCATGATCTGATGCGACATATAGTCAGGTTTCATGTTATTCCTTAATTTGGCACAAAATATCAATGGTCGTGGGTTCTTCCAATTGCCCCCCCCCCCTGAAACGCAAACCTCGTATACTACGGGGCCCATAGGTGCGGATCGCGAGATTTTTTGTGAAGGAAAGTGCCCCCCCTGACGGAAATCCTGGATCCGCGCCTGAGTGATATAATAACGCCAGTGGTGGTTTCGTATATGTATTTGCGTTTGTATTTTTGTAATTTCTATTTTTTTCTCTTCCAGATTGTACTACCTCGACAAGCTGACCACTATCATCATATACTCGCTCTGCGCGTATTTCCTATATTATTATGTTAGAATGTTTATATCTGTTATGTTTTAAGTTCTATTTATTCAATACAAATTGTATAAAATTAAACAATTAATATAATTAAGTAATCAATGAATACATCCGTCCAATTGAGATTATAATCAATCAAAATGTAATCATTATATAATTTACTCGTACATCAAACTTTTTTTTAAATATGTGTTGTATATTAGAAATATGTACCTATTTTTATTGTTCCTTGTTGATTATGAAATTAAAATACAATTCAATACAAATATTATTTATTGCACACCTCAATAAAATAGTACAGTACAGTACCTACACAGATTAAAAGTAGAAATTATTGTTGTGAATAATATATCATTACTATTCAAGGTGTACCAAAAATACTAGGGATCCGTTTAAGGGCATAATTAGCATCGTATTTTAATTATGAAAAGGTAAGAAAAAAAAATCCCACGTGAATTTTTTTTTTGTGTGGAGAGTTGGCAGGCTGTGATGTGTCAAGGTTCAAAGTGTTTTTATTTGTGAGTATATGTCCATCTGATTACAGTGGTGGTAGACAATTAATGTATGTAGCACTATACCCTGCCTGATGGCGTACAAATACTTGTTAAATATTGTTCTTATATACTAACATGCAAAAATATATATACATAACTAATTGTTAATGTTAAAAGTCACGTCATATTGAGTTATTAAAGTTGTACAGTGAAAACTCAGAAATAGTATAAAAACAATGTTCAATTTAAAATGTCAAGAGTTTACTCGTATGTTTAAATTGATTTATAGGTAACATTCTAAGATCCATAGGCAATTTATTATAAATCTTACTAGCTAAGCCGAATACACTTTTGCGCATTAAGGCAGTATTTGCGGAAACAGGAAAGTGATTATGGGGGTATCTAGAATTTCTATGAAATACCTCGGAGATCGTCTTGAACAGGGATGTGTTTATTTTAATGTACATGGCAATTTCGAAAATATAGAGGCACGGAACTGTCAAAATATTTATCTTTAATATTTATTTTTATTTGATATTTATTTGTGTCCCATATCAAAAAAAATCGGTTGTCTGTAAAGTCGGTTTACTGACGATATTTGAACGTGACAACGTCATAAGATAATACTGATGGAATGGTTGCATTTTTCAAAAGACTGAGATTCTCTCTGATGGCGTCAGGTCATCAGAGAGAAGCTGTTGAATGACCGAGACTCTCAGTGATGAGGAAACCGATGCAAGGACGATGCTTATTGAAAATAAAATCGCATTCCTTTGTTTCGTGTCTAATTTTGTAATACAACGTTTTGCGATCCATTGAAAATATGTAAAAAGATGCAAAATAGACAAAAAAACTCGGGATTCTGTCATATTTTTACTGTCATCCGTCTCATTTTGTGGTTTTTTTCTTTAAACACTAAAGATGAAAGATATTTATTCTTCAATTTAGGCACATTAGAATGCACTTATGAACGTCAAAGAGAAAAAAACTACCACCGGTTCTAACCCTACACCTCTGACCCGAGAAGTATTATGACCGGCAAGAAACTCGGTGGAACTTATTTTTTCAAAACAGTATAAAAGAAGTACGAGGGTCATATTAACATCTTTTATTTGAAACACAAGTATAAGTCATGGACAGGTACAGGAAAAGCATAATTTAAAGTAATGTAGATTTAAATACTTGAAAACCTTTAAAACAGACGTATGTATTTTCATTACATGTAAAAATAATGCAAAAGCAACTAATAATGGCAATTGATCACTTAATAAATCAACTATTAAATAGATTACTAGATACACGTTACTTTTATTACCGCAAATCAATGTAAGCTTAGAGAAAGTGAACCAATTGGAAGATACAATTGTGACCGCTCACGACGCTGCTCGATGGCAAAGTGCTGGGCTGAGTCTTCGTTGTCACGACCCCACCTCGGTGCCCCTTCAGTGGCGCCGCGTAGTGTTAAATATTGGGAACCACTTCACTAGTCCAATGCGCCAACACGTCCAGCAGCTTCTGTCGAGCCTTCGTGTCGTAGTTTGTAGTCCAAAGATGGCGCTGTCGTCCAATAAATATTACCGGAACGCTTGGGCGACAACATCCGGCCAGCCTGGAGTACGTGCTCGTCCCGAGCCACGTCCGGATCTTATGCAGGAGCTGAGGACAGTAAACAAATGTTAAAGTTAGTTTGTTCAACAACTGTATAAATAAAACAGCCTCACAAAGATTAGTGCAAGTAAATAAAGTGTTTTATTCGGGCGGAGCTCGTTATCCCATCGCCGGCCAACTCACTCCTCATTGTGGTTTGAACTTGTAATGTTCAGATTGCAAGTTGTGTATCACCACGTACCCGATAAAAATAGTAAGTGACGTTCACTGTTCACTTCCTATTTTATACAATTTAAGTACTTACACCACTTTCTTTGTACGAGGCTACTGCATTAGATCAAGAACAACCTTTGGATTCGAGGTGCAACAATGGTATGTTTGAGTAAGTATATCAAAATTACCAATTAATGGTTAATAGTGACATGAAGCAATAAAAGCCTAACAATTTACTCAACAAATTGTAACAAACAATATTTTTTTTTTTTTTATCTTAGACGAACTATTTATACAAATGTTGATTAGATGGGTAGATGTTACCTTCGATATTGCTGACAACATCCGGGTCACGTTCGGAGTCAGAATCTGCTGTGAAGTTGATCCATGCCTTCATGTTCTCAACGCATGCAGTACCATCGTAACGCTTTGAAGTTCTTTCTGCTCCTCTCATGTCGGCAACCTTGTAGCGGTCCTTGCCTAGAATTTCAGTTATTTGGAATGGCCCTTTGTAGAGCGGCAATAACTTTGTACTTTGTCCATCATTTGACTGGCTAGGAATTTTAAGTACCACCAGATCACCTACCATATAATTAGGCGCTTTCTTACGTTTAGAATCGAATGCCTGTTTTTGTATTACGGCATTCTTTTTGATGTTAGAATCGACTTGATTCCTGAGCGCCGTCACATCGACCGAGTTCTCAACATTGTCATCATCAGTGATTCCATCATTACTAGTCCGAATCCGATACCCGAAAAATACCTCACTTGGCACCGCAGCTATTGTTTTATTAATTGTACTGTTAATTCCTTGTTGTATTTTTGTGATGTGTTGGTCCCATTTATTGTCGTCCGTGTCAGCGCCTAAACTACGTAAAGCGTCTAAAATGGTCCGATTATAACGCTCTACTTGTCCGTTAGAGCGTGGCACACCTGTGGCAATAACATGAGCCCTAATTCCTGAAGCTTTACAGAATTCAGTAAACAGTTTTGACGTGAAAGCGCTACCTGCATCACAAATAACCCGTTTCGGTGGCCCAAACAGTTTAAATAATTTATTCAATTCGTTTATGACGATTTGACTTTTTGTGTTCTTGACAGCAGATATGAACACAAATTTTGTAAATGCATCTACCATTACCAGCAAGTGACTGTTTTGCTGCGTAGTTTTGACAAAGGGGCCCAGGTGATCTAAATGCAACGTATGAAACGGTCTGCAATGTTTAGGTATAGGATAAAGCTCTCCGGGCTTTTTGCCGTGGACATGTTTATTATAAATGCAATTAAGGCAGTTTTTAATGTATTTCGCGACAGTTTTCTTTAATTTTGGAAACCAGTACTTAGCTCTTATTCTTTCGACTGACTTGTCCACCGCAAAATGTCCGACATCGTCGTGATTTAATCGGATAACCTGCCATATACAGTTATTTGGAACTACCCAGCGTCTACCAAATTCTGTTCTGCGATACACTTTATTACCGACTAATTCGTATTCATTAAACAATTGTTTATTTGCTTCGGCCTCACCTGACTGTAAGATTTCTCGAATTTTGCTGATATTCGTGTCTAATAATTGTACTGATAAAAGCCAATCGCCCTCAGTTATTAACATGATTTCGTCCCTTGTAGTTGACACATCGTCACTTTTAACCGGGTTACGACTCAAAGCGTCAACATGCTGCATTTGAGACCCAGCTCGGTGTTGAATTTCGAACGTAAACTCTTGAGTGTACAAAACCCATCTACTGATGCGTGGCACTATTTCTTGTTTCGTTAATGCATACCTCACAGCGTTACAATCAGTAATGATTTTAAATTGCGTTCCCAACAAGTAATGACGAAATTTTTGTAAACCTGTAATTATGGCTAATAGCTCAAGCTCAAAAGAATGGTATTTCTTTTCGTCATTACTTGTCTGACGGCTATAAAAATGCACGGGTCTTTCGCCAGTTTCCGTGGTTTGCATTAAAATACATCCAAGACCATCGCGACTCGCATCAGTATATAGGTTTATTGGCAACTTGGGGTCAAAAATGCTCAGTGTGACGTTATCTACTAAAGCACCCTTTAATTTCGCTACCGCCGTGTCTTGCTCATCACTCCATTGCCACACAGAGTCTTTTTTGAGTAAATTACTTAAGGGCTTACAAATTAAAGCGCAATCTTTAATAAACTTTCGAAAATAGTTTATGAGTCCCAGAAACTGTCTTAGCTGATGAACAGTCTTTGGGGTGGGGAACTCATTTATTGCTTTCAATTTACGATCACTAGGCCGAACCCCCTCCTGTGAGACTAGATACCCTAGAAAAGTGACCTCTGAAAAAATTTGCACTTCTCAATATTGATAGTTAGACCATTGTCTGCAAGGAGGTGCAACACATTATCTAAGCACGCGACATTTTCTTCCAGAGTCTCTGTGGCAATGAGCAAATCGTCCATATAGCAAATGACACGCCCAAAACGCAAATTACCTAAGATTGTATCCATCAGTCGTTGGAAGACTGCTGGTCCATTGCAAACGCCAAAAGGCATACGTACATACTCAAAATGCCCATCACTTGTGACGAAGGCTAACTTATGTATCGATTCGGGTTTGACTGAGATTTGGTGATAACCACTTTTCAAATCTAGCGAGGTATAATATTTACAACCCCGAAGCCTATCGATAAGATCTTCAATTAAGGGCATTGGGTATTTTTCCTTGACCGTGATCTTGTTAAGTTGCCGGTAGTCGACACATAGACGTTTGGCCCCTGACGATTTATTAACAAGGAGTGCAGGGCTCGCATAAGGTGAATTACTATTACGAATGATACCACTTTTTAGTAAGTCATTAGTTATCTCGCGTGTGGTTGCTCTTTCCGCTTCAGACATTCGATACGGTCGTTGACATACTGGTTTATCAGTTGTCAACTCAACATCCAATTCAACACAGCTTGTTTTCCCCAAATCTGTCAAGTCATTGGATATGCATTTGGGATATTTTGAAAAAATTCCCTTTAGTATTGATTCATGCTCCTTATTATTAATACTATTCAGTACTTCAGTGCCAATATTAAGCACCTCCAATGACTGGACCGATTGAAATGTTAATTTATCACCGTATCGAACGTACATAATCCTCTTGTCTTCAGTGAAATTGCGACCTATTAGAATATCGCTACCCGACAATATGTCGATTACATAAAACGTCGTAATCAACGCAACTGAATCGACTTTCAAATTAACTGCCACCCCGTGAGTCACCTGAGCCGATAAATCATTCCTAAATCCGAAAAGGTTGACAGGAGCGTTCAACGGAAATGTTTGTAAATTATTTCGTCTAACAAAATCTTCCGTTATCAGGGAACAAGCAGCCCCCATATCAAAGAAACCATCACATTCGAGTTCGTCTAGATATATTTTTTTGAAAAATTTTTCTTTAGAGTCACTGATCATTTTGACTTCCACATCCTTTTCGACTTTCATATTTGTTTTTGATTTGCAAACTTTTTCTAAATGTCCTAATTTATTACATGAAGTGCATTTAACACTATCTTTAAAAGTGCAATTGGTTCTTCTATGCCCAGGTTCACCACAGCGGTAACAAATAAGACCGCTTGTTGTATTTTTGTTACTACTTGGTGTAGAAGTCTCAGTTGCACTACTGGATGCTTTAATTTCTGTAGTTGTTTGATTAGTCGGTCGAAAAGGATGTTTGGATGTCGTACTATTTTTGTTAAGCACGGGTTTCTCGGGTTCTGTGTAGGTTTTTCCGTGCAAGAATGAAGCGAGCTCGTCACAGTACTTGAAACTACCCGCTTCCGCAACGCTTATAATGTTTACGTCGCCTATCGAACCAACAATAATTGATATCACGTCACGTTCTCGAAAACCTAAATGCAACCTGTCAATTTTGGCTTTTTGTTGAAAGTAAAATTCATATAATGACTGCTTAGGCATCGGTTTTGATTCTATCAATTCCTTGAGAAGCACATAAGTATTTCGTTTAATTTGAAACGTGTCTGATAACATACCACTCCACTGTTTCCAATTCCAATTTGTCCATCTACAATCATTCTTTTGAAAAGCATCTAACCAAATTTTACCGGTATTTTTCAATTTTTGCAGTGCTTGGTATGTTATCATACTGTTGGACCACCCAAAAGTACGCGCATTAGCCTCCACTACATCTAGCCAACTATCGATGTCATCGATTAAAGGATCGAATTCGGGAATCACTGACGATAAAACAATGTTTTGACTCACGGTTTGCAGTGCATCTCGGCTTCGTTTGGACTTTTGCCGCCTGCGCCGCTTCCTAGCGCGGCTGTTTTCGCTGCTTGACGAGCTGCTTGAACTGCTGTAGCTCGTAGATGACGACTCAGATGTAGTAGACCGATGGCGCGATCTTCTTTTGCCCGCTTTTCTCTTCCGAGCACGTGGCATTGTTGTGGACGCACGAGGTACGAAACACTTCTGATAAAAGAAGTACGAGGGTCATATTAACATCTTTTATTTGAAACACAAGTATAAGTCATGGACAGGTACAGGAAAAGCATAATTTAAAGTAATGTAGATTTAAATACTTGAAAACCTTTAAAACAGACGTATGTATTTTCATTACATGTAAAAATAATGCAAAGGCAACTAATAATGGCAATTGATCACTTAATAAATCAACTATTAAATAGATTACTAGATACACGTTACTTTTATTACCGCAAATCAATGTAAGCTTAGAGAAAGTGAACCAATTGGAAGATACAATTGTGACCGCTCACGACGCTGCTCGATGGCAAAGTGCTGGGCTGAGTCTTCGTTGTCACGACCCCACCTCGGTGCCCCTTCAGTGGCGCCGCGTAGTGTTAAATATTGGGAACCACTTCACTAGTCCAATGCGCCAACACGTCCAGCAGCTTCTGTCGAGCCTTCGTGTCGTAGTTTGTAGTCCAAAGATGGCGCTGTCGTCCAATAAATATTACCGGAACGCTTGGGCGACAACAAGTAATACATTAGATCTTAAAGATACACAATAATGCGTAGTTCTATAAGAAAACATATCAAAACAGCTTGAGAGACAGACAATGTACTTACCTATTGTTTCATAAAAAATCGGTTGTCTGTAAAGTCGGTTTACTGACGATAGTTGAACGTGACAACGTCATAAGAAAATACTGATGGAATGGTTGCATTTTTCAAAAGACAATTTTAATTTCACTGCACTTTATACTTGACGAAAACATGTAAATGTATTATTGTATAGCAGCTGTCCACGCGGACGCATCGCTCACTCAAGTAGGAGAGAGACAGATGTCGAACGCTGCCGAACGCGAAGGCCGATTGTGTCTCTTTGTCGTTCCGCGCTCTCGCTTGCACTTCAAGCCTTAAATGGAACGCCTCAGAGCGAGGTAACGCCGCATGAGTCATGTTTTTTCGTGCGTGCAGCCGGCTCCATCGAATTATAAGACGTTGTCACGTCAAAAATTTTCGCGTCGAAAATGTTTTTTCCTACTTTTCCTTAGTCGTAATATTATACGATACCAATTATTCCCTAAAACGGATCCCCAGTATTTTCGTTACACTCTGTATTTATTATTTACTTTGTCAGTGTACGAGTGACACATCTAGATAATTGCCTCGATCTTTAACATGCCAACATCACCAACATGCAGACATTCAGTTGCAGGTGGCCCTAGCCTACAGTTACCACTTACCATCAGGCGGGGTATATGCCTGTTTGCCACCGAGGTGGTTTAAAAATATTGTGGCTAGGAGTGAAACCCACCAATGACAAACAAATAAATGATTTGGTAATTATTTCACCGGTTAATATTTTCCTAAAATTTATTTAATTCTACTCTAAAATGGTCAACTACTCATAAAGATAAAAATTTAATAAAATAGGCACAATCCAATGCACTTATGAACGTCTGAGAGAAATAAAACTACCACCGGTTCTAACCCTACACCTCTGACCCGAGAAGTATTATGACCGGCAAGAAACTCGGCGGGACTTATTTTTTCAAAACAGTTATACACAATAATGCGTAGTTCTTCAAGAAGATATATCAAAACAGCGTGATATGATATATTTCTTAATGGATTACCGTAATTCGTTCATAAAAACATTTATTTAGATCACAATAAAACCTTATTTATACAATTACAACTGGTAATTACTGAGGATTTCCGCGATCGCGATTCTCACAAGATGGCAGCACCGTAACAAGAGGTATTTTTGACAGCAGCTGTCAAAACCCACCAATAAAAATATATATGACTAGCCTTTTCCCGCGGCTTCGCCCGCGTACTATAAGTACTCAAAAAGGATACGATACCCATGTTGATTTTCAGACTTTGTGACCACATTTGCCCCTTTTAGGGGTTGAATTTTCAAAAAACCTGAAACACGTATTTACTCATTTATTGTTAGGAATACTCCTGTGAAGTTTCGAATGAAATAGTCTAACAAATCTTGATTCGCCATACAAATTTTGGACCCCCATTTTACCCCCTTAGGGGGTGAATTTAGAAAAATCCTTTCTTAGTGCACCCCTAGACCTTATAAGAAACCTACATGCCAAATTTGGAATCTCTAGAACCAGCGGTTTGGGCTGTGCGTTGCTATGTCAGTCAGTCAGTCATCAGTCAGTCAGTCAGTCAGTCAGTTTCTTCTTTTATATATTTAGATTAAACATGATTGGTGGATTATGACAGCTAAACCTCTCGCCACGGTGCTGCCATCTAGTCTAAAACTCGATCACGGAAACCCTCATTACATCAATAAGTCAATACCTACATATCCTAATTTTGAGTTATACTTTTAAAAACCTCCGGCCAAGTGCGAGTCGGACTCGCGCACCGAGGGTTCCGTACAAACCTATAGGTATACCTATAAGTAAAAGTTCACCCATTGCGTTGAAACAGGAGTTTGATTTTGTTACAGCTGAAAGGTATTATAGACCTGAGTATTTGATATGAATTTCAATTTAATACCTCTACGCGTTTACGAGGAAAAAGGTAGTAAGTTTAAACTAAAAATAATTTTTTTTTTGTATGATTTTACGAAAAATGTCTACTTTTTGTAATTTTTCCTTTGTCTATGCTATATGACGTTGCTTCGTGCCAAATTTCAAATTACCCCGTAGGTTTTGCGAGTGCCGAAAAACTCTAAAATTTGCAGCATAAACGACTGTATCTTTTGATTGCGTTGGCTTTTAAGTTTGATTTTTTCATAGCTCCAACGGACAGAGACAGACAGACAGACAGACAGACAGACAGACAGACAGACAGACGGACAACAAAGTGATCCTATAAGGGTTCCGTTTTTTCCTTTCGAGGTACGGAACCCTAAAAACTAAATAGGTGTGTGGTTACAACACTTATAACAAAGGAAATGCAACCAGTAAATTAACGGTTTACCAGTAATAACACAATTTCACCGGTTTGCATTGCCTACTATACATTATTACATATCTAGATTAGAATAGAATAGAAGAAACTTTATTCAGAAACACTTTAACTACTATTTAAACATACCTAAAGCTAATAACAGAGACTATAAATTATATACTCTCTGCTAATAGCTTCAACCGTATTAAATCATAGACAAAGAAATGACGCACAAATGTTAAATATGAGTAGTACAGCGCCATCTTTTTCAGCTATTAAAACCACACATAAGATTTGCAGGAATAAGGATAAAAATCCACAGATGGTTCATTTTTTATGCACAATTTGCTTGAGCTCTAGAGACTGTATCATAACTGAGTTTAATTATTATGATTTAATTAAATTGTTCTGTTTTTGTGTTAGTTTTAGTTAAGAGGCTGACACCACCTGATGACCTTCAAATTCACTTTACTCAAACAGTTTTTTAGCTATAACTACTTGTTTTGAGAAACTAAAAAAAATATATGTTATTATTCGTTATATTTGGAAGAACTTCGTTGATTCCGATACACGATTGGACGAAATCGGCTCGATAGAAAATAATTCCAAAGTTACACCTTAAAATTTGCTTTAAACAGTCGTATGTCTTTAGTTTCCTGACTTATACGTCTGTAACTAAGGACGAAAATCCACCGCACGAATACTAAAAATTTTGTTGTTTTATATTTCTCAATTAATGCGTAGTTTTTTATAATTAATCATTTTGCAAAATTTGCAATTAGCTCCCATACTAATCGTAACACAGTGTTTCTCTTTCACTCGCGCTGAAAAAGATAGGGAGGGAATTTAGCTGTTGTCAGCCCCTTAATATTTAAAAGTAGTTGTAAATGTATGGACAACGAACTGAAATAAAGAAATTTATTATTATATCTGCAGATAGTTTTATATTTTGTTTAAAAAGTTCAATCTTTCCTTTGCTCATGGTATCCACTTATTATTGCATGTTAGTTATATTTTTGTTGTCATCTATTATTGGCTTTTTCTCTGTTATTTAAGTTTTGTATTATTTGTTGTATTGCTGTCAAGAATGATAAAGACATGGATTGGCAATGTCTATATAAAATCGCGTTTCTCAAAACTTCTGGGTATACGCCCGTTTTCGGTACTAAGTGCCACAGCGCCATCTGTCGAGTCTGGAGTCGGGTTATTCTGTCAGCGTTAATCACCGAACAAAATATTTGAATATGGGATTTAGTGTTTGTGGTGACCGATAGATGACGCTAGTAGTCCCGCCGAGTTTCTTGCCGGACATAATTCTTCTCGGGTCAGAGGTGTAGGGTTAGAACCGGTGTAGTTTGATTTTTTTTCTCTCTCTTTTACTTTGACGTGTAAAAGTGCCCTTGTGGCCTACTTACTGAATAAATGTTTGAGTTTGAGTTTGAGTTTGAGTACTATAACCTGAAATAAGGGAACGCGGTTTTGTATGGACATTGTCAATCCATATATCATCCTTGATTGCTGCTGATGCCCAAAATAAAATAAAATAATAATAATAATCTTGGACACGGCGCGCAAGGTCCGAAGGTTCCTCATTCTGCGGCCCTGACCACCGGCAGCCTGGGCCTTGCTCCGCTGCCGGCGGTACCCTAGGTTAGGTTTTATAATGTTTTTTATTGTTTTTATGTGTTTTAGATGTATTTTATCGTGGAAATATTTATTTTGATAAACATCACACAACATTACATGTCAAAACATTAACAATACAACATATACTAAAAAATTACAACTAGATACCAACTTAAAACTAACTTATAATCCATACATTTTAATTATCTAAATTTACAAGGCAGACAAATATCACCAAAAACTTAAATAAAAACCTAATTTAACAGATAGATAGAGATTAGATGTATTTTTATATTTTAATTTTGTAAAAATATTAGGTATAAAAGAACCTAACTTAAGAAGAAAAATGAATAAAGGACATAATAACTGTATGTATTTGACATACCCAAACCTTAACCAATAAGATTTTTTTGCGACGGTGTCGCCATCTGCGTATACCTTTGAGCGATGTATTGCTATATCTAAGTTAATACGGAGATAAAGTTTTCATGGAAACGTCGAGGTACTCGATGGCCGCGGTGAACACATGGGCGTAGCTGTAGAGGAACCAGCACACGAGGAAGAGCAGTATGCAACGAGTCACGCGGTCTACGTAATAACGTCTGTGGAAACAAGCAAAGCAAAAGGAACTGATAAAATCATTGATTTATAATGTCTATGGATAAAATATACAAATATTCTAAATCCGTATTTATTGCACTGTACTATTGGTTACTAAATTTATTGATAATAAAATAACCAATCAATAAGCGCCATCTAGTAGTCTAGTACGAGAAACAGAAAAAAAGCGATTGAGTTACTTCAATAACGGTTTCCGCGATCGAGATTTTCACTAGATGTCAGCACAGTGACAAGAGGTCTTTTTGACAGCAGCTGTCAAAATCCATCAATCAAAAAAAAAAATGGTTCCTCCTCGCCACGCTGCTGCTATCTAGTGAAAAACTGAGTCGCGGAAACCTCGTCGTTTAGATGATGGCGTCGTTCTTAATTCAAAATGAAGTTGAATTTCATCGTTACCGTGGCATAGAAGCAAGGATGATATAGACATGGATGTACAATATCCATACAAAATCGCGTTCCCTTTTTTCAGGTTAAAGCACTAGCGTAATCTATCGGTCACACTAGACACTAAATCCTAGTTTGTAATACTTCATTCGGCGCTTAACGCTGACAGAATAACTTGACTCCAAACTCGACAGATGGCGCTGGGGCACTTAGTACCGAAACAGACGTATAGCCTGAACGCGATTTTGTGTAGGCATTGTCAATCCATGTCTTAATCATCCTTGATGCCTATACAAAATCGCGTTCCTCGAACCTTCGGGCTATACGTCTGTTTTCGGTACTAAGTGCCACAGCGCCATCTGTCGAGTTTGGAGTCGAGTTATTCTGTCAGCGTTAAGCGCCGAATGAAGTATTAGAAACTAGGATTTAGTGTCTAGTGTGACCGATAGATTACGCTAGTGCTTTAACCTGAAAAAAGGGAACGCGATTTTGTATGGATATTGTCCATCCATGTCTATATCATCCTTGCATAGAAGATAGGTAAATATTTGTGTTCTTAAGTGTTTCACGTAACGTAACAAACCTCACAACAAACTTAAAATTTCATAGCGAACATTTAATTAGAGCACATAACATCCCCTCCCCTCTTTTCACCCCTTTGAGAAATGAATTCCGTGATTAAATTAAATTAAAATTATCATTTGTTCTTTTCCTGGATTCGAACTACATACACCATCTAAATAGATTCAGCGGTTTAAGCGTAAAGAGGTTACAGACCAAGGATGATATAATACATGGATTGTCAGTGTCCATACGAAATCGCGTTCACGTATTTCTGGTTATGGTGCTACCGCCATCTATCGGTCACCATAAACACTAAGTCCCAGTTTCATACTTTTTGTTCGGCAATTAACGGCGGCAGAAAAACTTGACACCAGACTCAACAGGTGGCGCTGCAGCACTTAGTACCGAACAGCCGTATAACCTGAAGTTTGGAGGAACGCGATTTTGTATAGACATTGTCAATCCATATCTTATATCTTCCTTGTTACCGACAGATATATTGAGTTACTTTCGCATTTATTTACTCGTATAATGTTATAGTAGCAGAGAATATCTATTTTATAGAGACGCACAGTTTAAGAACTTATTCAGGCTCCAGGCTCCAGGCACGAGAGCAACCCAAAGTAGTAACGGTAGTCGTTACTAGATGGCCCTGCAATTCAGATGGGGCTTCAGTCTTGAAGCCTCAAAAAGTTCTTAGAATGTGCGTCTCTATAAATTAGATACTCTTTGATAGTAGGGATACTCACATCTTATGCAGCTTCCTAGCCCTCTCTAAAGTGCTAGGTTCCTCTTTGCAGCAGTACTCCCTCGCTCCGATCAGGTAGTTCTTCAGATAATCGTTGACGTCCACCTTGCTTACGTCGGTGAAGAACGTTTCGTTGTCGGCTTCTGATACCTGCAATATTGTTAATGCGGTGAGGCTAAAAATAAATAAATATTAAGAGACAGTCTTATACAAAATATCCTAAGTAGTCCCACACTAGGCTTGAAGGTTTGTGTCGATATTTACGGGTTGGATTTTCTAAATGGGTCAGTGAACGTAGCAACGAGACCCCATAATGCTACGCGAAAATGGTCTTTGATCACTTATTTTGAATACTTTGTTCGGCGCTTAATGCTGACAGAATAACTCGACTCCAGACACGACAGATGGCGCTGTGGCACTTAGTACCGAAAACAGACGTATAGCCTGAAGGTTCGAGGAACGCGATTTTGTATAGGCATCAAGGATGATTATGACATGGATTGGCAATGCCTATACAAAATCGCATTCAGGCTATACGTCTGTTTTCGGTACTAAGTGCCACAGCGCCATCTGTCGAGTCTGGAGTCGAGTTATTCTGTCAGCGTTAAGCGCCGAACAAAGTATTAGAAACTAGGATTTAGTGTCTGGTGTGACCGATAGATGACGCTAGTGCTTTAACCTGAAATAAGGGAATGCGATTTTATATGGGTATTGTCCATCCAGTCTATATCATCTTTCCTATCTATACAGGGTGTAACAAAAATAGTGGTGGGCATAATTGGTATCGTATTGGTAAAAAGGAGAAAAAATTTTTGGACGCGAAAAAATTTTTTTTTTGTATGGGACACGTCATCCCAGCCGGCCGACCTTCCGTACTATTGCTATGTAATAAAAATTGAGTGCGACCAGTGAATGCGATGTTTCCCCTTAACTAGCTTTTTAATTTTTAATCTGTATAATCCAAGAGACAGGTGCGGGCTGAAAAACAGCGCTGTGCAGCCGACCGAGCTCGCGGCAAATGCTGAGCTCCGAGCCTATTGTCGCGAAATTTAGTTTAGTTTTTAAGTTGTGTGTTACTTGTATTTTTTTTCCTTTCCCTTCTTGTGTATTGTTTTGTTTTTTTGTTTACTTCGGTGTATGTCTACGTGTCTGTATTTCATTTTTATTTTTTCTGCTACAATAAATGCTTTTTTATTTTTATTTTATTTTATTTTATACAAAACCATTTTTTTTCGTATGAAAATATATTTTGGTCTTTTTTCGTAATTAAAATATTGTACCAATTATGTCCTTAAACGAATCATCAGCATTTTTGTATAGTCTCTGATAATATTATGGTTTCTAGATCATCACATCTCAAGAACATGAAATTACTTCAGTATCGACTCTTATCTACTTTACATGATACATACCAGAGAGTATATGTATATTATGGACACAGGTATTATTATACAATACAATACAAATATTATTTATTGCACACCTCAATAAAATAGAACATTACAGTACACAGATTAAAAGTAGAGGCAGTCAACAGGCGGTCTTATCGCTAGAGAGCGTTCTCTTCCAGAAAACCTTGGGGTAGCGGAAATCTAGTCGAAAACTATCATATGCCTACTCATATGATAATTTGCAAGGCAAAAGAAACAGTGAAAATCCAGTAAACAATAACAAAAAACATAAAATACAATAGGTCAATTATACATAAACATACACAAATAAAATAATCAATAAACATACATATACTACATACACAGAGTAAATAAAAATAAAATTAAAATAATAAAAACAGTACAGTCAGCAAACACTTGTGTTAAGAGAGAGATTGGTAATACTCCTTAAGGTGTTTCTTGAAAACGTTAGGGTTAGTTAGGTTATTATATTAATGGCAAGAAAATAGTAACCTTCGAACGCAGAGCTGTGAAGTTGGTGTTTCGGAAGTTCCATTCTTTGGTGGTGTAGTATTGAAGCACGTCCAGTCCGTGGCTGATTCTCTCCTGAACCTTCACCATACTACATACGGAAATAGAAATAATTTTAACGTTTTTTTGACACGACTTGAAAATACAGAAAATATTCAAGTAGCCATGTGGCCTGTATGTCTTTTATTAGCACTTCGCCTTGCCCATCCCAACATTCCTAACTAGATTGGTACAGGAGCGGATAAAGGGGGGGGGGGGGGGGCTGACACGTGAGCCTCGTGTACTACGGGGGCCATAAGTGCGGACCGCAAGGTTTTTTGTGAAATAATTTACCCCCCTCAATGAAATCCTGGATCCGCGACTTTATAACTTTGATCTAGATGCCTTGGTAACATTGTTATATTAATACTATTTATAAAAATAAAGAGTGTTTCTCATCTGTCCTCACTTCGGTCGCGTGAGGTGGGGACAAATTGGAATCTGAGCGGAGCCCATAGGTGAGGACCGCGAGATTTTTTGTGAAGGAAATAGCAGCACATCTATCAGATAAGCCGGTATGAGTTGTGTAGTGATCAAGCAGAACTGATACCTTAGCCAGTAGGACTTGATGGAGCCGCCAGGGTACCAGAGCGCCACGGTTTCTGTACAATCGACGGCTCCTAGCTCTCAGGTCTTCTAACATTTCGTCTTTCCAGCGGTACCTAACGCCGCGACGGTCTGCGACCAGTTGGCTTAGCAGAGTACGCACTCCAGGCACACCACCAGGATCATCACCCATACGAACTACGTGTCCGCGTCATCAGAGACAAGCGGCTTCTCTCCAATAACGTTCGGCTTGGACACTAGATCTTTGGTCCATCTATAGATTCCATCCTCTCTACGAGTCCCAGTATTTAGTCGTAGATTTTCCCTCACCAGTGCATGCTTTTCAACTAAGTATAAACTACTCACAAAGTCTTCTTCCCCAGCAGAAACAGCAGCACATCGATGAGATAAGCCGGTATGAGCTGTGTAGTGACGAGGCAGAACTGATGCCACAACCAGTAGGACTTGATGGAGCCACCAGGGTACCAGAGCGCCACGGTGGGGGGAAACATGTTAACCCAGTACTCCCCTGGAAGCGTAGAGAAATAAGCTATGACTCGTGAAATGGGGTATACTTAAGTGAAATTGGCTCAGCAAAGTAGTGTAAAGGTTGTCTACCTTTACAACCTCTCTTCTCGAACACTCCGGGATACTCTCCACAGTAGTAAGTAGATTAGTAGTAGTAGTACTCGGAGTAGTAAAACATTTTGTCAAGTACATGACCAACAAAAATATAGTGAGTGTGTAGAAAAGCGAAGTTATATCTTTATGGGATCTCCTCCAGCTAACGTTTAAGCAACTGAGAGAAATCGGTCAGACAATGGTAGACAAAGATTTGATAAAGATCGGTCAGAGATGGTAAAAAAGGGCACAAGTTCTATAAAATGTACGGCACTTGCATAGTCACGGACCTTATTAAACGTTTGAGTAATTTAAGGTTCACTGTACATTGGACTGATTGGACACAGGGTTGGGCAGTATTTCAAATACATTGTATTTGAAAAACGTATTTGAAATACAATACAACTTGGAGAAGTATTTTATATTTTGTATTTTATAAACTTTAAGCTTCAAAATACATTTGCAAATGCTTTTTTTTTAATTCCATAGTTTTTAAATAAAGTTGCCTGGCCTGTTGAAATTCAGCCGCAAGGAAGGGAAGATAATTGTCTATCGCTTCCGGTTTTCTGTTCAATTTTGAACCTAATGGTACATTGGACTGATTGGACACAGGGTTGGGCAGTATTTTAAATACATTGTATTTGAAAAACGTATTTGAAATACAATACAACTTGGAGAAGTATTTTATATTTTGTATTTTATAAACTTTAAGCTTTAAAATACATTTGCAAATGCTTTTTTTTTAATTCCATAGTTTTTAAATAAAGTTGCCTGATGGCCTGTTGAAATTCAGCCGCAAGGAAGGGAAGATAAGTCTATCGCTTCCGGTTTTCTGTTCAGTTATGTCAGAGTGGTGCTGATTGAAAATTGGTTATATCAGTTACTTAAGAGCGCACCAATGTCGCTCTCAGTGGTAAAACGCAGTTGCTCATGGTGTAGCCGAAAACGACTTGGAGGAAATGATGATGATGACGTAATGGAGGCCATAGATAATTTTCCGCCAAACCGACTGAATATTGTTTATGTTCGACTGAATCCCATTGAGATCTGGGATCAACTCCGCTAAATGTGTTGTGTATTTCATAAAATTTATTTTATATTTGAAATACATGATTTTGAACACTATATTTTGTATTTTGGATTTCAAATACTTGTCGCCAAAGTAGTTTGCATTATGTATTTGAAATATATTTTAAAAGGTAATTTGTAATTTGTATTTCAAATACAATGAACTATTTTGCCCAACCCTGATTGGACATATCATAGAGTTAGTATGAAACAAAAGAAAACAACTTGAACCATAAATGGCTGAACTTTTAAAGTACGTGACTGTAGTACCGTTTTTCACTGAGCCATTTTGACTTATACCCCCTTTTCAGTAGTCACATTAATTGAGCTAAGACAGCAAATTGAATGCCCGCTCAAGCGTCCATATAACTCGACACCCACTGGATTGCCTTTAGCTCATAAAGATATGGTATTAGGTACAATTTAGCTTCGGCTTGGCCGGTACCATTTTCGTAGACTCCAGTGGCGGCGCGTAAAAAATATTCTTAAGATTTCCCCCCATCTATCGACGCGGATTCGGCAAAATCCGGTGGAAAAAAGCTTTAAGTCCACGCAACAGGAGCTAACAAGGCACGGTTCGGCTCGGATCAGCTGGGCCGACGCCTGCCGACGCCTCGACGTCTTTTTCGCTCTTATTCCGTGGACATAAAGCTTTTTTCCACCGGATTCTGCCGAATCCGCGTCGATAGATGGGGGGAAATCTTAAGAATATTTTTTACGCGCCGCCACTGGAGTCTACGAAAATTCTTGAGACCAAGAGTGCGATTTTTGAATCTCACCAGGTGACTAATTCTCACCGATGTGAGTGATTTACTTACGGAAATCACTCACATCGGTGAGAATTAGTCACTTGGTGAGATTCAAAAATCGCACTCCAAGTTGCTGATTGAGCCCTGCCTAAAAGCGAAGCTAGGACAGAGGATCACGTACCAAGTCTTATCATCTCTCCCCAGGTACATCTCAGCGAACCAGACATCGTGACGTTGAAGAATTTAGCCTCTGGAGGTCTGTTGAAGAAATAAGTAGTCTAGTAAAGTTTAATTTTAAAGTTTTAAATGTTCCAAATTCAAACGTTTGAATTTATGCACTGTTGCGGTAGCTAATTCAGATTCTTCCTATCTTCCCTAATCGTTTTTATTTTTTCCCTTTATCTTTTTGTATCTTAATTAACATACCTGTGGTAGCTCGGGGCAAGTTCTAGGGATTAGATATCGATAAAAAAGATGTCGATATATATTAATAATAATAAAATTTCTTTATTTCGGACAAACAGGTATCTATAGAGTGTTAGTAACGAACAAACAAAAATCTTAATCTAGTGTTAGTCTTAATAATTTAACGTAATTACAATTATACAATTTACATGTTCAAATTGCGCTACACTTTTTATTTGCCCAGTCCAATATTTTAGGATTGGATACTCAAACCTGTCGGCAATTTCCCTTAGAATGCTAAAATTAATATTAAATTAATACATTGAAAACCCTCTATTACTAACTATAAAAAGGTTCGATGTTATCGATATCATGTCTGATATCGAGCCTTTAATATAATAAAATTATGTGGATGTCATTTCAATCCAAATAAGGCAATTTTCTGACAGTGCCATTCATATAGGTACTAGAGTAAGAATAATATATGAGGTAACATTCCGCTACGATTGTTACGAAGAAAATAAATAATACTAGTGGAAACATATCTTGTTTATAAAGTTATAACATCTCTTTATGTGGTCAATTAAGTATCTTACCTGCGATGAGCATTTTATTTTACTTTTTTTGTACACTTCATTTTTTTTATTTCTCAGTCTGAGCTCTGTAGTTACAATAAAAACCATTCATTGGTTGCAAAAAAACAATTTAAAATTACACCTAAAGGGCAGGCAACTTTATCTAAACTTAAATAATATTTTAAAGAAAAACCTTGATAACAACACTATACAAATTATCAAAGAACTGACTAACAGCAAACAAGTGGAAATACCAGCAAGTGTAAATAATATAATGTGCGCAAAATGCAAATAATGAAAATTTATTTGACTAACCTTCCCTATCCTCAGTGAGTGTGGAAATGGAATAGAATAGTGACATAATAAGGCTTTTCAATCTCGTACCTCTAATCTCGTACTACTTAGACTACTCAGAAAACTTCCTAGCCTAAACACGGTACTCGACTGAAAAGCTCGTCATTATGTCACGATTGTATAAATTACTAGTTAGCGTCTTTCTTTTAGTTCATAAAGAATAAATGTTCCAAATACTAGATGTATTTGTTTGTATTTGTTTTTCTGCAAACCATACTTTGCCATGAAATTTGAACGTTGATACCGATGTTTACTTATTATGTACCATTGTACATAATAAGTAAACATCTCAGTAATTCGAGTAATTCGTAAGTCGAGTAATTTATGGATAACTGTTATTGGCCATCTTTTATGTAACCATTAATATGTAATACTCTTATTTAAGGCTGTTGTTGTCCTGAACATCAATAAAAAAATTAATAAAAAGAAAAAATAGGTTGACTAACATCATGATGTTGACAGTAATGTCGATGTTTTTTTTGTCGATAAATTATTTTGCTACATCACTTTAGTATTGGTGCCCCGAGTATGCTAATGTACGTATGATAATTAAAGCCATATATGAATAAGTATACAACCTTGGCCAGACGTGTTGAGCATAGCTCTTTTTTGTTTACAATTTTGATGTTAAGTATTAATTCCCTATCATAACAATGTACGATGACGTAAAATGTTATATTTTATTGATATATCTAGAAAACTTCACTTAATGACACTTTCAAGGTACCTATAAAATATGAAAAGTGGAGGTCTCATAAATGCGAATTTAGGTCGGTGCGAAAAATGGCAAATATTCTATGTAGTTACTACTCACTTCAACAAAACATGTCTGTTCAGTATGAATTAAGTAATTGATAAAATAACTTCAAAAAAGATAGAAACGTCGGTCTAAACTTTCGAGTTTTGTATGAAAATCGCAAGGGTGCTCAACACTTCTGGCCAAGGCTGTACGAGTATATTGTTAGGAGATAGCTATCATACTTTTACCTTTCAATGGCAGTAGCGAAAGCCAGAAGGATGCAAGCGTTGACGACTACGTCGACCGGCATGGCGTCGGCCAGGTACGAGGGCTCGCAGTGCATCGTGCGGATTACACCTGGGCGGGAAAACAAATAATAGACGGACAGCTAGCCTCGTCAGATATGACACAATAATGAGAGCAACGAAACCCCCTAGTCAGTTTGCTAATACTATGCTTATTTCTAGATCTGGACATCCGGCAGCTGTAAAGTGGTGGAGGTCAAAGTATGAAAACCACTTTAAGAATACAAATCCTAGAGTTATGGTTTTAATGCAGTATTATGAGAAATTATATAAATAATTGGATTATATCATTGCCAAAAGTTTCTGTTTGGGGAAAGTAGTGGCGTTCAACTTTATAGTAAGGCCGTGTCGTACAGCTGCGATCGTGGCCCACAAATGGTCCCGCCGGAAGATCAGCGCTGGCTTTCGGGTCAGCATAAAGCTGAGGCGGGTCCATTTCGTGGTAAACTGTGTATTATGTTCTAGATTTCTATTGTTTTTTTATTTTTTTTAATACTTTTATATGCAATTTTTATCACGAATAAAACCATTGATTCTGATTCTGATTCTAGTGCCAAACGAAGTAAAATTCATAGTTTGTCGCCTACTGTTTTGGTTTCCATAATAATACGCAATGTTTCTTGTTCTAATGTTAAAATATAGGCCCTGTCCTTTATAACTAAGACAACTTCGGCAGTTTTTATCTCTTTTGGTATTACCATTTTCCAATTCAAACATTTTGCTAGTCTGCCAGATGCTCGAATCTACCAATAAGGATAGTATAGCAATCTAACCAGACGGGTTTTATTGCTCTCATTATTGTGTAATATATGACGTGGCCAGCTCTTAGTCCATAAATTTAACTGTACCGATAGTTGTTCTTGTGATCGGTCTCATAGCGAAGAGCCTCGGCCATCATTTTGAGAAGCTTTCTGTACGGGGTTATGGTTAGATCAAGGGTCAGATTCAGAAGGCGGTCATCGTAAACACGGCGCGCATAGTCCGAAGGTTCCTCTCTCCTAACCTACCGGCAGCCTGGGCCTTGCATGACTTGCATCGTTGCTAGCGGCACTCTAAGTTACGTTTTTTTTAATGTTTTAATATATTTTAGATGTATTTTTGTATTTTAATACTAAACAAAGGAAATAGCTTAGGATGGGCTTAAAGAATTTTCGAAAAAATCATCACAAGACGCCTGAAGGCACCACCTACTCCAAAAGCACGTCACACGTCTCTTCACAGAGTAAGTAGAAAACATAGGGGTTAGAAAACATTTTTTATGTTTACGATATTAAAACCTTGAGTTTAATTCGGTTTTCCTATTGCTTTTAGGGGGATCCTGCCGTTTCGCGGAACGTTTCCCAAACTGTTTCATTTGCCAACTGTGCCATTGGGCATACTGCATTTTTTTCTGAAACTTAACTTTTCAGGGTTTAAATCTTGAAGCAAATCAAATTATTTTGTTCAATATTTTTTGATTTGCAATTTTTAAGTAGTTACACTAACTATATATAAACTGAAAATAGATGTCATATACTTCAGAAAAAGTGACCAAACCCTCCGGTGTCCGAGGCCAGATCTGGCCAGGTCAGATCGAGAGGAATCTGAAATTATTAAAGGTTCAGAAAAACATGCAGTATGCCCAATGGCACAGTTGGCAAATGAAACAGTTTGGGAAACGTTATTCGGCGAAAATACAAAGAACCGTTTTGAAGTTAACGTAATCGACATGTTACCACCCAACAGTTGACAGATATAAGAATAGATGACTTGAGTTACCATCAACTTGAAGATCGACACCTAATTCCTCCGAATCGTAATTTACGCCGCACAACGCATAGAATTACTACGAGTGTTGATGAAACTTCTTTACAATTTTTGCCTTTTTTTTATATACCACGACGGTGGCAAACAAGCATACTGATGGTAAGCAGCTACCGCAGCCTATGGATGCCTGCAACTCCAGAGGTGTCACATGTGCGTTGCCGACCCTTTACAAAAAGGGGGACTCACTGTGTTGACGGCTAAAGGAACAAGAGGGTCCCTCGTCCTCAACACACTGGATCCTCTTTGAGCTCTGTGGCAACCTTGGTCCTCTTTGTCTTCGGGTAAATAGTCCAGACTCACCTTTTCCACTTCCAATGATCAAGCCTGTGGGTCCGTTCAAGTTGTCCACCCAGCCGGGAATAGGCTCCTTCAGAGCTGCCACCACTGCAATATATCAAGAGACTGAGGACAAAATTACCATAAAAAAACCGGCCAAGTGCGTGTTCGACCACGCATAGTAGGGTTCCGTACCTTCAATGGAATAAGAACCAAACTAATACCAAAAGGTCGTATCTGATGCCTATGGAAGAAGTTTTTTGGAGATAACTCAAAAATGGCTAAACCGATAATGTTCAAAACAATTTTCGTAGAAAGTATATGATAAGGCGCATCTCCTCAAATTTTTCATATTTTTTAGACTTACAGTTCAAAAGTTACAGGGGGGGGACACAATTTTTCTGACTTTCGAAGCGATTATTTCAAAAAATATTCACTTAATCACAAAATGATCAAAGAAACCTCAATATTATTTTTAAAGACCTATCGATTGATGTGTCACATGTTAATATTTGGTAAAAACATTTTTTTGTATGGGACGCCCCTTAAAATATTTTTTATAACTAAGTGGCGGCATACAGAATACACCTTATGTGTAAATTTTATTCAGATATGTCGTATAGTTTCCGAGTAAAATGGCTGTGACATACGGACGGACAGACAGACAGACAGACATGACGAATCCATAAGGGTTCCGTTTTTTGCCATTTGGCTACGGAACCCTAAAAATGCGTTTCCGTAATACAGGCGCGCTAGCGCCATCTATTCCGTTTCGATATTAACGCCACCGATCTCACTTCCATAGGGAGCAAAGAGAATGTATAATAGTGCACAACAGTCAAAGAACTGAACCGAAAAATGTATGGGTATGGGGCCGTACAGCTCCATCTAGTGAAGCTATCAAACTCGGAGCCTCAAAAAGTTCTTAGAGTGGGCCTCTCCTCTATTTAAACATTCTCTTTGATAGGTAGGTACATATGTTTTGGTAAAGCCAGAGACTATCGATATAAATAGACCGCCACGGTTTAAGAACTTTTTTACGCTCCAAGTCTGAAGCGTCATCTGACCTGCTTGCGCGAATTAGTTTAACTGTCGGGAGAATTTTTTGACGAATAACCGGCTATCCGGCCAATGGGTCCCCTGGATATTCGGTATCCGGCCAAACGTCTATCCGTTTCATCTCGAATACATTTTAAGTCCATGTATTATACAACATAGTTTTACCGATAGATGGCCTCGCGATGGCGACAGGGAACTTCCTGCCGTACTCCGCCACCATATCTTCAGTTATCGCCTTCGTGTATGCGTAAGTATTTGGTTCTGGAGCTATCAATCTGTGGGATGAAATTAGTTTTTTTATATATTAAGTACTTTGATTGTAAATTAGCGTAGGTTACCTATTGTCAGCGGATAAATAGAGGGGCACCTACAGCCTTGGCCGGAAGTCTTGAGCATAGCATTTTTTGTTTACAATTTTGATGTTAAGTTTATTTCCCTATCATAACAATGTACGATAACGTAAAATGTTATATTTTATTGATATATCTAGAAAACTTCACTTAATAAAAATTTCAAGGTACCTACATATAAAATATGAAAAGTGGAGGTAACAAATATGCGACTTTAGGTCGGTGCGACAAATTACAAATATTCAATGCAGTTACTACTAACTTCAACAAAATATGCCTGTTTAGTTTGAATTAATTGATAAAATAACTTCAAAAAAGATAGAAACGCTGGACTAAAGTTTCGAGTTTTGTATGAAAATCGCAAGGGTGCTCAACACTTCTGGCCAAGGCTGTAACTCTGAAAACCCATCTGAACCAAAGCAAACAGAGTTACCGCATAATATATGGAGCCGTACAGCGCCATCTAGTATGTCATGCTATCAATCTTGGAGCACAAACATTTCTTAGACTGGTGATCCTTTATTTACATTCTAGGTTTAGGTTTTAATTTACTCATATTGACATTTCAAATTATATTAATTTTGATTGCGATTATCAACCGACTTCAAGATTTCGAAGGAGGAAGTTATCAATTCGTCGGGATCTTTGTTTTTTTTTTTGCTATTTTTTTATTTTATTTTTTATGTATGTTTACTGATTATTCGAAGACGGCTGGACCGATTTGGAAAATTCTTGTCTTGTTGTAAAGAGTATACTTCACAGTTGGTCCCACTATAACCAGTACAAACATAGGATCTGATGATGGGACCCTGGAGAAATCGAGGGAACTCTTCAACTACTATAGGCACACCTATAGTGATTTGAGTATTTTTAGCAGCTCGAGCATTTGCTTTTGGAAAGGTGGATGCTAAGTGAAGTCGGTTCTTCTTTGTTTAAAATTATTAAAAATAGTTCTGTAAGTTATGATTTTGTTTATACCAACACTTTTATGGGCTTTGCTTGATATAAATAATTTGATTTGATTTTTTTGAAATACTTTATTACTCAGAATAACACAGTTCACTAAAATTCTATTCATTTCAATTCATCACTCATCATCCTCCTAGCGTTAGTCCCGGCTTTTTACCGCGGCTCAATTAAATCTAAGCTCCCCTCGGCAACCTAATCCCATGAATGCAGGCACTAGTTTTTACGAAAGCTACTGCCATCTGGTCTTCCAATTAAGAGGAGATAGCTAGACCTCGTTGGGATTTTAGCTCTTGTGTCCTTTTCTCTGTTGTTTTCGTTCATCAAAAAGAGACTGGTAAATACTAAATGATATTTCGTACATAAGTAATATTAAAAATGCTCCCAGCAAGTTTGCTTTTAAAAAAGCCGTTCGTGCCTTTTTTGCTAGTGGAATGAAAGATTAGTGTTTTCGATTGATGAGTTTCGTCTATATAATATATATGTATGTATATATAATAATATATATATGTATGTATATATAATAACTTATGTACGTATTTTTTTATTTTTATATATCGTATATTATGTATATGTATATATTGTATTGTATATTATTTACTTGTAGTTAACTCTTTACCTTTTGTTCTCGTAAGCACCGCCCACAACTTCTCTGCTTTGCCTTAAGGTTGACTGGTAGAGAATGCCTACTGGCATTAAGTCCGCCTTTTGTACATCAAGTTTTTCTTTTGGGCAATAAAGTTTAAATAAATAAGTTCTAAAAACCTTAGTGGTACAATACGAGCCAGAAGTATTTTTAGGTCACGTCACGAGGGAGAGATATGACGCTTGACAAACACCGTAGTCCGTAAGGGACTGCAACGGCGGATCTTTGTTACGGATTACTGATGGATTTGGTAGATTAAGGCAGATTGGGGCAGGTCCAGCAATCAAACTAATCGCGTACTTGTCAACCCTAGTACGTCGAAAGCAAGGATGATATAGACATGGATTGACAATGCCTATACAAAATCGCGTTCCTCGAACCTTCAGGTTATACGTCTGTTTTCGGTACTAAGTGCCACAGCGCCATCTGTCAAGTCTGGAGTTGAGTTATTCTGTCAGCGTTAAATAAGGGAACGCGATTTTGTATGGATATTGTCAATCCATGTCTTAATCATCCTTGGTCGAAAGACAAAATTGTATGAAGGCGTCATGTGTCACCGTTTAACTGTCAAAGATCTGTCAACTGATTTTGTAGGGAAGATAACCTTCTATCATTATTCTGTGGTTACGGTGTAGTAAGAGCCTATCATCCGAATAGATCATGCAGGTTGGAGCTTAGAGCCTTGGTTATTAAAGCAACGACTTCATCTGATCGCGACGCTCAGCTATGAGGAAACGAGGAAGAAGACGGTGTAGTTTACCGCAGTAAACCCAGCGACCGTAGCGAGTTAGGTCACGAGAATGAGCTTACTCTAAATTCACTACTCAACAACAGATGGCGCTGAAATCAAAACTAAAATACTTGGGTTCCAAATAGTCCAGCATGCTGTCTTCCATCCAGTCCACTATGTCCATGATCCAGGCGGGCTTGTGGACGGCTGGATAGAGCTTCTCTTCCAGTACATCCAGCTCACAGCGGCAGTAGGCGGTCGAGATGTGAACTAGCACCTGGAAACATAAAGAGTATTAAAGAGTCTTCAAACATAGGGGAAGCCCGGGCAAGACGCATATGTTAAGGGAATGATGAAAAAAAACACCCTTGTTGTTAATCAAAATAACACTTTATATTTTTAATTTGTACTATGTACAGTTAACTTTGGAAAATGCTGTCACAAATCCTTATACTTAAATAACTTCTTAGTTTTATTATTTTTTAAACAAATAGTTCCAATTATCCGTTTTGCCCGACCACCTCGGGCAAAAGGGATGTACCTCAAGGGCAAAAAGGATACATATATGACAAATATATGAATTAGGCATCGCATTCATCAAAAAAATAGCTGTCTACATTTGAATAAGAAGTACAACACTAATGTGCCTATTTTTGCACTGGTTACACTGAGTCTGTCTTCGGTGGGTGGGTCAATACATCTTTCAGCGCATACCAAAAAGAAGACTATATTTAAATTATTCTCTCGTTTTTTTTGTTTTAAGAGAAGTTTTTGTTTGTTAGTTTTGCTGGGGCCTAGAAATTAGAAATCTTAAGTTATGTTTATATTTAGTACCTTTTTGGTGTTTTCCATACACGCATAGCTATCCGTTTTGCCCATATCCGTCTTGCCCGAAGTACTAAATATTTCCAATTGTTTATGCCAAGAATACGTTTAACAGGTGGATAAAAAGTTATAGTCACAATTTAAGCCAAAGTCAATATACTATAGTTTTAACAAACCGTATTCGTAAAGATACGAAACGTAATACAAAAGGTTGATAGACTTGCTTTTACAAAAACCACAACAAAACAGTCAAAAACTTTGTTTTATTTCTGCACAGTCATGGCGTTCTCGTATCTAGTATAAGTAAGCGACTACTACACCGACTAATAGCTACTTTACCGACTTCAGCAAGCCTAGATACGCTATCTATTGTATAGCTTTGGTAAAATCAGATATTCTTCTTACCCACACTATGCGTATTGCCCGGGCTTCCCCTAAACATTTTCTAAGTCGCATTTTTGTCAGACCTTGTATGTAGATTACTTTTTAAATATGTTCCTTCGTTTTACCTCCAAATTCTCCATTTTTTCAGCCAATTTCAGGACACGTAATGTACCGGTTGTATTCAGGTTTACAGCGTCTTTCAGTTTCTGGTCGAAACTGAAACAAAATATCACACAATTAATTAGGCTTTTTTAATACCACGACGGTGGCAAACAAGCATACGGCCCGCCTCATAACAAAAAGGAGGACTCACTGTGTTGACAAGAGGGTCCCTCATTGTCAACACACCGGGTCCTCTTTGAGCTCTTTGGCAACCTTACTCACCAGCAGGAACACAACACTATGAGTAGGGTGTAGTGCTATTTGGCTGTGGTATTCGTTAAGGAGGTACTTCCCCAGTCGGGCTCTGCTCCAGATTTGAGTGAGATGACACTCGCTGTGCTGCTGATGGGGCTAAGGTTATCGTTCCCACAGACAATATAATATGCTTTATATATTTATTTCCCTTTTTGGCCCTATGTATGCTTAGATCTTTAAAACTAAGCAACGGATTTTGATGCGGTATTTTTTAATAGAGTGATTCAAGAGGAAGGTTTATATGTATAATACATGCATGATATAGTAGAGAAACACTGATGATTTTAGAGGTTTCTAATGTGATGTCGTAAATAAACCCTTTTTTTGCGCTTACATTGCAAACGCTGGCTGAGTCCTAAGAGATAGATCAAAATAATATACTACAGTAAAGGTCTACAAAAAAGTCCACGGTGGTATATGTCTATCTCTTAGGCATAACCCACAATAACCATTTGTTACCCCGAGCGAAGCCGGGCCGGGTCACTAGTAAAAAAACCGGCCAAGAGCGTGTCGGGCCACGCTCAGTGTAGGGTTCCGTAGTTTTCCGTCCGTCACAGTAAGTGTCCCCACTTAAGAGTTAAAATAACACCGACATGTAGGATATGATATGAGCGTTCCACGTACAGCGACATCTATCGGCAAATTAAGTAAACTATTGCGCGCGAGCTGAAATTATGGAAGATGATTTTTATGGGATAATTATTTATTGCGTGAACCGATTTTCACCGTTTTTACTTTATTTGAAAGCACGTCATTTCATTGTGATTTTGTAGAAATTACAGGTACAATAAACATCTGCTTATACGGTTAAACTACAAACTTAGTTCAGAAATCATTTTGTAATTTTTTTTCAAAAGCTATTCAACCTATCAAGTTCAAAATAATTTTCCTAGAAAGTTTAACTTCTGGAGCGATTATTTCCGAAAATATTTACATTATCAAAAAATGATTCTAGTAAACCCCTATTCATTTTTAAATACCTATCCAACAATATATCACACGTTAGGATTGAAATGAAAAAAAAATCACTCCCCACTTTTTATTTTACAACTTTGTCGGCGTGATTGATATACATATTAGTACCAAATTTCAGCTTTCTAGTGCTAACGGTCACTGAGATTATCCGCGGACGGACGGACGGACGGGCAGACATGGCGAAACTATAAGGGTTCCTAGTTGACTACGGAACCCTAAAAAAGATGACTTACCGTACACAAGCAGCGCTATGGAACACTACATGACATCGTTTCTGCAGCTCCTGTCTGTCATCATTGCTCAGCCCGAGCTCGTCTTCCAAGATGTCCCCGGCTACCAGACGTAGCTTGCTGAAGACGTCAGACTGCTTGGCTCGCAGGGGATTGAAGAGCTGCATGGAGATAAAAATTTTAACAAAAAAGAACCGACTTCACCTTGCCTCCACCTTTCCAAAAGCAAATGCTCACGCTGCTGTAAAAAATATACTCAAATCACTATAGGTGTCCCTATAATGTTTCAGGACTTCCCTCGATTTCTCCAGGATACCATAGGCCCTACTGTGAAGTATACTCTTACAAACAAACATTTTTTTTAGTCTTTCGAGGTAAGGTATTTTTGAAAATATTTACTAAATAAAAAAAAACTAAGAAATTTCAATATAGTTTTGAAAGACCTATCGATAATTGTGTAACATGTTGATATTTGGTAAAAAATATTTTTTTGACAATTAGTTACATGTATGGAGTGCCCCCCCTACCCTAAAAATATTTTACTACCAAACCAAGTTGCGGCATACAAAATACACCTTATGTTCAAATTTGATTAAGATACGTCCGTTCCGAGTAAAATGTCTGTGACATACGGACGGACGGACATGACGAAACTAAATCCGTTTTTGCCATTTTGGCTAGTTTGTTAGTAAAAGATCTTTCGCATTATTAATAAAACATTTGCTGTCAGTCTTTGAGATTGGAGGATACAGTTCAGTTTTTAATACTACGATGGTGGCAAACAAGCATACGGCCCGAATGATGGTAAGCAGCTACCGCAACCTATGGACGCTGCAAGTCCTGCTACTCCCAGAGGTGGTCATATCTGCGTTGCCGATCCTTAAAGTTAGGGCCAGGTGGCATACAATCACAGCCCTCTGTCACGAGACCTTGGCAGAAAACAGAGATTTTAAACCATGTAGCCCGTGGTTGATGCCAAATTCTACATGACCCATTTAAACGCCCTTGGTGGCTAGGCGTGCTCTGCCAACCATTGGTAGAAGCGGTTGGTTGTCAGCCATGTAGACGCTCGTTTCAACAACTTGCTTCAACCAAGGTCACGTTGCAGAATCTGCCGTCTGGCCCTAACTTTAGAATCCATTGAGTCTAAGGAGAGACTTTGCCTCCTTATGTGTGTTCTATCGCTTGTACAATGGGTTGTGCTCTGAAGAACTGTTTGATTGATGCCCACGGCAGCTTTTTATCACCGCACCGCTCGCCGCCGGCAGGGTGTTCATCCTCACACCCTGGAGCCTAAGGGGTCACGCACTGTACGGTTTAAGAGGAATTTCCTCCCACGAACGCTGCGACTGTGGAATGAACTCCCTGCCGAGGTTTTCCCAGCGGGCTACAGTATGAGGTTCTTCAAAAAAGGAGTGTATAGGTTCTTAAAGGGTAGGCAACGCGCATGTGAATCCTCTGGGGTTGCAGGCGTCCATAGGCTACGGTAACTGCTTACCATCAGACGGGCCGTATGCTTGTTTGCCACCGTCGTGGTATAAAAAAAAAAATCCTGTACACTGCTTAAGACGCGTGCCTAACCTCGATAACCTTGAGCATCCGGCGTTTGCGCACCCCCCGGCCCCGCTTCACCGCAGGTATAACTCGCTATTCACACCGCTGCGAGTTATACTCGTAAGTACGGGCGAAATAGTCCAAGCGTCTATCGCGGTTCGATCTTCTCTGTATGTTTCTCGAATGAAATGAAAGCTTATTTTCATACTGTACTGTCGTCAGCAGAAGTAGCTGAACGGGTGAGGTGTTCAAAACTATCTCCACACGCTCTTGTTCTCCAATAGAGTTGTGTTCAACTCATTTTGAGCACTTCGCCTGCCTAGCTACTCCTGCTACTGATTGTATATAATGTACTTTCTAAGGTTAATTTTGTACTAAGCAGAACGTCTGCTAATGATACCACAATGTTTATAAATAAAGGAAAAGTAGAAATATCCATTGCCTCAGGCGAGATTCGAACTCGCGATATAGTGGGGAAATTTGCAGCCATCAGGTAAGTCTCAGTAGCTCAGTTGGTTATAGCGATGGGGATGTATCCCAGAGTCGCGAGTTCTTCTACTTTCTAAGGGTCTCTATTGACCTCGCAACAAATCACCTGCGATTTCAAACAAACGGACAAACCTATCTAATATAAGTTGCATGCGAGTTTTTCGTCGAAATTGCACCGTGTACGGATACCTAAAGACGATAAAAAATATTAAAAGACGATTGATTTCGTGATAATACTCGAAATACCCTTTTAGGGTTCCGTAGCCAAAATGGCAAAACCGGAACCCTTATAGTTTCGTCATGTCCGTCTGTCCGTCCGTCCGTCCGTATGTCACAGCCATTTTACTCGGAAACTACTTATAGTTTCTGAGTAATATGGCACGTCTTAACGTATCTTAATACGATTTAGACATAAAGTGTATTTTGTTTGCCGCTATTTAGGTACTTATAGTTAAATTGCAGAAAAAAAATTAGGGGGGATAGTCATAGTCATAGTCATTTATTTATAATATTTTAAATATTACATTTCATTACATTTACCTGACTGGTTAGATCATTTTCCCAAAATCATAATTTACCCGTAGCATAATTTCTATTCGCATTTTTTCCTATTTTTAATTTACACCAGACGTATTAATTCCTAACATGATTTTTCCATTCGCATATTTTCCCATTAGACAATTTAACCACGCACAAATATTCTACAATCGATTTTTTTCTTACAGACCTTTTTTGCGACATTTTTTTTTATACATGCCTAATTTAAATTTCGAAACTACATTTTTAAAATTATCGAAACAACTATCTTGAATCGGTGTAGTCGCGGACGGTCTAGAACTCTATATCGCTTTTAGTCTAAATCGCGAAAGGTTTAGAACGCAAAATGACCAGTCATAGGTAGGTTAGGTTCGTTAGTTATCTTCTAATGGCCGAAGGCCAAACCGCACAGAAATAGGAGCCCCGCGGTAGCGGGGCTCCGTCGACATCGCTAACGTAAAGATAAACGACGAAAATGATGTAGACATTTTGCGTTCTTCATTTACATGGACATTTTGATACTCTAGACCTAATGCCCCTGAAGGGGTTGAGAAATTAGGCATGTGTAAAAAAAATTGTCACAAAAAAGGCCTGTAAGAAAAAAATCGATTGTAGAATATTTGTGTCTAATGGGAAAATATGCGAATGGAAAAATCATGTTAGGAATTAATACGTCTGGTGTAAATTAAGAATAGGAAAAAATGCGAATAGAAATTATGCTACAGGTAAATTATGATTTTGGGGAAATGATCTAACCAGCCCAATCGATAGGTATTTAAAAATAACATTTCAAAAATTGTGCCCCCCTTGTAAATTTTGAACCGTAAGTCCAAAAAATTTTAAAAAAATTAAAAAGATGCGCATTACTTAACACATATTTTCTATGAAAATTGTTTTGAACATTATCGTTTCTGCCGTTTTTGAGTTATCTCCCAAAAACTTCTTCCATAGGCATCACATACGACCTTTTGGTGTTAGTTTGGTTGTTATTCTATCGAAGGTACGGAACCCTCCATTATGCGTGGTCTGACACGCACTTGGCCGGTGTTTTTTAGATAGACTAAGTTTCTAGAATCTACATACTTGAATTAAACTTACATAATTACATATACGAGTTTTATGATAATTAAGTAAATAAGTATGCAGATATCCATCTTATTAATCAAAATTATCATGTCGCAAGTACTTGAATTAAATGTTGATTTTATTATAATTTCTTCATTATGATATGCTGTCTAGTTACATATTACATAGGTATGTAGGCAGAGTTAACAACTTGTTCTATTCTAAATGCTTTAAGGGTCTCGAGATGCAGCCTGATTGAATAAACTCCCGAGTAGCTGCCTAAACAAAATTCATACAGCTACAGCTCTGAAAATCTGGATAATACAATTGAGTGACCTTGAACGTGCGGGTCCTCCGCACGCGCGGGCGAAACAACTACACGAGTAGGGTTGCCTACACCTTGTAATAATTTTACCTTATTGCTGACCAGCTCTCGCAGCCGTTCCTCGCTGGATACTCCTTTCTTCTGCCGCAGCAGAAGGTAGATGGTATTCAACTCTGGACAGGAGCGTAGCAGTTTCTCCACTAGGATCTGTTGAAAAAGCAGTCTTTGAGGAAAGAACGAAATTAAAAAGTGAGAGGCTAAAAGTCGCGTCTCATCGAAATGCCGGCACACGTCACCACACACACATGGACTAAGAGCTGGCCACTTCATATGACACAATAATTAGATCAATTAAACCTGTCTAGTTAGATAGCTTTACCATCGTTATTGCTAGATCCGGGCATCTGGCAGCTTTTAATGGGTGGTCAGAGTGACAGACTAACCAAGTTTTTCAGTTGGAAATAAGTAATACCAAAATAGGTAAAAACTGACGAAGTTGTGTCATTTATACAGAACAGGGCCTATATTTTAACATTAGAACAAAATACATTGTGTATTATTGCGACAACAAAAACAGTAGGTAGGTAAATTGCTTTATACATTATTTGGCACTACTTTCCCCGAACAGAAACTTCTGGCCATGATATAATCTAATTAATTACACAGTTTCCTATAATTTTGCATCAAACCCAACTCTAGGATTTGTTTTCTTCGAGTTATTTGCATTCTTTGACCTCCACCGCTTTACGACTGCCCAGAAGTCCGGATCTAAAAATAAGCATAGTATAGCAAACTGACTAGGGGCGTTTCGTTGCTCTCATTATTGTGTCATATCTGACGTGGCCAGCTCTCCGTCTGACAGTTTTGCACCTTTATACAATGGAGTAAATTAAATTGTTTAAAATTAATACTTTACAGTCACGCTCCGTGATTATTGTGCCATTTAGGGTACATACACTTGCGTCATGAAATTTCCAATTTAGCAGGTGTATTCAACCAATTTAGCTAGGACCCTAAATTGCTCAACAATCGTGGAGCGTACTTATTTTCATTAAATTATAAAACCTGTGTGTGTAGCCTGTAAACCTGTAATTATGAAACATGTGTGTGTAGCCTGTAAACCTGTAATTATAAAACATGTGGGTATAGCCTGTAAACCTGTAATTATGAAACCTGTGTGTGTAGCTTGTAAACCTGTATTTATGAAACCTGTGTGTGTAGTCTGTAAACCAAGGAACCAAACCGCGCGGCAATCCACCTATGCGCTGGACAGGCCCACTTAAAACTGCTACTGGCGGGAGATCGTGCGCAGAGCTGTGTCCGTCTCCACCATCGACGGGGACGCCTTGACGTGACCACGACCGCTGTGTCAAGAGCGACAGAGAAACCAAGCCTGTAAACCTGTAATGGTTAAACCTAAACCTGTAATGGTTAGACCATATACAAGGTATCTCTATACTCCGCTTAGCGCGTTATTTCTTTGAAACCTAAGCTGCCAAAACGAAGGGGTGCGGGAGGGGAATACGCAATGCGAGACAGGGAACGCGCCATTGTTCCGTGGGGCGTAAAAGAGAGTCAGACATTAATGGTTAGCAGGTTGCCATGGAGACGTACTAAGTTTACTGTCACTTACAATAAATTGGTGCTGAAATTACTTCGAGCGTGGCAGCGGGGGTCGCCGGGCAATGCGGGGTCTTGGGTTATTTTATTAGTCTATGGGTTAGACCTAAACCTGTAATGGTTAGACCTAAACCTGTAATGGTTAGACCTGACCTTCCCGACGAATCCAGTAGCCCCGGTGATCAGCACATTCTTCCCCGCGTAGTACTCTCCTACTGAAGGGGCCATTGCACTCTGTAACAAAGTTTAATATGTGTCACAAAACTAATTACTTACAATAGGGAGCAAAATTATATATTTAAGGCGAGAGCGCACATTTGAATCGTTATAAAAAGCAAAGGATTTTATAAAAGAATCCCAGCGCATCGATTTCTAAAATATAATTCTGAGATTTCTGGGTGTAATAAGGGATTCACCCTCCTCCCCGTTCATTTAGAACTCATTTAAAAAAGTAGTTACTTAAAAATATGTATTACAATTATAACGAATTTTTTGACCTGCCACTTACCTTATAGAATACAAATAATTGTATTAAATTGTAAGTAAATAGTATAATAATACATATAATAATATACATTTATAACTATTGTAATATTGGTAAATATTGTAGTATGACATAATGATGTATGATTTATTTTATAGTATAAACGACCAATGTTGGTTACAAAACGACCTGTAACTATGCTGTTACCAATAAAATTTTCGTTTCATTTCATTTCCCCCATGGTCATTTTTGGTAATTTAATCACCAGTCACCCTTCCCCCAGTCTCAATTACCTGTACTGTAATAACTATTTTATTAATAAAGAGAGTATCGTCTCTGCTGCGGCACACCGGCAGCACTAACTCCATCCTGATCCTGAGCATGTTCGCTGAAATCATCACTGGCCAATCAAAGTGATGATTTCTACTCAGTGTCGCACAAAATTAAATTTATGTAAATATTGTCGTTCTAAATGTTACTTTTAATTTAATTTAATTTTTATTTGTATCTAATATGGGTTGTCAGGCCTGAAATTAATCATTTTAGGGGTAGCCAAATGGCAAAAAACGGAACCCTTATGGATTCGTAATGTCACAACCATTTTACTCGGAAACGACGTATCTGAATAAAATTTACACATAAGGTGTATTTTGCATGCCGCTACTTAGTTATGTAGTTAAATTTGAAAAAAAAAATTATAACAAAAACAAACAAAAATTAAATAACATTGAAGTTTCTTTGGTCATATTGTGATTACGTGAATATTTTATGAAAAAATCGCTTCGAAAGTCAGAAAAATTGTTCCCCCCCCCCCTGTGACTTTTGAACCGTAAGTCCAAATATTATGAAAAAATTTGAGGAGATGCTCCTTATGATATACTTCCTACGAAAATTGTTATGAACATTGTCGGTTCAGCCATTTTTGAGTTCCTCCAAAAAACTTCTTCCATAGGCATCAGATACGTCCTTTTGGTATTAGTTTGGTTCTTATTCCATCGAAGGTACGGAACCCTCCTATGCGTGGTCCGACATGCACTTGGCCGGTTTTTTTTATCATTGTAGTTTACTTAGGTGCTGGTAGCCTAGCGGTAAGACATCCAACTATCAATCCGGAGGTCTCGGGTTCAAACCCGATTGGAATATGAATATGAATATGAATATGAATATACGAGACCTTTCGTACACCAACATTTTGTTACACCTTGTATAGGCTAACATATTATAGTATTTTATTTCATTTTTAATTTCTTGCTGTGTACGAAAAAATACATTTGAATTCACCTCCCCCCCCCCCCCCCTTCTTTCTATTTCGAAAATACCGTAATTCTTAACCTATGTACTACTATCAGGCATATCTAGTAATCGCCTTCAATACGGGGCATTGCACTCAGTAACAAAAGTCCGCGAATTATGCATGTGCATTGATTGCACTGCGGCCCTTGTCCTTTGGCCAACGTCTCGAGGAAAGTCAGTGGACATTTCACTTTACTTTTAACATTAGATAGCCTATACATAAAAGCTACGAATACACGCACAAATTTGCCGACGGATCTGTCTGGTGGACATGCCCACTGGACAGATCCATCAATCGTCAGTGTGCAATTCCCACCATACATTGAAGGATCTACCCACCGAGCACATCTGCCAGACAGATCCCGTGGGGACGTCTGTGCGTATATCCTAGGGTGATAGTATTAATTCTAATATGGCAGGTGGGGTAAGTAAGTAGTTTATTTTATCCCGGGAAAGGGAAACTGTATAGAAAATCCATACACGTGTTCCCCTTACCCGGAGGTTCCACTTGTCCCACTGACCTTACCCTACGGGTTGCTACTTATATATCCGGAAACAAAAAAACAAACAAACGTACACGGCTGAAAATGGTTTTATTGTTTTTCAAAGTATTCCCCTTGATGATCTATGCACTTTTGCATTCGCGTGAACCAATTTTTAAAGCACTTCTGCCACTCCGCCTGAGGTACCTCCATAACGTGTTGTTTGAATGCGTCGACAGCATCTTCAGCGGTCGAAAATCGTTGACCGCGTAATTTATTCTTTATATTTGGAAATAAATAAAAATCGTTGGGTGCCAAGTCAGGGCTGTACGGCGGATGACCCGTTAATTCCACATTTTGACCCTCCAAAAATAGAGTTGTTTCGCGTGACGTATGACAGCTGGCATTGTCATGATGAAGAATGATTCTTCGTCGCTGGTTAGTTTTACGAATTTGTTCAAATACTTCCGGTAAGCAAATGGTCGTGTACCACTCTGAATTAACCGTTCTACGGTTTTCTAGTGGCACTGTAGCTACATGGCCATTAATACCTAAGAAGCAGGCCACCATTTGTTTCAATGTACTTTTTGCACGAGTAACTTTCGTAGGGTTCGGCTCATTTTGAAACACCCATACCGTTGATTGTTGCTTCGTTTCGGGATCGTATGCATAGATCCAGGATTCGTCACCTGTATAGATGTTATAAACGGCTTTTGAGTCACCACGGTTATATTTTTTTAACATTTTATTGCACCATTCGACGCGAGCATCTTTTTGCTCTTTTGTTAAGTTGTGGGGTATCCAACGCGAACAAATTTTTTTTACAGCCAAATAATTATGTAATATGCTATTAATGCTGGTCATAGAAATACCCAGAGTCGCCTCTATCTCGCAGTACGTAACATGTCGGTCGTCCATTATAAGTTTTCGCACAGCCTCGATATTTTGTTGTACAACGACCGATTTCGGGCGACCTGCCTTAACTTCGTCCGTAAGCATACTACGTCCACGATTGAACTCACTAAACCAGTGATACACAGTAGTTTTAGATGGGGCTTCATCACCAAAAGTTGAAGTTAGTTGATCTATGCACTGTTGTTGCGTTAAACCACGCCGAAAATCATAATAAATCATAGCACGAATATTTTCACGAGTGAGTTCCATTCTTGCTGCGAGATGACATTTAAAACCCATCAAAAACAAAACACGAGCGTTAATAAGAAAGAAAAAATATACCGGCCAGTACTTAAAAAAGTTCAAATTTTACCATGGAGGTCAAATATGCTATTTAAGAAGATTGTAATCCCGGTTTCCGGATATATAAATAGCAGCCTATGTATTTGTAATAGATAGATTGATTTATACAAAAATTAATCACCACTTGATTGTAGATTTTTTTAGTTTAATGTTTTTGGACTCACTATCCGAAAGGTAAAGAATAACCGAATAAGATAATTTCCACTTTATCAAAAAGGATGTACCTTTAAAAAAAAAACAATTACAGCGTTAAAGTGGAAAAAATCACGTCCACTCTAAGTATGACGAAAATACATGGGTTTCGTTTTTAGGGTTCCGTAGTCAACTCTCTTATAGTTTCGTCATATCCGTTCATCTGTCCGTCCATCCGTATGTCACAGCCATTTTACTCAGAAATTATAAGACGTATTTGAATAAAATTGACACATAACGTGTATTTTGTATGCCGCTACTTAGTTATGTAGTTAAATTTGAAAAAAAAAAAATTTTTAGGGGGGGCGCTCTATATACATGTAAGTAAATTTCAAAAAAAAAAATCAATCGATAGGTCTTTAAAAATGATATTGAGGTTTCTTTAACCATTTTGTGATTAAGTGAATATTTTATGAAATAATAGCTTCGATATTCGAAAAATTGTAACTTTTAAACCGCCAAATTTTGGGTTATCTCCAAAAAACTTCTTCCATAGGCGTCAAGATACGACCTTTTGGTATTAGTTTGGTTGTTATTCCATTGAAGGAACGGAATCCTCCTATGCGTGGTCCGCAACGCACTTGACCGGTTTTTAGAGTTATAACTCGAAAACGCATAGTGAAAGGATGTAAGTGCCGCATAGTAAAATAAAGTAAGCGCCGCAAAATATCCCTTAATAAACGACCTTTTGAAACGATGGTAACAGGCCGGCAACTACGGAACCCTACACCGAGCATGGCCCGACATGCTCTTGGCCGGCTTTGTCATTCCGGCGACGAACTCCTAAAAATTAAGATCTTTTTGTCAGAACTACAAACAGTCTATTTATTTATGGTTTTTTTTTTTTTAAATTCTGATCGGATTGGGTGTTGTGGAAAAGTGCAAAATTCATTACATTAATAAACTTACCCTAACTTATCAAATGTGCAGTTAACACAGTGTTCGGGGCACAATATTACACACAATGAACTTAAACCGAACGTTCACATCATGCATTTTCATTAGAGAAAATCATAATCAACTTGATTAAGTAAAGCCGCAGGGCAGGTAAAACACGCTGCGTTTTCAACCGACTTCAAGATTTCGAAGGAGAAGGTTATCAATCCGTCGGGATCTTTGTTTTTTTTTTTTTTTTATGTATGTTCACCGATTATTCGAAGACGGCTGGACCGATTTGGAAAATTCTTTTTTTGTTTGAAAGCGTATACTTCACAGTTGGTCCCATTGTAACCATGTCAGGATCTGATGATGGGATCCTGGAGAAATCGAGGGAACTCTTCAACTATTATAGGCACCCCTATGGTGATTTAGTATTTTTTACAGCAGATCGAGCATTTGGTGTTGGAAAGGTGGATGCTAAGTGAAGTCGGTTCTTTTTGGTTTAAAATTATTTGTGTAATAAAAATGCTAGTGATGCGTTTACGGGCATAATTGGTATCGTATTTTAATTATGAAAAACTGAGAAAAAAATTTTTTCGCGATGAATACGCCCTCGGCTCGGTGGGCAGATTAGTGCGTATATCCCTAGCTTTATTTCATCTTCGATAGGTAATTGAGTTTAAATAATAGTTATTTTGAACCGACTTCAAGATTTCGAAGGATCTTTGTTTTTGCTATTTTTTGATGTATGTTCACCGGATTCGCAAACGGCTGGACTGATTAGGAAAATTATTTTTAGGGTTCCGTACCTCGAGAGGAACCCTTATAAGATCATTTTGTTGCCCGTCCGTCCGTCTGTCAAGACCCTTTTTCTCAGGAACGCGTGGATGTATCAAGTTGAAATTTATTCTCTCCCGCTTCCCTGGAGGCGGAACTTGAAGTAAAGTTGACAGATAACAGGGGGGTCCATGACCCATGCAAATTAAACTCAATCGAGTGTAGGGGCTACCCCCCCCTTTTAGACGTTGAATTTTTATAGACTACGTATAACCTGGCTGGGGATTTTCTTGAATTGGAATTAGTAATCTTTAAGGGGTGATTTTCGGGATAACAATGCAAAAAAAACCGGCCAAGAGCAAGTCGGGCGATACTCAGTGTAGAGTTTCGTAGATGCCGCCCTGTTACAAAGCATCCGTTCAAAAGGTGGTTTATTAAGGGATATTCGGCGGCGCTTACGTCATTTTACTATTCGGCACTTCCTTTCAATATGCGTTTTTGACTGATAATTCTAAAACGGCTGAACCGATTTTATTCAATATAGTTTATATTGAACCTTCTTATCAGGCCTCACCAAATTTTAGCTTTCTAGTCCGAACGGTAACTGAGCTAGACTGCGGACAGACATGGCGAAACTATAAGGGTTCCTAGTTGACTACGGAACCCTAAAAAGAGATAAATACTAGTTTATGTAACTGTTACGTAATAAGGCCTAATTATGTACAGAAGCATACACCGCTTTACCTACACTCATATCCATTGAAAACATTAGAATGACCGCCATTACACCGCCATGACCAACCTTATTGCACCGGCGGTCGGGGGGCGGATATTCATTACGTTACCGTAGGTAATGAATTTTCATACGTTTTTACCACACTGTCACAGATAATACACTGATGTTACGTTACTGGTTGCAATAATGGTGGTAATTACATACTGTTCCGATAGAGGATTTATGATATTGGTATAGATCAAGATATTTATTCTTCAATGTAAGCACATTCCAATGCACTAATGAACGTCAGACAAAAATAAAATACACGAGTGTCGTGAAACACGCGATTGGAACGAAGTTATGTTATTTTATTTTATATTATTATTGACATTTTCGTAAATTTTGTAGTTTTAATTATTTAGAAATTTTGGAAAGTTTTGAAATTGTGGAAATTTATTTATTTATGAAATTTTTAATTATATGAAATTTTTGAACTTTTTGAAATTTTGGAAATTTGGAAAATTTTGGAAAGTTTGGAAATTTTGGAAATTTTGGAAATTTTTGAAGTTTTTGAAATTTTTGTAATTTAGAAATTTTGCCATTTTTGACATTTTCGACATTTTTTACTTTTAGGTTCTCGACTTTTATCACTTTGTCACTTCTCACTTTCACTTTTCACTACACTTCACTTCACTTCACTTTATTCTATTTTATATATTTTTTATTTCATTCCATTTTACATGTTTCTCAATCGTATGGGTGTCGCGTTTTCGTGACGTGACGCTTTTTCGTGACGGTCACGTGACTTTTTTTCGCCTAGCCCCCCATCCGCGGACCATCCGATAAGGAACTTCGTTCCAAAACTACCACCGTATTATGACCGAAAAGAAACTCGACGGGACTTATTTTTTTCAAAACAGTAATACATTATTAGATCTTAAAGATACAAAATAGTGCGTAGTTCTTCAAGAAGGCATATCAAAACATCTGGAGAGACAGAAATGCACCCATTGTTTAATTATAAATAAAAATAAAATCCTAATCTGACTGCTTCACAAAACGTTTTATATGTTTTCCTACCTAAACGGTGTCCTATAAATGTTAGATCATTTTGTAGTAGTTTTTTGGTTTGGGCCATGCAACTTTGTCCGTCATATATATTAGTCCTCGAACCTGCAATAACCCTTTGACATTCATGACATTTTCAAATATTTCTTAAGAGCGGGTAAAGGTAAATTTATAGCATCGACGGGTAACATGTTATAAATATGCAGTAGCAACAACATTCTGAGGATGATTGCCAGTAGATTTAATTGACCGATAGTCTACGGGTTGATCAAACTGGTAAAGTCCAATTTAGAATATAAGTTTTAGATGTTTTATGTTTTATTTTAAGTATGTTAATATGATTACTTACTAACAACTTAGAATGTAAACTAACAAAATGGACCATGTTGTATGAAATAAATATTTTTGAATTTGAATTTGAAATATGAACACCTTGGCCAAAAAATTACAAATTATTTCAATACCAAATTTCATCTAAATACGTACAGCGGTTATTGGTTGTTTCTTCCCCATGTAAACTTCCACCCCTTTTGCATCCGCTTAAGGGATAATTTCCGAGATAAAACTATTTTATTTCCTTTTCCAGAGCTCAAATTATCTCCATACCAAATTTTATCTAAATCGATTCTGCGGTTAATAATTCCCTATACAAATTTCCAACTCCCTTGAAAACTATCCTTTGTCCTTTCTCGAGACCCATACTATCTCTATACCAATTATCATCTAAATCAGTTCAGCGGTAAAAAAAATCTCATACCAACTTCCAACCCCCTTTTCACCCCCACAAGGGTTTGAAAACTATCCTATGACGTTTCTCGAGACTCAAATTTTCTCCATACTCATTTCTATCTAAATCGTTTCAGCGGTAAAAAAAATCTCATACCAACTTTCAACCCCATTTTCACCCCCACCAGGGTTGATTTTCGGGATTAATACTATATATTATCCTTTCCCGGGACTCAAACTATCTCTATACAAAATTTCATCGAAATCCGTTCAGCCGTTTTCACGTGATGCGCGGTCAAATAAACAGACAAACAGATAAACAGATAAACAGATAAACAGATAAACAGATAAACAGATAAACAGATAAACAGATAAACAGACAAACAGATAAACAGACAAAAATTCTAAAAATTGTTGGAACGTATTCTGTTATCAATTCTAAGTATCCCCAGCCAACTTTTTTTCGATTATCTTCCATGTACAGACTTTCGACCCTCTTCAGCTTTATTATATGTATAGACTAGCTTTTTCCCGCGGCTTCGCCCGCGTACTAAAAGTACTAAAAAAGGAGGTTCTCAGTTAGACTCGTATGTTTGTATGTAGGAATGTAATTTTGTCCGCGATCATCTTGCGTTTCGCTGAACTGATTTAGAAGCGGTTTTCGGAAAGTATTCGTTACATTCTGGAGGTTTCGGTATACCACGTTTTGAAGACGGCGGTTCCCTCATTTTTTATTTTAAAGAAATTAATGCATTAATTGTTTAATTGTTACGCCATCAACGACTTACTACCGAGAGATTATGATTAATACAGATTTCTACTCTTGAATAGAAGCTTTTCCCCGCGACTTCATTTGCGTGGAATTAGTAATCCACCCTCCTTTTTACCCGCTTAAGGAATGACTTCTGGGATAACAACTATTATATATCCTTCTCCAGAACGCAAAATATCTCCATACCAAATCATCTAAATAGGTTCAACGGTTATTAATTTCCCATACAAACTTTCAACCCCCGTTTCACCCCCTAGAGGGTTGATTTTCGAGATAAAAACTATCCTATATTGTTTACCGAGACTCAATCTATATAATATGTACCAAGTTTCATTTCAAACGTCTGTTCAGCGGTTTTGTATGGCGAATTATTATTCGCCATACAAACTACCAACATGTTTTCTACCCCTCTAAGATTAATTTTCGGCTTAAAAAATATTCTATATTGTTTCCTGGGACTCAAACTATATCCACAACAAAATTATCTAAATCGGTTCGCGGTAAAAAAATCTTCCTACTAACCTCCAACCCCCATTTCACCCCCTTAAAGATTGATTTGCGAGATAAAAACTGTCCCATGTCGTTTCCCGGTACACAAACTATCTCTATACCAAGTTTCATCTAAATTGGTTCAACGTTTAAAAATTCCCCATGCAAACTATCAACCCCCATTTCACCCCCTTAAGTGTTGATTTCGTAATCAGCGACCCGATAAACCATAGAAACAATACCCATGTTGATATTTAAATTTTGTCACCACATTTCCCCCTTATGGGTTGAATTCTCAAAAAAGCTGAAACACTTGTTTTCTCATTTATCGTTAGGAATACTCCTGTAAAGTTTCGAATAAAATAGTTGAACTAATCTCGTTTCCCATACAAACTTTGAACCCCATTTCCCCCCTTAGGAGGTATATTTTTAAAAACTATTTCTAAGTGCATCCTTATGCCTTATAAGGAGCCTACGTACCACATTTGGAATCTCTAGAACCAGCGGTTTGGGCTGTGCGTTGATATGTCAGTCAGTTTCTTCTTTTATATATTTAGAAGATTGCAATTTGGCACAAATACTTTCAATAATTTTCATGTCCACAATATTAAATTTCAAAATCGATGCCATTTTCTTAATTAACGTCCCAAAAATCACAAAAACGACACCCATATGGATATTTAGACATTTCAACACCATTGTACCCTAACAGGGGAGATGGTATTTCACGTCCGCCACGTCGGATTTTAAAATCGTTGTTGTTTCGTAATCAACGACCCGATAAACCATAGAAACAATACCCATGTTGAATTTCAGACTTTTTGACCACATTTCCTACTTTTAGGGGTTGAATTCTCAAAAAACCTGCAACACGTATTTACTCATTTATTGTTAGGAATACTTCTGTGAAGTTTCGAATAAAATAGACTAACTAATCTTGTTTCCCCATACAAATTTTGGACCCCCATTTCACCCCCTTAGGGGATGAATTTTGAAAAATCCTTTCTTAGCGCACCCCTAGACCTTATAAGAAACCTACGTGTCAAATTTGGAATCTCTAGAACCAGCGGTTTGGACTGTGCGTTGATAGATCACTATGTCAGTCAGTCAGTCAGACAGTCAGTCACCTTTGAGATATATATATTGAGATTGAGATATATATACTCAAATTTACTGTCCCTTGGAGCTGTGAAAAAATTAAACTTCTAAACCAACGCAATCAAAAGATACAGCCGTTTATGCAGCAAATTTTCGAAACTAGTAAGGGATTTAAACCTACAGGGTAAACCTACCTCCCGTGAACTCATAATCTTGAAATTTGGTACGAAGTAACGTCTTACAGCACAGATAAAAAAAAAATTGCGAAAACTGTAAATTTTTAGTTACATCATATAATAAAAATATTTTTAATCATTTTAAAGTTACTTACTACCCCTTTCCTCATGAACGCGTATAGGTATTAAATTGAAATTCATATCAAATACCACAGAATAACTAATAGTACTACAAATACTCAGGTCTATAATATCTTAAAGCTGTAAAGGTTTGTACGGAACCCTCGGTGCGCGAGGCCGACTCGGACTTGGCCGGTTTTTTTAGTTTGAAAGAAGAGTATACTTTACAGTTGGTCCCATTGTCATCGGGTCAGGATCTGATGATGGGATCCTGGAGAAATCGAGGGAACTCTTCAACTATTATAGGCACACCTATAGTGATTTGAGTATTTTTTACAATAGCTCGGGCATTTGCTTTTGGAAAGGTGGAGGCTAAGTAAAGTCGGTTCTTTTTTAACTATAAAACTTACATATCAAAACATATAACTCTAACATATTTAAAATATTTATAACGGCGGTAGCCGGCGCGCTGCCGTCGCGGAAGGCCGCTCGTGAAAATGATCATCGTAAATTGATCGAAACATGTCGAGCAAAAATCGACTTGAATTACGTGAGTAACCCGTTATAAATATTTTCGGTTCTTTTCAGTTTAAAATTATTTATACATATTACTTACGTACAAGAGAGCAAAGTTGTTGCGTGCTTATATTGAGGCCTGAGCCAACGAAAGATTCCATAATTGAGCCCCGAGCGTAACTAGTGGTTCATAAAATGGAATCATGAACGTGCGAGGTCCTCAAGGCAATAGAGGTTGAACAAAGTTTGCTGCCGAGTATAATACAAAAATTCTACAATACCACCGCGAGAAGAATACAATTTAATAAATATTAAAAATCGAAGTCAAATTAATGTATTAAAAATTGTATAACTCAATATCATCACCTCTTCTCTTTAAAGTCCATCCTGCCAGATTACGTGAAGAAACATGTCAAAACTTGTAAGTACTAAATTATTTACCGCACATGTGGATAAAGTGCGTTTTTCCCTTTCGCTTTCAAGGGATAAAGAACGCCTTGCCGAGGTGGGGTGGTGAAAATATTATTTTTCTCTAACCTCTCAAATACGGAACACCAGTTTCGGACATTTCAGAGACTTAGTTAAACCTCTTACGAAAATATAATGAAATAAAACGGGTACACTAAGCGGATGCTGACCCTAACCCCTACCCGTATCATTAGATGCACTATTATTTTCGAAAAAACCGGCCAAGTTCCGTCCCCTAATAGAATACTAAAAGGTTGTATCTGATGCCTATGGAAAAAGTTTTTTGGAGATAACTCAGAAATGGCTTAACCGATAATGTTCAAAAGAATTTTCGTAGAAAGTATGTGATAAGACGCATATTTTCAATTTTTTTCATATTTTTTGGAGTTACGGTACAAAAGTTACAGGGGGGACACATTTTTTTTGACTTTCAAAGCGATTATCTCTTCACTTAATCACAAAATGTTCAAACAAACCTCGATGTTATTTTTAAAGACCAGTCGATTGATGTGCAACATGTTGATATTTGGTGGTATATGGAGCCCCCCCCTGCCATTAACAATATTTTTTTCTGCAATTTAACTACAGAACTAAATTATATAGATTTTATGAAGATACGTATTATAGTTTCCGAATAAAATGACTGTGACATACGGACATGACGAAACTGTAACCGTTCCGTTTTTGCCATTTTGACTACGGACCCCAAAAAATTAAGTTATAGGTATGAAACGATTTAACACAAAGCGACCTAGTCCCACAATAGCTACGGCATTACGGTAAGTACATAATACAATTCCTAAACCAAATAACCAAAAATTAAAATAAAAAAAATATTTACCTGCTTGTCCACTCTTCCGGGTCACAAAACACTTAACTGTCACTGTTCTGTCTGCTTGTCTGCCTGTCGGCTAAACAGGCTAAACTGCAGTGCTGGTGGAATCAAATGAAGGGTCACATAATCAGTGTTATTGTTCATTGACTTATTACGTGTAAGTTGATGGCAATAGAGTTATCGCTTTGAGACTTGATACTTAGGCAGCTCACTGTTGTGCAATTTCGTCGCGCCAATATTTATAACGTGTTAAGGCGGTAGAGGAGAACGCTATGTTCAATCGTTTTAATACAAAAAAGAACCGACTTCACTTAGACTCCACCTTTGCAAAATGAAATACCCGATCGGCCGTAAAAAATATTTAAATCACTATAGTGTGCCTATAATATTTGAAGAGTTGCCTCGATTTGTCCGGAATCTCATCATCAGATCCTGACCTGATGACAATGGGACCAACTGTGAAGTATACTCTTGCAAACAAAAAAAGAATTTTACAAATCGGTCCAGTCGTTTTCGAACAATCGGTGAACATACATAAAAACACAAAGATCCCGACGAACTGAGAACATCCTCCTTCTAAATCTTGAAGTCGGTTGAAAACGTATGTATCTAGACTTAGTGATGTGCCGGTCCCGGGAATATTCATTTTTTTAGTGGGGCACTCCATACATCTCTTCTTCTTCTTTGTCCTACCCTTTTCCCAGTTTATCTGGGGTCGGGTCTTCCCGTACATTTGCGCCAAAGATATCTATTTTGGGTTGTCTGTGGGTCGATATTTTGCTTCTGGATCTCTTTTTGCACATTGGACCACCAAGTAGAAGGTGCCCTACCTCTTCCCTTAGGCTGTTCTGGGAGGTTAAGGACGCGTTTTATGGGATGGTTCTCTTCACGTCTCATAATGTGGCCGTACCAACGTAACCGTCCTTCTTTTAGCTTGGTATCAATAGGGGCTACCTTAAAGGACCCCCGGACATACTCGTTTCGAACCCTATCGAGACGTGTTATTCCTCCTGCCCACCTCAGCATCTTCATCTCATTAACGTGTAGTTGTTGTTCGTGTGTCTTTTTAATAGTCCAACACTCCGTCCCGTATGTCATAGCTGGTCTGACTACGGTTGTATACACTTTGCCTTCACATCTAACAATTTTTTTTTTGCTAGTATCAACATGTAGCACAACAATCGATAGGTCCTTAAAAAATAGTTTTGAGGTTTTTTAATCAGAATTTTTTTTAATAAACGTTGTTAAAGTCCAAAAAAAATGTCTCATTCTTCTATAACTTTTGAAAATACATCTTAATTATGATATTAATAACACACTTTCAATAAAAATATTTTTATATAATTATACTAATTAACTAAACCATTTTTTTATTTTTTATTTTGTTTTACTCGGTACTATTTTTAGTAACATTTATTACTAGCTCCGATTACTATTTTATCTTGCGTAACGTGTTTAATAATATTCCCCTATTTGGGGAATAAGGGAATATAATATTCCCGGAAATATTCCCCTTTCTGGGAATATTCCCACGGCACATCACTAATCTAGACAGAGGTTTCTTTCCACAATTAATATTCTACTAGCTTTTGCCCGCGGCTTCGCTCGCGTTAAATTCGGGGTAACACGGTTCCCCTTTCCTGATTGCCCCCCGGAATGCTCCATACAAACTTCCACCCCCCATTTTAGAGAAGTGGGGGTTAGAAAGAGACAAAAAGTAGCCTATGTCACTATCCATCTCTTCAACTATCTCCACTTAAAAAATCACGTCAATTCGTCGCCTCGTTTTGCCGTGAAAGACGGACAAACAAACACACACATACACTTTCCCATTTATAATATTAGTATGGATTATGTAGATACATACTGTAGGTAGTAATACTCGTGTTACTTAAATAGTTACTCTAATCTATTATAGTATGAAATTTTAATTACGTAATAAAAACTCATTTATGTCCAAAATAATCTTTTTTTTTTTGTAGAGAGCTGACTAATTGGCGCCATTCAAAACGTCTTTTCCAACCTAAGCAATAGTTTTGATTCCTCAAAGCAATACTGACACGTAATACCGCCGGTCGTCACGGCGTTCGGGCGTTACCGTGAACGTGACGTAACGTAAACGTATTATGTTGATAGTCGTTAATTATTGTGCGTTACAAACCGGCTGTTTGCTATTGCCCACTGCTGGGCAAACTGGGCTGGACAATTTCTTAAGCCCTGGGGACCTAGTAGCAGCGGAGCGCCAAGAATATGCAGTAGGCAAGTCAGGGCTATTATTTATCGTATGGCTTAAATACATGTCACTGAATATAACATAAATTACACGGTGTACACATTACTAAATAAAAACCGGCCAAGTGCGTGTCGGACCACGCATAATGGAGGGTTCCGTACCGGCTATCGAAAAAAATTATTTCGCAAGGTCGTATCTGCCTATGTACGTAGTTTTTTGAAGATATCTCAAAACGTCTAAACCGATAATGTTAATAAAATAATTTTGAACAAAAAAGAACCGACTTCACTAAACATCCACCATTCCAAAAGCAAATGCTCGAGCTGCTGTAAAAAATACTCAAATCACTATAGGTGTGCCTATAATAGTTGAAGAGTTCCCTCGATTTCTCCAGGATCCCATCATCAGATCCTGACCTGGTTACAATGGGACCAACTGTGAAGTATACTCTTTCAAACGAAAAAAGAATTTTTCAAATCGGTCCAGCCATCTTCGAATAATCGGTGAACATACATAAAAAAAAAAAAAAAAAAATAGCAAAAACAAAGATACCGACGAATTGATACCTCCTCCTTCGAAATCTTGAAGTCGGTTGAAAATAATTTTCGTGGAAAGAATATTCAAAGATGTATCTTCTTGAATTATTTTATAATCTTTGGACATATGGTTTAAAGTTACTGAAAATATCTATTTAATCAAAAAATGTTTAAACGAGCCTCAATGTTATATTTCAAGAACTATCGATTGATATGCACCATGTTGATATTTGGTAGAAAAAATTTTTTTGACAATTAGTTACATGTATGGAGTGCCCCCCTAATAATTTTTTTTTCGGTAATTTCAGTACAGTACTTAGTAGCGGCACACAAAATACACCTTATGTTACGAAAGATACGTCTCATACTTTCCGAGTAAAATGGCTATGACATACGGACGAACGAACCGTACGGACAGACGGACATGACGAAACTATAAGGGTTCCATTTTTGCCATAAAGATACGTCTAAAGATACGTCTCATAGTTTCCGAGTAAAATGGCTATGACATACGGACGAACGAACGGACGGACAGACGGACATGACGTAACTATAAGGGTTCCATTTTTGCCATTTTGGCTACGGAACCCTAAAAAGTAAAAATTTGCCCTTCTCAGGTAAGCAGCTGCATACTTTGACAAATTCTTAGTCGTCTATTGACCTGTGTATCTAGTGAGGCGGCACTCCAGAACAATGTGTGTGATAATCTGGTCTGGGTGTCCACAGTCACATGCGGGAGAGGCGCTCCATCCAAATTTGTACCAGTGGTGACCGCAGTTACTAATTCCAGTTACCAATTCCAGAACCAATACCAATTTCAAAGTCAGAGCTAATGACGATAGACGCACAAAGCGATGCGTATAGATGGTGCTGTGATCGTAAAAACATCTTGATTCTTGTTGGTTATGCTTTGGATAGGTATGTCAAATCCTTACAGTCTATGGTTTAAAAGCCCTGCTACACTTGTCCTAAATCCACTTCCTAAATTATTTAGTCACTTGATTTAATGAAGTGTAACAGCATGTAGCAAGTAATTTGCAACTTAATGGTACCTAAAGTTAGGACCCTAATTAGCATGCTACTTAGGATACTGAAAAAAGTAAAGTGTAACAATAGTATTTTATACAATCGTGACATAATTAAGAGCTTTTCAGTCGAGTACCGTGTTTAGGCCACCAAGCTTGCTGAGTGGCCTAAGTAAGGTACGAGATTGGAAAGCTTGATTATGTTACTATTGTATACAATACTTTTTCTACCAGTGCTCAATATAGGCAATAAGCCGGTAAGAATAGAGTTCGACGAAAGACCTGCTGCCTCTATACAATTGAGTAACTTTAATCTCCCGGCAGATTGTGCCGGTCCCCCCCGCCGGCCGGGCGGGCTCGGGCGACAGTGTTACAATATTGTATGAAAATCCTTTGTAACCATCGTTGGCGATGCTACAATATGCGACCATAAAAGCTCTATCGAAAAGTATGCGCTAGTAGTTCGGTCTACACAATCTCAATTCAAGCATTACAGTCGACGAGTGGAAAAAGTCTTTGAACGTACCTTGGACGAAAAAAATTAAAGGACGGAGCATGGCTGTACAACAAACTGTGACGCAAGATGGCGGCTGGTTTGAATGTGTGTGTCCAGACGAGTGTTGCCATGTAATACAAATTTTCCCGATTAAGAATTTTTGAATTAAAAAAAATAGATTATTAATATATATGTTTAAATAGAATTAATAAGCACCTGTTTTAATAAATTTGATGAAATATATTTCTGAAGAGGCGGATAAAAGAAAAAATAATGATGTAAAAAATCTAAATTCATAAATTAATAAAAGGACACGACTTGTGTGTGTCCGGCCTCTCTTCTCGACCCAATATTATTATTTTAAGCATTTATTATACCTTTTTAATATGGCCAAGGTGAACCCAACTAAAAGCGTATTATTATAAACTTACCTTATCTCAAACCGTTTCACACTAGAGAACCAAAATTCAGTCAGGTTGACCTTCGACGTCAGCCTTGTTGGCAACCATCTAGCAGACGCTAAAGCGTTATGAGCTTGTGTTGTGAGTCTTGGCCGCTAATTTTATATGGCTTGCTTTTGGTAAGATTAGGCGCAACACACACTTAGCGGGATTTAGTTCAGCCAGGTCTATGGGTTCTGGCTTTTTTTATATGGGGCCCACTGATAATTTTCCATCGTGCAAAACCTACTTACGACAGCCTTCTAGCCACAGTCGTGGTCAGTGGGCTTTCTGGCATAATTATAAGATGTTATTAATTTAGTGGAAATAAAATGTACTAATATAATATGGTAACTTTCGAAATAAATGATCATTAAATTGAATTGAATTTATATTTATATCAGGCACGTGGGGTACGAGGGCAAGTACACCTATATTATTTGTATGTTGTCTATAACACTGTCATTCCTAAACTACAAAACCGATTTCGATAAGAAGGTGGCATTTGTCGCTCGACACAATTGATCTGAATTCATCAATTCATAGACAATTGTCTATGGTTGCGGAAATTTGTCTATGGCCTCCATAAAAAAAATCAGTTACAATCTTACAATAGACAAATTTCCGCAACCATAGACAATCGCCTCTGAATATGAATGATGACTATCGCGTACGAATTTCCGCTAGAGGCGTTAGTGTAGACGACGGAGGTCTCCGAACCGTTAAATTCCATAGAATTCATAAAATTATTTTTAATTTGAACAAGGTTGTGAAAATTTTGTAATACCTGATATTAATTATGGCAAATATGAGTTATGAATCATTGAATGTGAATCCTTTAAAAGCGTAGCTCAGAAAATTCTCCTTTTTTTCGAAAAATATGGAACTACGCAATGCTGCGGCGTGGTAAATTTTATTACAGTAAAGTAATATTAGATATTATTTAAACGTATATTTTGTTTTCACGAACGCGATAGATAAAAAATACAGCTGTATATAAGGACCGCATCAAAATTGGTTCAGCTAAACGCGAGATAATCGTGAACAAACATATATACACACACATAAACTGAGAACCTCCTTTTTTTGAAGTCGGTTAAAAATGCTCCTAGATCGATCAACACAACCGGTTTGACAGCTAACCTCTCATTCTAACTATAGTTCAATCTCGTTCTAATCGCTTGACCAGTCGCTTACTAAAGCGACTAGTCAACCGATCAGAGTGAGAGGGAGCGATAGTTAGAATGAGATAAAAGTTGGACAGATCACTCATTGTGGCATAATTTTGCGCATTCAACCTACGACTTGATAATATATGAGCTTTATGTTTTACGCAATTTTTGTAATTATTTTAAGAAATATATAATTAAGTTTATTAACAAATTTTATTCAAAAAATACTATGGAATATAATTTGCTTTCAAAAACTTATAATTTATGAACTATTAGGTAATATGTTAATATTAGTTGAAAACGTGCGTGAAATAAAACATCAAGTTGTGTTTGGTTCATATCGTGTTGACACCATATCGCGGCGATTATAGACCCCTTTACATTCGGGAAGTTTCCCTATTCAACCACCTGGCAACACCGCTACCATGAAGTTAATAGTTTATGAAATTACTGATATTTAATGTGATTACGCAATTAATTATTTACTTAACGGTGAAAAGTTATCCCATCCGTTTTTTTCTTTCGACCGGTGGCATTTCTGCAGCATTTGACAACGCACGACGGCATATTTTAATTATTTTTTAACTGCTCTTGACTGCATAGACGTTTGGACACGAATGACGGGGGAGCGGCTCATTATTGCTGTGCGTATGTGTGTGTAGTGCGTAACGACGAGGACACTGGCTCTTTATGGAATCACAAAATTTTGTTAGCCGCACTCTATCTGGGACTTATATAATCTATGGAACGTACCTACTTATTTAAGTTTCCAAAAAACTAAAGAGAGTTACGATCGTTACCTATGTCTGGATTTTATATCACCATAAACTGTGGGAAAACGGCTCAACTAGAAATGGTTCAACTATAAACTAGAAACGGTGGTAGTTTTTTTTAACTGGCGTTTATCAATGCATTGTAATGTGGCTAAATTGAAAAATAAATATCTTTTATATTATTTTATGGATCTCAGCCACAGTTAGGTATGTCATGTCTAAGCGGCGTGTTACCGCATTCGTAATTATTTCATACGTTCTATTGGTATTAGAGTTACTTAGTTTCTGTGGCATGTTTGTGGTTTAAATTAATGTTTAGGTTCAAATATCTGTAGCTATCTTTAATAAATACCTATACATTAATTACAGTTGGGTAGGTACTTTCCAATTGCTCAACTTAATTGTTTCGTTGCATTCATAAAATCAAAATGTCAAAAATACACGGGAAAATCCACGTGTAACCTGTGTTTGCGCTTTAAATGATTTTATAATGGATACTAGTATAATACATTATTCCTTCTAAAAATTAAAACTAATATACTAACAAACTAATTAAAAATATAAAAATAAGCCTACCTATGAAAACCCAACTATAAAAAGAATACCCCGTCCAAAAGGTCCGCCTGCGGCATGGTCCCTGTAAGGTCTGGGGATCTATTAAAACACTATTTACTTGTATTTAGTCTGTCCTGCATGTACAAGGCAGAGCGTCCGCACTCCCCTGGTGCTATCCGCAGACTACCCACATTCTAGCGCTGTACAAACACTACATCCCTTCTTTATTTTCATTTGAAATAAAATTAATACAATTAAATTTGGTATTCTATAAAATAAACCACTATAATAATTATTAATAATTGACAAAATTGATAGCCAACATTTGACATCTCTCAAATAATAAAACAGTAAGTAATTCCTAAGAAAATGTTCACATACAATATTTAACTGTTGTTCATTGGTAATAAACTCTCATTAGATTAATTTCCTTCATCAACACTAGAATTAACTACATTTCACAAATAATTTACATTGTAATATCGCCGTTAGTGACACCTGCAATTGTATGCGGCATCGAATTAAAATTGGTAATATATAGCTTAGTAATTTTTAATCTATCTCTGATACCAAATCTGTTGCTTTCCTTCCAGCATATTCCCTTCCTTTTTCCTTCGATTGCGATGGAAATTTATCCCGCAACTATCTCTTATAAAACAGTTTGGATGGTGACTTTTACCCACAGCTCCACAGGCAGCGATCGCATCTTCATATGATCTTGTGGATAAGGAGCTGAAACTAATAAACTGATCAAAATGCCCTTACAGTTTTTTTTTTCAAATGTTCGGCATATTCTTAAACCATTTACACACTGCATTTTTTTATATAAAACAATTTTTAAATCAGACACCAATGTAACTAGATAATTACTATGAAGTCAACAACAAAACAATTTAATATCCCCGTTCCGAGTTGCTTCCGGCGCAAAGGCTGTCCATTAGCTATCCAGCGCGATAATTCGGCGAGCAGTATGGGCACCTTCGCACCGGAAACGACACGAACGGTAGCAATGACTTTCCTTAGTTAAGTGGTATCTGACTGATTAAAATGCATATTATGTTATAAATTTTTGTTTAACCGATTTAAAATTATGACAAGTTAATGTAATTTCAAGCAACACATTCAACACCACCCAGTGCTATGCGCTACGCTCGTAGCCCGTAGCCACGTATTCGTCGTATGTAGCTCGTAGTAGCTACGAAGAGATAACCCGCCTACCGGGTTCCTGGTCGTGACAGTGTTAAGTAATAGTCCGAGATACAAAGGAAGCATATTTTATTGACTGAACACACAGGTGCGTCATTTTGTAGCGTTATCTCAGACTACAAGGATAATTTAATATACGCTTACCCAAACAGAAAGATTTAATTAACTATCGATTATCTCAGAACTGGAGCTAATGAGGGTTTCCGCGATTGAGATTTTCACTAGATGGCAGCACCGTGACGACAGGTCTTTTTGGCAGTAGCTGTCAAAATCCACCAATCAAAACATATATGGTTAAACATGATTGGTGGATTGTGACAGCTAGACCTGTCGCCACGGTGCTGCCATCTAGTGAAAAACTCGATCGCGGAAACCCTCATTAAGATACTGGTGTCTTTGAAAAATTAACTTTTGTTACTGCTTTTTATTGGAGTTAACAACATCTCTGATACCTACACGAGCACACGAACTATAATAAGCCGAAGTATGAGGCTGATTCCTTTTTGTTTTATGTATAAGTACATTATATTGTATAATCATTGTTTCTTGACAATAATTACTCCCGTAGATAACAACTGTTTTTTTTCCTTGTGATTTGTGGATATTCAACTAACCGTACCTACTCAATCTAAGAAAAGGATTAGTAGACTGTACCCATGCTCAATATTAAGTTAACCTATTCTTTAAACGGCATTTGAAGCCTACTTCCGTTGTAAGCTACGTGATTACGTGCTTGCACAGATTTGAAATTTAATCTTTTATGTAACTTAATGAAATCAGCATTTATTCAATCCTAGTTTTATATCACCTGTTCTAAAATATCTAGTCCTACAAAGAACAATTTTATTCACAGGAATATTAGTAATTCCACTACTATAATAGCTAGGTTTGTCTTTAATCATGCAATTTACCACAACAAACTTCTACAAGTTTTTTTTATTTTAGGCATAGTGTAATGTACTTACCAATGCCAAAAAAAAAATATATTTTTATGTTCCTCTTTTCTGTACTTTAACGAGTCTATCTACAGCTTTATTATTATTGTACTGTTGATAGTATAGAACTTCTTACAATTGGATTTATTATTGTTCTTAACTGGGCTATTGATGTGTCGCGTCGACCAAATTTGATATATGTATTTTGGCAGCCCTTTATATTTATTAACTGATTCCCGTTGAATCTAGAAACTTCCAGATTCTTTGGGCTGTAATGTGTTGTACCTCACCGGGTTGCAGTACATATCGCCCTAGGTTGGTACTTCTTTTATGAATTAGTGGTCCGCAGGAGGACAGGATGTGCGTGGCAGTTTCCTCTTTTCCCTGGCAGAACCTGCATGCTGCGTCCTGTTTCTTACCCAGTGGAAACATGTGTTTGTTCAACTTACAGTGGCCTGTCCGTACTCTAGTCACTGCACAGGTTTTGTGCATTTTGAGCGCTAGCAGCTCTTTAGCGGTTTTGGATAGTAATCCATATATAAATCTGTCGACATCATTTGTTGGTTACCCGTATGGACTCGAAAGCCCTCCCTAATTAGCGGGAAAGTCTCACTCGTGGAACTTTTCAGTTAGTTGTTAAGTTATTACATACGCAACGGGAATAGATTAGATAGTTGTACATATCTTGTAAATGTATCTATTTAAGCTAGATCAAAGTGTTATTCGAACTCTGACCAAATAATTTCGATTTATTTTCTAGTGGTTCTACATTAAAGATACCTACTGGCTGTTTTATAAACTCCATTAACCCTGTTTACATGTCCTGTACAATGTGAAACTATCCAAAGTTCAGTAACTAATTTACGCCTTATTTTAGCTCAACAAACGGAGTACGATCAGAACTAGTACCAGTGGATTAAAACTAGACTGGCTAATAAAACTTAGGGAAAAAGAACGAATTATCATAACACATTCGTCTATAGTGCGTTTTACTTTTACATCGAAGGCGCGAGCGAGACTGCAATACCGTAACGGCTTACGTTCAACTTGGATTCGTTTTTGTGCCATAGAACTTATCAACCGCCAACCTTTTTTGTTTGTTACTTGTTTTACGATGACGTTTACCGTTTCCATATAGGAACATATACCTATTTATCATTATCGGTGCGTCTATTTAATCAATCAATCATTGATTTATACAAAAAGGGAGATATGGTACCAGGCGCTCGATTGTGTGCCATCAAATATATGTAGGTTCCGGGACCTATATTGAATTAGTCGTGTGGCAGAGTTTCTCAGTCAAACTTTGTGCAATGCGCAAAATATGGATTTGCACCCTTGCATACCCGTGTTAACTATATAGGTTTATCTCTTTTGCCCATGATGCACATACATTATAGCGGTGTGTAGCATTTTACAAGTGTGTAGGTGCAGGACCACATTTCAGTGTTGTTTACTAAGAACGTCACACATCTTCCTTTTTGTTTATGTCTATGCAATAAATACACATGTAGGTATCTATCAACGCACGGGGTTTTACTCAAAAGTCAAAACCCTTGAAGTATGAATTCACGATTGATTGCAAACGTATTTAAGAACATTGGTTTTTCACGTACCCACATTAGTCGTATTACATGTTTTTTGACCAACTTTATTTATTTTACCTTGTTTTCATCTAAGATAGACCAATATTATTTAAGCAGGCTTGACGTGAATGTTTTTTTTTTGCGACCAATGTGATTGTAAAGACAGGGGGCCGTATTCTAACTATAAAAGACGTTTAGACAATCCAACTTTAATACAACTCCAATATTGGTTGATTATTTGTTGTGTGTTGGAGTTATGATGGAAACAGATTGTGTTTTTAGTGAATGGCTTACACATTGTTTATGTATTTTTAAATTAGAATACGGCACAAGCTATATTTATGCTACACTGTTGCTTTCTACTCCCCGCACAACACAATTTTCCTGTTCTATAGACTATGGTTATCAACAATTTTTCAACCAACATCTATTACGGTGTTACGAGGTAGTATGTATGCCACATCACTTACAAAGAATATGAAGGTCAACATTTGTTTTTTCTATTCCAAAGAATATAACGTACGTTTACGCGGTTTTCTTTCAAATATGTATTTATTATTATACTTTGTAATATATACATTTCCAATACTGTTCTCCCTGATATATCACTTGTAAATGGGTATAGAAAAGAACGCGGTTGTATTTTATTTATTATTTTTATACCCCTATGTGGTAAACATAAACATAGGTGGTATAGGTACGATATACCCTTTTGTATGGCTCTCTTTTTTATCCCATTTTTTTCAGGAGTTCGTAGGTATGTTGTACCTTTAATAAAATTAGGTATGATGAGCCTATTTGCATGACCCTTAAATAAGAGTGGGTAAGTTGTACCCTATTGCGTTTTCCTTTGGTAAAGGCAGGTATGCTGTACCTTTTGTACGCATGCGCTGTTTATTATTTATTTTTATGTTTTTTAAGAGTAGGTATGATGTACCTTTAATAAAATCGCCTTCAGAATTAAATGGTTCAAGACTTACCTTACTGCATGTCACACTCAGGTTTGATAAACCTGTATTTAGGCTTAGGTTTGATAACCCTTTTGTTACACCTTTTGTTTGTATAAAATGCAGCAGCCTAAGGAAGGTATGATTACCTTATTGCATGTCAGACTCAGGTTTGATAAACCTGTACTTGGGCTTAGGTTTGATAACCCTTTTGTTACACTTTTTGATTGTATAAAATACAGGCAGTAGCCTAAGGTAGGTATGATTTACCTTCTTGCATGTCAGACTCAGGTTTGATAAACCTGCATTTAGGCTTAGGTTTGATAACCCTTTTGTTACATGTTTTGTTTGTATAAAACACAGACAGCAGCCTAAAGTAGGTATGATCTACCTTATTGCATGTCAGACTCAGGTTTGATAAACCTGTATTTAGGCTTAGGTTTGATAACCCTTTTGTTACATCTTTTGTTTGTATAAAACACAGACAGCAGCCTAAAGTAGTTATGATTTACCTTATTGCATGTCAGACTCGGGTTTGATAAACCTGTATTTAGGCTTAGATATGATAACCCTTTTGTTACATCTTTTGTTTGTATAAAACACAGACAGCAGCCTAAAGTAGGTATGATTTACCTTATTGCATGTTAGACTCAGGTTTGATAAACCTGTATTTAGGCTTAGGTTTGATAACCCCTTTGTTACATCTTTTGTTTGTATAAAACACAGACAGCAGCCTAAAGTAGGTATGATTTACCTTATTGCATGTCAGACTCAGGTTTGATAAACCTGTATTTAGGCTTAGGTTTGATAACCCTTTTGTTACACCTTTTGTTTGTATAAAACACAGGCAGCAGCCTTTCCTAAGAAACTGGTAGTTGGTGCTTACTTTTATGCATGGTCATTTTACTACAACGATACCTATGAGCAAATAGTAGGTAGGTAACATTTATTACTATTAAATAGGCACCAGACTTTTATTGCTGTTATTTAAAGTGTTAGCATTAAACTCCAGTACCCACCCAATTAGTGCAATACTACTATGCCTACACTCCGTAATGATCGCTCTGGCATTATTGTAGCTGTGCGAAACTAAGCGGAAATAAACGACCGAAATGTCATACTTATGTATAAATTAAATCACAGGTATGATTACGCTTGGAGTTATTAAAGGCTCACTATAAACTAGATAGTCAATTAACCCTTTGAGGTAACAGAAATGAAAACTTTTCCTGTCAAGAACTTATGTAATACCTACTCATTTGATATATCACTAATGCCTTCTGATAATAACAAAAAATGTTAATATATATACATATTATTATTTTTTGTTTCACTTACTAGCAACAAAATAACCCCTTATGTTATGTACAACACCTGAAATTGGGATTGATTACTTTTAGCATAATAAAACTTTTACTAAAACGCATTGGCTACAGCAACCGTTAACCAGTTGGCGGATTATATGCTTATTTGCATACAGCACTTATAATTTCAGGTAAGCACAAGTAAGTAGGTAAGTACTTGGAGTAACGCTCTGGTTGCCCGTCATAAAAGTAAAATATAATAATTATTTTAACGTACCAATGACAACACACCCAGCCAACCATTGGTGAATCCTATCTCATTACAATAAGGTCCACAAACAATCAGCTGATCGTATCAAAAATGGAACATTATTATGCTGTTATAGCGTGACCTTTGCCCTTTATGATCAACCAGTTTCGTAGGTGGCGATAGGCTTATTTCAATTTAGACAAAACATTCCCATGAAGTTAAATTTGTCCTGTAAACATTACCCGCCAGCACCCATTTTACTATATTTTACTGAAATGTATATGTCAATGTATTTCTGCGGTAGTTTATAGACACATCCGAGCTCTAAGCATAAATAGACAATCAGTGTAATTTGTAATCGATAGAACTTTTATAAACACAATAAAATTTATTTGTAATTCTCGACTATACATATACCTACCTTGGATGAATAAATTAAAAGGATGGAGCATGCCTGTATAACCAACTGTGACGCAAGATGGCGGCTGGTTTAAATGTGTGTGTCCAGACGAGTGTTGCCATGTAATACAAATTTTCCCGATTAAGAATACAGTATTTTTTAATTAAAAAAAAATAGATTATTAATATATAAGGTTAATTAGAATTAATAAGCACCTGTTTTAATAAATTTGATAAAATATATTCTGAAGACCCGACTAAAAGGTAAAATTAAAAAAAAAAAAACTAAATTTACTATTTATTAAAAGCACACGACTACTTTTGAGTATGGTGTCCTCTCTTGTCGTCCCAATGTTATTATTTTAAGCATACTTTATACTTACCTTTTTAATCTGGAGGCCAGTGCCCCCGCTAAGACGAACACAATACAACTAAAAGTGTTATTACGTATTCATTTATTACGTAACATGATTTAGGGGGGGAGGGGGGGGGGGCATATGTTACTTCTACTGCAGATAGGAGGATTATTATTATTTTTTTACGTAGGGCGGAAGGGGGTCTCTGGCAAAAAATGTCTTACGTAATCAATGAACAAAGCCTTATTTTATACTAATACATACATATATACAAACATACGGGTCAAACTGAGAACCTCCTTTTTTGAAGTTGGTTAAAAATGCTCCTCGATCGATCAACACAATCGGGTTGGCTTTACAGCTGACCTCTCATTGTAACTATAGTTCCATCTCGTTCTAAGCGCTTGACCAGTCGATTACTAAAGCGACTAGTCAGCCGCTCAGAGTGAGAGGGAGCGACAGTTAGAATGAGACGAAAGTTTGACAGATCAGTAGTGGTGACATAACTTCGCGCGTTCAATCTACGATTAGATATGGGTTTTTTGTTTTACGAAGTTTTTGGAATAAGTTTAAGAAATATATAATTTAATTTATTTACAAATTTTATTCCACAAATAATAAAGAATATAATTTGCTTACAAAAGCATAAAAGTTATTAACTATAGGTAACATGTTAATATTCGTTGAAAACGTGCGTGAAATAAAACGTCTAGTTGGTAGTGGGGACGTCAATATCGTATTGACAATATATCGCGGCGATTATAGACCCCCTTACGCTCGGGAAGTTTCCTTATTCAACCACCTGGCAACACCGCTACCGTGAAGTTAATAGTTTACGAATTTACTGATTTTTTATATGATTACGCAATGAATTGTTTACTTAACGGTGAAAAGTTACCCTATCCATTTTATTCTTTCGACCGGTGGCATTTCTGCAGCATTTGAAAACGCACGACGGCATATTTTAATTATTTTTTAACAGCACTTGACTGCATAGCCGTTTGGACACGACTGTCGGGAGAGCGGCTCATTATTGCTGTGCGTAAGTGTGTGTAGTGCGTAACCACGAGGACACTGGCTCATTATGGAATCACAAACTGTTGTTAGCAGTACTCCATCTGAAGAATTATTAAATCTATGATACCTACCCAATGTTTATTAAACCGTTTGCAAATCTGTATTCCAATAACTCCATAGTTTCTTTCTATCTCTTCGATCTTACCGTGACCATTGCTGGCAGACAGTATGTTTTAAAATCGAATGAAGTTTAATTGTTTTGATATTTATGTATCTATTTTCCTACTAATTAAAATCGGTAATTATAATTATTATTTGACATATTTTATGAACAGCAGGCCAGGCAGGAAATGTAAACAGGGAGTCTATTCGACATGGCATAACTGACAGTCGCATGCGAGACAACTATGATATCACACTTTTATGACAGTTGATTCACCTAACCACCTACGTCAAAATCAACAGGTCTCGCTAGAGGAATTTCTCTATTGGCATGGGCGCCATCTTATTGTTTTGACGTTGACGTCAGTAAATTATGGGAATCCCACGTAAGGCATTTATTTACCTCTAGTAGGTAAAGAGAGCCTTGAAGCATTTTATGAAAACTCATTTGAAAGCGACATCTCTGAATGTCTTCTGAAACTAAATACGTGTGTGAGTATGTGTGTAAATCATACGTGTATTTTCGTGCTACAATACTAGGCTAGAACTAGGGTAGTCTACATATATGGCTTACAAGCAATTTTTTAGATTTGATGATGCATTTTTTGGTGTAGCAACGATGACGAAACCTGTGCTTTGGGTAAAAGACAAATATTACATATTGAATAAAAATGACTGGTATGAATGATTTTAAGATTTCTTGTAACCAATAAATGTTTTTTGTCACATGAAATAAAACAATACATTGACTTGTAAACCGACCACGTAGATCCAATATTATGTAGAATAGGTTTAGTGTAAATAAATTATAATATCAAGAATACAACCTTGATATCTATCTCACGTGTTTATATCGAGACCCGAAAAAGTGAAAGATTACAAAATTATAACTAGTGTATGGTTAAAAAAGTTATATCTTAAGCGTTACGGGGGGCACTAGAAGCAAACAAACTGCTGCCGAGAGTATTACAACATTTTTGACCACGCCACGGCAAAAAAATACAAGCTTAGGTAAATACATAAAACAAAACAAATTAATTCTGCCAAATATTTATGGTTCAAAATCATCGTTCTATAACGTAAAGTAATAACTGTTCTCCCTTGTGAAAAAAAAAACAATTTTACTGACGCTTTAAAAAAATCAAGATAGGCGGTGGTGCTGATGTGGTGAAAAAGCATTCATACACAAGAAAATAATTTTAATAAGAAAACCTAACTACTAATAATATAATTATTTAATTTTGCAATGTTTCTGTCTGTTTTAATACCTACTTATAGTGCTGCAGTCTTTGTTACGTCAACGTCTATGGAAAGTTTGAGGCATTTCAAAAACATCAGAAAAGAAATTAAATTCGAGAAATAAATGAATCTTACACAAATTGAAATAGGCCCACAGTAAGCTTAGTAAGGCTTGTGTTATGGGTACTAGACGATATATATATATATATATATATTAGATAAATATGGATTAATACTTAAATACATAGAAAACATCCATAACTCAGGACCAAATATCTGTGATAAACACACAAACAAATTCCCTGACCAGGATTCGAACCCGGGACCTCCTGCTTCGTAGGCAGGGTTAGGAGGCCGTTATTTCTATCGGTAGCCTGGTAGTCAGTGCCTTAAAGGATTGTTTGACATTTGATACTTCACGCAGATAAACATAGTAGAAAAATGGAGCAACAGTATAGTAATTATCAAAACAAACTCTGGTAGCCTGGCGGGCAGACGCCCGACTTACGCTCTAAGGATCGCGGATTCAAACTTGGCTCCTACATCTGCCTCCTAACTTAACTAAGGTTTTAGACACTTCAAACAATTTTACACATATTCTTCATAGATTCTAATCTAATGTAAGACTCTTATATTACAAAGGTATTCCTAATCCTGAGAGTTGAGGATGTTATGGAAATATAAACATATCAGGTAAATAAATACAGTGCACAGTAGTACTAGTCATAATCCTCATGATTATAACTAATTGCCACTAACAAGACCCAAGTTTAGAATTACTATTTAGGAGACTCGGGATATGAAAACCAATGGGTCTTCATTTCAAAAAAGAAGTTGACGTTTACTGCAAGTAAATGTAATTGTGTATCTGACTGACTTACGTGTAAGTTATATTCCAATATTATATCATATTATATTTCTTATATAATGAATTGATATGGTTACACATGGCACTTTAAACTATACATACTTGTTTCTTTAAACATCGTTTTTTTTTTAAGGGTGTTCAGTTTTTCAGCTGCTTTCGCCACCGCATCTGTATGTTTATTGGATCCGGTGAGGTGAGAAGCCGCCAGTGTGTTTACGCATGTAGTATCCCACATGTACATGGGGAATGGCTATACAGCCGCATACAGTCAAGGCGTTGTAGGAGATTTATTGCTAGTGGCTTGCTTAATCTGAGGAAATCTACTCTAACATAGCATCCAAATTACACAAAATAATGCAGAGCACAGTGAATGCAGGGTACGGTAGAGATATTCCCAACAGCAGGGTGGAAGAACACCTACAACTCATCGCACTTTTTGATGTTTATCCATGCGCTCCTCGGCCAGATATCGACATTTCTTTTATGGCATGTTAATTGAACTTTAGGTTAAATAGGTAATGCCAATCATATTATATTTTAACAGTTATATATTTTTAATAAATACCTACAATTAATAATCATAAAAATTATAAATATTAATGTGCTCTCAGTGAAAATGTCTTAAAATCATATCAATTTTATAATTACTTCTAGAGGTATCTTACCTAGTTTGAATAGTCAGAAATCAACTTCGCGCAAAAGTTTCGTGGGGGCAATTACTAGAGGTCGCCTCCATCATTACTATCGGTAGCCTGGTACTCAGTGCCTTAAAGGATTGTTTGACATCTGATACTTCACTACTTAAACATTATAGATACTGGTGCCGGCTATACTGTAAATTTATCAAAAATCTAAAATTACCGGTCGGCTTCCAAATAGCGTTGACAGCGTTGTAGAGCCCATCACGGAGATATTGAAAACATAAGCCTTAAATGTCGTAAATGGGCGTTAAAAAATACGTTAATTTATCGTTATGCTTAAATTTTGACACACGGCGAAGCCCACTTACTTAACCACCCACAAAATCTACATACTTACCAAATTTAAAGCCATTACGGTGGGCGTATAAGGTTTTAAGACCAGTTGAAATCGCAATTTGTTGAGCCTTAATTTATTTTTGAGCTTACTGCTCGAAATTTTTACAGAAGCTATAAGACCCGTTTAGTTAGAAAATACCAAAATTAAGACCATACCGGTGGGCGCATAAGGATTTAAGACCATTTTAAGAAATAGTCGGCTTCATAACATCAACTGTAAGACACTCCTCCGTCTACGGCTCAGCCAGCCTCGTAGGTAAAGTCACTAAAATCTTACAGGACCCCCACCCCCAAACCATGGAACTGTGGGCTTAGAGGAGGCCAAAAAAGCTTGGTGAAGTGGTTGGCGGTCAGGATGTTTTTACCCATCCAAATTGCCATTGGAGCTGGGACGACGTATTGTGCCAAATTTCTTATGATTCACTCACTCCTAAGCCGCAGCACTGGCTACCGGCTTACCCGTCACCAAACAGGAGGTTTGGTGACGGGAGGACAGCTTTTCCAGACACTGTCAGTAATAATGACATTATTTCTCTACTCATCTTGCTCATCCTTCATTCATATACATAGAAAAGGATGGGTACAGAAATATTGACCTTATTACTGGATAGAAATAAGTCAAATAATAATAACATTAAATAATTAAAATACTTAAAAAAAAAGAAAAAGAAAAAATATATAAATGTACAAAAATGTATAACATAAAAAAGTTAAAAACTAAAATAAAAACGTCTTCTAAGGCTTTTCCACAAAATATGCACTTAATGAATACACACAAATCATATGTAAGTTAACCAGTGAACGCACCGGGTAGTTCGGTTTAACTGGTCCCTATGCACAACATTACATTGTTGCATTGCGCTTGGTGTTACCGAGCGCCTTTGTTCTTAACTCGTCCACCAGTTTTTGCATTCTATCCTCTCCCATTTAGCTTTAAGATAAATATTGTTTTCTTAGTAAGTGATTTATGTAAATCTTTTTGAGAAATAAATGTCTTAAACCGTATAGTATCTGGACCGGCACCTGATTGATTGAAATCTGATTCCGGCTTTGAGTCCGTGTTTGTGCTCCACACAGGTGTTCTTGCGGTACTTAAGTAAATGCCACATGCGTGCCTGTGGGATGCTATATGCGTAGACACACTGGCGGCTTCTCACTTCACCGGAACCAATAAACAAGCAGGTGCGGTGGCCAACGAAGCTGAAAAACTGAAGACCCATAAAACATTTTTATACCTTTCGTAGTCGAGACCCTTGGCGCGTGGGGACCCAGTGCTCAGTAACTTTTTAAAGAACGCAAAAAGAGGCTCGTCGACTCAATTGGTGACCAAAGAGCTGGCAGCTTCCTCGCTCAACTCATAAGTTTTGCGATACAGCAGAGAAATGCTGCCACCATCCTCGTTTGTTAGGTTCTAACATGTCGATACATATAATATATCGGAACCTCGACCAAACAAATACCCATGGTAAATACCCCGTTTTAAATAGTTTTTGTAACTTCCATAAAAAAAATTGCGTTCTACGACGTTAATAAAAAATTGTTTTATTTAGAACGTCATATAAATATTGAATACCAATTTTTTTTCAAAAATAAAAAATATAAGGATGAACATTTAAAGCATTCTTTTAGAAACATGAATGAATGAATGAAAGATTTATTCGTGACAATTACAAAAAACATAATAAACAATAACATATACAACCCGAAACATTAATTGCCACGAAATCGTCGCAACTCAGCGTTAAATGCCGGCAGGGCCAGCGCTGGTCTTCCGTTGCAACCATTTGACGACACGGCGCATTGACGCCACGATCACATCCCCAAAGTAAGAATATCTTAATCAAAACAAGAGAAAAAAAAAACAATAAAAAACAGGAAAATAACATATACCTGTTATACACTTTATAGCGGCATGTTAAACTATAAGCCACTTAAACATGGACATCCAGTTATGCGTGTGCCAATTAAGTAAATTTTTGTAACTATTTAAAGTATTTTTTTCAAAACTGTCCCGCAAGGTTAACTTTTACGGTTTAAAATAAGGCTGTGAAGTGCCTAGTTTATGGTCAAAAAATTTGGAGTGGTTAGCTCAAAAATAATACAAATGCAAAAATTGCGATTAGATTCGAATCTTAAAATAGGCATGATGACACATATTGATTTATGCAATAAAATTTAGTTGATAGGATGCAAAATGATCAATATATCCAACTAAAGTGAAAATTTATAAATTCTTTTGAAGTGGCTCAAAGATATCAAGCTGCAAAATTTTACGATTTTTGAAAGTGTGAATTGAAATGATTTTTAACATTGTACTGTAAAATAAATTGTATGGCAACCATACACATAAACGCAACGTTTCACTGTAAAAATAGCAATTTCATATTTTTTCCATACTTTAAATAGGGCAACTATGTGATCGTGACGTCACTTTTGCACGTCATTTTGTTTGGAGCGTTTTGAGAAACAAATGCAAATCTCGGACTTTAAGTCTCATTCCTGACTTTTCTGTTGCTTTAAAGCAATTGGCCCCATATAGACATTTGATCCTCACAACAAAACGAATCGATTGATACCATACATGAAAAAAATTCACCATGCCTATTGTATGCTCCCACCGGAATTTCGTATGTAGGTTATTTGAAGTAGACTTTACCGTGAGTACAAATTTGGAGCGGTAAACCCACTGATTAATTAACGTTATTTTCTTGTATTTTCAACTTGACGCCATATGATATGATATGATATTTATTCAAGAACAATTTACATCGTGTTATACATACTAGCGCCCATTTAAGACCTAGTAAGACTTATTTTCTCATGATCTCGAAGATGGGCTCTATATCGCTATATGGAAGCCAACCGATAAGATTTTTGATAAATTTACAGTGGGGCGGGCTAACAAGGTGTAATCTGTGTTCGTATCACGGATTTATATGAAGTGGATCTTTTTCTTAAACCTTGTCCCTAACCAAGGATGTGCATTTCTGTCATTGAATTTGACAACTAGTATCCGATACGTTTGCCTAATTGAGAAAGAGAACTTGCCATGCGTGAAGAAGGGACAACATGGTTCGTAACGTCAAAGAGGGACCTCTGTATAGTACTATTGTTTACTCGGTGCCCTAGCCACAGTTGAAAATTATTACCGAGTAAAAGAGTCGTTCATAGGCGACTAGCATAAAACCGGCCAAGTGCGTGTCGGACCACGCATAATAGAGGGTTACCTTCAATGGAATAAGAACCAAACTAATACCAGATGTTATTTTTAAACACCTATCGATTGATGTGCAACATGTTGATATTAGGGGAAAAATTGTTTTTTGTAATTTAGTTACATGGAGCGCCCCCCATAAAAATATTTTCTCCTTCAATTTAACTACATATAGTCTGGCCAGCCAACGAACGCAGTAGCAATGTACAGCGACCAAAAGTATAACAACACTAAGAATCAGTGAAAAAAGCGGGTGCGTAACATAATGAATACGCACTTACTAACGTTAGGTATAATGTATTAAATGTCTATTTTCAATTTGTATAATTAAAAAATAATATAACGTACATTATACATACCGTTGTTTAGTCTAACGTACATATAGACGAATTCCGTTTTACATAATAATAGTTAAAATATCGACTAACATCTGAAATAACAATCTAGGTTAGGTTAGGTTAGAACTGCGACCCCCATAAAAAGAAAACTGCTATCAGAAAAGTGGGTTAGGTTAGGTTAGAACTGTGACCCCCACAAAAATAAAACTGCTACCAGGACAGTAGGTTAGGTTAGGTTAGAACTGCGACCCCCACAAAAAGAAAACTGCAACCAGAAAAGTGGGTTAGGTTAGGTTAGAACTGTGACCCCCACAAAAAGGAAACTAACTGCTACCAGGACAGTAGGTTAGGTTAGGTTAGAACTGCGACCCCCACAAAAAGAAAACTGCTACCAGGAAAGTAGGTTAGGTTAGGTTAGAACTGCGACCCCCCCACAAAAAGAAAACTGCTACCAGGAAAGTGGATTAGGTTAGTTTAGAACTGTGACCCCCACAAAAAGAAAACTGCTACCAGGAAAGTAGGTTAGGTTAGGTTAGAACTGCGACCCCCACAAAGAGAAAACTGCTACCAGGAAAGTAGGTTAGTTTAGGTTAGAAAAGTGGGAAAGTGGGTTAGGTTAGGTTAGAACTGTGTGGTTAGGTAGAAAAAGAAAACCATTAAAAGTGGCAGGCGTTTATAATTTATGTATGATATCTATTTTGAACATTAGATTATTTCAACATTATACTACATTATCATTATCGTAAACGATATTATTTGTGAAGTTCATTATACATTAGTCAATTATATATTTTGTTATTATACAATTTGTACATTATACTTCATGCACGTTATACAAATTGAAATTATATAAATTGAATTTATATGTTACTATCAATATAGCATAAATTCGTATACGTTCTATTACTTACCCGAAAAAAGCAGCAATGATCATCAAATTCTATGTTTTTAATTTTAGTTGGTATTTCCACCCCTTTCATTACGTGACATTCACGGTGTGTAAAAAGGAGACGGATATATTTCGTCTGATCTGTCATCAACTGTAACAAATAATCTGGTTGAGGCAATTGACATATGCCATAAAAACGAATTTAAATTCAATGTAGAACGTTGCAGGAGTTCTATCTCACTCGCGCTTAAGACGAGAGAGTGAAATGCACTAGAAACAAATTCAATGTAAAAGAAATGTGAATTGAAATGTTCGTCACGAACACGGTGTCTAATCACAAAGGGTTGGCACATGTACGTAATTTTGAATTTGCCGCGCTTTTCTACTGAAAAAATGGTTTGCCAGACTATAATTAAATAGCGGCATGAAAAATACACCTTATGTCTAAATGTTATTTTATTCGTCTTATAGTTTCCGAGTAAAATGGCTGTGACATACGGACAGACGAACTGACGGACAGACAGACGGACATGACGAAACTATAAGGGTACCGTTTATGCCATTTTGGCTACGGAACCCTTAAAAGTACTAAAAACGGTCCGATAGAGAGCATAATAGTGGGGGGCGGTGCCTCACTCGCACTCGTTACAAAATTGGGTACTTTCCTGGGTAAAAAAAATATAATTCTATTTAGTCCGTCAGTTAGATAATCAAAAGTTAGTTATCTTTTAAATTTGGATTCTATAATTTTGGACACCCTCACTTCCGTATTTAACATATCTTTTGGCGAGTTAACATGGACCCAGGCCACCCTACCCATTAGGTTTGGCGGCCTGGGTATCCGCAAAATTTCGAGTATAGCTTTTCCTGCTTTCTTGGCCTCGGTTCATGGCGCTCAGATCCTCATTGGGAAAATTTTAGCCCCATCCATTGGGGTCCTAGAGGCTGCGCACTGTGCCGAGGCCAAGAACGTATGGTCACTCACATGCCCTACCACAGACTTTCCGGATAACCTCGGTTCGCAGAGGCAATGGGACGAGCCCCTCTGCAGACTGACAAGGAACCAGCTCCTGGAATTAGCAACCAGTCCGATAGACCGGGCTCGTCTCATTGCGTCAGCTGAATGGGAGGCTGGTCTGTGGCTGCAGGCACTTCCATCTACAACGATTGGAACATTGCTGGACAACACCACTTTCCGTCTGGCCACATGTCTAAGGATAGGGGCATCGACTAACTTACCGCACCGCTGTATATGCGGGGTAATGGTGAACAATCTTGGTCACCACGGCCTGTCATGTCAGCGAAGCGCAGGCAGGATCCCACGACACGCCAGCATTAACGACGTCATCCGTCGGGCGCTTGTCAGCGCCAAGGTGCCTGCGATCCTTGAGCCAAACGGACTGATGATAGAGGATAGCAAGCGGCCCGACGGGATGACGCTGGTGCCCTGGAGTATGGGTAGGCCGCTTGTATGGGACGCTACGTGTGTAGATACCTTGGCGCCGACCCATATCCCGGGCACCAAAGTTGCTGCTGGTGCAGCTGCGTCCGAGGCTGAAATCCTCAAACGTCGCAAATATGCTGCCCTAGGAGGGAGTTACTTATTTGCGGCGTTTGGGGTAGAAACCCTTGGACCGTGGGGTCCAAATGCACGACGCCTCTATAAGGAAATATCGACCCGACTTATAGAGGCGTCTGGTGACCAGAGGGCTGGTCACTATTTCGCCCAGCGGATAAGCATTGCTATCCAGCGGGGCAATGCGGCCAGCCTTCTGGGCACCCTACCCAGAGACAGCGGTGCGGACCTCGGCCAAATTTTTTATTTATAAGTTTTATATATTCATTATAAGTTTTTTTTTTTTTTTTTTTAAAAAAGATAATCAAAAAATATTGGACACGTATTTTTTATTTTGTCAATCAAACAAAAATTGGTGAAGATATAGCCCGTTAAAGTTCCGCGTGACGTCACATTATACTAAAAATTGTACTGAAATGTGACGTCACGCGGAACTTTAACGGGTTATATCTTCACCAATTTTTGTTTGATTGACATAATGAAAAATACGTGTCCAATATTTTTTGATAATCTAGCTGACGGACTAAATATATTTTTTTAGGAAAGTAGCCAATTGTCACAATTGACACATATTCACATTTTGATTGTCTGATGACGTCATTACCTCCTTAGTCAAAACGAGACACTCCCTTAGATAAGCTTCTCTGTCGGCCTCACTTTGTGACCGAAGAATGAGATCCACTTCTTATACATCCATGGTTCGATACCTACGTATACCTACGAAAAAAAAAACACCAAACTCTCTGCCATGGGATTCCCAATGTCCTGTCAACATATCTAAAATGGTGGCCATAGCCATAGACAAAACGCTCTAGCGAGACCTACTGACAGCTTGACAGTAAGGTGTATCACTCTATCACCTAGTGAGCCAAGTGTGAGAGCAACGTCTCGCAGTTTGGCATCTCGAATCGGGGCCCAGGACAATTCAACGACTTGTCGCTATATATTTTGTACAAAACCAAATTGTTTGCAGCCTCTCTTTCTTTTTGTAAAAGACACTCACATTTGTCCTCATCGCCACTTGTAGGGTCTGGGGATCTATTAAAACACTATTTACTTGTATTTAGTCTGTCCTGCATGTACAAGGCAGAGCGTGCGCACTCCCCTGGTGCTATCCGCTGACTTCCCATATTCTAGCGCTGTACAAACACTACAGTCCCCATAACGCTGGCCGCGTTACCTCTCAGTACAGCTAAGGCTATACGCTGGGAGAGGTAAGCGCCAGCTCTACGGTCCCCTGTACTTTCGACCAGCCGGGGCGACAGGGCCCTCATGAAGCATTTCATGTCGGCCGACCAGGGGCCCAGTGTCTCTAAAGCAAGCGCCAATGGTATATACTTTTATAAAGATGTATTTTTGTCGTCTAGTACCCATAACACAAGTCTTATTGAGCTTACTGTCGATTGTCGTGTTACTGTCGATGTCGGGCGTAGGTCGATTTGTGTAAGATTGTCCTATAATATTTATTTATTTTCAACACACCTGCTCGTAACGAGGTTATTCTTATTAAACCGCTTTTAAGCTCATAATCCTAGATATTAAACACGCGTGCATTTCACAATAATTATCCAACTAGTGGAATAATTTAATAATCCGATCAAGTGACGTTTGTACTCTAATACCAAGTTGTACGTACGCAGACGAATCGTTGTAATTTAGTCGGGTATTACCTTTACTTTTTTTAACAACTATTTATGAGTTTACATTCTAAAAAAGTAAAAAAAAGTAAATATATTAAAAATATACACATTTACGATAGAATACAAATTAAACAATCCTGATTGTGAATAAGAATCATTTCAACTTATTATATTACTCGTAATACACAATAAATTACGTTTTAAACACGAATTGTCTGTTTTAATATTGGCTGTTTGGCATTATACGTCCGCGCCTTTGGTTCAAGCTGCACGCACATCCAAAAAAGAAATTGCGCGCCATTTATAAGTTAACCTCAAATGATTGTTTATTTGTTAGATTTTTCTCGTCGTGTTTTATTAATTTAAACAAATTATATTTTCAATGAATAAGAAGACAATTTTAGCGTTAATTTAACCTCTGGATATATTTCAAAATTGTGATACATACTAGTAAAATGTCATCATAAAAATCTAGTGAGCAATACGTAAAAAAAAATACTATAATTTATTGCACAATAAATGTGAAGTCTTTAATTTAATGGAATGATTTGAAAAAGAGTTCCAGATACTCAATAACATCACAAAAAAGGTTAGTTAAATTTAATTAGCTTAGGTTCGTAAGTACCTCTATCCTGTAAACATTCTGACAATTAATGTATTTATCAAAAGTTATTAATTATACTATTCTGTTATTTCCTCGCAAGTGTGTTGAAAATAGTCGTATGAAACGCGTGTGCTTGATCATTACATAAGCTCAGCTTCCTTATGCGCACTCACATGCGTTTGTTGGATTTAAGATTATTTCATCTAATATTTGTAACATTTTAAGGTATTTACTTGACTCAATCACTAATCATTTTATGAATGTGGGTAAGCGAATAAAACGGGTCGATCAGACCACCTGCGGCACTTGCCGGAGCCAGGTATAAAACGGACCGCTCACTGAGGAGCAGTCACTTGTTGTGCTACCAGCGACACGAACAGAGCTAAGTACCTTAATCTGATTGTTTGACTATATTGTGTACATTTTGAAATTATTTGAGTTGCATTTAAAAAATAAACTATGTATATAAAAATATATAAGTGTTTGTTCACAATCAATTGCAATACTTTAATTGTCATTAAAAGTAAATTAAATTGATAAGAGTATATTTACTTTATAACAATAAATACCCTTTAGATAAATGAAATAGCTTTATTATTTATTTCTTGCCTATTTGAATTAAGAAACTATAACTATTTCCTAAAAGAAATATATTTATTTATATTATAAGTATGTACTTATGAATACTAAACGTAATGGCAATTATTCATTTTATTGAGAAATTTATTGTGTCTATCTATCGTTACATCTTTTATAGTAATAATTGTGTATTTTAATAATTATAATAAAACTTATGTTTCCAAATCAATTCAGTTTTATAATTTGAAATTGACGTTACATAGAATAACAACCGAAATAATTTATTTATAAATTCGTCCCATATTTAAAGAGAATATTCTATGCACTATAATAATAGTAAATAGCTATATACACATCTCGACATTAAGTCGTTCATGCGCACAATATCGCTTCGTATGTAATGATCAACTTAGCACACTTGTATCATAACATAATGTACTATTATTTATTTATTATTTATCATATAGTATTGTGACGTTACAATATTAGTCTCCCATATAAACTCCATAGTAACAAATCGTTTTGACGTTTCCTTAAGAGTTGCTGATTTGACTTCATAGAAAAGTAGCCTATTAATACCTAAACACATTAGTACTCGTACAACTAACGTACGTTTCAATAAAATTCATTGATTTATTATGTATTCTACTAGATGAGACATCTAGGACAAATTTTATGCGCCATGTTTGGCGGTTGACAGCTATGACAGAATCAAGGAATAGTATACACTTGTAGTGATTTTGACTACAACTTTTGGGACACAAAATTTCAATGATAAAATTTAGAGTGTAGACATAAGGTGTATTTTGCATGCCGCTATTTAGTTATGTAGTTAAATTGTAGAAAATATTGTTTTTTAATACAATAGCTCAAAAAGTTTAGTTTATCCAGTAAATCGTGTCGTATAGCTGTAAATCGTGCTTAAAGTTTGATTTTATGCACTAGTTCTAAAAAGTAATCTGATCTGCAAATCGTGCGTAAAGTTTGATTTTACGCACGATTTGCAGATTTGAGATTTGCACAAGAAGTTTTTTGGAGAACTTCTTCCATAGGCAACAGAATATTTAAATAGTGAACCAAGCTATTCTGTAGTCGGTTAAAATGTAAAAAAGATAATAAATATGCATCAACTTAATTCCACAATTTAATTGAGTAATAAGTGCCGTTGAGCTATTATTATTTTTTTGATTAAATTTGAAAACAATATTGCATTTAAAACATTAATTGCACGTTTCTTTGCACATCCACTTTGTTCTCAAAATATTGCAAGCAATTAATTTTTTTCATCAAAATAAATTTTTCATCAAAACAAATTAAATCTGTTGAACAGATACGACCCTTTTGGTATTGGTTTGGTTCTTATTCCATTGAAGGTACGGAACCCTTCATTATGCGTGGTACGACACGCACTTGTTTTTGCCTGATAGCTGTATTCGTTGAATTCCGTTCAAATGTATGTCGCGTCTAAGTTACAATTATACTAATGTTGACAAACGGATGCAAGCTTCGCTGATTTACTCTTGACCGTATTTACTAAATAAAATGACATAAGTAATTAAATGTTATGTCAGAGGGGTAACGCTGCCGGTATTCTGGGGTCTATGCCTGAAGTGGGGGATTTCGGTATTGTCGGTGAGATGTTTAATATTTAGAATTAAGGTGGGTTGCACCACGCATAACTAACGACCTGATTAACGTTAAATATGGCGCCGGAGCTGTCATCCCATAGAAAACTGTCAAACTTTTCATACAAGATTTTTTTAACGATGAGGTTTTGATGCAACCGGCCCGTAGTGTATAAATTCAGGCTTTATTCATGCTTTATTTAGATTTTTAAGGTTTAGTTTTTTGTGATTTATGTGTTTGTATTTTATAATTCTGGACAATGGAAATGATGTTATTTGACATGTAATAAATTATTAATTCCATTATATAAAATAAAAATATATATATTATGTTATGTGGTTTTAGATGTTATCCACAAAGCTTTAGCTTATCTCACAACACGACTTGTGTCGAGTGGGATATTTTAATCGAACGAGCGGAGCGTAAGCGAAGTGAGTTCTTACATACAACTTCGGACGCAACGGAACTGTCAGCCGGCTACCGGGACGTCCCTACATTTCGACGACTTTTTGATTTTGAATAGTTGTTCCGCGATAACTTTACTAACGTTTTTCTTATCTTTATGTTGTTGGGGTTGTATGTTTCAGTATATAAGAAGGTACTCTGTGGTTGTATCAGAGATCTATACAATTTGACAGTTCGTAGGTATATGAGCAAGACTGATGAGTCTATTTATATTTTTGGCGCAACGTATTAAAAACGTTATTCGATACTCGCGCGGAAAAGTCATTCTTTACTCGTCCCGAGTTTTACCACGAGCTGCAAGCGGGTAGGTATATTATAGTACCTTGATATCTACAACTTAGGTATCTGCTTTGTCCGAAGCAGGCGCGGTTGCAGCCTGAAATTCATTAATGCAGAAATAATTTTTGAGGAGGTCAGTAATATTTTTTAGGGTTCCGTACCTCGAAAGGAAAAAACGGAACCCTTATAGGATCACTTTGTTGTCCGTCTGTCTGTCTGTCTGTCTGTCTGTCTGTCAAGACCATTTTTCTCAGGAACGCGTGGAGGTATCAAGCTGAAATTTATATCAAATACTCAGGTCTATTGTCCCTTGGAGCTGTGAAAAAATCAAACTTAAAAGCCAACGCAATCAAAAGATACAGTCGTGTATGCTGCAAATTTTAGAGTTTTTCGGCACTCGCAAAACCTACAGGGTACTTCCCGTGAACTCAGAAACTTGAAATTTGGCACGAAACAACTTCATATAGCATAGACTATGGAAAAATTACAAAAAGTAGACATTTTTAGTAATATCATACAAAAAATAGTTTTTTAAAATTTTAAACTTACTACTTTTTTCCTCGTAAACGCGTGGAGGTATTACATTGAAATTCATGTCAAATACTCAGGGCTATAGGACCTTTCAGATGTAGCAAAACCAAACTTTTATGTCAACGCAATCAAAAGAAATAGCAATTTAAGTTGCATATTTTGAAACTGAGTACTGTGATGTACCTAGAGACATACCTTATTAGAATAAGTAGGCTAGTTGCTTTCATATATAGCTCACCAAACGAAGACGCGTAACTGCCTGATAGGGGAAGTAATTCGTGTATAGCTGAATTTTGGTGTAGTTGTAGGCAAAGGTATCTTACACAACATACTAAAAGTACCGGTGGATGGGGGCGCCGCTAGCGGGGAGAGGGGGGTGTAAAGGTCCCTTATTTTGGTTTTTCGTAAATAACTCGGTAACGGTAGCTCATACGAAAAAATGTTTTATTGCTTAATTCATCCACATCTAAATTTCTATAAAAAAGATTCTTTGCAATTTTTTGCTAGGATCAATGTTTAATGAGATATCGAGGAAATACGATAAACACTTTTTTAAACTTTCGGAGCTAATATTTACGAAAGTATTAGTTTTGTCCAAAAATTGTTTCAGAATACCCTTATTGTTTTAAAAAGACCTATCCAACGATACCCCACACATTAGGGTTGGAGTAAAAATAATATTTACCCCCCCACTCCATGTGTACGGGAGGTACCCGAAAAAATAATATTTTTTCACATTTTGTTTTAAAACTTTGCCGGCGTGAATAAAGTACATACTCACACGATTTTTTTATTTTCTAATACTAACCATCACTGAGCAGGCTGCTCACCCTGCTACCTCACTTCCTACCCTTATAGTTTCGCCATGTCCGTCTGACCCCATCTGTCCGTCTAGATGTCTAGTACTAAACATCACTGAGCAAAGCCGTGGACGGACAGACGGGGACAGACGGACATGCCGAAACTCCAAGGGTAGGACCCCTCCTCACCCTGCTCAGTGATGGCTAGTACTAGAGAAATGAAATTTCGTATAAGTATGTGTTTTAATTACGCAGACAAAGTTTTAAAACAAAATGTGAAAAAATATTATTCTTTCGGGTACCTCCCGTACACATGGAAAGGGGGGTAAATATTTTTTTTACTCCAACCCTAATGTGTGGGGTATCATTAGATAGGTCTTTTTAAAACAATAAGGGTATTCTGAAACCACTTTTGGATAAGACTAATACTTTCGTAAATATTGGCTCCGAAAGTTTAAAAAAGTGTTTATCGTATTTCCTCGATATCTCATTAAACATTGATCCTAGCAAAAAATTGCAAATAATCTTTTTTATAGAAAATTTGATGTGGATAAATTAAGCAATAGAACATTTTTTCGTATGAGCCACCGTTACCGAGTTATTTACGAAAAACCAAAATTAGGGACCTTTACACCCCCCCCTTTCCGCTAGCGGCACCCCCATCCACCGGTACTTTTAGTATGTTGTGTAAGATACCTTTGCCTACAACTACACCAAAATTTGGCTATACACGAATTATTTCCTCTTAGTTTTCCTTCATTAGGTGGGCTAATATGGAATCTGTATTAATCATCAACTATATACCAATGTATACCTGTCTTTTAATCATTATTACATATTGCTACTTCGAAGAGGAAACATGTGTTTTATTCTGTATTCCTACCTATAATCATCATCATCATCTACCACCAAGGAGGTTACAATACATGGCGACCCTGCCAGCTGTACGTTAATTTGGAGAGCTACGAAGGGACAATTTTCACAAATGGTGCTGTCGTCGAGGTCCTGCTGCTGCTGGGGGACTCAAGATTAGCGTGTTAGAGGTACTGCAACAACTGAAACTACTTATCTCACGAGCTACATTTAATCTTTCAACATGGGGAAAACGGTGTCTACAATAGAGAAGGAAGAAGTCATCATTGCTCAGACTGGCAAGAACAACAAAGCCAGGTCAACTCAAGATATCAGTCACGGCGAGGAGCAGTCATACATAACAATGGCCATGGGAGTGATGATCAGCATTGTCTTCTTTTACCTCGTCTGGAAAAAGGTCCATAAGTGCCTTACAAAGAAGATTGAGCGGCTGCTATGGTGATGCGCAGGCGTGCATCCGTATAAGGTGGCAGTGGTAATAGGAACTATCGTCGAGTTTCGTGGAAAAATACAAACTTTCAGTGGCGAAAACGCAAGTGACCCGATAAACTATGTTAAGTAACAAGTGCTGTCGTCAAGCTTCCTGAAAACCATGTAAGTGTAGTGATTAAAATTTTAACAATACTATAGCCTTTAATAAGTAACATAATTACGTTATATTTTTGATTAATTTAGGGTAATGTCAAGCGTTGTAGAATTTTATGAGCGCATTAACTACTTTAAAGAATATTTGCTTAAGCTTGGTCCTACTCGACGAAGTGAGAAATTAGGTCAAGAAAAATTTTCAGATGCAAAGTCGGTTTATAAGGAGTATAATGCATATTTAGAAATTTATATTTCGAAGGTAGAGAAGGGTGAAGAACCCGTCGATGATAGGGTACAGCAGTATATTACGAAAATTGAAAAAGAGTATTCTAGAATATTGCAATTATTCGAGGAAACGCAGCAATTGATAAAGACAAACATGGGTTCCAAACCGAATTTCGATTTGAAAACGGCGGTTTCTTTGTTACCTGTCATGGATGATACTGAAAAAATAACTTTGCAATTAATTGACGCCATTGAACTATATGAGACTATGATAAACGACACGGATATCCCGGTGTTGATAAATTTCGTTTTGAAAACACGTTTGTCTTATAACGCGAAACTGCGATTGTCAGGTAGCTATGCCACGGTTACGAGTTTAATCAGTGATATGAAACATCATTTAGTACCTCGTAAGTCTGATAACGCCTTGCAAAAGCAATTGCAAACAGCTCGGCAAGCGGGAAAAAGTATAGAGCAGTTCGGTAGGGATTTAGAGGACATTTTTGTCAAACTGACGATTTCACAAGCCAATGGTGATTCGAGCGCTTACAATATACTAAAACCTCTTAATGAGAGGCAAGCTATTCATAAATTTGCCAGTGGCTTGCGAAATGATAGGTTAAGTACAGTGATATCGGCCCGAAATTATACGTCACTTAAAGACGCAATACAGGGTGCCAAAGACGAAGAAATTGCGATGTCTCCTTCACCTTCGGAACAGGTGTTTACGGCGCGCGGTAGAGGTACGAGACCTCATATGTCTTTTGGTCGTGGAAATTTATATTTCAAAAATAGAATTGCGGCCGTGCACCCACAATATGAGTACAGGAAAACCAATGGACGTGCTTTTTACTCGTACAGAGGTAGAGGTAGTGGTAGTTTCAGAGGTGGTTCCAGGGGTCATAACTACCGTAACAACTACGGACATAATAATAGTAATTTCAGACCAAGTAGACCGCAAAATAAACATCAAATAAATACGACACGTGAGTCCAATGACACTAATGAGTCACCTGCGAGATCATCTGGACTCCAGTTTTTTCGTGACTAATAACTTACCTTATATTTTAGCTTTCGGTAATGTGAACTCAGTTCAGTTTTACGTAAATGGAAAGTCATTGACTTGGTTGTTGGATACAGGAGCATCATTAAGTGCAGTCAAGTATGATTCAATAGTGTCAACAACTCCGTTCATTCAACCAAGAACAACCAACGTAAATGGGCTTGGCGGTATAATTACATCAGTTGGTGTCAGTTGTCTCGATTTATATGATGAAACAAATGAATCATTTTGTCACGAGATTCATATCTTTAAAAATTTACCTGTGGACGTAGATGGTATACTAGGCCAAGATTTTTTAAAAAAATTTAGAGGCACCTTGGATTTTGAAACAGATACATTAAAATTAAAAAAGGGAAACCATTTATCCTTGATACCAGTACATGTTTACTCTATACATAGTAATAACGTGCAATCATTTATTGAGTTACCTTCGAGAAGCGAAATTTTATTGAAAGTTCCTATTAATGTCACAGGAGATTTTATTGTTTGTGCGAGTGAGGTATGCGAGGGAATATTCATAGCGAACTCTTTGTCTAGAAGTGTGAATGGTAATTTAACGATTAAAGTGCTGAACACGCGAGAACAAGACGTGACTGTAAAGTGTATCACTCCTGAGATTAGGCGGCTGGAAGATTTTGATGTTTTTAATTTTGAAAAATGCTCAAATAACGCCGAACGAGTAAAACAATTATTTTCATTGCTACAACTAAATTATTTAAATTCGGAAGAAGAGAATAGTATTGCAAGTATTTGTGCAAAATTTGCCGATATTTTTCACCTACCGGGAGATAAACTAAACACCATGAATCTTTATGAACAAAAAATCCATTTAAAGCCTAATGAAACTCCAGTGTATAGTAAGCCCTATAGGTTGCCCCACTCACAGAAAGCGGAAATAGAAAAACAAATTAAACAAATGATAGCAGACGCATTATCAAGGATTGAGCTAACAAGTCAACAGCTAAAAGATATGAGTGAACGAGTTATGTTTGTAACAACGCGTAGGCAAAAGAAGCGAATGGAAGAGCAAGAAATGCAAAATACTTCGGTTGTTAAGAATTTTCAAAACGATTGGAGTGATCAACCAAAAGTTGTGGAAATACTTAAAAAACCAAACAATTCAACAGAGCTAAGTTTTGATGAAAATGAGTATCGCAAGTGTAAGAGAAAAGATGATAGTATTTGTAGTAGCAACAATTCATTTGTTTACACACCCTCATTGTCACTTATTAGTGTTGCACCAAAATCCCAATCGTGTATGAAACGAGCTTTCTTCATGAGGGAATTGGAACTTTTCTGCAATACAATAAATATAAAAGAAATATGTATTATTAAAAATAATGACAATGAAAAGATGATAAAAGAGTTAACTCAGCGTATAAAAACTAATAGTGGATGGTCCGGACCACGAATATGTATTATAAAGGGTGTATTCAAAGTAAATAACAAAGATGACAGACGTGTCATAATAAATGATTTTCATATCCTGCCGACTAGCGGCCACGCGGGTATTCGTAGGATGACTAACAATATAAAAAGATACTACTACTGGCCCAGCATGGAAAAAGACATAAGAACTTTTATAAAAAAATGCGACAAATGCCAAAAACAAAAGTTCCACAAAACAATTAAGGAGCCAATGTATATTACTACTACAGCTACATCAGCATGTGATAAAGTATATTTAGATTTAGTTGGCCCTATAACTAAAGACATTAATGGGTATAGCTATATATTGACGATTCAGTGCGAGCTCACGAAGTACGTCTGGGCTTACCCACTACCTAATAAAGAAACCGAAACAGTCGCGCGAGCATTCGTTGAAGGCTTTATATTGCATTATGGCATCCCGCGCGAGATAGCAACAGACCGTGGTTCAGAATTCATATCCTCAACTATGCAAAATACATGTAAATTATTAAAAATTAATCAACTACAGTCCACTGCATATCACCACGAAAGTCTCGGTTCTTTGGAGAACTCTCATAAGGCCTTAGGAGCTTTCCTTAGAATCCAGACTGATAACCAGGCTCACGAATGGAGCAACTGGTTGCAATATTGGTGCTTCTCTTATAACACGACTATGCATTCTGAAACTAAATATACTCCCTATGAGTTAGTATTCGGAAAACTTTGTAATATACCTAGTAATATTGTTAACAACATAGACCCTATATATAACTTCGATGATTATCCTATAGAATTAAGGTATAGATTACAAAAGTCTCAGGAAGACGCTAGAAATAACTTAATTAAGTCTAAACAGTTAAGGAAAGAAAAATATGATAAAACATGTAATCCAATAAACTATAATGTAGGAGATTTATTGTTAGTTAAAAAAGAAGGACGAGAAAAAATGGACCCAGTATATTTAGGTCCATACTCTGTTATTGAAGATATGGGTGTCAATGTAAAAATTGCAATAGGTAATAAACAAAATGTTATTCATAAGAACAGAACTATTCCTTATTTTGTGTACCGAGTTATATTAAGTTAGCCATTAAATAAGAGCACCAGCTGTGCGACAATTGTTATTGTTAGGTATTGCAAATGTAAACAGCTCACCATATTAGCGCTAGTATTGTGTTTGCATAACAACGTAAGAGTGATTGAACTTTATTGTTTACATTGTATCCAAGATAATTATAACTTTAGTTAAATACTATTTTATGTTATTATTATTTTTTTTTTCAAAAAAAAAAAAACGGGGTAGGTGTGATGTACCTAGAGACATACCTTATTAGAATAAGTAGGCTAGTTGCTTTCATATATGGAATCTGTATTAATCATCAACTATATACCAATGTATACCTGTCTTTTAATCATTATTACATATTGCTACTTCGAAGAGGAAACATGTGTTTTATTCTGTATTCCTACCTATAATCATCATCATCATCTACCACCAAGGAGGTTACAATACAGTACTCGCAAGTAACTCAAAACCTAAAGGGTACTTCCCGTAAACTCAGAAACTTGAAACGTGGCACGAAGAAACTTCATATAGCACAGACAAAGGAAAAATTACGAAAAGTAGACATTTTTAGTAAAATCATACAAAAAATAGTTTTTTAAATTTTAAACTTACCACCTTTTCCTCGTAAACGCGTAGAGCTATTAAATTGAAATTCATATCAAATACTCAGGTCTATAATACCTTTAAGCTGTAACAAAATCAATTTTCTATGTCAATGCAATGGGTGAACTTTTACTTATATACCTACAGGTTTATACGGAACCCTCGGTGCGCGAGTCCGACTCGCACTTGGCCGGTTTTTTTCTATTTGAAGTGTACGATTTGGGGGGGGGGGGGTCATGTCCAATGTGACCCCGCCCCCCTCGGACTGCGCCTGGTACGAACATAGTCTGGTAGAGAATGCTCTATAGCATTAAGTCCGCCTGTTGTACGATTGTGTTTTTCATTTGTGCAATAAATATCTCGGGACGGAAGTATTAATGCCACATTTTTCGCCCTTGTATCGAAATGTAGGTACCAGTCAGGTAAAAACCGTCGCGTTTTCTTCCTTACGATTGACGGCTTTACATTATTTATAAAGGAAATCAAAAGTCTAAATATTGATGACTTAGTGTTTGCATTTATTCCCTTAGTAAATGCACTTCGAATGAAGAAAGACTAAAGATCAAAAGTACTTCTACAAAAGGGTGTACTGTCCTGTCACCAGGCTATTTATTTATTTATTTAGGATTACCAACAGATAATACATCTTACATGCTCTTAAATCTACGTTACAATTGAGGTTGATGCTTATGTAAGTTATCTAATTATAGGCAGGCGCGGATACAAGGGGGGGGGGGGGGGGGCACCAGGGGCAATTCAACCCCCCTGAAACGCAAGCCTCGTATACTACGGGGCCCGTAGGTGCGGACTGCGAGATTTTTTGTGAAGGAAAGTGCCCCCCCTGAACGAAATCCTGGATCCGCGCCTGATTATAGGTAACCACAACTTAGCCAATATCTTTTACGTACGAACAAGCAGATCCGTGAATTTAAGTTTAGATACAATTAAGATTAAAATAAATCATAACTAACGAAATACATTAATATACCTAACTAACAGTAGTGCCAAATGCGTGCTGTGAGGGCCCTGTATTTGTCTTCTTATTATTATATCGGAAAAAGAATTGTACCTGTGTACCTACTACAAGCACACTTGTGGCTATACGTTGGAGCGTTCATAGGCTGCGGTATCAGCTTTTCATCAGTCGGGTTGTCTTGTATATCACAGTAGAGATAAGAAATAAGAAAGATGCTTAAGTAACTCGCCACCAGATCTATTAGTTAGAACAGGGGTTCCCAACCTTTTACCCTATGCGCCTCACCCAACATTATGCTAAAACACTACGCCCCCTAGGGGCCTAAATGGAGAGTCGAAACCGGGCACCATTCCCGCCGCGGTACAGGCCTTATACAGTTTAAATCTGGAGCCGCTTGCTGCGCCTCCTCTTGGGTCACTCTACGCCCCCTAAGGGGAGCGCGCTCCACTGGTTGGGAATTCCTGAGTTAGAACATCATTAAGAGTGGAACCACGACTGCTACCATGCTAAAGTTTCCTTTTTAATAATGAATGTATAATATTTGCAAATAATAATATAACATAACATAAATACCTGCTCTTTATTGCACACCTCAAATAATAGACACAAAGTAAAGTAAAAAATAATAAGCAATGCAAAGCAAATAAAAACCGGCCAAGAGCGTGTCGGGCCACGCTCACTGTAGGGTTCTGTAGTTTTCCGTCCGTCACAGTAAGTGTCCCCACTTAAGAGTTAATAACACCGCCATGTAGGATATGATATGAGAGTTCCACGTACAGCGACATCTATCGGCAAATTAAGTAAACTATTGCGCGCGAGCATAAAGTATGGAAGATGATTTTTATGGGATAATTCTTTATTGCGTGAACCGATTTTCACCGTTTTTACTTTATTTGAAAGCACGTCATTTCATTGTAATTTTGTAGAAATTACAGGTACAATAAACACCTGCTTATACGGTTAAATTACAAACTTAGTTCAGAAATTATTTCGTATTTTTTTTGCAAAAACTATTCATCCTATCAAGTTCAAAATAATTTTCCTAGAAAGTTTTTATAAAGTTCTACTTTTGAGATTTTTTTCATATTTTTAAAACTTATGGTTCGGAAGTTAGAGGGGGGGGGACGCATATTTTTTTACTTCTAGAGCGATTATTTCCGAAAATATTTACATTATCGAAAAATGATTTTAGAAAACCCCTATTGATTTTTAAATACCTATCCAATAATATATCACACGTTAGGGTTGAAATGAAAAAAAAAATCACTCCCCACTTTACGTATAGGGGAGGTACCCTAATTAAAAAAAAAATTCCACTTTTCATTTTACCACTTTGTCGGCGTGATTGATATACATATTAGTACCAAATTTCAGCTTTCTAGTGCTAACGGTCACTGAGATTATCCGCGGACGGACGGACGGACGGACGGGCAGACATGGCGAAACTATAAGGGTTCCTAGTTGACTACGGAACCCTAAAAAGGCAAAGGCAAGCAGGGTAATAATAAGCAAAGTAATAATATTGCATTAAGAAGTAAAATTATGTACCTACATCCTACATGGATAATATAAATAAGGTAGTAGTAGTAGGTATACCATCTTTAATTGATTTAGTCAAGGCTTTCGAAATACATTACTTGTATTGAGTCATTCTTCATTCGAAAGTGACTAGGTATAATTATTTGTTTTATTGCAATAACATTCTTATTTAAATTATAACTAGACTTAAAAATATACTAATATGAATGAATGAATTAATAATATGCTTAACCAAAAAGTCTTATGCCATGTTCCCCCCAGGTTTGGTATTGTAACATTTGTAACTAGCGCCATCTAGGGTCGAGTAGCTAAACTATAGTACCGAGTAACCATCCGTATTCACATTTAGTGCTACCTGTGGGAATCGATACGTCACAAAACCTACATTTGTATTTCTCACTTTTTCTTAAGACACAATATTAAAGAGCGAAAGAGACAGTACATAAATGTCATCGGGATTATCGACCATAAACTATGAGTCACAGCTTCGTCACAACTTCTGTAAAAAAATATTTTTGCTACGTTGGTAGTTGTGATTTTATGTGTGTTTTTAGTTAGAATGCATATTGTTTCACTTTTGTTACATCAGCCATTCAGGTCATAGATAACAAATTTTATATATACAATTTCCTTATCTTTGTCCTTTATTATTCTCAAAATGGCCGAAGTGTAAAGATGTGTGTTTAATGTGTTTTCGCAATTTTGTAATAATGGAGCCCATCAACGTTAGTTTCTACGAAGAAAACGAATTTACAAGTTCTACAGACGTAGCGGACATCGTGTCGCGTGGAGATACAGTGTTTGGTCGCGAAAAAGTGATTCCCTTGAATTATTTTGACTCGATTCCTGTGTATCCATCCTTGAAGTGCTCTAGAAAGTGGTGTAGACTTACGCATAAGCCGTTTCTAGATCCTTGTACAGCAAGATTTTTGGACCCTATGTTAGCTTGAGTGCTAAAATGGCCTAGCATCCTCACATACTTTACGTAGTGTCATAGTTGCAACCATGAATTCAAATCAGTGGCGCAATAGGCGTAACCAGCTCAATATGAGCCCTATTCCAGGGTTTAACATGTATTCAATAGCAAACTACAGTACTGATCAATCGAAGACAGACTTGTCAAAGACTTTTGCCGACGAAATGTTGATACACAACTTGCATATGATGCCAAATCCGCTTCAAAAGAACTTAGCGGACACAATCCCTACAGCAGAAAAGCCGAAAATATTTACGGAGCCTAAAACGGAACCTAAAGCCTTCCAAGAGCCGAAAGAACAGCCAAGAAGCGAGTACTCGTTCAGCATTGGCGGTTTTTTCTCAGGAGTAATAAGTGCGATTTCTAGCGGCGTTTTTCGACGGCGCGAGCCAACGCAACAGTACTACGACTGTTATGATCGCCAGCCGAGTTGGCAGACGGCCAACGAAGCGGATTTAAATAAGTCTACACGCTCGCAGTCCCTCGGGGGAGACGACGCCATGAGTGCGGACTGCAGGAGCGCCGCGGCGCACTGTGAGGACAAGCTAAACCGAGTAAGACATCTACTTAGCTCTAAACCAGTACCGACAACACCAAAGTACAGAAGAAAGCCTAAAAGAGTCTTTGTTGAGCCCGGTTCGGTGGAAGAATCCTTTGAAGATGCTTTCTCACCGGAAGACTTTGTCCGCCTCTCAAATAGTGACCATATTGAGTGCATCAGTCCAATTAACAATCATAATCAAGAGGTTACCAAGGCCGCAGCTGTGAAAGTGAAGACTGAGGTTAAAGAAGTAATGGATATAGTTCAGACGCTGCCAGAAACTCAAATCGTTTCTGAAGAAAAAAATAACAATGAGACTGCAGAAACAAAGGATGCTGAAGCTAATCTGCGATTGCAAGCAGATAAGGCTAATAATCAAAGTGCAGAAACAAAAACAATTGAAAATTATATAGAAGCTAAAACGGAAACAAAACCAGATTTACCGGTAGTTTTAAATGTAGAACCAAAAGATGAAAGACGAGAAGTTATATCAGCGTGTGAAGACAAAGTAAACAGACTTAAAGCTTTACTGCAATGTAGGAAACCTAAATCTAGATTAACGAAAACTGAATCAAATGTAATAGAGCCCATAACAGAGAAAGGCTCAGTTCAGGATAAACATTTTAAAAACCCTTCTAGAACAACGGATAAAAGAAAGCAATCACAATTAATAAAGAATATACAAGAAGACATGTGTTTCGGGAACTCTTTAGACACTGAAGAGGTCTCTAGTCCTGACAACTCACCGATACTTCAACCGACTAAGCTCTGTGATATGATTAACTTACAAAATTTAATACCTGAACCAGAGCCGGAATATTTTGATGAAGTCCATGGGCGCTTTCGCTCAACATCGACAGACAGTGACGACTCATTCCAAATCGTCTTCACCGATAGCCTTAAGGCAAGACACAGATCTGTATCCGACTGCGACTCTGAAGACTCATTCATCGTCTTCGAAGATTCTCCGGACAGCTGCTACACATCCCACGACGTCTTCGGTGATTCTACAGCGGAATCAGATTCAGAAGTCAGTGACTCAGGCTGCGGATCATGTAAACTATCACATTCGTTGACTCGGACTGTTGGTGACTTGACCGATGATAGTTTGTTTGACGATACAGTGCGGGAAGAGAGTGAGGATGAAGTGGATAGTGTGACCGTGTGTGAGGATCTTCCGGATCTGACTGAAGAGATGAATAACGGATTGTTACTCAATGATGCGAAGAAATTACTCAAGAGACAGCAGCCGACTAAGAAGGTTAGTTTTTTAAATTTACTTTTATTGTAGTTCGACCATGCCAACTCTGTACCGGCCAGTTCTGTGGACTCTATCTGGAACAGCCTGTATGAGCGTCAAATTCATATAACAAATATAACAATGTGTCATTTTTCATGGCAGTTTTACATATTGATGATTAGCTTATGACTTGAGTTAGTTAGGTAGTTAGTTATCCTGGGCGTTTTTCCGCAAGTCGACGACCGAGTCGCTTTATAGTCCGTAAGTCAATTTATATTATTAACCATATTTAAAAAAGTCCTCAATAGCCGTGCTTACACCTGAAGCACCGCCTCGCAAGGAAATTCAAACTTAAACATGGACAAAAACCACCGTGTATGTCATTTTAGTAAAGGAAAATGTACCCGTATCTACTATTTGTAGATTTCTTACATCCCTGACTGTAGTTTACAGAAATGGTAGCGGGAGATTAGCAAACATAATGACCAAGGGAAGACTGAACAAACAGAATTGCATCTTTAATGATGATGATTCCACCAGCCAACGAGTTGCCACGATAAATTTCAAGTTTTCCAACGGTACCTTCATTTGTTGATGTTTAAAAGATAGGTCTAGAATGCCGCTAGCAGATAAGATTACTAGAATACATAGATCAGCAAAAATAAATTTTATATCACAGTGTCGCTGGACGATTCGAAATCACACATGAAAATCATTAATTTTAGACGTCGAGTGAAAATCCGATACCTCAATTTTTTTTCACAATGTGGCTGGATGCAAAATATTTTTTAGTAATGTCGTAATTTAGTATTTAAACAATCGGAGAGGTGAAAATTTTACCCAGTTGACAAAAGGGATCAAGGTCATATGTGCACAAAAGTGAAAAGTATGCCGTCCAACGATCTTGTTCGGACATTGTGTCTGAACTTTGACGAACAGCTGACCACGGGCCTTATTCTTATGTCCATTGATGGTTTTGTAAATAACTATTATGTGTGAATTGCCTAAGAACATCCAAAACTCAAAAAACCGGCCAAGAGCGTGTCGGGCCACGCTCAGTGTAGGGTTCCGTAGTTTTCTGCCCGTCACAGTAAGTGTCCCCACTTAAGAGTTATTGAAAGCACGTCATTTTATTGTGATTTTGTAGAAATTACAGGTACAATAAACACCTGCTTATACGGTTAAAACAAGCTTAGTTCAGAAATTATTTTGTAATTTTTTTTTCAAAATCTATTCAACCTATCAAGTTCAAAATAATTTTCCTAGAAAGTTTTTATAAAGTTCTACTTTTGAAATTTTTTTCACATCTTTAAAACTTATGGTTCAAAAGTTAGAGGGGGGGGACACATTTTTTTTACTTCGGGAGCGTTTATTTCCGAAAATATTTACATTATCAAAAAATGATTTTAGTAAACCCCTATTCATTTTTAAATACCTATCCAACAATATATCACACGTTAGGGTTGAAATGAAAAAAAAAAAAATCACTCCCCACTTTACGTATAGGGGAGGTACCCTAATAAAACATTTTTTTCCACTTTTTATTTCACCACTTTATCGGCGTGATTGATATACATATTAGTACCAAATTTCAGCTTTCTAGTGCTAACGGTCGCTAAGATTATCCGCGGACGGACGGACGGACGGGCAGACATGGCGAAACTATAAGGGTTCATAGTTGACTACGGAACCCTAAAAAGGTAGAGAAGATTTTTTTTTCGCCTCTGAAAGAATTCTCATTTTTTTGTTATCACCCGTTAGTAGGTAATAGTTAAAATAAACATTCTTAATTTATTGAATATCGGTTGCCCAGAAACAACATTAGGAACTGACCGACATATTTTCAAAGGAATACGGCTGTGGCATACCTACTTCCGTGAGAATCAGACATACTATCTCCAGATAAAAATTTCATGTTTACAGAATCAACGTTTGTAATTCCTACATATTTATCTTAAAAATAATAAATCAGTACGTATTTGAGGTACAAAAACTTGTCAACTGACAACCCTCACATCTCGGTCATAATTCATAAAACTGCGGCGCGCAAAGAAGATTCACGGTTCGTGCGCGGTTATAAGTTTAAATTTTGCTTGCAGGCGGCGAGTATAGGTACAATTTTATACCTAAATCTGCCTTTTGTGAAGGAGTGAATTTTCTGTACGGTAGTACTATTAGTTATTTTGTGACTGTAGTACATTATTTTGATCTATCTCGTAGGGTTCAGCCAGCGTTTGCAATGTAATGTAAGCGCAAAAAAATGTGTTTATTTATTATTATTTGTTTTTATACAACGACGGTGGCAAACAAGCATACGGCCCGCCTGATGGTAAGCAGCTACCGTAGGCTATGGACGCCTGCAACTCCAGAGGAGTCGGATGCGCGTTGCCGACCCTTTACAAAAAGGAGGATTCACTGTGTTGACGGGTTATTTACGACATCACATTAGAAACGTCTAAAATTATCAGTGTTTCTCTGCTATATTATGCATGTATTATACATATAAACCTTCCTCTTGAATCACTCTTGAATCAATTAAACAAACCCGCATCAAAATCCGTTGCGTAGTTTTAAAGATCTAAGCATACATAGGGACAGACAGCGGAAAGCGACTTTGTTTTATACTATGTAGTGATATGCACATCGCCTTGACAATAGAGGCGTTCAGATATTTGTGACCACCTGGCCTTGGCCGCTCCGACATATCTGATGGCGGCCTACCTACCTATGCGGAAAAGAGGACAATATTACTAGGAATAGTATTGTTGTTGTTATGACTCATATTTATCTGAACAAATGTCGTCCTTATCTCCTTGTAATACGAGTAAGGATCATTCAAATTCAAAATTCTTTATTATTAAAGCACACGTCTTTATGATGTAGGGCGATGGAGCCACCCGGTAAGCAAAAAATGCCTGTGTTGGGAGGCTCCGCTCTTCCTTTACAGTAATAAAATAACTTATAACTAATGTTAACAATAATATGTAGGTATATTATCAGTATATTCTTAACTAATGAGCAAATGAGTAAAAAAAGTAAAGTAAATAATGAATTAACTTTAGTTTACTGTTACATGTGTGTGTGTGTGTGTGTGTGTGTGTGTGTGTGTGTGTGTGTGTGTGTGTGCGTGTGTGTTTGTGTGTGTGTGTGTGTGTGTGTGTGTGTGTGTGTGTTTGTGTGTGTGTGTGTGTGTGTGTGTGTGTGTGTGTGTGTGTGTGTGAGCGCGCGCGTGTGTGTTTTTCTCCCTTAATTTAGTAAATAGGTTTCTGTTTAGTAAACTCTCTGTTTCTTCATAGGTTATAGATTTAAGCCAATTTTTAATTACTCTCTTACAAGCAAAATAGTGTTTCGAGTAAATAACTAGTTGTTTGTTTATTTTATTGTAAACATCCGAGGATTTGAACATAAACTGTCTGCGAGCAAATGCCGACCCAGTTTTAACAAAACTTGCTACAGCAGTTCTGTTTCTTTTGTTTTTATAATTTGCATTAAAGGGTAATATTTTATGTTTTTATTACGACTCTGACCTCAAATAACAGGACTGGACTCGGTATATAGGACTCCATTTATTTTGGAACTTCGAACCCAGCAAGCCTCAAGAACTAAAGCGAGTTTCGCATACGACTCGAGCCTCTTTTCTGCGATTGAGTTCTTTTGCATAAGGAGTCGTACTCTAAATCTGTTATTGATTAAGCACACTTTATTACCCTCAACGATGAGACTAAAGTTCAGTACGACGGTGTAGACGTTATATATGTTCACAGTTTGACTTGAGTCGAATTAAGAACCTGTAGCCGCGAGTCTAATTTTGGAACTAATAGTGGCAGTGATAGGCTCAAGTTTTCTCGAAGACTATATAGCTATAAAAAAGACTCGTGTCGTTGTACAGAGGACTCGTCACACTCGACTCAACTCGTGACTCCGAGTCTTCAAAATTAGGACTCCAGAACTCGAGTCTTTTACAACACTAAATTGTGTCGTTTAACTTCAAACTCAGGTAAATCCATTCGACCCTCTCAGCAAATATTACCCTATTACCTTTTGTTAATACCAAAATCGCATAATCTGACAGATGGATTTACCTGAGTTTGAAGTTAAGCGACTCAATTTAACTAAACAAGTTTTGTAAGACGTTTATTAATTGCTTTGTGATGTCATTAACATTATATACATATTGTGAAATATATAAATATGAAACTAAGAATGTAGGTATGGCAACAGTGTAACCGCCAAAACAATTATTGTCTATTGTATTCTATGTAAATTTTATCGTGGTCCAATTTTATAGGTAGTCATAGTGCTATTTTATTCTTAAAAGTATCAAATACATACGTATCCTCGCATAAATTTGGAAATTTGAAATTTGCTGAGCAAAAAACCACGCAGGCCTCGCCTTAAATGTCAGAACTATTTTGCTTTCTATGAATCTTTCTGCAACTTGCACTTTCGAATTTGCAACGTAGAATATTTCAACCGTCTCTAGCTGTTTGTTTGTTATCAATGTTAACATTTATCAATAAAATTAACATATCAGTAAATAATCAGCTGATGAAAGACGCGATACCTGCCAAAAATTCAAATATTGACTTTGAAATTATTTAGAAAGATAAATATACACGGTGCCCATGAGCATTGCGAGAGATTTTAACCACGCATTTCTGAGGTCAAAAGAATGAAAAAACATTATATGACTTTTGTTGTAAAACGCCAACAAAAAATTTTTTTTTTATTTTTTTTTTTCAGGTTTTTGGAATGCTGTTCTACATAAAAAGTAAATGTCATTAGAAAAAAGTAACGGAAAAAGTAAATTGCTACATTTTTTCTCGTAAAAACTAGTCCATGAAAAGTGTTTCTTAGGTCTTTGATATCACTGATATCAGTCAATAAGAGATGTCTAGACTATGCCCCATACCGGTGAGATCGCCATCAAAAAATCATTTTACACTGAGAAACAATTCAAAATGCAATTTTTTGTAAGTAGTATTTACTCTGAAACTATGGCGAATTTCGGAAAAGTTTAAAGGACATTTTGTTCTCTAAATATGATCATGAATACACTGTTAAAGTCTCTCGCAATGCTCACGGGCACGTTGTAGATATCATATATCTTGATAGGAATTATCAGTGACATTACAACTTTTTAAATAGTGCAATTAAATATGATATTGCCATCGTACAGAAGGCTGTGTTTATGGTCACAGATAAATAATAGTATTTCATACAGAATGGCCACGCTCCGCCCCGCCCCGATCGGAATTACCTCACCCCGCGGCGGTCGATTGGTAGGGAACTAGTAGGCTAATCCGTCAGGTTGGCAGCGCATCGATAAAAAGCAATATAGCGGTGTATTGACAAACACTTAAAGTCTGTGTAAAGAACCTTACATATTTTACACGAACATGAATTCATGATTTAAATGTTCATGAATATGTCAGAATCAGGGCTTGAAATACCGGTATTTTTCGGAACCGGTATCGTGGCTTCGAACCAGGAACCTGTATATGACTTGGTACCGGTTCCGTGGTACCGGTATCCAGGGATCGAATTACAGGTATTTTTCGGAACCGGTATCGTGGCTTCGAACCAGGAACCGGTATATGACTTGGTACCGGTTCCGTGGTACCGGTATCCAGGGATCGAATTACAGGTATTTTCCGGTTCCGAGGTACCGGTATTCAGGGCTTGAATTACAGGTATTTAATGGGAACCGGTATTGTGGCCTTGAACCATAAACCTGTATTAGACTTGGTAACGGTTCCGAATCACGCATAGGTACCGGTATTACTTGTCGCCGCGTATTAAAGGATTTGTTCTCTCTCTCTGACTCGTGGCGTCGGCTTTGTCCGCTCGGCGCTCGCTCACTCGCTGCGTTCATTTGTTTCGTTCGTCAGTTGGTGATCGAACTTATGTTTATTTGTACGTGCGGAAAACCTGGACTCCCATATTGGACCCCCCAAATAACAGGGATTAGTATGTTTTTAAAGGTTTTTATTTAGTTTCACCTGTCCGTTGCCCATGGTTCAAATGACCAACTTCCCGATTTCCGATTGAGCTGAAATTTTTCACGCATATGTATGTATATCGAGTGACAATGCAATATTTTGATAATATAAAATAATGTCCATTTAGAAATCCAAGATGGCGGTCAAACACTTTTTTGGTAAAAATCGTTATGGTAGTCATTTTCGATTAATTCAGGCGTGTACATTTCGAAAGTAATATCCGTTTTAAAATCAAAGATGGCGGAAATGGACAATTTTGTCAAAATCGTCATGGTAGTCATTTTCGACTAATTTGGGTGTGCAGATTTCGAAAATAATGTCCATTTTGAAATCCAAGATGGCGGTCATACACTTTTTTTGGTAAAAATCGTTAAATCGAAAATGAAGACCGTTTTAAAATCCAAGATGGCGGCCATACACTTTTTACTTAAAAATCGTAATAGTAGTCATTCCCGATTAATTCATAGGTGTAGATTCCGGAAATAAGGACGGTTTTATAAATAAATATGGCGGAAATGGAAAATTTTGTCAAATTGGTCATGGTAGTCATTTTCGACTAATTTGGGTGTGCAGATTTCGAAAATAATGTCTATTTTGAAATTCAAGAGGGCGGTCATACACTTTTTTGGTAAAAATCGTTAAATTGAAAATAAAGACCGTTTTAAAATCCAAGATGGCGGAAATGAAAAATTTTGTCAAAATCGTCATGGTAGTCGTCTTCGACTAATTTGGGGGTGTAGATTACGAAAAAAATTTTTGTTTCAAAATCCAAGATGGCGGCCATACACATTTTACATAAAAATCGTAATGGACGTCATTTTTGATTAATTCCGGGAAGAAGACTTCGAAAATAAGCACCGTTTTAAAATCAAAGATGGCGGAAACGGAAATTTTTGTCAAAATCGTCATGGTTTTCGTCTTCGACTAATTCGGGTGTGCAGATTTCGAAAATAATGCCTATTTTAAAATCCAAGATGACGGTCATACACTTTTGTGGTAAAAATCTTTAAATCGAAAATAGAGACCGTTTTAAAATACAAGATGGCGGAAATGGAAAAATTTTGTCAAAATCGTCATGGTAGTCGTCTTCGACTAATTTGGGGGTGTAGATTTCGAAAAAAATGTTTGTTTCAAAATCCAAGATGGCGGCCATACACATTTTACATAAAAATCGTAATGGACGTCATTTTTGATTAATTCAGGGAAGAAGACTTCGAAAATAAGGACCGTTTTAAAATCAAAGATGGCGGAAACGGAAATTTTTGTCAAAATTGGAAATTGTTGTGTGTTTTCGTCTTCGACTAATTCGGGTGTGCAGATTTCGAAAATAATGCCTATTTTAAAATCCAAGATGGCGGTCATACACTTTTGTGGTAAAAATCTTTAAATCTAAAATAAAGACCGTTTTAAAATACAAGACGGTGGAAATGGAAAAATTTTGTCAAAATCGTCATGGTAGTCGTCTTCGACTAATTTGGGGGTGTAGATTTCGAAAACAATCTCTGTTTTGAAATCCAAGATGGCGGCCATACGCATTTTACTTAAAAATCGTAATGGACGTCATTTTTGATTAATTCAGGGGTGAAGACTTCGAAAATAAGGACTGTTTTAAAATAAAAGATGGCGGAAATGAAAAAAATTTACAAATTCGTCATGGAAGTCGTTTTCGACTAATTCGGGAACTATAGATTTCGAAAATAATGACTATTTTAAAATCGAAGATGGCGATCACATACTTTACTTGTTATTTTAGCCATTTTCGATTAATTCAGGCGTGTAGATTTCAAAAATAAAGTCCGTTTCAAAATCCAAAATGGCAGAAATTGTCATTCATTTATAAAAATCGTAGTTATTCTGATATGTAGATTTCAAAAACAAATTCTGTTTTAAAATTCGAGATGGCGGCTATATACTATTTTGTATCCCCGATTAAATCAAAAATGACTACCATAACGATTATCCAGAAAAAAGTGTATGGCCGCCATCTTGGAATTTAAAACAGACCCTTTTCTCAAAATCTAAACACCTGAATCAGTCGAACAAGATTACCATGAAGATTTTCACAAATAGGTCATCATTGCTATCTTATATTTTAAAACAGTGTTTATTGTCGGAATTCACATTGCCGAATTAATCAACAGAGACTACTATAACGATTTTTACTAAAATTGTATGACTGCCGTCTTGTATTTTAAAACAAAAATTATTTTCTAAATCTACACACATGAATTAGTAAAAATAATAATAATAAATAATAAGAATAGCTTTATTGTACATATAGACATCATGTTACGTAATAGTTACACAACAGGATTTTTGTACAGACAAGTCGGTGTGGAGTGGTCAAACTTTCGACCCCTAGACTAGGTAAAAACCAATGCCTCAGGGGGTTGAGTTCTTCTAGGTTCAATGTCATCATAACACTCATAACAATTTGAGTTTGGTGGAAAATGACTACTATGACCATTTTTACAATAATTGTCCTTTAACACCCATCTTGGATCTCAAATCGGTCCTTATATCGAAATCTACACCCCTCAATTAATCACAAGCGACTACCATAAAATTGTTTTCGAAAAAAGTGTATGGCCGCCATCTTGGATTTTAAAACATACAATATTTTCGAAATCTACACAGTATACATCCAAATGAGACAAAAAAGACTATCATGACGATTTTAATAAAATTGTCCATTTCAGACATCTTCAATTTTAAAACGGTATTTATTTTCGAAATTTAAATCCCCAAATTAATCTAAAACGACACTCATTCGATTTTCACCAAATAAGTGTGCGAGAGCTAACTTGGATTAAAAAAAAGACATTATTTTCGAAATCTGCACACCCGAATTAGTCGAAAACGACTACCATGACGATTTTGACAAAATTATCCATTTTCACCATCTTGGATTTTAAAACGGTCTTTATTTTCGAAATCTACTTCCCTGAATTAATCGAAAATGACTACCATGACGATTTTTACCAAGAAACTGTTTGACCGCCATCTTGGATTTCTAAAGAGACATTATTTTCGAAATCTGCACACCCGAATTAGTCGGAAATGACTACCATGACGATTTTGAAAATTTTGCCCGTTTCCGCCATCTTTGATTTTAAAACGGTCCTTATTTTCGAAATCTACACCCCTGAATTAATCGGAAACGACTAACATGATGACTTTTACCAAAAAAGTGTATGACCGCGGTCTTGGATTTTAAAATAGACATCATTTTCGAAATCTGCACACCCTAATTAGTCGAAAATGACTACCATGACGATTTTGACAAAATTATCCATTTCCGCCATCTTGGATTTTAAAATTGTCTTTATTATCGAAATCTACATCCCTGAATTAATAGAAAATGACTACCATGACGATTTTTACTAAAAATGTGTATGACCGCCATCTTGGATTTAAAAATAGACATTATTTTCGAAATCTGCACACCCGAATTAGTCGGAAATGACTACCATGAAGATTTTGAAAATTTTGCCCGTTTCCGCCATCTTTGATTTTAAAACGGTCCTTATTTTCGAAATCTACACCCCTGAATTAATCGGAAACGACTAACATGATGACTTTTACCAAAAAAGTGTATGACCGCGGTCTTGGATTTCAAAATAGACATCATTTTCGAAATCTGCACACCCTAATTAGTCGAAAATGACTACCATGACGATTTTGACAAAATTATCCATTTCCGCCATCTTGGATTTTAAAATTGTCTTTATTTTCGAAATCTACATCCCTGAATTAATAGAAAATGACTACCATGACGATTTTTAGTAAAAATGTGTATGACCGCCATCTTGGATTTAAAAATAGACATTATTTTCGAAATCTGCACACCCGAATTAGTCGGAAATGACTACCATGACGATTTTGAAAATTTTGCCCGTTTCCGCCATCTTTGATTTTAAAACGGTCCTTATTTTCGAAATCTACACCCCTGAATTAATCGGAAACGACTAACATGATGAGCTTTACCAAAAAAGTGTATGACAGCGGTCTTGGATTTCAAAATAGACATCATTTTCGAAATCTGCACACCCTAATTAGTCGAAAATGACTACCATGACGATTTTGACAAAATTATCCATTTCCGCCATCTTGGATTTTAAAATTGTCTTTATTTTCGAAATCTACATCCCTGAATTCATAGAAAATGACTACCATGACGATTTTTACTAAAAATGTGTATGATCGCCATCTTGGATTTCAAAATAGACATTATTTTCGAAATCTGCACACCCGAATTAGTCGGAAATGACTACCATGAAGATTTTGAAAATTTTGCCCGTTTGCGCCATCTTTGATTTTAAAACGGTCCTTATTTTCGAAATCTACACCCCTGAATTAATCGGAAACGACTAACATGATGACTTTTACCAAAAAAGTGTATGACCGCGGTCTTGGATTTTAAAATAGACATCATTTTCGAAATCTGCACACCCTAATTAGTCGAAAATGACTACCATGACGATTTTGACAAAATTATCCATTTCCGCCATCTTGGATTTTAAAATTGTCTTTATTATCGAAATCTACATCCCTGAATTAATAGAAAATGACTATCATGACGATTTTTAGTAAAAATGTGTATGACCGCCATCTTGGATTTAAAAATAGACATTATTTTCGAAATCTGCACACCCGAATTAGTCGGAAATGACTACCATGAAGATTTTGAAAATTTTGCCCGTTTCCGCCATCTTTGATTTTAAAACGGTCCTTATTTTCGAAATCTACACCCCTGAATTAATCGGAAACGACTAACATGATGACTTTTACCAAAAAAGTGTATGACCGCGGTCTTGGATTTCAAAATAGACATCATTTTCGAAATCTGCACACCCTAATTAGTCGAAAATGACTACCATGACGATTTTGACAAAATTATCCATTTCCGCCATCTTGGATTTAAAAACTGTCTTTATTTTCGAAATCTACATCCCTGAATTAATAGAAAATGACTACCATGACGATTTTTACTAAAAATGTGTATGGCCGCCATCTTGGATTTAAAAATAGACATTATTTTCGAAATCTGCACACCCGAATTAGTCGGAAATGACTACCATGACGATTTTGAAAATTTTGCCCGTTTCCGCCATCTTTGATTTTAAAACAGTCCTTATTTTCGAAATCTACACCCCTGAATTAATCGGAAACGACTAACATGATGAGTTTTACCAAAAAAGTGTATGACAGCGGTCTTGGATTTCAAAATAGACATCATTTTCGAAATCTGCACACCCTAATTAGTCGAAAATGACTACCATGACGATTTTGACAAAATTATCCATTTCCGCCATCTTGGATTTTAAAATTGTCTTTATTTTCGAAATCTACATCCCTGAATTAATAGAAAATGACTACCATGACGATTTTTACTAAAAATGTGTATGACCGCCATCTTGGATTTAAAAATAGACATTATTTTCGAAATCTGCACACCCGAATTAGTCGGAAATGACTACCATGACGATTTTGAAAATTTTGCCCGTTTCCGCCATCTTTGATTTTAAAACGGTCCTTATTTTCGAAATCTACACCCCTGAATTAATCGGAAACGACTAACATGATGACTTTTACCAAAAAAGTGTATGACCGCGGTCTTGGATTTCAAAATAGACATCATTTTCGAAATCTGCACACCCTAATTAGTCGGAAATGACTACCATGACGATTTTGACAAAATTATCCATTTCCGCCATCTTGGATTTTAAAATTGTCTTTATTTTCGAAATCTACATCCCTGAATTAATAGAAAATGACTACCGTGACGATTTTTACTAAAAGTGTGTATGACCGCCATCTTGGATTTAAAAATAGACATTATTTTCGAAATCTGCACACCCGAATTAGTCGGAAATGACTACCATGACAATTTTGAAAATTTTGCCCGTTTCCGCCATCTTTGATTTTAAAACGGTCCTTATTTTCGAATATTTTTTTAGGAAAGTAGCCAATTGAGAACCTCCTCCTTCGAAATCATGAAGTCGGTTGATAAATACACAACAATGAACTTCCACTTTCCGCCGTGTGTTCAATTCGAACTGAATCACCGCGCATCTCTGATTCGCCTGGCATGCTGGCAACGCGCAGCGCAACGCCGCGTTCGTTTGTAGTGTAGGTATGTTACGCACCGAATATGCGTACCGCACTAAACGACAACGTCGCGTACACGTGGAAGAACCTTTATAGAGAACCGGTATTTTTCGGTGCTAATTCCGGTATTTGTTCTTTACCGGTTCTGCGGAACCGAAATGAAAAAAACTCATAAATATGGAACAGGTACCTTCGGTACCGGTTTCAAGCCAGGAACCTTTATAGAGAACCGATATTTTTCACTGCTAGTACCGGTATTTTTTCTTTACCGGTACTCTGGAACCGAAATGAAAAGAACCTATAAATACCGGTATGTAACCGGTATTTTTGGTACCGGTTCCAAGCCCTGGTCAGAATTGAAAATGGACAAGGAAATCTCCCCAACGGTCAGCCGAGTTTTATCTCGCGAACCCTCCAGCTGTGCAATGAGCTCCCTTTCCCAAAAAAGGATTTACCGGTGATTAAACGACCATCAACGCACTTGGGCTACTGTTGCCGCGTACCATAAGGCGGGGATGTTTCCTTGTTTGCCACCAAAAAATATTGACCACACACAATAATCACAGATTCACAGCCCATTCCCATTCAACTGAATTTATTCATCATCAGAAGTAGCTAAGCGGGAGAGGTGTCCAAAATAATCTACACACATTTATTATTAAGGCAACAAGAGCGTTTTTAGGTCATTACGAGTATATGTAGTTCTACCGCTGACTCTGCAATTTAACACCTTTTATCCATTTAATACGTTTTTTTGCTCCGTTTGAGCCGTTTAAACGTTTTGGCAGCACGCGTGTACGAATACGATGCCAAAAATATTACGTCGCGTGTTACCGACGAGTATGTTTCATTCTGTATATTCTGATGTGTTGGCACGACAATCCGGGGTCGATACACGATAGAAATCATTGTTAATATTGTAAATAATCAGATAATCACTAATATATATTATACTAGCAACCCGCCCCGGCTTCGCACGGGATAAAAAAATGGCTTTTGTTGGTTATCCCTAAGAGATAGACATATACCATCACGGACTTTTTTAGACCTTTTTAAGGCGTATACTGTTGTACATTATTTTGATCTATCTCGTAGGGTTCAGCCAGCGTTTGCAATGTAAGCGCAAATAAATGTGTTTATTTACGATATCACATTAGAAACCTCTAAAATTATCAGTGTTTCTGTACTATATTATGCATGTATTATACATATAAACTTTCCACTTGAATCACTCTATCTATTAAAAAAAAACCGCATCAAAATCCGTTGCGTAGTTTTACTATACAAAGGGACAGTGTCTAACGGAGTCCTAGGCTGCTGGAATCCATTCTAGATGGCTACGGAAAACAAGGCAATGGACGTAACCCAGGGTTTATAATGGGAGCTAAATACCTAAGTTCTTTACGAAAACAGGTCAGAGATCTAAGCATACATAGGGACAGACAGCGGAAAGCGACTTTGTTTTTATACTGTGTAAGTGAGATTAGTTAGTTATCCTGGGCGTTTTCCGCAAGTCGTCATCCAGTGTGCCTATTTTGCGTGATAACGGGGTAGGTTTAGTCTAACCACCCTAGCTTCCTCCAAGAAGCCCAGCTGAGCTTTCAGGTTGCCCTCGCCCAAGGTGCCTGGGGATCCTAACTATTTAGTCCTGTATACTTCTACTTCTTTGTACATATGCAGTGTGGAAAGATAAGTCGGGCCCTGGAGGGAAACTACCTTAAAATGTTGAGATAGCTCATTTCACTGAAAGGAAACATTCTTTAATTTTTTTAAAGGGACATAACTGCATTTTAAATATTTTGTAATTTTTGCCATAAATATGTTTTATTGTATGACAATTGATGCCAATCGATCCTATTTCCAACAAGGATTAAAACTTCTTAACACCAACCGAGTTTAGGGCACAAGAGAACCCATAAATTATAATAAAAATATTTTTCATACAATTCGTATGGAAAAAAGTGAAAATTAAGAAAAAAACTGTGAATGCAGTTTTAGTTTTTAGGATAAAAAGACTGTTTCCTTAAAAAGACTTATCTTTCCACACTGTATATTACTTATATTAGTGATTATCTTATTAAATAAGCGGGTTATTTATAAACGTATTATAAGCATTATTTAGTTAATTTTTGTTAAGCTTTGTCTTTCTGGAAAATTCTTCAAACAGGACTGAATAGAGAAGAGGGGACTTTGCCCAGCAGTGGGACACTAAAATAGGCTGATGAAAAGATATATTTTGATTGTTTCTAACAAACACAAGTATATGGGCATTTTTATTTTAACTTTAAAGCATGACTGAAGTCGGGTTTCAGTAAAGTCTTAACCGTCACATTCCTGACAATACGCTGATTTGACATTGACCGTCAGTTTTGTGACGATTGCTAACCGGCCGTTACTGGTACAACACAGTTAAGTGAAAATGCCCTTAAGCACAAATAATTATATATCTATACAGGATGATTCATGAGACGTGAGCAGGCTTAACACTACGGATTCAGTTAAAAATAAGCTATTGTTTGATATCAGTATTAGTGTGATAAGCGCAAATTTTTTTTTTTTAATAAAAATAAAACGTTTGAAATTATTTACGACACGCATGGTCACACTACAATTAGAATACTCCGTCGAGTACCGATATTCTCTTGTTTTTCTGTGATATGTGTCAAATTGATGTCTGGTTACTTTTGAAACATCGTATCTCGCTTAATTTTTTTTTTTAATTTTTCATAATCAAAGTGCTGTCATGATTGTCAAAGAGGTTTTATCTTTATTGATTTGTATATGTGGGGTGACCATGATTACAGAGAATAAAATTTCTACGAAACAAAAAGGTTAAAAAAAATTGAAAGGCGTTATTGTTTCACTTAAACATGATGGCGGTCGATTCATTATCGTTAACTAAGTGTGTAGGGTTGTTCCTGCTCACGTCTCATGAATCATCCTGTATATATAAAATAAACATAAAAGTCCTGACTGACTGACTGACTGACTCACTTAAATCAACGCCCAGCCCGAACCGTTGGACCTAGAGAGCTGAATTTTTCACAATAGGTTGTCTTTATAACGTTAGTATCCACTAAGAAGGGGTTTTTCTAAATTCATCCCCTAAGGGGGTAAAAAGGGGGTTGAAAGTTTGTATGGATGGGGTTTAAAATTTTGAGTTAGAGATTTGAAACTTCGTACGTTTACTAATAATTAAAAAACAATAAAAGTAATTTCAGGGTTTTTTTTAAATTCAACCTCTAACAGGGTATAAAAGGCATTGAAAGTTTGTATAGCTATAAGTATAAATAGATTAAGAAGATGGTTCGGGGATTAACAAAAGTTAGTTAAGAAGATAAAATTGGATATGAAACTCTGTATGAGGAACCGTATTATACGCGGACGAAGTCGCGGGCGGAAAGCTAGTTTTAAATATTTTCAAACGATTTTCGGCACTGTCTCGCAATGGCATACCTAAGTTCCGATTTTGCAGTAATAAGTTCTTTGCAGTGTATCTAAATCAAGGTACTTATTAGTAGAATGTCATCAAATCGCCCGTGTAATCATTTGTAAATGGGTAATTAACAAGAAATTCTAAATGACCTATTGACCATGTCTAAAAGTAAACGCTACCCGTAACGATAATAAAATTACATAAAAATGATAAACTAATGACATGACTTTAAACGCTCGAAATATTTGTTGCTGGTTCGAAATAAAGGATGTGTTTTTTTAATACCATACCACAATACCATGCAGGCTGTATTTCATACCACGTCGGTGACCTTTCCCGGGCCAGCATTGGAAAAGATATAGACGCCCCCCGGTACAAAAATGGCGCCCAATAACTGTCCTGATATTCCCCTGATGCCAGTAATTCCTTCAACCCGGCCTTGAATATTAAAATACTAGCTTTTGCCTGCGGCTTCGCGTTCCCCTTTCTTGATTTAAGACACAGAAGAGAACTCGGAACAGAATATTATTAAAATTTCACCCCCTCTTTTATGGGGTTGGGTGCAGATTTCCAAAAAAAAAATGATGCACGATTTTTTTGTTAGTCACAAATAGTCCGCATACCAATTTTTAGCTTTCTACCTTGAAAATTGCGGAATGCTCCATACAAAATTCCACCCCCCATTTTAGGGAAGTGGGGGGTTAGAAAGAGACAAAAAGTAACCTATGTCACTCTCCATCCCTTCAACTATCTCCACTTAAAAAATCACGTCTATTCGTCGCCCCGTTTTGCCGTGAAAGACGGACAAACAAACACACACATACACTGTCCCATTTATAATATTAGTATGGATAATAACTAATACGCAAGTTCCTGCTATTTAAAAAAAAAACGGCCAAGTGCGTGTCGCACCACGCATAATGGAGAGTTCCGTACCTCTAATGGAATAAGAACCTAACGAATACCAAAAGGTCGTATCTGATGCCTATAGAAGAAGTTTTTTGGAGATAACTCAAAAATTACTGTACCGATAATGTTCAAATAATAACCTAATGTGATACTGATAAGGCGCATCTTCAAACAGTATTTCATATGTTTTGGACTTACGGTTCAAAAGTTACATGGGGGACACATTTTTTCTGACTTTTGAAGCGATTATACTCGTATCTGAAAATATTTACTTAATCACAAATTGTTCAAACGGGCCTCGATCTTATTTTTAAAGAGCTATCGATTGATGTGCAACATGTTGATATTTGGTATTTTTTTTTTACCTACTACCTACATGTATTGAGCTGATTGAGCACCCCCCCACCCCTAAAATATTTTTTTTTGCGATTTAACTACATAACTAAATAGCGGCCATACAAAATACACCCGATGTCTAAATTTTATTAAGATACGTTTTATAGTTTCCGAGTAAAATGGCTGTGACATACGGACGGACGGACATGACGAAACTAAGGGTTCCGTTTTGGCCATTTTGGCTACGGAACCCTAAAAAAGTGATGTGTGTGAAAAATGTGATTATTGTTTAAAATTGAATTTAGACTTCAAACCTCACGCGCGGAATGCCTCAGTGTATATATCTCTGATGAGTCCGATGTCATATTATTGTGAGCTAATAAAACTTGTATAGTTTTGACGGCCTCCTAGCCCTGTCGGTACTCGGTAGTGACCCAGGGGTTCGATTCCTGGTCAGGGCATTTATTTGTGTGTTTATCACAGATATTTGTTCCTGAGTTATGGATGTATTTTAAGTATTTATCCATATTTATCTATTATATATATCGTCGTCTAGTACCCATAACACAAGCCTTATTGAGCTTACTGTGGGCCCTGGTCGATTTGTCTAAGATTGTCCTATAATATCTATTTATCAACCGACTTCAAGATTTCGAAGGAGGAGGTTATCAATTCGTCGGGATCTTTGTTTTTGCTTGCTTTTTTTTTTTTTTAATGTATGTTCACCGATTATTCGAAGACGGCTGGACCGATTTGGAAAATTCTTTTTTTGTTTGAAAGAGTATACTTCACAGTTGGTCCCATTGTAACCAGGTTAGGATCTGATGATGGGATCCTGGAGAAATCGAGGGAACTCTTCAACTATTATGGGCACACCTATAGTGATTTGAGTATTTTTTACAGCAGCTTGAGCATTTCCTTTTGGAAAGGTGGATGCTAAGTGAAGTCGGTTCTTTTTTGTTTAAAATTATTTATTATTATTTGTTCCTGAGTTATGGATGTTTTCTATGTATTTAAGTATTTATCCATATTTATCAATCATATATATCATCCATCGACTAAGTACCCACAACTACTGTGTGTACTGTGGGACTAGGTCGGTTTGTGTAAGATTGTCCCATAATATTTATTTATCTATCCTGCGCCGACGACTGCAATAGGAATGGCATTCTGTACGTCCGATCTCGCGCCAAAATATCCCGCGATCGCCGTCGTGATGAATTGACGGACGCAATAGGCTTTCGTGACGGACGTGGCCAAACAAAGACAATAAATCTTGCCGTTGTCGTAGTTGAAGGACGCGATGTGCGACGACAACATAGGAAAATATATAGTCGCTTTTTTGAATGCCACGGCGGTGGGAAATAAGCATATGTATATACGGCGCCCCTAATGGTGGCTATGGTAGATTATGGACGCCTGCAACTCTAGAGTTGTCACATGTGCGTTTTAAAGATAAAAGATATTTATTCTTCAGTTTAGGCACATTACAATGTACTTATGAACGTCAGAGAAAAATCTGACGTCGCTTAAATCTGGAGCAGAGCCCGACTGCGAAAGTACCTCCAACTTACAGAAAACCACAGCCAAATAGCACTAGACCCTACTCATAGTGTTGTGTTCCTGCTGGTGAGTAAGGAGTAAGCGGGCCGTATACTTGTTTGCCACCGTCGTGGTATAAAAAAAAAGAGGAAAAAAATTACCACCGGTTATAGTAACTTATAACCGGTGGTAATTTTTTTTCCTCTCCTTTTTTATACCACGACGTTGGCAAACAAGTATACGGCCCGCCTGATGGTAAGCAGCTACCGTAACCTATGGACGCCTGCAACTCCAAAGGAGTCACATGCGCGTTGCCGACCGACAAAAAGGAGGATTCACTGTGTTGATGGCTAAAGGAACAAGAAGGTCCCTCATCGTCAACACACTGTGTCCTCTTTGAGCTCTTTGGCAACCTTACTCACCAGCAACACTTATAACCCTACATCTCTGTCCCCAGAAGTATTATGATTATGACCGGCAAGAAACTCGGCGGGACTTATTTTTTCGAAACAAGATATACTATAGAATGGCACCTAACGCATAGATGCGTCCCTATGACGGCACATGGTCAGGGGGGTGTCACTACGCAGTTTAGGTACATTTGGCCGGCGCGCCTCCCGGGCAGGCGTATGGCTGTGGGCTGCCGCTGCCGCTCGGCTCGCGCGATAGTCGTGTCACGTGGCGCTCACGCAAAATTGAAAATACACAATGGCTTCGAAACCTAAATCTCGATCTAATTCGTACCTATAAAAGATATTGTTCTATTTACGGATGTCTGAATAAACGGAAGAACAAGGAAGCAGATTTTTTAAAATTCCGGATGATATTGAAAGGTCCCGAAGTCCTTACTTAGTAATAGTTAAAATAAACATCCTTCATTTATTGAATATTGGTTGCCCAGAAACAATATTAGGAACTGACCGACATATTTTCAAAGGAATTCGGCTGTGGCATACCTAAAAATTTCATGTTTACAGAATCAACGTTTGTAATTCCTACATATTTATCTTAAAAATAATAAATCAGTAGGTATTTGAGGTACAAAAACTTGTCAACTGACAACCCTCACATCTCGGTCATAAAACTGCGGCGCGCAAAGAAGATTCACGGTTCGTGCGCGGTTATAAGTTTCAACTTTGCTTGCAGGCGGCGAGGTATAGGTATAATTTTATACCTAAATGTGACTTTTATGAAGGAGTGAATTTTCTGTACGGTAGTATTATTAGTTATTCTGTGACATGGTATAGACCTGCCATGAATTACCATTTTTGGTCTGCCCGGTATATTAGCCCTCAATACCGGAATTCCGGTGTTAATACCGGTATTGGAGGTGACAATTGAAAAACGTTATTTAAAGGCTAAAATCAGTTAAAAATTCAATCATCCTTAACAGTTTATCATATTTTGTTGTATTTATTAGCTGCAACTTGTTAATATTCATTTCATATAAGTACAGTCGTCTTGATTGATGATTTTTGGTCTTTTAAATTTGTGGTCCAGCAACTGAGTATAGATAAATTAACGAGAGCATGGAATTGCATATGTAGTAGTATTGTATGTTTACAGGCATTCTATATTTGAATTTTCTATTTTCTCGTACTATCAGTTTAAAAAGAGGTTTGTTATATATTGAAGAAGTAAATACCAAAATAATGTCAGTGTCAAATTGTGCATATATTTTTACGTCTGATTTTATTGTATTCTCACAATTATCAGAATAATTTTGTGTCAGCCCGTACGACTAAGTGTAAGTTACATAATTTTCAAAAAATATGGCAGTGAGTAATTTTGGTCCGATTGAGAGTCAAAGTAAGCAAATTATTTTTAACTGTTATACTCGTAAATATTTTGAACTTGAACTGAAGAAAAATTTAAATTCCCCTTACACCGCTGCCCAGTTAGTTGAAAAAGCTACAGGTGTTTGTCTCTCTACTGTTTAACATTCTGTCTGAGAGCAATAGTGAGAAATTCGCAACAACAAAGAAATTCACCTCCCCGAGAAATAAAAAGTTACGTACTTGTCCGTCATCAGCAGTAGACGATTTTGATCAGGAAGTCATCCGGAGAACTATACAATTTTCATCTGTCCCATAGGCAATTTCCAACCTTAAAGGCACTCCACTCTGTGTTAAAATCCGATATAGATTACGAATTTGGCATTTCCACCTTACGAAAACAAATACAAAAATTAGGATTTAAATGGAAAAAGACCGAGGACAACCGAAAAATATTAATGGAAAGACACAACATACGACTGGTAAGAATAAATTACCTTACCAAAATTGCGGAATATCGGTCTGAAGATAGACCACTAGTTTATACTGATGAAACCTACATCCACACTTCACATGTGTCCGGGGAGGCTTGGACCGATGGAACAGAATTTGGTGTAAAAAAACAAATCAGTACAGGCCAGCGGTTAATAATAGTGCACGCAGGAGGAAACGATGGTTTTATTCCCAACGCTTTGTTAATGTTTAAGGCAAACCAAAAAACGGGAGATTACCATGACCAGATGAACTTTGTCAACTACGAAAAATGGTTAAAAGAAAATTTCATACCGAACCTTAAACGGAATAGCGTACTTGTCGTAGATAATGCGCCCTATCACAACAAACTTTTGAATCGTGCTCCAACGTCAAATTCTCATAAACAAGAAATGATGGATTGGTTGACAGAACACAACATTTCGTATAGCCCGTTGATGTACAAAACCAGTTTGTATGATTTAATTAAACAAAATAAAGAGCGGTTTCGTGAGTACCACATAGATGCAATTTTAAAAGAACATGGCCACTCCGTTTTACGATTGCCACAGTATCACCCGACATTCAATCCGATCGAAAATATTTGGTCCATGGTAAAAGGATATGTAGCGAAAAGAAACGTTTCATTAAACATGCAAGGCATTATGAGTTTAGCAACTGAACGAATGAATACTATTACTGCTGAGGACTGGGAAAATATTTGTCGCCATGTCGAAAGTGAAGAAAATAAATATCGATGTCAGGAAGGGGAAATGGATCGAATTTCAAACAATCTTATTATCAATACTTGTGACAGCTCAGATGAAGAACATGATAGCGACTAAAAGCAAAAAACAGAGGACTACTACTTATTCCATTTCTTAAGGGTATGTTATTTTATTAAATTAAAAGAAAATTATTCGCCTTTCAGCCTCTATAAAATAAGGTATCAACTCACTGATTTAAACTTTCACGGTTTTTACACATATCTATTTGTAATAACGGGACTTAACCGCGTATATAAAGGTTGAACACGCCAAAATTTGGGCATGTAAAAATAGCTATAGTTATTCGAAAAATGGAGCTATTCAAACTTTTTAAACAACAATTTTCTCACAAGGAACTGATGGGCTATAAAATGATGATAATTTTATTTACTTTTATTTATTCATTGGCAAAATGTCGAGCGTACAACATCAAAAACGTGAACGCATTCTGCACGAACATGTAAAAAAATCTCATGTTAAGCTACAAAGATATCGCGAAAAGGCTGAAATATCCACAATCTACGGTTGGTCACGTATTAAAAACATTCCGTGAACGCTTGACAATAGATAGAAAGCCAGGAAGTGGTGGGTTGCAGGGAGTCAAGAATAAGAAAAAGGAACAGAGTATTATAAAGATTTTTTCCTCAAATCATACGATTTCATCTCGGGATGTTGCTAAAAAAGTGAAAATTTCTCAGTATTTTGTCCAAAAAGTGAAACAGAGGGCAGGACTGAGGAGTTATAAAGCCCAGGCCGCACCAAATCTAGACTCAAAAAAGAACTTATCTGCAAAGAAACGGTCGCGAAAACTCTATGAATTTTTTCTTACAAAATTTGAATGCGCGGTGATGGACGACGACACGTATATAAAAGCGGATTTTAAACAAATACCTGGTCAAGAGTTTTATACTAGCAAATCACGAACAGATGCTCCTGAAGATTGTGAATTAAAAAAACGAGGGAAATTTCCAAAAAAATACCTTCTTTGGCAGGCAATATGCAGCTGTTGTCAAATAAGTCGCACGTTTATCACCACCGGGACAATAAACGGCGATATTTATCGGAAATATTGTTTACAGAAGCGTTTGCTGCCTTTTATAAGACAGCATGCCTCACCACCGCTGTTTTGGCCAGATCTAGCCAGTTGCTAATACGCAAAATCAGTTATGGAATGGTACAACGCGAACAGGATCATGGTGGTACCCAAAATATGCAATCCGCCAATAGTCCAGAACTGCGGCCTGTTGAAGAGTACTGGAGTATTATGAAAGGAATTCTAAAAAAGAAAGGCGTAGAAGTAAAATCGGTCCCTCAGCTACAAAAAATACGGGCCTGGGCGACAAAAATCTTTCCTAAAGAGATGGTGCAAAGTCTTATGAACCGTGTGCGTAGAAAATTCGATCTATGGCTTACTGTGTAAACATTAATTAGAATTAAAAACGTGATTTTAGAGATTATTAAATTTGTCATTTAATGTGGTATTCATAATGTAGTTATTTATTTTCAAACTGGTTTAAAAACAAATTTTGCGTGCCTAAGTTTTGGCGTGTTCAACCTTTATTTCTAAAAATTACCTTCGACGTTTCGAGGACGACATTGTCCCCGTGGTCCCGAAGAAAGACTCCACTGTCTTTCTTCGGGACCACGGGGACAATGTCGTCCTCGAAACGTCGAAGGTAATTTTTAGAAATATATACGCGGTTAAGTCCCGTTATTACAAATAGATAAGGTATCAACTGTTTAAATCACAAACATAGTTTTGTAGTTATGGCAGAGTAAAAGTCGTCTTGAACATTGAACTAACAAACACTTTCTATGGCTGTTTTTAATGGTACACTTTTGCACCGAACTATAAGCCACCTAAAAGTAACTTGAAAAATATGCCCCATTAAAGCAATTGCATGATGATTTTATAGAGGCAGAATTTCTTAATTATGTATGGTTCCCTATTTGGAGTTTCCATAAGAGAAACTAGAAATATTCGAAAAAATAAAAATGTGTTTTTTTCTACTTTTCGATTCTAAATTACAAAATAACCGTAAATTCTAAGTATATCATATGTAAGGCTGATTTGTAGGAAATTTTAAATAGTACTGGTATGTATTAATCATGTGCCCCTCTCCTCGATCGACATCCACTTCTCCACATTCTACTAAGATGCTACTATTGGGACAGTTTTGCACCTAACTGTATATTCTAGTATTTATTACATATCGTTGTTTCGTACAAGGTAATAAAAAGCATAACGTTTTTTGTTTATTTTTTTTTTAAATACCACGACGGTGGAAAACAAGCACACGGCCCGTCTGATAGTAAGCAGTTACCGTAGCCTACTGGACGCCTGCAACCCCAGAGGATTCACACACGGGTTGCCTACCCTTTAAGAACCTACTCCTTTGTAGGGTTCCGTACTCAACTAGGAACCCTTACAGTTTCGCCATGTCTGCCCGTCCGTCCGTCCGTCCGCGGATAATCTCAGTGACCGTTAGCACTAGAAAACTGAAATTTGGTACTAATATGTAGATCAATCACGCCAACAAATTGGTAAAATAAAAAGTGGAAAAAAATGTTTTATTAGGGTACCTCCCCTATACGAAAAGTGGGGAGTGTTTTTTTTTTAATTTCAACCCTAACGTGTGATATATTGTTGGATAGGTATTTCAAAATGAATAGGGGTTTACAAAAATCATTTTTTGATAATGTAAATATTTTCGGAAATAATCGCTCCAGAAGTAAAAAAAAATGTGTCCCCCCCCCCTAACCTTTGAACCATAAGTTTTAAAAATATGAAAAAAATTTCAAAAGTAGAACTTTATAAAAACTTTCTAGGAAAATTATTTTGAACTTGATAGGTTGAAACGTTTTTGAAAAAAAAAATACAAAATAACTTCTGAACTAAGTTTGTTTTAACCGTATAAGCAGGTGTTTATTGTAACTGTAATTTCTACAAAATCACAATGAAATGACGTGCTTTCAAAAACTCTTAAGTGGGGACACTTACTGTGACGGACGGAAAACTGCGGAACCCTACACTGAGCGTGGCCCGACACGCTCTTGGCTGGTTTTTTGAAGAACCTCATACTGTAGCGGTCTGCATGGCATTTCCAAATGTGTACTGTGACGCAGTCAGTACGCGGGGTCGCCGTTATCACATTATTGATATTTCACACCTGCCGTGGCTATTTGTACAACTTGCGCGTGTTGTCACGAACATGTTTCTATTAAGTCGTTTTTTGATAAGGGAACGTTGAAATTGTACGTTTTAATTTTTAACGACACTATAAAAGAAAACTATTAGGAAAATAAATGATGAGACAGTAACATAATAAGTTCAGCGGATGAGGTAGTCATAATAAACTACACTAGTAGTCCGCCTCGAACTCAGAACTCGTGATTTCATTGCAAACGAGATGACCAATATAACAAAACCCTTATAATGATTTTTTCGCGCCTTCTAGCTCCATGACCCCTTGGTCGAGCCGGCTCTTATACGAACTCTCAATTTATATGAATCTCTGATACAACCCCAAAAAAATTCATGAAGATCAGAAAAGCGTTACTAAAGTTATCGCGGAACAAACTCTCAATATCAAAAGCCATTGAAATGCTGTGACGTCCCACTATATAGCCTGAAGTGTTTGTAAGGACTTGCTTTCCTTACGCTCCGCTCGTTCGACAAGAGAACTTAGAGGACTGACAATGGCAATATTACCTTAAATTATGGATAGGTATGAATAATCGCGATTTTCTGTCTGTCGTCCTAAATAGAGATGCGCAAAACGCTTCACTGAATTGAAAAGATTGATTCATATCTTTCGCTCGCGTCCAACTAAGTCCGTTTGACCAGCCCTCCTTTTAGTCCTTTGGCTAACTGTGCGCCTCTGGGTGCTATGATGGCGACTTTTACGCGTTTTTTCAAGAATTTGTCAAGTCAGCCCTTGCTCGACTAGGCTATACTTAACATAAATACCAAATTTTAGGAGTATCTGATAAATTTCGATCTTTGGCCTATTTATAGATTGTGTTATGTATGTACAGTTGCCATCAAATATATCGAGCGGTCAGGGTACTCAAAAACATCTGAACATGCACTTTATTGCCTTTACAATAGAGGCGTTGTTCAGATATTTGTGAACACCTTGGCCGCTCCGATATATCTGATATTCAAATATGTCGGAGCGGCCAAGGTACTCCAAAATATATGAACATGCACATTATTGCCTTGACAATAGAGGCGTTGTTCAGATGTTTGTTACCGCCTTGGCCGCTCGGATATATCTGGCGACTGTACCTGTTCCAAATTTCCAAACATTAAAACATAAATCGGTTCAATATGCTGCGATTGTTATGTTATTGAGGTTATGTTGCGTCCTCTACGCATATTATTCGCGTCTCAACTCAAGGCACCGACCTTGGCCATACATGCTTCCATCTGTCAACCGAGAACTATTCCAAAATAGACTTAAATACATTCATACTGATCTTTGAAATTGAACCTTAAAAGCGAGACAGTAAAGTATTTTTTTTTTGTGACGTTACGGTTCAATGTTATTGTTTTTTGCTTGAATTTTAAGCTGATATATCTGCGTAATTGAATTATAAATTAGAAATCACGGCTCAAACAATTTGGTATATTTTTGGACACGTGAATTATTAGACGTTTAAGAAACGGTTGTGCACTCTGTGACTGTCAACATACGTCATCACTATATACATAGTATAAAACAAAGTCGCTTTCCGCTGTTTGTCCCTATGTATGCTTAGATCTTTAAAACTAAGCAACGGATTTTGATGCGGTTTTTATGGTTCCGTAGCCAAATGGCAAAAAATGGAACCCTAATGGATGCGTCATGTCTGTCTGTCTGTCCGTCCGTATGTCACAGCCATTTTACTCGGAAACTATACGACGTATCTGAATAAAATTTACACATAAGGTGTATTCTGTATGCCGCTACTTAGTTATGTATTTAAATTTGAAAAAAAAAAAAATATTTTAAGGGGGGGCGCTCCATACATGTAACTAAATTTCAAAAAAATTGTTTTTACCAAATATCAACATGCCACACATCAATCGATAGGTCTTTAAAAATAATATTGAGGTGTCTTTGATCATTTTGTGATTAAGTGAATATTTTTTGAAATAATGCTTCGAAAGTCAGAAAAATTGTGTGTCCCCCCCCTGTAACTTTTGAACCGTAAGTCCAAAAAATATGAAAAAATTTGAGGCGATGTGCCTTATCATATACTTTCTATACGAAAATTGTTTTGAACATTATCGGTTTAGCCATTTTTTTGTTATCTCCAAAAAACTTCTTCCATAGGCATCAGATACGACCTTTTGGTATTAGTTTGGTTCTTATTCCATTGAAGGTACGGAACCCTCCTATGCGTGGTCCGACACGCACTTGGCCGTTTTTTTTTAATAGATAGAGTGATTCAAGAGGAAGGTTTATATGTGTAATACATGCATAATATAGTAGAGAAACACTGATGATTTTAGAGGTTTCTAATGTGATGTCGTAAATAAACCCATTTTTTGCGCTTACATTTCAAACGCTGGCTGAGTCCTAAGAGATAGATCCAAATAATGTACTACAGTATTGTACATCTTAAAGAGGTCTACAAAAAAGTCCACGATGGTATATGTCTATCTCTTACGGATAACCCACAATAACCATTTTTTACCCCGTGCGAAGCCGGGGAGGATCGCTTGTAAAAAATATAGAAGAATACAATTGTAAGAAAATAAAAAAAGTACAAACAGCAGCACTCTTAACTTGTACATCGTGGACCTTATTACAAAAGGTATAAGGTCCACCCATGGGCAGCTAACAGTGTGGCCGATGGTACCGGTCGGTGGCTAAAATGGTCAATGACGGTATAACTACTAGACGGAGAGCTAGCCACGTCAGATATGACACAATAATTAGAGCGACGAAACGCCTCTCGTTAGTTTGCTATACTATGCTTATTTTTAGATCTGGACATCTGGCAGCTGTAAAGTGGTGGAGTTCAAAGAATGCAAACCACTTCAAGAATACAAATCATAGAGTTCTGGTTTTAATGCCGTATTATGAAAAATTATATTAATAATCAGATCATATCATTGCTAAAAGTTTCTGTTGGGGGAAACTATCCCAAAACGACGTATGTAATTCATAGTTTGCTGTCGCCTACATTTTCTGTTTCCGAAATATTACGTAATGTTTTTTGTTCTAATGTTAAAATATAGGCCCCCGTCTTCTATAAATAAGATAACTTCGGCCGTTTTTACCAATTTTGGCATTACTTTTTTCCAATTCAAAAACTTTGCTAGTCTGCCACCCATTAAAAGATGCCAGATGCCCGGATCTAAATAAGGATAGTATTTCAATCTTACTAGATGGGTTTCATTGCTCTCATTATTGTGTCATATCTGACGTGGCCGGCTCTTAGACCATACGGGTAGTACGGGTACGGGTTTTCGGTTTAGCTAGGGACTACTGTATCAGGTTCGTCAAAAAACCGGCCGAGAGCATGTTGGGCCATGCTCAATGTAGGGCTCCGTAGTTGCCGTCCTGTCACCAGGGCTTGTAACCGGTTTTTGCAAAAAGCCCCGAAATAACCCAATATGTTTACATATTTTATGGTTTTTACGTAGAACTCAATATTGTTTTTAGGTTATGACTTTATATTGTAAGATTTTTCGATTAAATATGAAATAGTAAACGAAAGAACGAAAAAAAAACAGTATTTTAGTATGGAGCAAAATACCGGTTACAAGCCCTGCCTGTTACAATACACCCAAACGAAAGAGCGGTTTTTATATAATATTTTGCGGCACTTAAGAACGTCCTTTTATGTAAGAAAGGAGAACTTTATGCTGAAACTCAAAAAGAGCTTGACAGATATCGTTCAATATAGTTGTCATTAAAACTACTTAGTAAGCCTCACATTCACGGCGCTATTTTTAAAATTTATGGAGCTCCGAATTATGATACTATTGATTTTATCCTAAATCAATGTGAATCCTAGAATAGGCTATGGTAACTACAACTACTATATACGATTTTAAGCTAACATGGTTATTAACATTACAAAAACTATTTAAAAAGGCCAAATAGCACTAGAACCCTACTCATAGTGTTGTGTTCCTGCTGGTGACTAAGGTTGCCAAAGAGGAACCAGTGTGTTGACGATGAGAGACCCCCTTGTTCCTTTAGCCGTCAACACAATGAATCCTCCTTTTTATAAAAGGGCGGCAACGCGCATGTGACACTTCTGGAGTTGCAGGCGTCCATAGGCTACGGTAGCTGCTTACCATCAGGCAGGTCGTATGCTTGTTTGCCACCGTAAAAATGAAAAAAAAAAGTTCGATGTTTCAAGTTAAATTATTTCGGTGTACGTAACTTCCGTTCATTGTTTATTTGAAAAGCAAGCGTGTCGATCATTGATCCAAAGTCTATTTAGGTTACTGTACTTTATACGCAATAAATGACACATAGCTATCATTGTGCGAAAGAGAACGCAGAAGATTAATCATCCCTTAGTGGGAAAGAGTCGGCAGTAATAATAGTTGCCACGTCATTCCGTAAAACAACGGTTTGTTGTGCAAGGGATGAGATGAGACATTTGGGTAAATTGTTGAGAAGCCATTAAATAGTGACGTGTAACATATAATAGAATATGCATGCAGGGGTAAACACATGTCGTCCAGTATCATTTAGTCCGTTACCGGATTGTACAAGCTTTTATCTGAGATGGAATATTTAAGTTGATACAATCAATAAGAAATTAGCTAGCGCATGCTACGCATTAAAAAGTTTAGCCAATATTTCGGATAAGTATATAGTAAAAAGTGTATATTTCGCTTATTTCGAAAGTATAATAAGCTATTGCATTGAGGTTTGGGGAAATGGCGTCAATATACAGTCTATTTTATTGAAACAAAAAAATGCCCTCAGGATTATAGAAGGTTGTTCTAGAATACCTATCACACATAGTCACTGGTAATAAAATCTTGACTGTAGTCTCCCTATATCTGTATCGCCTATGTTTGTACATTCACCGAAACAAAAATGTATACAGTACGATCGGGGAAAGTCAGAATTATAATTTAAGAAATAATGATAAATTAACACTACCTGATTTTCACTATGTACATTTTAACAATAGTTTATATAATATTGCAATTAGAGTATATAACCATTTGACCAAAAAATTAAGGGAATGTGACGACATGTACCTATTTAGAAGGAAAGTAAAATAATATTTTATAAATAGGCCATTCTACTCTATTGAGGAATATTTTGCTAATGCTCTGGACTAATTTAAATAAATAAAATAAAATAAAAAAGCATTTATTGTCGCAATACAAAAAAAAAAATACAAAAAGAAATACAGACACGTAGACATACACCGAAGTAAACAAAAAAACATAAAACAATACACAAGAAGGGAAAGGAAAAAAAATACAAGTAACACACAACTTAAAAACTAAACTAAACGCGACAATAGGCTCGGAGCTCAGCATTTGCCGCGAGCTCGGTCGGCTGCACAGCGCTGTTTTTCAGCCCGCGCCTGTCTCTTGGCTTATACAGATTAAAGATTAAATAGCTAGCTAAAGGGGAAACATCGCATTCACGGTCGCACTCAATTTTTATTACATATCAATAAACATTATAACTAAAACCTATGACACTTTAGAGATTAAACATGATACCTGTTTATCTATTTATTTAGTTAATTAATTTCGTCTAGCAATGTGGAGCGTTCGGCGGTTTTGTTTCTTTCCTTTTATACTAGTTTGTTAAGTGATAATATCGTAGTTATCGTTCACACAATTGATTATTAAAAATGATTTTACGAGTTTTAGTCTTGAAGGTTGGTAGTGACATGCTAGTACGTAAGGGGGGCGGTAAGTCATTCCATATTTTCGAGGCACGATAACGAAAGCTTCCTTTAATACCCTGATTTATGTGATTAGGCATTATTAATTTGACATTTTTATTCATAATCATTTCGTTTATAAGTACTGACCTATTATTGTTTTTTTTCTGTCTATTTATTGACATGTTATTTAAGAATGGAATTCTGACCGTGTATGTTTTGATACTTTTGATTGTATTCTATACCGATTACTAATTTCATATTGTAAATATTTTGAGTTAAATTGTATTTGCATGCATGAATGTGCTTAAAGCAAATAAATAATTTTGAGTTTTGAGTTGAGTTTGAGTTTAACGGCCTCCTAGCCTAGTCGGTAGTGACCCTGCCTGTGAAGCAGGAGGTCACGGGTCGAATCCTGGTCAGGGCATTTATTTGTGAGTTTATCACGGATATTTGTTCCTGAGTTATGGATGTATGTAGTAAACACTCCATTGCACAAAACAAGTACCAACAAAAATATAGAGAGTGTGTACAAAAGTGAACTTATCCCTTCTATGTATTTAAGTATTTATCTATATCTATCTATTATATATACCGTCGTCTAGTACCCACACCACAAACCTTATTGAGCTTACTGTGGGACTAGGTCGATTTGTGTAAGATTGTACCATAATATTTATTTATTTATTTAAGTAAAGATAACAATAAGAGCTGGTAACAAAAATGTAATTAAAAATAACTTTTTTCCGGGGCAGCTCTTTGTCTAATATAAATAAAAAATATATAAATATATAAATAAATATTATAACGACAATCTTACACAAATCGACCTAGGCCCACAGTAAGCTCAATAAGGCTTGTGTCATGGGTACTAGACGTATATATAATATATAGATATAGATAAATACTTAAATACATAGAAAACATCCATAACTCAGGAACAAATATCTGTGATAAACACACAAATAAATGCTCTGACCAAGATTCGAACCCGGGACCTCCTACATAGAAAAATACAATAGAAAAATACAGCTGCTTAATTAATACATCTATATCAAAACATACCTGCGGGAGCAAGGGTCACAAAATAATTATAGACAAAATTATTTAGTGACCTAATTAAAGAACCGACTTCACTTAGACTCCACCTTACCAAAAGGAAATGCCCGGGCTACTGTAAAAAAATATTTAAATCAGTACAGGTGTGCCTATAATATTTGAAGAGTTCCCTAGATTTCTCTAGGAACCCATAGTCAGATCCTGACCTGGTTACAATGGGACCAACTGTGAAGTATACTCTATCAAACAAAAACGGAATTTTCCAAATCGGTCCAGCCGTCTTCGAATAATCGGTGAACATACATAAAAAATAGCGAATCCCGACGAATAGAGAACCTCCTTCGAAATCTTGAAGTCGGTTGAAAATACAGTCATCGACGTACATACAGTGAGCAGCAGAAGTAGCTAGGCTGGTGAGATGTTCAAAATGAGCTAAACACGACTTTATTGTCAAGGGAATAAGAGCGTGTAATAGATGACCTTGACACGTAGTCATCAGTGTCATCACTTTAGAGTCAACATCGCTGACTACGATTCCAGCGTGACGTAACTTGGCATACGTGCGGTGTTCCTCGTCATGATTACACTGTGTTTTCAAACAAACGCAAAGATAGTAAATAGATAGTTAATAGATAAGGTATTTGCTTAGTTAATTGATTTAATTGTTTAAGGGTAGGGCAACGGTGCACTGCCATTTCGGTGAAAATCCTTTCGCCTAATTTCATTTCCCAAACAGCTTATCGTATTTAATATTTAATATATTTTTTTCTTTGTTTTGAAACTATATTATAGGACAATCTTACACAAACCGACCTAGTCCCACAGTAAGCTCAATAAGGCTTGTGTTGTGGGTACTAGACGACGATATATATAACAGATAGATATAGATAAATACTTAAATACATAGAATACAACCATAACTCAGGAACAAATATTTGTGATAAACACACAAATAAATGCCCTGACCAGGATTCGAACCCGGGCCCTCCTGCTTCGTAGGCAGGGTCACTACCGACTGGGCTAGGAGGCCGTTAAAAATTAATGAATTGTTTCGCATAGTTTAATTTGGGCGAATTTACATTTGGCATAGATTAGGTTAGGCTAGTATGCCAAATAAAAATATGCGAATCGATATTATGCGATTGCTGATTCTTCCAAATTAAACTATGGTAAAAATTGTAATAACGCCTCTACTCAAGGCGATACAAATAAATGCCCTGACCAGGATTCGAACCCGGGCCCTCCTGCTTCGTAGGCAGGGTCACTACCGACTGGGCTAGGAGGCCGTTAAAAATTAATGAATTGTTTCGCATAGTTTAATTTGGGCGAATTTACATTTGGCATAGATTAGGTTAGGCTAGTATGCCAAATAAATATATGCGAAACGATATTATGCGATTGCTGATTCTTCCAAATTAAACTATGGTAAAAATTGTAATAACGCCTCTACTCAAGGCGATAAAGTGCATGTTTAGATATTTTTGAATACATTTTCCGCTCCGATATATTTGATGGCGACTGTCTACTTAAACAAATAATACCATACGTTCAACATATGAATTGTTTCGCATAGTTTTATTTGGGCGAATATACATTTGGCATACGAGTAGATTAGGTTAGGTTTGTATGCCAAATAAAAATATGCGAAAAATAGATATGCGAAACGATAGAATATAAAATTATAGATATAATAATATAGATAGAATATATAGATATTATTATAGATAGAATAATGGATATGAAATTGATGATTCTTCCAAATCAAGGATGATATAAGATATGGATTGACAATGTCTATACAAAATCGCGTTCCTTCAAACTTCAGGTTATACGTCTGTTTTCGGTACTAAGTGCTGCAGCGCCACCTGTTGAGTCTGGTGTCGAGTTTTTCTGCAGGCGTTAATCGCCGAACAAAAAGTATGAAACTGATGGGACTTAGTGTTTATGGTGACCGATAGATGGCGCTAGCACCATAACCTGAAATACGGGAACGCAATTTCGTATAGACACTGCCAATCCATGTCTTATATTATCCTTGTTCCAAATGAAATTATGGCAAAAATAGTGAACATCGCCTCTATAGTCAAGGCGATAAATAGCATGTTCAGATATTTTTGAATACCTTTTCTCGCTCCCGGAGGTCCTGGGTTCGAATCCTGTTCAGAGCATTTATTTGTGTGTTTATCACAGATATTTGTTCCTGAGTTATGGATGTTTTCAAAATGCAGCCTTGGCCAGAAGTGTTGAGCACCCTCGCGATTTTCATACAAAACTCGAAAGTTTAGTCCGGCGTTACTATCTTTTTGAAGTTATTTTATCAATTAATTCAAACTGAACAGGGTTTTGTTGAAGTTAGTAGTAACTGCATAGAATATTTGCAATTTGTCGCATAGACTTAAATTGGCATTTTTGTTACCTTCACTTTTCGTATTTTATAGGTACCTTGAAAGTGTTAGTGAAGTTTTCTAGATATATCAATAAAACATTTTAGAAGAATAGAATAGAATAGAAGAAACTTTATTCAGAAACACTTAACTACTATTTAGACATAGTTTTAAGCATATACATAATTATTTTAAGAAAAACACTGTCAGTTTATTATTGTCAAGTGTCACTGAAATGGTTTCCACTCAGCTTAATGTCAAGGTACCTTTTCAGGTCCACGACGCTGGTCTTCCGTGGAAACCCTTCCGAGAGAGCGCAACTACATGCAAATAAAAATTAATTGAAACAGAAATAATCTAATAATTTACATAAATATAAATCTAAAATTATAAACATTTTTAAATCGCACCTAACTATTGATTTTAATGAGCAGTTACTGAACAGTCATACCCAACAATAAAGACTAAATTAGACAAAATTGTGACAAAAATGAGAGGAATACAAATAAGATTCTGGAGGATATTGGCACTATACATAACATATATTTAAAGTTTTCTGTAAATTTAAAATGTGTTTTTTGAACTTAACTTCAAAAGAATTAACTGAAACGTCATCGTACATTGTTATGATAGGGAAATAATACTTAAAATCAAAATTATAAACAAAAAACACTTCTGGCCAAGGCTGTATATAAATATTTCTTCTAATCTATCTATTATATATATCGTCGTCTAGTACCCATAATACAAACCTTATTGAACTTACTGTGGGACTAGGTCGATTTGTGTAAGAATGTCCAATAATATTTATGTATTAATTATTTAATTTGCTTGGGTTATATGAGTAAAGTAAAACGCAATGCGTTCAGATAACCTTATCGCAATACCAACGAGTTGTTTCATCATTTTACTGGTTCTTGTACTTGGTACTTGAGGGTGCAACAGTTTGAAAGTAATGTACTTTTAGCAGCTTGTCCCTGAACATATCCGCTATCATTCATTGAATATGGCCTCCTAGCCTAGTCGGTAGTGACCCTGCTATGAAGCAGGAGGTCCCGGGTTCGAATCTTCATCAGGACATTTATTTGTGTGTTTATCACAGATATTTGTTCCTGAGTAATGGATGTTTTCTATGTATATATTAAGTATTTATCTATATCTATCTATTATATATATCGTCGTCTAGTTACTACAACACAAGCCTTAATCGAGCTTACTGTGAAGAAGAAACTGACTGACTTATAGTTATAGTATGTGCGGATTTTAATGTTAACTTGCTTGAATCGTCTAATAATTCTGTTAAATTACGTTTGTTTAAATCGTTTAATATGTTTAATTTGTTCTTTGAACCTACCCGGGTGGGCTTCACTAGTGCAACATGCCTAGATAATATTTTTTGTAACTGTGAATGTCTGGATAAGCAAATATTTAACTGTTTTATTTCTGATCACAGCGGTCAAAGGGCATCTTTTATAAAGCCAATTCAGGAAACTCCACAAACTGTAACATATAGACCCATTAATGGTTATCGTTTAGAATTATTCAAAAAAGAAATTCAAAATCATCTGTCAACACTGCCTTATTCACATTTTTATGACTCAAATAATTTGTATGAAGATTTGTTTGGTATGATTCTTTGTCAGTTTAACAAACATTTCAAATTGAGAACTATTAGTGGGTCAAAGACTAAAGCTAAATCAAAGTTTAGCGAATGGGCTACCGTAGGCATTCATAAAAGTAGAAAGAGGCTTTATGAACTTTATGGAGAGAGAGAACTGTACAAAAATGCAGATTTTTTGGACTATGTTAAGAACTATTCAAAAATTTTCAAGAAAGTGTGTCTGACTGCGAAGGCGAACTATACTAGTGCAAAAATCAAAATTTCGGACAACAAGGTAAAAAAAGTATGGAATATTATAAATAAGGAAGCTGGTAAATGTAAATCACGCGATTCTCAAGTCAACATTGTCTCAGAGGAACAGCAGGTCTTGTCAAATGACGATATTGCCTCGGCATTCGAAGATTATTTTTCTAATATAGCATTAAATACCACAAAATGTCTAAAATCATCTTCGTCTCAAGCTCATTCCTTACTTTGCACTAATATTAAGAAATGTCAAATGATATTTGAATTTGACCTTGTAGATTCGGAAAAAATTGTAAAAATATTCATTTCTCTGAATTTAAAGAAAACAGAAGACTTATGGGGTACATCAGTTGTAGTCATCAGTAATATCATAGACGTCATAGCGCCTTACTTAGCCTTAATAATTCAGTTTCACTAGGCGTTTTTCCAGATCTTATGAAATGTAGTAAAGTCATACCTCTTTTTAAATCGGGTGATTCTAGTGATCTGAACAACTTCCGGCCGATATCAATACTTCCTGTACTAAGTAAAGTCTTTGAAAAGCTAATGTTAAATGATCTACTGGGCCACTTCAACAGACATGGATTGCTTACAAGCAATCAGTTTGGTTTCACAAAGGGACGTTCCACAACCGATGCTGCTGCGGTACTCATCAAACATATATTTTCATTGCCTGGGAAAAACATTACGATGCAATTGGTATATTCTGTGATCTTTCTAAAGCGTTTGATTGTGTAGATCATACAACCCTCATTCTTAAATTAGAACATTATGGTTTGTCAGAAAATGCCTTGAATCTCATGTCTTCATATCTTAGCAACAGAACACAAACAGTTGTTGTAAATAAAACCCAGTCTAAAGGGACTTTAGTAAAATTAGGAGTGCCACAGGGTTCTATTTTGGGCCCATTCCTGTTTTTGGTTTATATAAATGATTTACCTTGTGTAGTACAAAACCTTTGTGATATCGTTCTGTTTGCCGATGATACATCTTTAATTTTCAAAGTTGACCGGCAATCTACCGATTTTACTGTAATCAATAACACACTAGCTGCTGTACTGAACTGGTTTACTATTAACAATTTGCTACTTAATGCTAAGAAAACCAAATGTATTAGATTTGTTTTGCCAAACGTTGCACCGGTGGACACTAAGATTCTCCTGAATGGTGAATGTATAGAGATAGTAGATAAAGCAGTGTTCGTTGGTTCGACGTTGGACAAAAATCTACAGTGGAGTCCTCATATAAGAAAACTCGCTCTTCAATTAAGCTCGGCCGCTCATGCCGTTAGGATAATTAGACAATTAACGAATATTGACACAGCTCGCTTAGTTTATCACAGTTATTTTCATAGTGTAATGTCATATGGTATTCTGGTTTGGGGCAAAGCAGCTGACATACAGACTATATTTGTGTTACAAAAAAGAGCCATCCGCTTTCTGTATAACTTAAAGGCAGGTGCATCAGTTAGAGAACTATTTAAAGAAATTAATATTTTAACTGTTGCTTCCCAATATATCTATGACAATATTATTTATGTTGTAAAGAATATACATACATTCAAAAAAAATTCTGACATCCACAGCTATAACACTAGAAATAAAAACAAGCTTGCTATCAGAAGTGGTCGTATCCGCAAGGCATATAAGTCATTTTTTGGTCAAGGTATTCACATTTATAACAAGTTACCCGTCGATGCTTTAAATTTATCATTTCCCGCTCTTAAGAAATATTTGAAAAAAAGTTTAATGCCAAAGGGTTATTACAGGGTCGAGGACTATATGACGGACAAACATGCATGGCCCAAACCAGAAACTACTACAAAATCATCTAAGATTTAGAATTTAGAAGACACAGTTCAGATAGGAAAGCATATCAAACGTTTTGTGAAGCAATCAGATTTGGATTTTATTATTATTATTTTATTTTAATTAAACAATACGTACATTGTATATCTCTCAAGCTGTTTTGATATGTCTTCTTATAGAACTACGCATTATTGTGTATCTTTAAGATATAATATTACTATATTACTGTTTTGAAAAAATAAGTCCCGCCGAGTTTCTTGCCGGTCATAAATAATACTTCTCGGGTCAGAGGTGTAGGGTTAGAACCGGTGGTAGTTTTTCTTTTTCTCTCTGACGTTCATAAGTGCATTGTAATGTGCCTAAATTGAAGAATAAATATCTTTTATCTTTTTGACTGACTGACTGACTGACTGACTGATTGACTGACTGACTGATTGACCGACTGACTGATTTACTGACATATCAACGCACAGCTCCAACCGCTGGTTCTAGAGATTCAAAATTTGGCACGTAGGTTCCTTATAAGGTCTAGGGATGCACTAAGAAATGATTTTTCAAAATTCACTCCCTAAGGGGGTAAAATGGGGGTCCAAAGTTTGTATGGCGAATCAAGATTTGTTAGACTATTTTATTCGAAACTTGACAGGAGTATTCCTAACGATAAATGAGTAAACACGTGTTTCAGGTTTTTAAAAAAATTCAAGCCCTAAAAGGGGCAAATGTGGTCACAAAGTCTGAAAATCAACATGGGTGTCGTATCCTTTTTGAGTACTTATAGTACGCGGGCGAAGCCGCGGGAAAAGGCTAGTTTATTGATATATGGATATGCTTCAACCGGCCTATAACCGCGAATAATTCGTATATTTGCATCACCCTCTTTCGAATATGCAGGAGCGATAGAGAGGGAGGAAATTTAGATTTTAGAAGTCCGCGGTAGGCCCTGAAAAAATAATGTTTTGATCGGCAAAGAAATCGGTTGGTCAGCAACTCAGCAAAGGTCTACCCTAAATTTTGCAAACGATATAATTTTATTTTCAACACACCTGCTCGTAACGAGGTTGTTATTCCACCGCTTTTATGCTCATAATCCTATATATTAAACACGCGTGCATTTCACAATAATTATCCAACTAGTGGAATAATTTAATAATCCGATAAAGTGACGTTTGTACTCTAGTACCAAGTTGTACGTACGTAGACGAATCGTTGTAATTTAGTCGGGTATTACCTTTACTTTTTTTAAACTCTTTATGAGTTTACATTCTAAAAAAGTAAAAAAAAAGTAAATATATTAAAAATATACACATTTACGATAGAATACAAATTATACAATCCTGATTGTGAATAAGAATCATTTCAACTTATTATATTACTCGTAATTCACAATAAATTACGTTTTAAACACGAATTGTCTGTTGTAATATTGGCTGTTTGGCATTATACGTCCTCGCCTTTGGTTCAAGCTGCACGCACATCCAAAAAAGAAAATTGCGCGCCATTTATAAGTTAACCTCAAATCATTGTTTATTTGTTAGATCTTCTCGTCGTGTTTTATTAATTTAAACAAATTATATTTTCAATGAATAAGAAGACAACTTTAGCGTTAATTTAACCTCGGGATATATTTCAAAATTGTGATACGTATGTATCATAAAAATCTAGTGAGCAATACGTAAGTAGGCATTTTTGTCATAAAGAGAGCTGTTCAGGCATTATGTAAAAAATGCTAAAGCCTATACGATATTTTAATAATAAGTTGACAGTTATATGAAGTTTAAAAAAAAAAATTGAAGCACTTTCTTAAAAAAAAATTTTTTTTTTCTATGAAAGCGTATATGTTTTTTGTCAAATCTAAATTCATTATACCCGAATTGATCGATTGTTATACCTGACAACGCCTAGTAGTATTTTATGATGAGTAATAGAACATTCGTTTTGTGTGTGAGACTTACTACTTTCACCCCCTCTATAAGCGCTCCAGGGGTGAATTCAACTTTTGAATATCTTTTAAAAGAATCATTAGAATATGACAAAACTGTGGTAGAGACTTCATTTCCTTATCTCGAAGCACAAAACTTTGAAGATAATAAATAAAATTCTTATGATATAAGAAAATATACACTTTTTCACCCCCCGTATCTTTATATCTGTAAGACTTACAGATGTATTGTGTATGGAAATATTGTAGACAATTTTATCTTCTTCATACGTTCCATAGAAATTTTAGGCATACTGATAACCGTTTAAGCGCCAAGGTTCAAAAACGGACTTTTGGCACCTTTAAACCAAGATGGCGGCCGCGCCCTCCCCCCCTCAAGGTCTCCAATCTAGTATTTTAATTACCACCCTATAGGCTCCCAATCAGTGTTGGCCGTTAATTTCAATTAGAATTGAAAATTGATCAATAAGATTGAAGATTAATTCCGTAACTAATCAATTACACTAACATCAATTTTTACTAACGTTAGTTCACATTGATTTTGTGACGTCGTCAATTACACTAACCGTCAATTAGAATTAACCTATTAGTTACACTAACGTCTCGAAAATTTAATAAGAATTACAGTTAATTAGATTAACGTTAGTGTAACTAAATTAATGCTGTCTTACACTAATAATTAATTTTAAAACCGCATCTCGGGTTCGGAAGTCGGGACCAATATCACAAGATGGAGCTCATGCTGGACCCTAGGGCTACCTACTGGATCTCGGGTTTGGCGCATCATAGACTCATGCTGTTTGGGCTCATTCGACTTGTACTGATGAGCAGATGGTACCGGTATCAAAATCTGGAGCTCATGCTGGACCCTGGGGATCCCTACTGAATCTCGGGTTTGGCGCATCATAGACTCATGCCGTTTGGGCTCATTCGACTTGTACTCATGAGCAGATGGTACCGGTATCAAAATCTGGAGCTCCTTTTTACTTTAACTTTCTTAGTAAAGGTGAAAGTGAAAGTGAAAGTGAAAGTGAAAGTCAAAGTGAAAGTCAAAGTCAAAGTGAAAGTCAAAGTGAAAGGCAAAGTAATAGTCAAAGTGAAAGTCAAAGTGAAAGTCAAAGTCAAGGTCAAGGTAAGTAAAAGTAAAAGTAAAAAGGAGCTATACCCGTACCATCTGCTCATCAGTACAGGTCGAATGAGTCCAAATAGCATGAGTCTATGATGCGCCAAACCCGAGATCCAGTAAGGATCCCCAGGGTCTAGCATGAGCTCCAGATTTTGATACCGGTACCATCTGCTCATCAGTACAAGTCGAATGAGCCCAAACAGCATGAGTCTATGATGCGCCAAACCCGTGATCCAGTAGGGATCCCCAGGGTCCAGCATGAGCTCCAGATTTTGATACCGGTACCATCTGCTCATCAGTACAAGTCGAATGAGCCCAAACAGCATGAGTCTATGATGCGCCAAACCCGTGATCCACTAGGGATTCCCAGGGTCCAGCATGAGCTCCAGATTTTGATACTGGTACCATCTACTCATCAGTACAAGTCGAATGAGCCCAAACAGCATGAGTCTATGATGCGCCAAACCCGAGATCCAGTAGGGATCCCCAGGGTCCAGCATGAGCTCTAAATTTTGATACTGGTACCATCTGCTCATCAGTACAAGTCGAATGAGCCCAAACAGCATGAGTCTATGATGCGCCAAACCCGAGATCCAGTAGGGATCCCCAGGGTCCAGCATGAGCTCCAGATTTTGATACCGGTCCCATTGCTTATTAATACAAGCCCCCGAGTCCAGAGTCAAAATTGAAACAAAAATCAAAACCTCGTAGCTTAACCTAAATTCGCGTTTAGTTAGGTAAATTATTAATGTCAATTACCAATTCAATCTACACTAAAAATTAAATTGATGTTTCAATTTTTGAGAAAGACTAAAAATTAAATATTTTCAATTATTAGTTATTCGCAAAGGATTAACACGTTAGTTACAATTAATTTCAATTCTAATTGAAATCAATTTGCACTAAACTATTAGTGTTCAATTTTAACTAACGTGTTTTTCAATCTTCAATTTTTAATTTTCAATTACACTAACGTTCGGCCAACACTGCTACCAATAACCATTAAAATATTTTCTATTCCACCTTTTGTAAGGCAATGTATGGATATGATTCCCCAATGATTGGATTATACGGCTATACGGCCTAGAGGCGTCATTGACCCAGTACAGTTTGGTCGTGGTTATCTGGTGACGTCACGCGTGACTCACGCCGCCGGCTGTTTACAGTCGTTCATAATAATGATGACGCCGAGATTAAACTCGGTCGTTACGTCACGTCACCGTCTGGTCGGAGTGTAATCAAACGTTGCTGATCCCTTATATGTCCAGGTAGCAAGGTGTGTGCACACAGCTGTGCATGTAGCGGAATTTTTTTAAATAATTCGATGTTCTCTCAAATTTTTGGAATATTTCCCAGAAAATATAAAGCCTGACCAGAAATATGTATATGATTATGCGCCATGTTGAGGAATTTTATTGGAACTAATTTCTTACACTGGTAGTAATTTTAATGACTGAATAATATGTGTGCGTGAGGGCTTGTGATAGGCTGTCACTTTTATCAGTGTCATTGTGGCGATTTATTTCGCTCGAGAAATCAGACTATTTCGTTGTGAAACATTTTCAAATTAACATCAGAGCTGACAGGTAAACAAATCAAGATGTCACCATACCATAGAAAATAATACGCTCTATGACTATACTGAACTGTTGCCATATACATAAATGAGAAGAATAGCGCCCTCTTGACAATTATCATATATTTCAGGTCAGGCTTTATAAAATTGGAAACTCAAAAAATTAATTTTTCCATTTCTAACAAATATGTGAGAAGTTTCCGAATTTTTTTTTATATCGAAAATTCACAAATTTGGATATTATCCGTTGTCGCAACCGCTTAGTTTACGGCTGCTGATTGTACGACGGAGATACAAACGATTTGACAGAAATATAATTATGTTTTAGGAAGAAATACTATATATTTCTTACATCATTGAAATTACTAAAAGCTAACGAAACGATCTTTCGGGTTTACGAGAAATAGTGAATCAATCCCAGATTTCGGTGTCTTTATTTCTGGTCTGGTAAGTCTTACCACAAAATAAAAGTAGCCTTATGTTACTGAATCTACTTTTTGTTGTGTTGTGCCCAATAATAAGTAATACACACAAACAAAACGGCAGAGATAATACACATTGTCACAACAGACATCGTTTGTTTCATCGTATGACTGTTTTCTTTGTATGAAAGCGGAGATCAATTGCTATTGTTAATGCGACGTAGTTTTATTAGCTACATCATCATCATTCATTCATTCATATGAATGCTTTACTGCACACCTCAAAATATACAACACAGTAGAAAATACATGATGAACATATGTATACAGAGGCAAACAACAAGCAGCATAGGTAAAAACTGCCGAAGTTGTCTCAGTTATAAAGGACAGGGCCTGTATTTTAACATTAGAACAAAAAACATTGCGTATTATTACGAAAACAAAAACAGTAGGCGACAAACTATGAATTACGTTATATGCCGTTTGCATTACTTTTCACCAACATAAACTTTTGGCAATGATATAATCTAATAATTTATATAATTTCTCATAATATTGCATCAAACCCAGAACCAGATTTGAGTTCATGAAGTGGTTTGCATTCTTTGACCTCCACTACTTTACAGCTGCCAGATGTCCAGATCTAGAAATAAGCATAGTCTAGCAAACTGACTAGTGGTTTCGTTGCTCTCATTATTGTGTCATATCTGACGTGTCTAGCTCTCCCGTCTATAACAGCCATTAGAAAACTCGTTAGTTTTTCTGTAAGTCTCGGTAACACACTATTATCCGCGGTGAAGCACTATTACCATGACAACACAGTGTTAATTCAACAACACTAAACGCATTTTTTTTAATTCCAGGTCTCCTTCTCAAACAAACCTCCCAAAGTGCACGTGATGCGAGTGTGGACGTTCGCGGCGCGGCAGGCGCGCCGTGGCAACTGGGAACAGGATGCCATGGACCGCGACAGGTTCAAGAGGAAGTGAGTAGCGTGAGAGAGCCGGGTCTATTACAGGTCTTCTCTGAGGAGACTCCCAAAGTGCACGTGATGCGAGTGTGGACGTTCGCGGCGCGGCAGGCGCGCCGGTGCAACTGGGAGCAGGACGCCATGGACCGCGACAGGTTCAAGAGGAAGTGAGTAGCGTGAGAGAGCCGGGTCTATTACAGGTCTTCTCAGAGAAGACTCCCAAAGTGTACTTGATGCGAGTGTGGGCGTTCGCAGCGCGGCAGGCAAATGGGAGCAGGACACCATGGACCGCGATAGGTTCAAGGGGAAGTGAGTAGCGTGAGAGAGCCGGGTCTATTACAGGTCTTCTTGGAGATGCTTCCCAAAGTCCAAATGTTGCGAGTTTGGGCGTTCGCGGCGCGGCAGGTAACTGGGAGAGCCGGGTTTTAAAAGAGCTACTTAGATTCCCCGCATTATTATTTTTGTGAATTGATTAGACTTAAGAAAACAGTAGCTCGTTCTAAACATGACTTTTTATGCACTACTTCCTTAAGACTGCGTCGACCGTCCAGTGGCGCCCTCATTGGGGGGATTACATTTTCTAATAAACTAATAAATTTTTGTATAATACATCATGTTAAGTTGTAATCCTACAAATTCCGCAACTTATGATCAACTATGGTGGCTTGATCACCTAAACGGAAAAAAGTGGCCACTATTTGCCGTTTAGGTAATGAAGCAAAAAATACGCAAAATGAAACTATGTGGCAAAGATCAAAAGTTGCGTAATCAGTAGGACTACAACTTAACACTGAGGGATTATACATAAATTAATTCGTTTATTAGGAAATACAATCCTCCCAATCAGGGCGCCACTGGACGGTCGACGCAGTCTTAATATATTCTACGAATAAATTAATAGATGTCAGTTGACATTATCTTAAGCGCCCTAAATAAGAATATCGGTAAGATGCTCTTTTTCAAATACTTCAGAGTTTTTAAACCAAACGATATGGAAAACAAAAACTGCAACGTCATTGTTTTGCTACTATTACTATATCCCTACTATCCCAGGCTTTCAAGCGTCGAATTTTTATCTAGAAACCATAAAGATATATAAATACTAACTCATCACATATATAGTTACGTATAAGAGAATGATTAAAAGTGCTCTTTTTCGCCAACAAACTGTTACACAGTTTGGCGAAACTATAAAATACTGTATTGATTAAAACATCTTTTTGGTAATAAATAAAAAAAATACTTTAGACAGGCTTTACTACATTCAGAATATTCCCTTACATTACAACTACCGGTATATCTGCCAACCAGTTTTAAGTGAATAGTATTATATAAATAAATAAATATTAACGGGACAATCTTGCACAAATCAACCTAGTCCCACAGTAAGCTCAATAAGGCTTGTGTTGTGGATACTAGGCGACGATATATATAATAGATAGATATATACTTAAATACACACAAAACAAAACTCAACACTTACTACTACAAAATCATCTAACATTTAGAGGACACAGTTCAGATAGGAAAGCATATCAAACGTTTTGTGAAGCAATCAGATTTGGATTTTATTATTATTACTAGCTTTTTCCCGCGGCTTCGCCCGCGTACTAAAAGTACTAAAAAAGGAGGTTCTCAGTTAGACTCGTATGTTTGTATGTAGGAATGTATGTTTGTCCGCGATCATCTTGCGTTTGGCTGAACTGATTTAGAAGCGGTTTTCGGAAAAGTATTCGTTGCATTCTGGAGGTTTCGGTATACCACGTTTTGAAGACGGCGGTTCCCTCATTTTTTATTTTAAAGAAATTATTGCAATAATTGTTTAATTGTTACGCCATCAACGACTTACTACTGAGAGATTATGATTAATACAGATTTCTACTCTTGAATAGAAGCTTTTCCCCGCGACTTCATTTGCGTGGAATTAGTAATCCACCCTCCTTTTTACCCGCTTAAGGAATGACTTCTGGGATAACAACTATTATATATCCTTCCCCAGAACGCAAAATATCTCCATACCAAATCATCTAAATAGGTTCAACGGTTATTAATTTCCCATACAAACTTTCAACCCCCGTTTCACCCCCTAGAGGGTTGATATTCGAGATAAAAACTATCCTATATTGTTTACCGCGACTCAATCTATATAATATGTACCAAGTTTCATTTCAATCGTCTGTTCAGCGGTTAATAATTCGCCATACAAACTACCAACATGTTTTCTTGATGAGTACAACATAATTTCCGATCAACAGCATGGCTTTCGTAAATCGAGATGCACCACTCTAGCCACATTTAAACTGATAAAAAATATACTAGATGCGGTAGTAATCAGATTCCTGTCACAGTACTATTATTAGATATGAGCAAAGCTTTTGATTATGTGTGCCACAAACGGCTATTACAAAAGCTATATAAATACGGCATACGCGGCCCTGCTCTTGACTGGATTAGGACATACATTACTGATAGAATCCAATGTGTTGAAATCTTAAAATACTGCTCGACCTCTAAAACCCTAAATAATTACAGATCATCTTTCATCAATAATAATTACGGGGTGCCTCAAGGGAGTATTTTAGGACCACTTCTCTTCTTAATTTATATTAATGATATGCCTAAATGCTTGCCACATGCTAGCTTATTGTTTGCAGATGATACTTCAATTATAGTTAAATGTAAAGATTTATTAACGTACAATAATGATATTAATGAAACACTCGCTTTAACAATTAAATGGCTACAAACAAATAATTTGAAAATTAACCTAAATAAAACTAATTATATTCAATTCCATACAAACAGAGGCAGTCCTCAACAATTAACTGTCAGATATGATAATGTATCTATAGAAGAAGTCCAACACGCTCCCTTTTTAGGAATATTCATAGACAATCAATGTGACTGGAGAGAACATGTTGATAAAGTGTGTTCCCAAGTAAATAGATTTGTGTTTGCATTAGGAAGAATACGTCAGACAGTTTCTATTCAAGCAGCGTTAACAGCTTACAATGGATATGTAACCTCTATTTTACGATATGGTTTGGTACTTTGGGGAAACTGTACTGATAAACAAACTGTTTTTGTCATCCAAAAGCGCTGCATTAGGTCCATCTTTGCAATGAATCAATTAGACTCTTGCCGTTCACATTTTAAAGAATATAATCTGCTTACCTTCCCTAGTATGTATATATTTGAAGTATGTGTTTTTGTACATAAATACAAATATCTTTTCATTGGTCCAAATTTATCGGGTCCACGTGAGATTAGATCTCAGTACAAATATAAACTACTCAGACCATTAATAAATTTGTCACTTTCTGAGAATAATTCGTATATCATGTGCATTTCAATTTACAATAAGCTGCCTGACAATTTTAAAGTTATGACATTAAATACATTTAAGTCTAAAATTAAGTTATGGCTCACACAACGATGTTTTTATACCATAGAACAATATCTTACTTGCTCATAAATATTGTATCGTGTTATCATGCAAATAAATGTATATTTATATTTTATAGGTATGACAATGTATGTACACCTGCAAAGGTAGAGTTTCAGTGTAACCAAAATTTTTGTATGTAAGACCTGCAATATGTAACCTGATTCTCATATACAATAAAAAACTTTGAGCTTTGAACTTTCTACCCCTCTAAGATTGATTTTCGGCTTAAAAAATATTCTATATTGTTTCTTGGGACTCAAACTATATCCACAACAAAATTATCTAAATCGGTTCGCGGTAAAAAAATCTCCATACAAACCTCCAACCCCCATTTCACCCCCTTAAAGATTGATTTTCGAGATAAAAACTGTCCCATGTCGTTTCCCGGTACACATTATCTCTATACCAAGTTTCATCTAAATTGATTCAACGTTTAAAAATTCCCCATACAAACTATCAACCCCCATTTCACCCCCTTAAGTGTTGATTTCGTAATCAGCGACCCGATAAACCATAGAAACAATACCCATGTTGATATTTAAATTTTGTCACCACATTTCCCCCTTATGGGTTGAATTCTCAAAAAAGCTGAAACACTTGTTTTCTCATTTATCGTTAGGAATACTCCTGTAAAGTTTCGAATAAAATAGTTGAACTAATCTCGTTTCCCATACAAACTTTGAACCCCATTTTGCCCCTTAGGAGGTAAATTTTTAAAAATTATTTCTAAGTGCATCCCTATGCCTTATAAGGAGCCTACGTACCACATTTGGAATCTCTAGAACCAGCGGTTTGGGCTGTGCGTTGATATGTTAGTCAGTTTCTTCTTTTATATATTTAGAAGAAGATTGCAATTTCGCACAAATACTTTCAAGAATTTTCATGTCCACAATATTAAATTTCAAATTCGATGCCATTTTCTTAATTAACGTCCCAAAAATCACAAAAACGACACCCATATGGATATTTAGACATTTCAACCCCATTGTACCCTAACAGGGAGATGGTATTTCACGTCCGCCACGTCGAATTTTAAAATCGTTGTTGTTTTCGTAATCAACGACCCGATAAACCATAGAAACAATACCCATGTTGATTTTCAGACTTTTTGACCACATTTCCCCCTTTTAGGGGTTGAATTCTCAAAAAACCTGCAACACGTATTTACTCATTTATTGTTAGGAATACTTCTGTGAAGTTTCGAATAAAATAGACTAACTAATCTTGTTTCCCCATACAAACTTTGGACCTCCATTTCACCCCCTTAGGGGATGAATTTTGAAAAATCCTTTCTTAGCACACCCCCAGACCTTATAAGGAACCTACGTGCCAAATTTGGAATCTCTAGAACCAGCGGTTTGGACTGTGCGTTGAAAGATCACTATGTCAGTCAGTCAGTCAGTCACCTTTGAGTTATATATATATATTTTATTTTAATTAAACAATACGTACATTGTATGTCTCTCAAGCTGTTTTGATATGCCTTCTTATAGAACTACGCATTATTGTGTATCTTTAAGATATAATATTACTGTATTACTGTTTTGAAAAAATAAGTCCCGCCGAGTTTTTTGCCGGTCATAAATAATACTTCTCGGGTCAGAGGTGTGGGTTATAACCGGTGGTAGTTTTTTTTCTCTCTCTGACGTTCATAAGTGCATTGTAATGTGCCTAAATTGAAGAATAAATATCTTTTTTTTAAATCTTTTACATAGAAAACATCCATAACTCAGGAACAAATATCCGTGCACACACAAATAAATGCCCTGACCAGGATGCGAACCCGGGACTTCCTGCTTCGTAGGCAGGGTCACTACCAACTAGGCTAGGGGGCCGTTATATTAGGTAGAAGGAGAGAGTCTAACGTTTTCTTTAAATTTTCCAGGATCGCGGACGTAGACATGGCCGTATCGTGGGTCTTGAAGCCCCAACACCGACGTAGGATCATGTTCCAACGGTTCATGCCGTGGTGGAATAAGCAGAGAAGACTGGAGGTAGAAGAGAGGAAGAGGAAGGCGGAAGAAGATAAGAGAAAAGAAGAAGAGAGGGTTAAGGAAGAAGAACGGGTTAAGGAGGAAGAGAGGTTGAAAGAAGAGGAGAGAATTAAAGCTGAAGGTATGGAAGATAAAGATATTAGTGGAGAAGAAAGTGTTAAGGAAGATTTAATTACGGAAGGTGAGGAAGATGTTAGTAAGAGTCGAAATGATGTAGATAAAGATCTTGATACTAAAAAAAATAATGATATTGAAGTCCGTGAAAATGGGATTGTAAATAATGTGAAAGTATCAGCGGACAGGCCTGATGCTGCAAATGAAGAAATAACAAATGCACAAAATGGGAACGAGAAACTCGCAAAGGATGTAAAGATAGATTTAAATAATGTAGATAGCATTGTAGCAAACACGTTGGCAAAGTGCGACTTTTATGACAATTCAGATAAACATGTAAATTCGGCGAATTCCATAAATTTAACGTCTAAAATTACTGTAGACACATGACAGTCTGTCATTTTGTTGCTTCAACTGTCAAATCCATTAAATTAATGTAAAAATACAAAAAATATTTAAGATGAATTTAACTGTATATACTGGTTTAAGTATTTTATATGGGGAATGCTTTATAAAGAAAAAAAAACCTGTTTTGTTTAAAAGCCTGTGTTGAGGCAAATATTATAGAAAAATAATGTACAGGACTGGAAACTTGGAAACACTACAAAAATTAAGACACACACAACAACACATCACAATCATTGAGGGTTTACTGAATCGATTTTTTCACCAGATCGCAGCACAGTGGCGAGAGGTCTAGCTGTCCAATCATGTTTAATCATTCTTTTTATGATAATCGTTTGAGCTCAAGAGGACTGCGTCTTTAAAATTGTTTTTTGCTCATTTACGTAGTTCAGTGTGTAATATTGATAGCTTATTGTGCGGTGACCTAACGAACAAGTGTGCAGCTAATGAAAAATTTGTCTCAAAACGTGTTTGTAGGGAGGCTATCACCTTACAATCAGCAAGGCCTCAACCGAACAACGTTGCTTCTATTTTATGAAAAATTAATATATTAATATAATAAGTGTACACCTCGACATAGGCAGAATTCACCCCTCATTAAGGAATACAAAATGTCCTGTACACATATACAAGATATCTCTATACTCCGCTTAGGTCGTTATTTCTTTTAAACCTAAGCTACCAAAAAGAAGTTGCGGTAGAGGGGGGGGGGGGGGGGGGGCACGCAATGCTAGACAGGGAACGCGCGATTCTTCCGTGGGGCGTAAGAGAGACAGACATTAATGGTTGCCATGGAGACTAAGTTTACTGTCACTTCCCATATAAGTGTCTCGCTATAGAGTGAAATTACTTCAAGCGTGGCAGCGGAGGTCGCCCTGCTATGCGGGGTCTTGGGTTAATTAACATATCTATGTTACTAATAATGTACAGGCATCACATTATTAGTTTTATTTCGTATATAGAGCAATCGTTTTCTATCAAAGGTTTTAGTGTTTCGATCGCATCTCTAGAAATTCTACATATTATCGCTGCGGGTTGTTTAAAAAAACACATTTTATGTTCATTATTATGACAAAAACGGGACTTAATCGCGTACACTTACTTTTATTATTTTCCTGACGTTTCGAGCGTTCCGTTACGCTCGTGGTCACGTGAGTAAAAATCGTGTAAGTTTAAATCAGTACATTTTATGTTTATTTAGATTTTTCACGTTTTTGTGCAATATACTATATGTTTTTAAACGTACTGTGAAAATTTCAATGGTCTATCTATTAGGGTTTTTGAGATAGTACCTGCTGATAGGATTGGGGTCGTCCAGAAATCATATGATCATATTTGGCCTATTTTGACCCCCCCCTGCCCTGCCACAAGACCACGTGATAATTAAATTGTTGAGTTAAATTGTTGTTTTGGCTTTCCCGCCTTGAAAATATCTTCTCAGACCCCCCCTCCCCATCGTGATATTTTTCTTACCCCCCCCCCCCCCTCCCCTTAAACGGTCAAATGATTTCTGGACGAACCCATAAACAGTAGGTCAAACGGACAACAGTTTAGTAGGGTTCCGTTTAACATTGTAAGGGTCCGGAACCTTTAGGTACCTACGGTTTTCTTCACACAGACATTCGCATTTTAAAAACTGTTAACTGACACTACGAACATGTAACACATTGATAAAAATAAAAATAAAATATAAGATTATTTTTATTCTCTGTAAAAGAGGATGCTAAGAGTGCCTAAAATAGTAGTTTATGTAACTATTACGTAATAAGGGTCCTTAAAACATGAGTGTGGTTTTATGAAATGAGCCGCAGGCGAGTTTCATAATAAGATCACACGAGTGTTTTAAGGCCTAATTACGTACAGTTGCATACACTGCTTTATCTACACTCATATTATATATATTAAATTAAGTGTTCGGAAACCATAGAATGACCGCCATTGTACCGTCATGGCCAACTCGATTGTGCCGGCGCTCGCGCGGGACCAATCGAGTTGGCCATGGCGGTAACATTATGTTATCAAATTCGATGTTCCAAATTTGAAACTCATTGCTTAACAATATTTGAGCATGCATAGTTAAAATTACGTTACTGCCTGCCGCAGATAAGAAACTTATCATAGTTAAATCGTTTGTTGTAATGCTTGTCATTGTCTACGGTTTTTGAACGCATTTTAGAGTACTTACAGTATGAGTGTAGATAAATAAATATTATTCACTAAAACAGCTAATTAAGGTTAGATTTAAATAATGGAATAAAATCGTTGAAACGTCAAGCTAGCAACATCTTTTGTGATTGGAACTTTAAATTGTAGGTTTAATTATCAGATTTGTTATTTTAAGCATATAAACTCTATAAACATGTTTAAACTGTATCATAGATAGAAATAAAAATGTATATAAAATTAATATATGTATATTCCTTTAGTATATAAATTGTATGTTAGCAAAACTTGCCTTCGCTATGAAATAAATCTTTAAATATATGTTCATACAAAAATTCATTGCTGGTAATTATTTTATTTCCAAGCTTGAATTATACCACATTTTATTAGAAGTCGCCATCAGATATATCGGAGCGGCCAAGGTGGTCACAAATATCTGAACAACGCCTCTATAGTCAAGGCGATAAAGTGCATGTTCAGATGATTTTGAGTACCTTGCCCGTTCCGTATATTATAATTATAAATGCGGACTTGTCCTTGGGATCTCTTAAGATTTCTAAAATCACTCAGATTATGAAAATTTATTTTTTCGTACAATAGTTTGTCCATGTTACCATTGAGGGTGTAAAAATTGTATGTAAGTTCCTTTTCTTTTGATATTATTTGTTATATAAGAGTTAAAAACGTTGTAATATTGTGATTTTGTGTATACATAAACATTTTGTTAATCATCAATTTTAGGATAAAAATGTGACAAAAAGAAACAAAATTTTACAATGAATTAAGAAAATTAAGAAATCACATTTTGTCCTGAATGAGAAACGTTTAGTTTTAATGGAATTATATTTTGTTATCTATGGTTTAGTAAATATCTAGATTTAGTTTAGTACAGTGCGATTTTGGACAAAATTTCCTAGAAATTGGAAAATATATCAAAATTCAAACTTAAGGTACATTAAGGCCCATAAACATTGATTAGTGTTAAGTGCGAGTCCATACATTTTCAACTTGTGTTTAGTAACAAATGTATGAACCAGGGATGTAACAGATGTGGTTTTATCGGCACCGAAAGCGGAATCAGATGTTTAAATTTAGTTTATCGAAACCAGAAACGGGATCGGAACCGAAAACGGAAGCGGAACCAGAATCGGAGCCCGAGTGATATGTGGATGAGATGTTAAGGGTAGGTCTGTAAATCTGTTTGTTTTTGATGTACGCCGTTCATTTCCTCCCGCTGCATTACTATGACATCCGATATAACTTCTGTGTTGAAAGTAAAAGAACCGGAACCGAAACGGATGTTTTAAACCGATCGGAAGTTCCGACTTAACGGAACCGGAACCGGAGCTCTGTAACATCCCTGGTATGAACTCTCACTTAACACTAATCAATGTGTAAATGGGTCTATAAGCTACTTCGCTTATTATGTAGTCACCTGATTCAGATTTTTATTCAAAAACAATACAAGACAATATCGCAAAAAAATTAGCGCGAAAATATCTTGACACAATCTCATTTGTAGCGCTATAAGATAAGAAGACAAGCATAGTAGCACACTTCATTCCCCAACTTTAAATTTTGGGGTAATTTTAACTAAACTAGTAGCCCGCCTTGAACTTAACTCGCGATTTCCTTGGAAACGAGATGACCAATATAACAAGACACTTATGATGATTTTTTCGCGCCTTCTAGCTCCATGACCCCTTGGTCGATCCTGCTCATATACGAACTCTCAAATTATATGTATCTGCTACAACCCCAACAAATTTCATGAAGATCAGAAAAGCGTTACTAAGTTATCGCTGAACAAACGCTCAAAATCAAAAAGCCATCGAAATGCCGAGACGTCCCACTAAGCCAGAAGATGTTTGTAAGAACTTGCTTCGCTCACGCTCCGCTCATTCGATTATAAAAATATAGACGTCTAATATTCAAAGGATCACACTGACATGTTGTTAGTAAACTCCGGCACACCGGCTTGGTTTTGCTGAGCTGAATTGACCGGAGGGTTCTGGAAACAACACAAGGCCTAAAAGAGTTTTATTAATGGGTCTTGTTATACTGGTCATCTTGTTTGAAAGACTCGCGAGTTCTTAGTTCGAGGCGGACTACTAGTTGAAATATATTTTACGTCACACCTGGCCATAATGTGAGTTTTACCGCTCGCTACGCTTACGGTAAAACTCGCATTATGGCCAGGTGGGGACGTAAAATTGTGTACTCACCACGGGCAGTAAAAAAGAAAGCCCTCTATCGCATATTTACAACCCTCGCCTGCGGCTCGGGTCCCAAATACCTGCGATTTCGGGCTTTCTTTTTTTTACAGCCCTAGGTAAGTAATGTACTATTCTGAATATTGGAGGAATGTTATTTTGTATAAACATTGCAGTCCAGGCATTATATTGTCCTTGTTTGAGACTCAAAATTTGGAGTTTAAATGTGTTTACATTACTTGTTTGGCATTCGTGTAAGGTAAAGGTTCGGTTTATAAATACACTGTAATAAAAACCAATAATTTGTTTTATTTTTGCACAAGAAATCATGATCAAATACCGATCAAATAATACTAGGGATACACAATCAGCCCAAAAAAATGGCCCCACAATAGGTACCGCCACAAAAAAAATTCTAACAATGAGAGTGACAAAAATTTAATGATTGTCAAAATAGATAAACATAACAGAATCGTTGCTAGGTTATGAAATAACTCGAAGTATTTTTTGTGCTCATTTTGTTAGAGTATAACCCATCCATAGTAAATATCATTGATTACGGTACACAAACGATAGGTTAGGTTCTTTTTACCGTCTTTTTTTAAAACAGCGCCAAAGACAGACAGTTAATAAAGGAGTGGCAAAATTAAATATAAAAAAATGTTATCGTTAGTATAGCGCCATCTGTCGTCGGATAGACAAGTAAAGATTGTACTATTGCGCAACAGATGGCAGCACTACAGACAAAACTGTGTCTCGTTTATAATGAAATGAAACATTATTAGAATGTAATAAATTTTATTCAACAGTAATAAAATGCGTACAAAATATCTACAATATAAGAGATATTACTAAGAAAGGTAGAAGTTACTTAATAAATGAAAAGGCAAAATAAGGTAAACCAACATAATCAAATTACGTGACCCATAGAGTATTGTTAAGAAAATGGAGTGTCATAGTGACACTTGTCTATGGTTCCTTGTTTTGCTGCACGCGGATCGTAGACGGAAGTGAACAATTCGAGCAATTTCCTTTTCCTATTCGTGAAATTTTGAAATCCATAACAACATCACAACTTTTATTGAATATAAGTTTATATCTGCGAATTTACGGTGTGATCGATTGAGTTACAGACCTATGGAGGTGACGGATTTGAACGATTTATTAAATGTCCGTACAATCAAAATGGAAAGTGTAGAAAATGCTTTTGAGGAAGCTACTGGAGGTGTAGATACTTCGGATCCTCTTTCTGTTATTCCTCAATATGTTACGGAGTCTGATTTAGGTAAGAAATGGTTCATAATAAGTATACTACAGATTCTATGGTAAAAACATCTATTTGAAGGTCAAACTGTTTTTATCGCATTAAGTTTGGGTAGTTTAAATTTGTATGTTCTTATAATATTCTTTTACAATAATAATTGCCTACTGTATTATCAATAGAAATGAATGCCATTTTTTAACGTTATTAAAAGTGCAACTAGACGATTTCCTGAACCTGATAATGAAATAAACATTTACATTTTTATTTTTTTATTCTTGGTCTAAGAATGGCTGTTTTTTTAATGTAATTTTTTTTTATATAGCCTGTGTTGTGTCCCACTGCTGGGCAAAGGCCTCCCCTCTTTTCCACTACTCGTCATGGCCTGGTGCATGTTCCCGCCAGTCACTACAAAAGGCATCCAGGTCGTCCCGCCATCTCTTTTTAGGTCTGCCTCTGCTCCGGCTATCCTGCGGGGCCCACTCAGTAGCCATTTCGGCCACCATCCCGGGTGCATTCGACAGACGTGTCCAGCCCAGTCCCACTAGAGCTTGGCGGCCTTAGCACCCACATCCGCAATACCAGTTCTAGAGCGCAGTGTTATGTTTAATATAAGTCAAATAACTTATATTCCAGGTTTAATGCCGACTGGCGTCGAGATACTCCAAGCTCCGCTGGCTGTGTTTGAGGATGCTCCGGAGGATGAGGATACCATGCAGAGCACGGACTCAAGCGGTATAAATAACTTGTAATTTTTATTAGCTGTAAGCAGATTATAAGCAAGCATACAACCTGCCGGTTTTATTTTTATTAGCTATAAGCAGAGAGTAAGCAAACATACAACCTGCCAGCTATTTTTTATTAGCTATAAGCAGAGAGTAAGCAAGCATACAACCTGCCAGTTATTTTTTATTAGCTATAAGCAGAGAGTAAGCAAGCATACAACTTGCCAGCTATTTTTATTAGCTACAAGCAGAGAGTAAGCAAGCATACAGCCTGCCAGTTATTTTTATTAGCTATAAGCAGAGAGTAAGCAAGCTTTCTGGCGACCTTACTCACCGGCAGCACAGCACTATGAGTAGGGTCTAGTGCTATTTGGCTGTGGTTTTCTGTAAGGTGGAGGTACTTCCACAATCGGGCTCTGCTCCAGTTTTGAGCGAGATGACATTCGCTGAGCTGTGCCCATGATATTTGCACTTTGCAGTGCCCATACCTCTCTTCTGGACTTAGTTTAACTATGTTATTTAGTATTTCTTAAAACAAAAGTGCAGCATCATCACTGGAGGAGGCCTTTACCCTACCTCGGGATTCTTGTGCAAGCTAAATATAAAATATTCATATTTTATTGTAACTTTTTTGGCATAGAAAAGGCTTTTTTATTTTTATTTATTTTATTATTTAGTATTTCTTATTTATATTGTGCTGTTGGTGAATTTCTATTTATATTTAAATTTATTTTGTTGTTGTTGGTTGCAGAGGAAGTGATAGTGCAACTGATGGACATCCGTACCCGTCTGTCCAAGTTACGGAGCATGCTGGAACGACGACTCGGTGTGGACCTGTCCGACTACACCTTCTGGCTGCAGGATGCTAAAATGGTATACTATTTTTATTACAAACTTATATAGATGTCATATTCAAAGGAAAAAGTGACTTAGGCCTCCGGTGCCCAGGGCTGGGATCGAACCAGCGTCTTCTGCATTCGCGGCAGACGTCTTAACCACTTGGCCACCCGGGTCTCAGCAGCACCGGTCGAATTTTCCCGTATATATGCAATCTTTTGTAAATGTTAAGGCGCATTTTGGCCAATCATCTAAGGTAGAACATTATGAGTTATTACTTATTACGAGAGATATGGCGCTGCCGTCAATACAACTTGAAGAACTTATCAAATTATTTTTAATAAATATTTTGATTTGTTTATTTTGAGTAGACGCACTACTATACACATGTACACTGCGATTATCTTTAGTTTACGATTGACACATGATTTTTATACATTTGATTTTGTACCTTGTTGTCCTAGTCATAAAGTCAACATTACAAGCATTACACTATTTGGTGCCGTGTTTTAAATATCGACTTTATTTTGTTCGCGATAAGGTAGAATTTCAAACGGATAAAAACTATCTGTCAAGTTTTAACAAGGTTTGCAATACCTGTATATACATACCTATATGATTTCAAGCTCACATGGTCATTCACATTATAAATATTACTTGAAACGGGATATTTACCATGTATATTTGTTTTTACGGGGTGTAATATCGGGTGCTCGTAAAAACAAACATACATGGTAAATATCCCGTTTCAAGTAATATTAATACTGTATATACATTATAAATTTATAGAGATGTCATAAACAAAATTTACCGAAAAAGCTATTTCATGGTTCAGAATCAAAATATACCTCAATCTATCTGTTTGATGTGAATTATTATTTTTTCAGTTGGAAAACCACAAAACACTAGTAGAGCAATGTATAAGAGGGGAGGGCGTCGTCCAAGTCAACATCCAAGTAAGAGCGGTGGAGAGGAAGATCAACATACTAGATGTTCTCAAACCGGACGAGGAGTTAGTGGCGTTGCCGACCCCTGGTGAGTGCATCCTGTATATAAAATCCATCCTGTATATACAGGTTGGAACAGTAGAATGTATAGTAGGCGTCGTCCAAGTCAACATCCAAGTAAGAGCGGCGGAGAGGAAGATCAACATACTAGATGTTCTCAAACCGGATGAGGAGCTAGTGGCGTTGCCGACCCCTGGTTATAAGTTCAACCTGTATATAAAATCCACCCTGTATATACAGGTTGGAATAGTAGAATGTATACTAGTAGGTGTTGTTCAAGTTCACATTCAATTAAAGCGGCGGAGAGGAAGATCAACATACTAGATGTTCTCAAACCGGACGAGGAGCTAGTGGCGTTGCCGACCCCTGGTGAGTTCACCCTGTATATAAAATCCACCTTGTATATACAGGTTGGAATAGTAGAATGTATACTAGTAGGTGTTGTTCAAGTTAACATTCAATTAAAGCGGCGGAGAGGAAGATCAACATACTAGATGTTCTCAAACCGGATGAGGAGCTAGTGGCGTTCCCGACCCCTGGTGAGTTCACCCTGTATATAAAATCCACCCTGTATATACAGGTTGGAATAGTAGAATATATACTAGTAGGTGTTGTTCAAGTTAACATTCAATTAAAGCGGCGGAGAGGAAGATCAACATACTAGATGTTCTCAAACCGGACGAGGAGCTAGTGGCGTTGCCGACCCCTGGTTATAAGTTCACCCTGTATATAAAATCCACCCTGTATATACAGGTTGGAATAGTAGAATGTGTACTAGTAGGTGTTGTTCAAGTTCACATTCAATTAAAGCGGCGGAGAGGAAGATCAACATACTAGATGTTCTCAAACCGGATGAGGAGCTAGTGGCGTTGCCGACCCCTGGTGAGTTCACCCTGTATATAAAATCCACCCTGTATATACAGGTTGGAATAGTAGAATATATACTAGTAGGTGTTGTTCAAGTTAACATTCAATTAAAGCGGCGGAGAGGAAGATCAACATACTAGATGTTCTCAAACCGGACGAGGAGCTAGTGGCGTTGCCGACCCCTGGTGAGTTCACCCTGTATATAAAATCCACCTTGTATATACAGGTTGGAATAGTAGAATGTATACTAGTAGGTGTTGTTCAAGTCAACATCCAAGTAAGAGCGGCGGAGAGGAAGATCAACATACTAGATGTTCTCAAACCGGATGAGGAGCTAGTGGCGTTGCCGACCCCTGGTTATAAGTTCACCCTGTATATAAAATCCACCCTGTATATACAGGTTGGAATAGTAGAATGTATACTAGTAGGTGTTGTTCAAGTTCACATTCAATTAAAGCGGCGGAGAGGAAGATCAACATACTACATGTTCTCAAACCGGACGAGGAGCTAGTGGCGTTGCCGACCCCTGGTGAGTTCATCCTGTATATAAAATCCACCTTGTATATACAGGTTGGAATAGTAGAATGTATACTAGTAGGTGTTGTTCAAGTTAACATTCAATTAAAGCGGCGGAGAGGAAGATCAACATACTAGATGTTCTCAAACCGGATGAGGAGCTAGTGGCGTTGCCGACCCCTGGTGAGTTCACCCTGTATATAAAATCCACTCTGTATATACAGGTTGGAATAGTAGAATATATACTAGTAGGTGTTGTTCAAGTTAACATTCAATTAAAGCGGCGGAGAGGAAGATCAACATACTAGATGTTCTCAAACCGGACGAGGAGCTAGTGGCGTTGCCGACCCCTGGTGAGTACACCCTGTATATAAATCCACCTTGTATATACAGGTTGGAATAGTAGAATGTATACTAGTAGGTGTTGTTCAAGTTAACATTCAAGTAAGAGCGGCGGAGAGGAAGATCAACATACTAGATGTTCTCAAACCGGACGAGGAGCTAGTGGCGTTGCCGACCCCTGGTGAGTTCACCCTGTATATAAAATCCACCTTGTATATACAGGTTGGAATGGAGAGGAAGATCAACATACTAGATGTTCTCAAACCGGATGAGGAGCTAGTGGCGTTGCCGACCCCTGGTGAGTTCACCCTGTATATAAAATCCACTCTGTATATACAGGTTGGAATAGTAGAATATATACTAGTAGGTGTTGTTCAAGTTAACATTCAATTAAAGCGGCGGAGAGGAAGATCAACATACTAGATGTTCTCAAACCGGACGAGGAGCTAGTGGCGTTGCCGACCCCTGGTGAGTTCACCCTGTATATAAATCCACCTTGTATATACAGGTTGGAATAGTAGAATGTATACTAGTAGGTGTTGTTCAAGTTAACATTCAAGTAAGAGCGGCGGAGAGGAAGATCAACATACTAGATGTTCTCAAACTGGATGAGGAGTTAGTGGCGTTGCCGACCCCACGAAAAACCGGCCTGTATATACAGAGTGGATTTTTACATTTTATATAGGTAGATAGATCTTCGGTAAGCGCTTAGTATCACACAGGCTGTATGCTTGTTTGCCACTAACAATACAGGTTTAGATAAAAGTGCTACAAATACAAGAAAGAGCGGCGGAGAGGAAGATCAACATACTAGACATTCTCAAACCTTATGAGGAACTAGGGGTCGGCAATCCCTTGCGAGTGCACTCTGTATATAAAACCATCCTGTATGTTAAGATCCATCCTGTATGTAAAATCCATCCTGTATAAAAATCCACCCAGTTTATACAGAGTGGAATTTGAATGGGTCTATAATGTTTTGGGATCGGGGTATTTTAACCCTAAATAGAACATTTGTAAGAGAAGATGTTTAAGTTTTAACAAGATAACTTTTTTCAGCCACAGAAATAGAAGAAACAATAGAGGAAATGGAAATGGAACCGGAAAGAGATGCCCCTCATGCTGCCGCTGTCAAATGGGTGGTCGATGCTGCCTTCAAACTGCACCATAGCCGAGCTAGCATACCAGACGATCCTGCTGACTGGTAACTCACGCGGTCACTCACTCACAACATGTACAGAACCAGCATACTCACTTCTGACTTGCTACTAGCTCACCCGGTCACTCACACCGCTGGTCACTCAAGTGGTCACTCACACTTAACATATTCCATGCTACGAGTATATTGTCACATTTTTTTTTATCGTATGGCTAGTCACTGAATATAGATAGGCATTTCTTCTCTGGGGTAGTAGTAGTGGGAAAGCAGATGATGAAGAAAATCCAGTGAGTGCTGCGAGGTCCAGATGGGACAGTGCAGCTGCCAAGTTTGTTACTCTTTTAGCACCACCCAGGGATCACGTGTAGGGTTGTCTAAGGTATTTCCTACGGACGCAGAGTAACATTGATCCCCATTGATAACATTAAACATATGCTTGTTTCATTGACGCGCGTATTTAACTACCTAACACTAGCGACGGGGATGGGATACCACCCCACGCGTGCAAAGCACATTGGATAACAACTAGTATGGGGTCACTCATCCGGTCACTCACTTAATCACACGTGCGGCTGGTCATTTTCTCACTCGGTTATTCATCTGGTCTGGTCTGGTCATAACATAGCATCACTCATAAATGTGTCGTTCAGTTAACTTAGGTTAGGAATAACAAAAAACTCTTCTACTTCCGAATGCCGATAGTTAGGTACAGTCGCCATCAAATATATCGCAGTGACCAAGGTACTAAAAAATGTCTAAGTCTAATATCTGAACATGCACTTTATCGCCTTAACAATAGAGGCGTTGTTCAGATATTTGTGACCACCTCGGCCGCTCCGATATATGTGGTGGCGACTGTACACTGCACTTTTGTTTTAATTTTGTTATAAATCTTATAAACCTCGACAGGTCCATACAGCACGTAAAGCTGTGGATCCAGTGGGCGGTTCGGCAGTTCAATCTGACAGGTGTCAAACTGTCCGACTGGCATATCAGTGGATGGACGCTGTGTGCACTCACCAATTTAGACTTCAAGTGAGTATGTTGGCCCTTCGGTCACTCACTCGGTCACTCACGGCGAGTGGTAATACACAACCAGAATCAGCGTGGTATAGTAGGTTACAAGTACAGCAGGTCACACACCCACGTGGTTGACGTGGTCACTCACTTAACTTGTCACTCACAAACGTAAAGCAGCGGTCACTCTCACAATCGATTGCTGGCTGAGTGACGCATGTAGCATGGTATAAGGTACAGCCTGTCCCTGACTCTTGAAAAGTGTATGTATTTATGACTCTGGTACAATATGTCTAGCTATGGATCCAGTGAGCGGTTCGGCAGTTCAATTTGACAGGTGTCAAACTGTCCGACTGGTATATCAGTGGATGGACGCTATGTACACTCACGAATTTAGACTTCAAGCGAGTATAGAGTATACTGTGGGGGACCGTGGGGGTCACTCACCTCCGGTCACTCACAATGAGTGACAATACATGAACAGAACTAGCGACGTTTCGGAAGGTATGGTACGGGAGGTCACTCACATAATCGGTCATTCGTTCGGTTAACTCATTAATTGGCCTCGGATTCAAATATTATATTCGTGTATATTAAATATTCTGTTATTCTGCATATTCTGTTCGTGACCATACTACCCAAAAAGCATAAGACGCTATATGCAATGCACTCAACAATTTAGATTTTAAGTGAGTGTATGTACAGTCGCCATCAATTTTATCGGAGCGGCCAGGGTACTCAAAAATATCTGAACATGCACTTTATTGCCTTGACAATAGACCTTGGCCGCTCTGATATATTTGTTGGCAAGTGTACTTCAAGGGAGTACCTACATATACAGTCACTCACTAATTTTAGTCACGTACTCGGTTATTCATAGTGAGTTACCGGACGTGAAAAAAAAATCGTAACAAAAATGATTGAAAATGAAAAACCATATTCCGGTTTTCAACTAAAAGTATCTCGTAATAAAATATAAATGCGTTGTAGTCCGAATATAAATAATGAGGGTTTTCGCGATCGAGATTTTCACTAGATGACAGCACCGTGGCGAGAGGTCTGTTTGACAGCAGCTGTCAAAAGTACACCAATTAAAAAAAAGTGATTAAACATGATTGGTAGATTATGACAGCTAGACCTCACGCCACGGTGCTGCCACCTGGTGAAAATCTGGATTGCGAAAACTCTCATTCGAATAACACATGTTTACTTTTTGTCTAATAATATGTTTTGTCCATTTTAGAGAAAAAGTACCATCAGATCCCGGCGATCTATTTTGGACACACTTTGAACTTCTGAGGAAATGTAAATTTATTGGTAAGTTTCCTCATAATTGTATTAATATTTTTTGTTTATACCACGACTGTGGCAAACAAGCATACGGCCCGCCTGATGGTAAGCAGTTACCGTGGCCTATGGACGCCTGCAAGCCCAGAGGATACACACGCGCGTTGCCTACTCTTTAAGAACCTATACACTCCTTTTTTGAAGAACCTCATACTGAAGCCCGCTGGGAAAACCTCAGCAGGGAGTTCATTCCACAGCCGCAGCGTTCGTGGGAGGAAATTCCTCTTAAACCTTACTGTGCGTGACCCATTAGGCTCCAGGGTGCACCCAGCTGGCCATATAAAGTCTATTTTATAAATTTAATATATTTTTGGGAGGATTGGAAAAAGGGGGGGGGGGAGGCCTTTGCCCAGCAGTGGGACATTACAGGCTCCTCATAATAATACATTTTAAATGGAGTAAGACGTCTGACTTTCAATCCGGAGGTCTCGGTGTCAACCCCGGCTCGTACAGTCACGTCTGAAAATATGGATACATTTATTATGACAAAAATATGTAGCCACGACCCTATTACCAAGGCGTAAAGTCTTGGATACATGTTTTTGTCACATTAAATGTATCCATATTTTCAGACGTGACCGTACCACTAACTTTTTCGGGACTTAGATCCGAAATATCATTTGATATTTACCAGTCGCTTTTAGGTGAAGGTCAACATCGTGAGAAAACCGGAGGTAATCACAGAAAGGCTAGATTCGTCTGTTGGTTCGCCTGGGTCTGACGGCAGTCGCTTTTGCAATGACTAGTGCCTATACTAATTACCGACAAACGTGGCAAGTTACACATTAAGGCTGCGTTTCCACCAGAGATGAGCGAAGATGCGTTGCGAGGAATGTGTTTGTTAAGAACCAATCCCAGAGTTGCGCTGAGCGAGGTTAAACAAATGAACATTAACAAACACATTCCTCGCAACGCATCTTCGCTCATCTCTGGTGGAAACGCAGGCTTTTGACGTGACAACGTCTTATAATTGGATGGAGCCGGCTGCACGCACGAAAAAACATGACTCATGCGGCGTTACCTCGCTCTGAGGCGTTCCAGTGCAAACGAGAGCGCGGAACGAGCGACAGAGGCACAATCGGCCTTCGCGTTCGGCAGCGTTCGACATCTGTCTCTCTCCTACTTGAGTTTGAAAAATGCAACCATTCCATCAGTATTTTCTTATGACGTTGTCACGTTCAACTATCGTCAGTAAACCGACTTTACAGACAACCGATTTTTCTCATAAACTAAAATACTAGTCTTAAGAGCTGGCCACGTCAGATATGACACAATAATGAGAGCAATGAAACCCATCTAGTAAGATTGCAATACTATCTTTATTGCTAGATCCGGGCGTCTGGCAGCTTTTAATGGGTGGATGTCAGAGTGACAGACTAGCAAAGTTTTTGAATTGGAAAAAAGTAATACCACAATAGGTAAAAATGGCCGAAGTTATCTTATTTCTAGAGGACGGGGCGATTTAACATTAGAACAAAAAACATTGCTTAATATTTCGGAAACGGAAACAGTAGGCGACAAACTATGATTTACATTATACGTCGTTTTGGACTACTTTCCCCCATCAGAAACATGATCTAATTATTTATATATTTTTTTCATAATACTGCATCAAAACCAGAACTCTAGGACTTGTATTCTTAAAGTGGTTTGCATTCTTTGACTCCACCACTTTACAGCTGCCAGATGTCCAGATCTAGAAATAAGCATAGTACCTATAACAAACTAACGAGAGGGGTTTCGTCGCTCTCATTATTGTGTCATATCTGACGTGGCTAGCTCTCCGTCTATACGATTTAGATAAAAGATATTTTACCGTTTTTGAACGGTTTAGTCTTCTAGACAGTTAAGTGTTAAGTTATAAATAAATATTATGAGACAATCTTACACAAATCGATCTAGTCCCACGGTAAGCTCAATAAGGCTTGTGTTGTGGGTACTAGACGACGATATATATATAATAGATATGTACATATAATATAACTATATATTTAAATACAGAGAAAACATCCATAACTCAGGAACAAATATCCGTGATAAACACACAAATAAATACCCTGACCAGGACTCGAACCCGGGACCTCCTGCTTCATAGGCAGGGTCACAACCTACTAGGCTAGGAGGCCGTTATAATTCATATGTCAAAACAGAATTACTTGAATCTTTTGTGTGTTTTGCAGCTGTAGTACAGAATCAAAACCAAACTAAACCAGACCCTCTGGAACTGTCACAGTCTGCTATCAAAAAACGACCGAAAACGGTAAGTTTTTCTAATCCATCCATACTAATATTATAAATGGGAAAGTGTATGTGTGTGTTTGTTTGTCCGTCTTTCACGGCAAAACGGGGCGACGAATTGCCGTGATTTTTTAAGTGGAGATAGTTGAAGGGATGGAGAGTGACATAGGCTACTTTTTGTCTTTCTAACCCCCCCACTTCCCTAAAATGTTGGAAATGGTGGAAGTTTGTATGGTTTGTTACCCCGAATTTAACGCGAGCGAAGCCGCGAGCAAAAGCTAGTTTGTTAATATATGTATATGTATGTATCTAAGTTTAAAAAATCAAACCGACGATTAAGAAACAAAGAAAAATAAAATAAATTTTCAAATTTACTATGTTAAGGAGCTTTGCTATGTTTCATTTGTCAGCAAGTAATCCACACATACACGGACGAGGACGCGACATTCGCTCACACCAGGAACGGAAACAACGGTCAGGTGCAACTGTGGCAATTTCTGTTGGAACTGCTGACTAGTGCGGAACACCTCGACGTCATACGGTGGCACGGTACGTATGTTGTCTCCTACTTACCCAGTAACCGGTCACTCACGCGGTCACTCACTGGTCTTGCGAGGCTATTCACAATTTTTAGGGTCCCGTAGCTAAAATGGAACCTTTATAGTTCCGTCATGTCCGTCCCTCCGTCCGTCCGTATGTCACAGCCATTTTACTCGGATAAGACATCTATCTCATCACGTACATCGGACAAGTGTCTTAATAAAATTTAGACATAAGGTGTATTTTGTATGTCGCCATTAGGGCGTTCCATACATGTAACAAACTAAAAAAAATAAAAAAATATCAACATGTTGCACATCAATCGATAGGTACTTAAAAATCAGATTGAGGTCTTTGAACATTTTGTGATTAAGTGAATATTTACAGATTTAATCGTTACGAAAATCAGAAAAATTGTGTCGCCCCCCGTCCCCCTGTAACCTTTGAACCGTAACTCCAAAAAATATGAAAAAAATTGAGCATATGCGTCTTATCACATACTTTCTGCGAAAATGCGTTTTGAAGATTATCGGCTCAGCCATTTTTGAGTTATCACAAAAAACGTCTTCCATAGGCACGAGATCCGACCTTTTGGTATAAGTATGGCTCTTATTCCATTGAAGCTACGGAACCCTCCATTATGCGTGATCCGACACGCACTTGACCGGTTTTTTTGTCTCTTCATTCTACACTACGTCACCCTCTATCCGCCAGTCACTCATTATAGCAAACAAAAGATCACGTAGCTAGATCTGAATAAAATTTGAAATATAAATACAACGTAATTGTTTGTCCTGCAGGCACGGAGGGCGAATTCAAACTGCTAGAGCCAGAACGAGTGGCTCGACTGTGGGGAGCCAGGAAGCACAAACCCGCTATGAACTATGAGAAGCTTTCGAGAGCATTGCGATATTACTATGACGGTGATATGATCGCCAAGGTCGCGGGGAAAAGGTATTACATTTGATTAACTATCTCGGTCACTCACTCGCTTTTTCAGACCCGCACCCATTATCTTACTCTGTCAGCATGTTGCGCATGCAGCCGGTCATTTACTCAATTAAACCTGTTACAAATTCATAGTTAAGGTATCTCACTGGATTGGTTACTCATTCAATTCAAGCTACTAGAGCGAGTGGCTCGACTGTAGGGAGCAAGGAAACACAGTCTTTTTCTCGGTCACTCACTAACTCACTCACCCGTTTAGTCATCCGTTCACACACGTATTAAATATAAAAAGGTTGACTGGAAGAGATCCCTCAAGGGATAAGTTCGCCTTTGTACATATATTATATATTCTTTCTGTTGTATGTTTCTTTGTTGTATAATAATGTATTATACTACTACTACTACTAAATTCAATAGCTCGCTGTTGTGAGCTCGCAAACAAGCACTTATCGTCACTAGCTCGATCTCACACAGCCGGTATTTAACTCGTTAACTTGCCTCTTCGTGTTTCTAAACATTTACCAACATTTACCTGATTCATAAACGTCTTAAAAGCCTCGTTTAACCCTTTGCCCGCCAAAGACGTCAAATCACGCGCAGGGAAAGTCGTGCCCTCAGCGCTAGCACGTCCAAAACCAAACGTCACGACCAAAATATAACCGGTTTGCCTTGCGCGATTTTTCCGTCCTATGCTTGGCGGTCAAAGGTCAAACTAATAATCGTTTGTCCCTAACTGTCACATTACATAACATAAATACTCTTTATTGCACACCTCAAATAATAGACACAAAGTATACACAAGTCACAAACAAAAAAGCAGAGGCAAAACAATTGGCGGTCTTATCGCTAAAGAGCGATCTCTCCCAGACAAACTTTGGGAAGCGGAAACCTTTGTAAAGTAACAGAAAACACTTGTCACTTTGACAGTTGTTTTCCAAGCTTTTCCTTACGACCTAAATAATCAGGCTTTTACGTTGCCTACAGATTTGTGTACAAGTTCGTGTGCGACCTGCAACTGCTGCTCGGGTACGGCGCGGCCGAGCTCGCCGACCTCGTGCAGGAGGTACACGACAAGCAGACGGACTAGATCTCACCGGGTCACTCACGCAAACCGCCACGAACCGGGTCACTCACACAAGCGGGCACTCACCGGGTCACTCACACAAACAGTCACACTGCGGGTCACCCACGCAAACCGGCACTAACCGGGTCACTCACGCAAACTGTCACGCACCTAGCCAATCACTCACACAGTTGGTCACTCACACAAGTCATTCACTAGGTCGGTCATTCACAATCTCTCACGAAGTTGGTAACTCACAACCAGCCGTTCACTGGGTTGGTCACTCACGAAGCCGGTCACTCACAAATAGTCTAAATATTCGTGTGCGATCTACAACAAGTCGGTTACGGAGCGGGAGGTATACATTACAAGAAGGGCACTTAAGTGTAAATTTATAAATAGATTTGCCTTGACCGTTTTATATGTATAAGTATTTGTGTAAGAATGTTTGTATGAGTCACAGATCACCTCTTAGACAGAGCATGTACAACTCGAGGTCACTACACATTAAATTTAGTTAGAGAGAAAGAAATAGCCTCAAGAGCCCGCCGGATTAACTGGTAGTTAAAGGTACATACGAGTAGAGTACATCAACAAAATTAGTTATCTAAATATATACTCGTAAAAGAAGAAACTGACTGACTGACTGACTGACTGACTGACTGACTGACATATCAACGCGCAGCCCAAACCGCTGGTTCTAGAGATTCCAAATTTGACACGTAGGTTCCCTATAAGGTCTAGGGATGCACTAAGAAAGGATTTTTCAAAATTCACCCCCTAAGGGGGTAAAATGGGGGTCCAAAGTTTGTATGGCGAATCAAGATTTGTTAGACTATTTTATTCGAAACTTCACAGGAGTATTCCTAACGATAAATGAGTAAACACGTGTTTCAGGTTTTTTGAAAATTCAACCCCTAAAAGGGGCAAATGTGGTCAAAAAGTCTGAAAATCAACATGGGTATCGTATCCTTTGTGAGTACTTATAGTACGCGGGCGAAGCCGCGGGAAAAGGCTAGTTAATTATATAAAGCATGCCCAGAACTATATGATTATTGTCAAGAGGGCGCTATTATTCTCATTTATATGGCAACAGTCATAGAGCGTAGTATTGTCTATGGTATAGTGACATCTTGATTTGTTTACCTGTCAGCTCTGATGTTAATTTGAAAATGTTTCACGGCGAAACAGTTTCATTTCCCGAGCGTATTATTTACATCAGTTTATTATATATACTATTTACAATGTTTCGCTCTTGAATATGGAAAATTTTGTGATTTTTTTGTGGTTTATAACGTCATATTCAACACTTTATTATTATTCAAGTAAACAGCCTCAATAACACTTGACCATAGTGACATGCACTCACAAATGCTTATCATTCTGTCATTAAAATTATTGCCAGTGTAAGAAATTAGTTCCAATGAAATTCCGCAACATGGCGCATGATCATATATTTCTGGTCAGGCTTTAAAAATAAATATAAAAATAAACAGACAAGAGTGACTTATCACCGCAACAGAGTAAGATGGAACTATATTAGAATAAGGCTGCGTTTCCATCAGAGATGAGCTAGGATGCGTTGCGAGGAATGTGTTTGTTAAACATCAATAGAATCACTTCATTTGTTTATCCTCGAACAACTCAGCTCTGGGATTGGTATTGGTCATACAAACTTGAGCGGAATTCAGTCGATCATAGACTAAAATCAGCCGAAAATCCGAAAACCCCAACTTTCGGCTTAATTTTGTAGTAGTAGTAGTATAATACTTAATTATACAACAAAGAAAAATACAACAGGAAGAATAGATAATATTTGTGGCGGACTTACCCCTTAAGGGATCTCTTCCAGACAACCTTTAAGCAGTTGAGGGAGAATTAGAACTGGTAGACATACCTGGTTTGTCTATGGTGACTGAATTTTTGTATGGCGTCATAGAAAAAATTACGCCGGATGTTGGGTTTTTCGGATTTTCGGCTGATTTTAGTCTATGATCGTCTGAATTCCGCTCAAGTGTGTCGATCGCCTTAATGTTGTGACCTCGTGGATTGTAAACACTATATAAAACGGTGTCTGTGTGTGTGTACGGTTGTGTAAATAATGTAGTATTTAAGGTCTGTTTGTACAAATACAGTTTATGCTTGTTTAATGTTGTTTTCTTGAACGGCCACGAGACCACGTGAGCCTCGAGATGGACGGATCAGGTAAGGACTGCCACGAACCTCCACGTCAACCACAACTAGAGTTTCCAAATAGGTATTTGATCATTTCAGATATTTGAATATTGGATTTTTCATATTTTTTTGGACTTACGGTTCAAAAGTTACAGGGGGGAACGCTATTTTTCCGACTTTCGAAGCGATTATTTCTGAAAGTATTCACTTAATCACAAACTGGTCAAAGAAACCTCAAGTATGCACCCCCCCTGAAAATATTTTTTGCTAGATAAGCTGCAATTTCACTAGATAAATAAATAGCGGAATACAAACTACACCTTATGTCTAAATTTTATTAAGATACGTAGTTTCCGAAACTATAAGTAGTTTCCGAGTAAAATGGCTGTGACATACGGACGGACGGACAGACGGACATGACCAAAACTATAAGGGTTCCGTTTTTGCCATTCTGGCTACGGAACCCTAAAAATCGTCAGTCGCAGTGAAAAGCAATCCATTGCAGTGAAAAGAACGTTCAGCTGGTCACGTGAACATACGATCTTCAGGGCATCAGCTGACGGTCTTTCCACCTAGATATAGCCGGCTGACGATTTTTCATGTTTGTAAGAGCATGTAAACTATCATATGTGACAAATTTTCAATCATGACACGATGACGGTTTTTTTAAGTGGCTAAATAGCTGCTGTTCCTCAACCCACCAACGGAGCGGCAGCGCACCTCCACGAGGCTTCATTATACATCGCCCTTAACCACTTCAAAGGTTATCGCCTACTGGAACGCGATTGGTCATGAAATTTGTTCCAGGCTTACGGTCTATAATTAGAAATAAGTTTTTTAAACTGTACGCCTCTCTGAGACAGGATATGATGGCATATAAAAAATGTAATAACCTTTCAATAAATATTTTGATTGATTAATTGAAGTACGTTATGTGCCTACATGCGAATTAAGTTAATATTATGTAAATAGTTGAATGGCCCCGATACATAAAAAACAATTGTAATTGTTTTTTTCCATAACCAATATAAAATCATGTATAAAATGGTGAAAGTTCAACAAAAATATATTCTTTACTTTAAAAACCGGCCAAGAGCGTGTCGGGCCACGCTCAGTGTAGGGTTCCGTAGTTTTCCGTCCGTCACAGTAAGTGTCCCCACTTAAGAGTTAAAATAACACCGCCATGTAGGATATGATATGAGCGTTCCACGTACAGTGACATCTATCGGCAAATTAAGTAAACTATTGCGCGCGAGCTTAAAGTATGGAAGATGATTTTTGTGGGATAATTCTTTATTGCGTGAACCGATTTTCACCGTTTTTACTTTATTTGAAAGCACGTCATTTCATTGTGATTTTGTAGAAATTACAGGTACAATAAACACCTGCTTATACGGTTATATTACAAACTCAGTTCAGAAATAATTTTGTAATTTTTTTTCAAAACCTATTCAACCTATCAAGTTCAAAATAATTTTCCTGGAAAGTTTTTATAAAGTTCTACTTTTGAGATTTTTTTCATATTTTTAAAACTTATGGTTCAAAAGTTAGAGGGGGGAGGGGACACATTTTTTTTAACTTCTGGAGCGATTATTTCCGAAAATATTTACATTATCAAAAAATGATTTTAGTAAACCCCTATTCATTTTTAAATACCTATCCAACAATATATCACACGTTAGGGTTGAAATGAAAAAAAAATCACTCCCCACTTTACGTATTACGTATTCCCCGTACTTTACGTATACCCTAATAAAAAAAAAATCCACTTTTTTATTTTACCACTTTGTCGGTGTGATTGATATATATATTAGTACCAAATTTCAGCTTTCTAGTGCTAACAGTCACTGAGATTATCCGCGGACGGACGGACGGACGGGCAGACATGGCGAAACTATAAAGGTTCCTAGTTGACTACGGAACCCTAAAAATGAGTATATTAAAATACAATGCATTATGTACGTCTACTTATCAATTCACCTTATATTATTAAGCATACAGAATCGGCCGTAATACGAGTTAACATTTTAACAGTACATTCTTAATTTAATTTAATTTAATCAGTTAATTAAATTCAAACTTCTAATAAAAATGCAAATGATTATGTTTTTGCGTCATTGTACGTAAATGTACGTAAATAATTATAAACAAAAAAGAACCGACTTCACTTAGCCTTCACCTTTTCAAAAGCAATGAGCTACCTACTGTAAAAAATATTCAAATCACTATAGGTGTGCCTATAATATTTGAAGAGTTCCCTCGATTTATCCACGATCCCATCATCAGATCCTAACCTAGTTACAATGGGACCAACTGTGGTATACTTCACAGTCTTTCAAACGAAAAAAGAATTTTCCAAATCGGTCCAGCCGTCTTCGAATAATCGGTGAACATGCATAAAAAAAATAGCAAAAAAACAAAGATCCCGACGAATGGATAACCTCCTCCTTCGAAATCTTGAAGTCCGTTGAAAAACAGAGATCCCGACAAATTGATAACCTCCTCCTTCGAAATCTTGAAGTCGGTTGAAAAGACATATCACATAACTTTCTACCGAGAGATAGGGTTTTCTACGATAAGGCGTAGGGTTACCAATGGCCTAGTCATAGGGCGGGTTGCACTACGTTAAATATGGCGAAACAGATACGACAATCCCATAGGAAAAACACTGTCAACATTTTCATACTACTGACGAGAGGTCTAGCTGTCATAATCTACCAATCTGTCGCAATCGCCAAATGTTTAATCTATAAGTACATCCATGTATTCAATAATTTTTTAGGGTTCCGTAGTCAACTAGGAACCCTTATAATTTCGCCATGTCTGTCCGTCCGTCCGTCCGTCCGCGGATAATCTCAGTGACCGTTAGCACTATACTCTATGTCTTTAGGTATTTAAATAAAAGTAAACAAACAATTTTTACATTTTCGGGTAGTTATAACTTTTATTGGTTAACCAATCAAATACAAAACTGCCTGGATCTGTCACTTAACGACCTGGCTTTGACCAATATTACTTGATCGTGTAATGTTTTCATCTACCCTCAACTGGCTTAAGGAGCCATTTGAGGGTAGATCTTATTTACTTTTATTTAAATACCTAAAGATACAGAGTATAGAAAGCTGAAATTTGGTACTAATATGTATATCAATCACGCCGACAAAGTTGTAAAATAAAAAGTGAAAAAAAAAATGTTTTATTAGGGTACCTCCCCTATACGTAAAGTGGGGAGTGATTTTTTTTCCTTTCGTTGATATATTGTTGGATAGGTATTTACAAATTAATAGGAAAAGGTTTAGTAAAATCATTTTTTGATAATGTAAATATTTTCGGAAATAATCGCTCTAGAAGTAAAAAAAATGTGACCCCCCCCCCCTCTAACTTTTGAACCATAAGTTTTAAAAATATGAAAAAAATCTCAAAAGTAGAACTTTATAAAAACTTTCTAGGAAAATTATTTTGAACTTGATAGGTTGAATAGTTTTACAAAATAATTTCTGGACATAGTTTGTAATTTAACCGTATAAGCAGGTGTTTATTGTACCTGTAATTTCTACAAAATCACAATGAAATGTCGTGCTTTCAAATAACCCAACCATGGGCCCATTTTTTTAACTCTTAAGTGGGGACACTTACTGTAACGGACGGAAAACTACGGAACCCTATACTGAGCGTGGCCCGACACGCTCTTGGCCGGTTTTTTTAATTGGTGGATTTTGACAGCTGCTGTCAAAAAGACCGGCCACGGTGCTACCATCTAGTGAAAATCTCGATCGCGAAAACCCTCTTTGGAGTGGTAATCTTGAGTGTTTCAAAATCTAATAGATCCAATACAGGTTACTTTTTTACAAAAAACCTGCTGGATGTTCTAGTCTAGAGTTCTAGACATTTACGTCACATTCACATTATTTATCGGTAGTTTTTGTTTGAATAATTAAAATTTAATGTAAATCTTGTATTCGATTAATACCAAATGATACATTATTCTGGTTTTTGGCGCAACTTGGGTCGTGGAGTCCGGCGAAATACATACATGTGCTTAGTTTATTCAGAACAAAATATTTATTTAGTCCATACTAATATTATAAATGGGAAAGTGTATGTGTGTGTTTGTTTGTTTGTTTGTCCGTCTTTCACGGCAAAACGGGGCGACCAATGAGGGTTTCCGCGATTGAGATTTTCACTAGATGGCAGCACCGTGACGACAGGTCTTTTTGGCAGTAGCTGTCAAAATCCACCAATCAAAAAATATACGGTTAAACATGATTGGTGGATTGTGACAGCTAGACCTGTCGCCACGGTGCTGCCATCTAGTGAAAAACTCGATCGCGGAAACCCTCATTGACGTGATTTTTTAAGTGGAGATAGTTTAAAGGATGGAGAGTGACATAGGCTACTTTTTGTCTCTTTCTAATCCCCCACTTCCCTAAAATGGGGGGTGGAAGTTTGTATGGTTTGTTACCCCGAATTTAACGCGAGCGAAGCCGCGGGCAAAAGCTAGTTGAAAATAAAATGTAATCATGGGCACTTTTCAACCGACTTCAAGATTTCGAAGGAGGAGGTTATCAATTCGTCAGGATCTTTGTATTTTTTTTGCATTTTTTTTTACGTATGTTCACCGATTATTCGAAGACGGCTGGACCGATTTGGAAAATTATTTTTTGTTTGTAAGAGTATATTTCACAGGTGGTCCTATTATAACCAGGTCAGCATCTGATGATGGGATCCTGGAGAAATCGAGGGAACTCTTCAACTATTATAGGCACACCTATAGTGAATTTAGTATTTTGTACAGCAGCTTGAGCATTTGCTTCTGGAAAGGTGGGCGCTAAGTGATGTCGGTTCTTTTTTGTTTAAAATTATATTAATGAGTAAAGAATGAAAATCACATTTAAAGATAGGATCATTGTATATATTTTTACCTAAAGTAAAAATACATCATGCAAAACAGCAATCTATATTAGCAATGTTGCGAAGATATCTTTTCAAAGTTATCAAATATTAACGAATAATGTGTGGATATTGTGGATGACTTTAAAGCATACATTCTCTTTTTTAAATGCTACTTTCTCCGAGCGTTTGTCCTGGTTTGGGGTACGCTTGACAACCTAATCCCATGAATTGGCGTAGGCACTCGTTTTTAAGAACGCAACTGCCATCTGACCTTCCAACCCAGAGGAGAAACTAGGTCTTATCGGGATTAGGTCCGGATTCCTTACGATGTTTTCCTTCACCGAAAAGCGACTGGTAAATATCAAATGATATTTCGTGTATAAGTTCCGAAAAACTCAGTGGTACGAGCCGGGGTTTGAACCCGAGACCTCCAGATTGAAATTCGGACGTCTTACGGCCAGGCTACCAGCGCTCTACGTTATTATAATTATCGATAAATATAATTGAAACCAAGCATTGTAAAAGGAATAGGTACTTACCAATGCATATTTGATTAAATTATTCGATAAAAAATTATACGAGTATACCTACGTAACATGACATCACTTTAAAATGCATGGCAACATAATGAAAAAGTTGTGCTGAGTCAGGATCAGTAGATAATTGCATACAAAATTCAACTAGGTCTTTTTTGTCCACAGGTACCTTATGTGATATGCCTAATTTGTATGAAAAAATAATTAAATACTTTTTTTTTTTTTTTTTTTTTTTTTTTTTTTTTTTTTTTTTTTTTTTTTTTTTTTTTTTTTTTTTTTTTTTTTTTTTTTTGGTGAGGGTAAGCAGACAAATAAACACAGTAAAGTTGATTGGTCTCTATTTATTTAGTAATTAAATATTAATTGGCCATTTTATTACATAAATTAGACTTACATGAGTTAACAAGCTCCTCACGGCTTACCACAGTTATTATCTCTACTATATTCACCAACTCCACTGACCACACACTAAGGTCCAAAGGTCACTTGTGATACTACACACAGCCACACCCACTATGGACCACATCCAGAAGCTACAAGAGAAGATGGACGAGCTGGAGACTATGTTTTCGTGTCAGATGGCTTCTTTTGAGAGCTCTATTGCTGAGAAAGACATCCCCAATAGTTCTTCGCTGGATTCAGATTTCAAGAACTTCAAGAAGTTCATATGGAATGCAGTGGCATGTCTACAGCAGCAGATGGGCTTTGTGTTGGCATCCTTGGAGGAATTGGAAACCCGGTCACGGTCGGGCATGCTACTTATTCATGGCATCAAGGAGACCGAGGGTGAGAATGTCACCACAATTGTTGTGAAGGAATTTGGGGAATCTCTACAAGTCCAAAATGTCTCAGTCAATTCCTTCTTTGCTTGCCATCGCCTAGGTAAACAGCGAAATTCCAAGCCGAGGCCTATCTTGGTGAAGTTTGGTTGCCTGCGGACCCGGGCTGCAGTGTGGGCAGCAAAGAAGAAATTTAAAGGCTCCGGCAAAACTGTCTCGGAGTTCCTCACAGCATCCCGTCATGCAGTCTTTCTGGAAGCCCGGCGAATCTATGGAATCCGGGACAGCTGGACTAGTGATGGTCGGGTTGTTGTGCAGTGCAAAGATGGGAAACGTCACAAGGTTACGACGATGGCGGATCTGCTTTCGCTTTCTGCGACAGAGGCGCCTACTGAAGCAGATATTTCCACTGCAGCCCCTGCCGCAGTCCAGGGTCAATGCGCCGAAGTCGCCAAAAAACCTGCGCCGGCGCTGAAGGAGCCCACCGGGTCTGCGCGCCGCGTTCACAACCTTAGGAAGAAGAGCCCTGCCAACTCCGGATCCCGGTAGCCGCCTATTATGCGGTGTTTGTAGTGTTTTTTAAGGTTTTCCATTCACTTCCAATTATGAATGCTATTTTTCCCGTTTTTCTCATGTACCTTCAACTAGTGTCTGATAAAACTTGCTCATTTATTTAGTTAGTGTCATTTTGACAGTAGACTGACGTTGCGTTTCGTTTTCACTTGTTTAAGCTGTGTTTTTCTGTAGAAAATGAGTTTGTATTTTTCTGAATGTTTCATATTTTTTATTGGTTGGTATTTTTCTATGGTATTTTTAATCTTTGCCAATAACTGTTGGTGAGCTAATGAGGAAGGTTTAAGTAATTAGATTTGTTAAATTAGTAGTTCTGTATAATTATTTATTTATTTTAATTTTTAACGTTATATTATATATTTATTATATATATTCTATTTTATTTACATTATCTTATAAGTAGGTATTCATTCGTATTCGTATGTCTGACGTTTTTAACGCAAGTCATGAAAGTGAGTTTTTTTCTTTGTCGTCCGCTAGTCTCTATGACTCCTTGAGTGATGTTTCGGATATGCCTGATTTGAGTGATCGGCTGGACAGTACTTTTGCCTCCGCTAAAAAACAATTTAATATCGTCCATATTAACGCACAAAGTATACCGGCACATTATACGGAGCTACTTTCTTCCTTTAGCTCAAGTAATATTGACGCCATACTCGTATCCGAATCCTGGCTCAAGCCTTCTTTGCCCTCTGCTCTCTATCCCCTTCCTGGATATCGTTTGGTGCGTAATGACAGAACAGGTGCAGCCGATGGTAGTTCAAACATGATGCGTGGCGGTGGTGTAGCTATTTACATAAAAAGCGACCTAGCTTGTCAAATCGTTGCTGAGTCTCCTGTTGCTAACTCAAACTCCCCTGAGTATCTTTTTCTTGAAGTGACATTACATCACTCTAAGGTTCTCGTTGGTGTTTTTTATAGCCCTAGTTCACACATTAACTACTTTGATGCCCTCGAGAGAACCTTAGCAGATCATATCCCTCAATTTGATCACTCTATAATTATGGGTGATTTTAATACATGCCTCTTAAAGGATGATCACCGTTCCCTCAAACTTCAGTCAGTTGCGACTTCTCTTAACCTTAGCATTTTGCCTCTTGGCCCTACTCACTTCCCACACAACGGTCCTCCTTCGCTCCTAGATCTCGTCCTAACTTCCTCTCCTGATTTAGTCTCTTCGCACGGGCAATTTAATGCTGCTTCCTTTTCTTGTCACGATCTGATTTTTGCGTCTTTTAAAATGCGCCCACCTAAACGGAGGCATAAAACAATATTGCGACGTAACATTCGGGGCATCGATGTGCAGGCACTTCATGAGGACCTGCGCAACACTGACTGGCTTAGTATTGCAAGTGTCGGCGATATTGATCATAGGATAGAAGCTTTTAATGCCACTTTGCTAGAGATTTTTGATCAACATGCCCCTTTGAAGCCGATGCGTGTACGACACTTCCCGGCACCGTGGCTTACTCCCGAGATAAAGAGTCTCATGGAGAGGAGGAATAGAGCTCGCATTAAGTTGAGATCGGATCCATCCGAGAACAATCACCTTCGGTATAGTACGCTGCGTAATCGTTGCAACAAGGTTTGTCGTGATGCACGGCGCCGGTACATTCACAAGTCCATCGACGAGTGCCCTCCGACTAAACTTTGGAGATTCCTGAAATCGCTTGGGGTGGGAAAAACGCCACATAGTGCTCATAGTGCTGGTGCTCTTGACTTAGATGGTTTAAATTCTCATTTTAGCTCTTCTCCTGTCATTCTAGATCCTTCTACTAAGCAAGACACTCTTTCTTCTCTTTTAAACTCTTCACACCCTGAATCATCGATTTTCGAGCTTGGTAACATCTCACCTCAGGAAATACTCACTATCCTGAAGAATATTAAGACGAAAGCCATTGGTGAAGATAACCTTAGTCTAGATATGCTTATGCTTGTGGCGGATTGTATTGCTCCCATCCTTTCTCATATTATTAATTACTCTTTTTCCTCTGGTACTTTCCCATCTATTTGGAAACAAGCTCATATTATTCCACTCCCCAAAATTTCTAAACCCGTCACTTTTTCCCAATATCGTCCCATTTCCATCCTTCCAGTTTTATCAAAAGTTGTAGAACATTTTGTAAACCGCCGCCTCTCTTCACATCTCAACAAGCATAACTTTTTCAATCCTTTCCAGTCCGGCTTCCGCCCCGGGCATAGCACTGTCACGGCTCTGGTTAAGGTAACTGATGATTTTCGTCTTAATATTGAGGATAAAAAGCTTACTCTTCTTGTGCTCTTAGATTTTAGTAATGCTTTCAATACAGTCGATTTTGATATTCTTCTAGGTAGTCTAAGTAGACTTAATCTTTCTCAAACTGCTCTGTCATGGTTCCGGAGTTACCTTCTTGGTAGGCGCCAGCGAGTGAGAGTCGACGACAAGGTCTCTGAGTGGTGTGAGCTTGCCGCTGGTGTCCCCCAGGGTGGGGTGCTCTCTCCTCTCCTTTTTTCTATATTTATTGATGGCATTGCGCAATCTTTGGAGTGCAGTTACCATCTTTATGCGGACGATTTGCAGATTTACGCAGCGGCTAACATTGACGAACTCCCTTCTCTATTCCGTAAAGTCAATTGCGATCTAGAAAGTATTCGCCACTGGGCCTTTAATTTCGGATTAAAGGTAAACGCTAAAAAATCGCAGGCGATTGTTATCGGCAGTCCCTATTTTGTCTCCAAACTTGCTGAGGTGGTGGTACCCAATGTTATTTTTGACGGGACATTGATCCCTCTTTCCTCTACTGTGAAGAACTTGGGTATCATCCTAGACGAAACACTCTCATGGACGCCGCATATATCGGAGGTCAGTCGAAGGGTGTTTGCTTCGCTGCACTCTCTGAGGCGACTGCAGAACTTCCTTCCTCTTCCTACTAAAATCACTCTTGCTCGCTCTCTCTTACTACCTATCCTAGATTATGGCGACATTGCTTTTATAGACCTCAGGGAAGAACTGCTGGACAAGCTGGAGCGCCTGCAAAATGCCTGCATCAAGTACATATTTGGGTTGCGTAAGTTTGATCATGTGTCCGCCTCCCGTTCTCAACTTGGTTGGCTTCCAATTCGCCGTCGTAGGGATGTACATGTTCTGTCATTGCTTTTCAACGTGTTATTTAATCCTGCATGTCCTCCGTATCTGTCGGAAAGATTTAATTATTTGGCTAGTATTAGCGATCATCGCTTGCGGTCTAGTACAAATCTCTCTCTAGCCATTCCGCCAAAACACTCGCGTATTTACTCTAGGTCCTTCACTGCTTATGCAGTTAAATTGTGGAATGAGTTGCCAGTGGATGTAAGAAAGTCACAGTCTGTTTCCTCACTCAAGGATAAATTGAAAAAGTTGTGGCTAGTGGACTCTTAATGTTTTTTGCGAATTGAATATTTTATATATATATATATAGGTATATATTTATTTAGTTATTTATTTATGAACGTCTGATATTATATGTGTATAGTAATGTTTATTATATTATTATGTACGTAGTTTAAGTATTTGTATGGTACATGAATGTACCTATATATTTATTAGTGTTTACCTGCAGCTTTATATGTGTTTTGGAACTTTTTATTTGTATCTTTTGTGCATAGTTTGTCTTTCACCATTTGTATTTAATCCTTTCTCATTTTCTCATGGGTTGGCTGGAAGAGATCCCTATCAGGGATAAGCTCGCCTTTGTGCATATCTTTTATACATGCTACTGTTGTATTATGTTATACCTACTTGTTTATGTGCAATAAAGTGATACATACATACATACATAAATACTTATTGCATTTTTTTTACTTTTTAGAAAAAAACAGGAATCGCTGCCGACCGCCGATCGTTGATCGCCAAAACGACGAGACTCAACGTGATGATACCTTATCGCCGTCTATATTGAGACGCCGCCGTTTTTATGAAAAGAAATATGAGCAAAAACCTCAAAAAGTTACACAAACCAAACAGGAAAAAAGAGTATGTTCTGACTGTGATAAATATTACCAAAATGAAGATAAAAGAAACGAACTGTTTGGGCAACTAGTAGCTGAACAATTCAAATATGTACATCCATGTATTCCATCAAAGGGTTACTGTTCTGACTGTGATAAATATTACCAAAATGAAGATAAAAGAAACGAACTGTTTGGGCAACTAGTAGCTGAACAATTCAAATATGTACATCCATGTATTCCAACAAAGGGTTACGTTTAAATCATGAAATTTCTCCAGTACATGGTAGGAAGCCACATCAATGACTTAACATTTTAAGACAGTGAAAATGCAGTGTAGTGCTTTGAGCAGTGATTGTTTTTTTTAATTAAAGTTTTCTATAAATAATAGAGTGCGGGGTATGGGGGGGATAGATTTGCCGGCCACGGAGCTCACGTGCGGACTGGACCTAACTACTAACTACCTGGACGTTTTGTAAATAATTAAGTAATTCAACATTTTAAAATCAAATAAAATCTCTCATGAAGTTACGTCGTTTGTTCTAGACTTTGTGCAGAAAGAATATGGTCGCGGCGGAAAGAAAAGGGAGAATGTAATGGTCCATAATACTGATTAGAAAACTTTCAAACTACTTACAAAATCTATCAATTTGTACAGAGGGGCCCACTTTTCGCCCACGACTAGTCTCTTATCGCGCCGGTTTTTAGTTTTTACCCTATACCTCCATTGTGAGTTAAGTTTGTATTTGTTCTATCTTTTCTGTTTTTTTTCTATTCATAGTCGACTTGTAGCTATGTATATCTTATTATTGTTACATTACTTGCTTTGCTTTCGTTAATATTTTAATTGTTGCAAGATCTTGTTCATTTTGCGGCTGTACTTCGCGTATTCTACTCTACTTTTAGATGTCTCATGTTTTATTCTACTTTTAGATGGAAACCTAACACCAAGAAGAAACATTTTTTTTTGTTGTTGTTAAGGTTTCCATCTGAAAGTAGAACGAAACTGGAATATGTTAAGAAGTATAACCGCAAATTCAACAAGATCTTTCAACAATCAAAATGTGAATACAGCATGCAAGTAATGTAACTATCCCATCAAAAACATAAATGTGAAAGGCTGCCAAGTTCGATACTATGGGAATGCTTCGCCTATAAAAGAAGTGAGATCTGAATAAGTACCAAGTTCCATAAAAATACCTCAAATCATAAATAGTTATAGGAATGCACACTTGATTTCCAGCAGTTTTTAAGGTACATTTTGAATAAGTATCACGTTACATAGAAATACCTAAAATTATAATAGTCAGAGAAACGCACACCGGTTTTTTTAGCAGTTTCCTGATAACATTTATTATTTTCAGTACTTTTTAATGATGTTACTTGGCAAGTTTTCACACACCACACACCTTTTCAATGCAATGAATCGACACCTTTGGACTGCAATGTGTCAAGCATATAATTTTCTATTAAAACTTGCCAAGTTACATCATTAAAAAGTACTGAAAATAATAAATGTTATCAGGAAACTGCTAAAAAAACCGGTGTGCGTTTCTCTGACTATTATAATTTTAGGTATTTCTATGTAACGTGATACTTATTCAAAATGTACCTTAAAAACTGCTGGAAATCAAGTGTGCATTCCTATAACTATTTATGATTTGAGGTATTTTTATGGAACTTGGTACTTATTCAGATCTCACTTCTTTTATAGGCGAAGCATTCCCATAGTATCGAACTTGGCAGCCTTTCACATTTATGTTTTTGATGGGATTTCATTTATTTTTGTTAGGTGTAGGTCCTTTATTATTTTTTTATCACGGACGGCGCGAGCGCGGCGGACGAGTGTAGGCAGCGACGGAGGGTGCGCGAGGCGGGGAACGGAATTTTTATCTAGTATCACTATACATACATATATCGGGATTTCGGGATCGATCGGGCATCGCGAGTACCTACAATCTATGATAAATCCTATTTTACTATTTATTTATAGGTGATTTTTACAAATAAACTGGCTCCCTACACCTATAAAATGTACCTACTTACATATAATTACATACAGTACAGAACTTGTTATACTGTTTGTAAGTACGCTACCTACATAGATAATTAATAACTTGATAATACCTACCTACCAGTAGGTATTATAATTGGTGGCCTATTATGTAGCCCTAGAAGTGGACCATCCCATCTCATCCCGTGGCTTAGCGGAGGGTGAGATGGGCAGTAGTATATATAATTCCATCTTAGAATATATATGATTTCCATGTTCTTGAATCTGCGATTTTATTAGTTGTAAAATTAGAAATTATTTAGACTATGCGAGAAAAAATAGTCTTTTCATTTTTGTTTGACTGATTTAGCGCACCTAGTGTACCTAGCAGTGTTGGCCGAACGTTAGTGTGATTGAAAATTAAAAATTGAAGATTGAAACACGTTAGTTAAAATTGAACACTAATAGTTTAGTGCAAATTGATTTCAATTAGAATTGAAATTAATTGCAACTAAGGTGTTAATCATTTGCGAATAACTAATAATTGAAGATATTTAATTTTTAGTCTTTCTCAAAAATTTAAACATTAATTTAATTTTTAGTGTAGATTGAATTGGTAATTGACATTAATAATTTACCTAACTAAACACGAATTTAGGTTAAGCTACGAGGTTTTGATTACTTTTACTTTTACCTTGACCTTGACTTTGACTTTCACTTTTACTTTCACTTTCTTTAACTTTCACTTTTACTTTCACTTTCACTTTGACTTTTACTTTGACTTTCACTTTGACTTTCAATTTGACTTTCACTTCCACTTTGACTTTCACTTTCACTTTGACATTCACTTTGACTTTCACTTTGACTTTCACTTTGACTTTCACTTTCACTTTGACTTTGACTTTGATTTTCACTTTGACTTTCACTTTGACTTTTACCTTTGACTTTCACTTTGACTTTCACTTTGACTTTCACTTTGACTTTCACTTTGACTTTCACTTTGACTTTCACTTTCACTTTGACTTTGACTTTCACTTTGACTTCCACTTTCACTTTCACTTTCACTTTGACTTTGACTTTGAATTTGACTTTGACTTTGACTTTCACACAAAGAAAGTAAAAGTAAAAAGAAGCTCCAGATTTTTATACCGGTACCATCTGCTCATCAGTACAAGTCGAATGAGCCCAAACAGCATGAGTCTATGATGCGGCAAACCCGAGATCCAGTAGGGATCCCCAGGGTCCAGCATGAGCTCCAGATTTTAATACCGGTACCATCTGCTCATCTGTACAAGTCGAATGAGCCCAAACAGCAAGAGTCTATGATGCGCCAAATCCGAGATCCAGTAGGGATCCCCAGGGTCCAGCATGAGCTCCAGATTTTGATACCGGTACCATCTGCTCATCAGTACAAGTCGAATGAGCCCAAACAGCATGAGTCTATGATGCGCCAAACCCGAGATCCAGTAGGGATCCCCAGGGTCCAGCATGAGCTCCAGATTTTGATACCGGTACCATCTGCCCATCAGTACAAGTCGAATGAGCCCAAACAGCATGAGTCTATGATGCGCCAAACCAGAGATCCAGTAGGTAGCCCTAGGGTCCAGCATGAGCTCCATCTTGTGATATTGGTCCCGACTTCCGAACCCGAGATGCAGTTTTAAAATTAATTATTAATGTAAGACAGGATTAATTTAGTTACACTAACGTTAATCTAATTAACTGTAATTCTTATTAAATTTTCGAGACGTTAGTGTAACTAATAGGTTAATTCTAATTGACGGTTAGTGTAATTGACGACGTCACAAAATCAATGCGAACTAACGTTAGTAAAAATTGATGTTAGTGTAATTGATTAGTTACGAAATTAATCTTCAATCTTATTGATCAATTTTCAATTCTAATTGAAATTATCGGCCAACACCTAGTGTACCTAGTGTACCTAGTGACCTACTTTGCACTTCGTAAATCGTGGGTTCGGTTCCCGCAACAGACACACACAGAGTGGTGAACAATTTTATTGTTCTTGTCTTTAAGACAAACATGTATTGTCTTAAATTGGTATGTACCTAAATTTAAATAAGTCTTATCTCATTTGCACTCCATACCTACTTATAGTAGAACAAAATTACACATTCGTTGTTTTCGAAACTGACTCACACTTGGCCGTTTTCAGATTTTTACTTTATTTCGGCCTAAAGACAAACCTTCGAGCCAAATTTCAGTTCGGTACGACCATTGGAAGATATACCCATTTAGTTCATTATGACTTCATAGTAGAACAAAGTTACACCTTCGCTATTTTTAAAACTGACTCACACTTGGCCGTTTTCAGATTTTTCCCTTTACTTTGACCTTAAGACCTATCTCCATGCCAAATTTCAAGTCAGTACGACCATTGGAAGTGGTCTTGGTTTTTGATGAGTCAGTGAATCAGTGAGTGAGTCAGTGAGTGAGTGTATAGTAAAAATAGCGATTTTCTGACGTCAATATCTCAAGAACTGCTATAGGTAGAATAATGAAATTTTGTATTCTAGACAATTAAGGGGATGTCAACAGACACTCGAAATTTCATATGCGTAGATAAAATATGTTTTGAGTTATAGGGTGGTCGAAATTGGCCCGAAATGGTTCGTGTAATATAACCCACGGCCGGTGTGTCGTGTTTTTTTTGCTCGAACTTGGCGGACACACTGCCGTGTGTCTAGATAATAAGATAACACTACAAGTTGACTGTAAATAGAACAAATCAATAATGCAAATTCAACAAATTAACTTAACCAGCAGCATGTTGATAGAACAAGCACTTACTGTAACTACAATCGAATAAAACAACAAGCTGATTATAGATTCAACAAGCAAGTCATGTCTCAATGACATGACGAGCGTGTTAGAACAACCAGGCGGGCATGTTGAGACTATATGCTTGAAATATAAAAATAATTAGATAACATAACAAGCTAATTGTTGACTCAACAAGCTAGTCATGTCACGACAACATTTCAAGCAAATTAAAATAACAAAGCGAGCATGTTGGAACTTTATGCCAGCCATGTAAAAATGACAAGATAATCTAACAAGCTATTTTTTGACTCAACAAGCTTATCATTTTGCTTTAACAAGTCAAGCACGTCAAAACTACATGCTTAACTTATAAAAACAATCTGAATATTTAACATAAATTCAACCTGACCAAATAGCATATAAATTCAACAAGTTACGCTTAACGTAGAACCAACGTGATGTAGCTTGTAAAATCTACAAGTCACACTTAACGTAGAAACAACATGATAAGTAGCTTATGGAATCTACTAGTTACTTTTAACGTAGAAATAAAATGACAAGTAACTTGTAGATTGAACTAATTACACTTAACAAAATCGAACTTGTAGTTTTAACCAAAGAGCTTGTAGGCGCTATTTTAAAATGAGAGTTTGGTTGAACGAACGTGAATTCTGGTTGTTTTTTCTCTCAGTGTACATAGTACCTTAAATTAAGTTTTCGTCAAACCGTGAGACAGTTTGTTGGCGTATGAATGACACAAGCAGTTATGCACATCAATAATATGAACTTATATAAATGTCATATACAAAGGGAAAAGTGACCTAGGCCTCCGGTGCCCAGGGCTGGGATCGACCCAGCGTCTTCTGCATTCGCAGCAGACGCCTTAACCTGGGTCACAGCAGCACTGGTCGAATTTTCCCATGTTTTTTTTTATGATGTTTTTTTTTGTAATCTCTGTAAACGCTTAGGCGCATTTTAGCCAAATAACATGTTTCAAAATTATCTACGACCTACAATGGACCCCAATTTTATATGTTTGCGTATCCCGTCACCTCAAGTTGGTACACCGGGTCTAACCCTAGATAGATTTCTCTACTATATTATACGTGTATTATTCATATAAACCTTCCTCTTGAATCACTCTATCTATTTAAAAAAAACCGGCCAAGTGCGAGACGGACTCGCGCACCGAGGGTTCCGTATAAACCTGTAGGTATGTAGGGGTAGTAACTTTAAAATTATTAAAAATATCTTTATTATATGATGAAACTAAAAATTTACGGTTTTCGCAAATTTTCCTTTATCTGTGCTATAAGACGTTGCTCCGTACCAAATTTCAAGATAATGAGTTTACGGGAAGTACCCTGTAGGTTTTGATTCCCTTGCGAGTTTCGAAAATTTGCGGCATAAACTTCTGTATCTTTTGATTGCGTTGGTTTAGAAGTACTGTTTTTTTCACAGCTTCAAGGGACAGTTGATATAAATTTCAGCTTGATACCTCCACGAGTTCCTGAGAAAAAGGGTCTTGACAGACGGACGGACGGACGGACAACAAAGTGATCCTATAAGGGTTCCGTTTTTTCCTTTCGAGGTACGGAACCCTATAAAACCGCATCATAATCCGTTGCGTAGTTTTAAAGATCTAAGCATACATAGGGACAAACAGCGGAAAGCGACTTTGTTTTATACTATGTAGTGATAGTGATAACTTAGACAACTTCGTACCTTTTACCTATTTTGGAATTACTATTTTCTAAAAAAAATTGCTAGGCTGTCACTCTGACCACCCATTAAAAGCTGCCAGATGCCCGGATCTAGCAATAAGGATAGTATAGCAATCTAACCAGACGGGTCTTGTTGCTCCCATTATTGTGTCATAATATCTGAAGTGGCCAGCTGTTATAGTTCAACACCTTTAGCACGAGAAGAATTATGACCGTGAAAGGTGCAAGTTGCGGCAATTTTCAAATAAGCTAAAAAAGTTCTCGGCCCAGAAGCTTTCACTAGATTTATAGACAATATATTTATCGTATGGCTACATATGACTGGATATAGATAGGCATTTCTTCCCTGGGGTAGTAGTAGTGGAAAAGCAGATGATAAAGACGATCCAGTGAGTGCTGCGAGGTCCAGATGGGACAGTGCAGCTGCCAAGTTTGTTACTCTTTTAGCACCATCCAGGGCTCGATTCGACATGCCAAACTGTGAGACGTAGATGTCACACTTGTATCGCTAGTGGATAGAGTGATATCCATCCTGTCCACCCGTGCCCACACCTAACTGTCAAGTTGTCAGTAGGTCTCGCTAGAGCGTTTTGTCTATGGCTATGTCCACCATTTTAGATATCACTCTTGAGTGATTCCACCCCGATTTCAACTGTCACAAAAGTGTGATACTTATCATAGTTGTCTCGCAAGCGGCTGTCAGTTATGCCATGTCGAATTGGGGCCCTGAGATCACGTGTAGGGTTGTCTAAGGTGTTCCCTACGGACGTAGAGTAACATTGATCCCCAATAGACAATTAAAATGTAAGAAACAGAAAGTTTCAATTTCAGTACAAAATTATGAGGATTTTTCAAAATTTTCCTATTTTATAAATTCCGGTATATAGAAAAGTTTTATCAATAGCTCAAATCTGATAAATACATGACAATGCCGCGAATGCAGAAGACGCTGGTAAATATTTCCTTTGTGTATGACATCAATGACATGTTACGGCCTCCTAGCCTGGTTGGTAGTGACCCTGCCTACGAAGCAGGAGGTCCCGGGTTCGAATCCTGGTCAGGGCATTTATTTGTGTGTTTATCTTATCACAGATATTTATTCCTGAGTTATGGATGTTTTCTATGTTTTAAGTATTTATCTATATCTATCTATTGTATATATCGTAGCCTAGTTCCCACAACACTAGCCTTATTGAGCTTACTGTGGGACTAGGTTGATTTGTGTAAGATTGTCCCATAATTATTATTTGTTATTATGTATCTTATGTGTAATTTATTATTTGTTGATACCTATATTGAAATAATTGGATATGTTCTCTAGTTGTAATGTGTAGTGTGTAGTTAACGTTAACATAATTCAGATTAGGTAGCAATTGTCATGCGCGTAGTCAACATAAACACTGCCAATAGGATTGAAGATGAATCATAATTATAAGTTTCCGCGCGAAGGCAGTCGCGTCCGGGTCGGTTAAAAAAAACATTTAATTTCGTATTCAAGCAGTGAAGCGTAGTTTTAAGTGTGCTTATTGTGAATATTTTGGAGTGTATTAACAAGTAAGTTTATTATTTAACTTTTTGATGCTTTTTGAAAAAGGTAGGTCTATGTATTTAATTCATTGGAAGACTTTAAGTGTCCGGTAACGATTTGAAAACGAAAATCGATAATAATTAAATAACGCAAATTAATTACATTTGATAAGATAGTTTGAAGTCTTGTTGTTGCAAATAATTTTAAACAAAAAAGAACCGACTTCACTTAGCCTCCACCTTTCCAATAAGAAATGCTCGAGCTGCTGTAAAAAATACTCAAATCAATAGTGATTTTACCTACACCTATAGAGGTGTGCCTATAATAGTTGAAGAGTTCCCTCGATTTCTCCAGGATCCCATCATCGGATCCTGACCTGGTTACAATGGGACCAACTGTGAAGTATACTATTTCAAATAAAAAAAGAATTTTCCAAATCGGTCCAGCCGTCTTCAAATGATCGGTGAACATAAATAAAATAAAAAAAACAGCAAAAAAACAAACAAAGATCCCGACGAATTGATAACCTCCTCCTTCGAAATCTTGAAGTCGGTTGAAAATACTTTTGGTACACATTTATTAATTACTAGCTTTTGCCCCCGGCTTCGCTCGTGTAAAATCGGGGTAACAAACCATACAAACTTCCACCCCCCATTTTAGGGAAGTGGGGGGTTAGAAAGAGACAAAAAGTAGCCTATGTCACTCTCCATCCCTTCAACTATCTCCACTTAAAAAATCACGTCAATTCGTCGCCCCGTTTTGCCGTGAAAGACGGACAAACAAACAAACACATAATATTAGTATGGATATGGATTATTATTTATACCCAAACACTCAATTCTTGCAGCTTGTTTAGTGAGGACGTTGATCCGTGCAAACTTGTCGCTTGATTTTTCAACCGACTTCAATATTTCGAAGGAGGACATTCTCAATTCGTCGGGGCCTTTGTTTTTTAGGGTTCTGTACCTCGAAAGGAAAAAACGGAACCCTTATAGGATCACTTTGTTGTCCGTCTGTCTGTCTGTCTGCCTATCTGTCTGTCAAGACCATTTTTCTCAGGAACGCGTGGAGGTATCAAGCTGAAATTTATATCAAATAATCAAGTCTACTGTCCCTTGGAGCTGTGAAAAACTCAGACTTCTAAGCCAACGCAATCAAAAGATACAGCCGTTTATACCGCAAATTTTCGCTCGCAAGGGAATCAAAACCTACAGGGTACTTCCCGTGAACTCAGAATCTTGAAATTTGGTACGAAGCAACGTCTTATAGCACAGATAAAGGAAAAATTGCGAAAACCGTAAATTTATAGTTACATCATATAGTAATAATATTTTAAAATTACTACCCCTATATACCTACAGAGTTGTACGGAACCCTCGGTGCGCGAGTCCGACTCGCACTTGGCCTGTTTTTTTTTATGTATGTTCACCGTTTATTCGAAGACGGCTGGACCGATTTGGAAAATTCTTTTTTTTGTTCGAAAGAGTATACATCACAGTTGGTCCCATTGTAACCAGATCAGGATCTGATCCATCATCAGAGAGGATCCCATATCCTGGAGAAATCGAGGGAACTCTTCAACTATTACCTACAGTGATTTGAGTATTTTTATACATCAGCACGAGCATTTGCTTTTGGAAAGATGGAGGCTAAGTGAAGTTGGTTCTTTTTTGTTTAAAATTATTATTATTATTTGTTATGGCCTCTAATATTTTTTATATTATCTGAATAAAGCGTAAAGTTATGTTAAGTTAGCGTAAACCTAGTTTATTTCTATATTTTAATTTTTATGAAATACTTTAATAAATTCCCAAAAATTCCACCTAAACTTCAGCCTTTTTCCTTAAAATTGCTTTAGGTAAACATACTGTAGCTTAAAAAATATGTATGAAAATGAATAAAAATCTTATTCTTTTCACCTCTCCAAACAAAAATCGCGAAACAGTTGTTAGATTAATGTGAATTATTTATAAAATGAAACATATAAATAAAAAAAGTGTGTCTTTTATGCAGTTTAAAAATAAACTATCTTTCAAAATATGTATACAAACTAATAGTAGTCTTATTATTTACTGAAAAATAGTATTAAAAAGTAGAGCGAAATCGAAAACAAACTTTACCGGACTCTTAATTCATTTACAATTTAATTAACTCCTACAAGGTGTGAAAAATGCTGATTATCCGTTTAAGGGAATAAATATTATTAATGGCACACATTTAAATCCTTATTACCATGGAAAAACAATAAAAAAATATTGACACGAAAATAAAAATGATTATGCACGCAGAGTAGGGCTTATCTGTAGGAAAGATGTGTCCATTGTCCAATATGAAAAATGTACGGGATGGTGGTATTTATTGTCATATAATTTACAATTATTAGTACCCTACCTACGTGTCTAGGTTTCCTAATGATTGGTCAGGTCACACGGCATAAATTGAGTTTTACAGTCCTTTAAATAAATATGATATTAGTTATAGTTTTGGTGCCTTAAAACTATCTTGATCGACCTTGAATCTTCGTAGATGCTGCGGTGTTGTACAAAAAATATGTTTAGAAAAACGATACCAATATGCCAAAAGAAAGAAAAACACCAGATTTTAATTTCAGCAGATTTTTTAGTGATACCGTAAGTATTTAAAAATGCTAGTCCCATACCAATAACATAACAGATCAAGTAAACAAATTAAATTCACGCTGTTTTCCAATAGGTACCCAAATCGATTTTATGGCTTCATCAGAAATCGGAATCGTAATAAAGTTAATTATTCGATTTAAAAGCGGGAGGTTGTTAATTTGATACGTATGTTATACGAAATTGCTAACGTATGTGTTTACTAGCAAGTAATAACTAGAGTATGTATGTATGTTTATTTGTCAAAAGTGGGTTTACAGAGGGATCTTAAAGCTATTACAGGTACTCCACATTGTGCCAATATACTGGCGTACAAATTTCATACAATTTACTTAACCTAATCTTACATTCTAACTGTACAGCATGCTTATCCAGAGTGACAATCATCCTCCCACCACCGTTTGTTTCTGCTTTTGAACCTGCAATTTGAACCTTAGGGTTTCACCGACTACCTAATCCCATCTACCTGATATAGGCACTAGTTTTCACGAAAGCGACTGCCATCTGGCCTTACAACCTTAGAGGCGAAAGGCATAAAGGCCTTTTTTTACAGAAAAGCGACTGGTAAATCACTACTATAAAACATAGAAACAGAAACTACATAGTATAAAACAAAGTCGCTTTCCGCTTTCTGACCCTATGTATGCTTAGATCTTTAAAACTACGGAACGGATTTTGATGCGGTTTTTTTTAATAGATGGAGTTATTCAAGAGGAAGGTTTATATGTGTAATACAGTCACGTCTGAAAATATGGATACATTTAATGTGACAAAAATATGTAGCCACGACTCTATTACCAAGGCGTAAGGTAATTTTCAGACGTGACCGTACATGCATAATATAGTGGAGAAACACTGATAATTTTAGAGGTTTCTAACGTGATGTCGTAAATAAACACATTTTTTGCGCTTACATTGCAAACGCTGGCTGAACCCTACGAGATAGATCAAAAAATGTACCTACTATAGTATTGTACACCTTAAAAAGTGCGAGAGCCGGAGCGGGTCGCTACGATCAAATATTTCGTACGTAAGTTCCGTAAAACTCAGTGGTTTACAAGTCGGCCATCTTACCGTCAAGTCTGAAAATATACATTTAATGTGACAAAAATATGTAGACTCTATTACCAAGGCGTAAAGTCTTGGATAAATGTTTTTGTCACATTAAACGTATCCATATTTTCAGATGTGACCGTACAATGCTAGTTGCTACTCGTACACATACGATAAGAAAATATGTTTGCTCAAAAAAATGCATAGGCACAGTCACTATTTTTTAGGGTTGCGTACCTCGAAAGGAAAAAACGGAACCCTTATAGGATCATTTTGTAGCCCGTCCGTCCGTCCGTCCGTCTGTCAAGACCCTTTTTCCCAGAAACACGTGGAGGTATCAAGCTGAAATTTTCCACTTGTCCATACTGTCCCTTGAAGCTGTGAAAAAATCAAACTTCTGAGCCAACGCAGTCAAAAGATACAGCCGAATTTTTAGTTACATCATATAATTTACTACCCCTATATACCTACATGTTTGTACGGAACCCCCAGTGCGCGAGTCCGACTCGCACTTGGCCGGTTTTTTTTAATTTTTTTTGTGTATTGAGCTACGAGTATGTCGCATTTTGAGCCTGTGTGTTAATTAATCAACACATAGAAACCATACAACGCTAAGAAAATATATTTGTCAATAAAAATCATAGGCACAGTACAAAGTCACTCTTTAAAAAAAAAAAAAATAGCGTATTGAGGTATGCCGCATTTTGAGCCTGTGTGTTAATTAATGAACACATAAATACCGGCCCAAAGCATGTTGGGCCATGCTCAGAGAAGGGTTTCATATTTGTCAGTCCGTCAGAATACTCTGAAAAGCTGAATCTTAGCAGGTATTTTTTTGTGGAATATGACCTTTTAACCTAGAGGGGAAACTAGCCCTTGGGATTCGATCCGGTTTCGTCACGATGCTTTCCTTCACCGAAAAGCGACTGGTAAAATATCATAGTATATTTCGTACATAAGTTTCGTATAACTCAGTGGTACGAGCCGAAATTTGAAACTGAGACCTCCGTATTGAAAGTCTGACATGTAACCACCAGTCTAACAGCGCTTTTTTATTATTAGTTGACTATGGAACTTTAATCATTTTAAACAAAAAAGAACCGACTTCACTTAGACTCCACCTTTCCAAAAAGAAATGCGCGAGCTACTGTAAAAACTATTTAAATCACTATAGGTGTGCCTATAATAGTTGAAGAGTTCCCTCGATTTCTACAGGATCCCATCATCCAGATCCTGACCTGGTTACAATAGGACTAACTGTGAAGTATACTCTTTCAACCAAAAAAATTAGTTCTAAATCGGTCCAGCCGTCTTCAAATAATCGGTGAAGATACATAAAAAAAATTGCGACAAAAAAAAGATCCCAAACCTCCTTCGAAATCTTGAAGTCGGTTGAAAAATGATTATGCATCGACCTTAATGAACATACATAAAAAAAACCGGCCAAGAGCGTGTCGGGCCACGCTCACTGTAGGGTTCCGTAGTTTTCCGTCCGTCACAGTAAGTGTCCCCACTTAAGAGTTAATAACACCGCCATGTAGGATATGATATGAGAGTTCCACGTATAGCGACATCTATCGGCAAATTAAGTAAACTATTGCGCGCGAGCATAAAGTATGGAAGATGATTTTTATGGGATAATTCTTTATTGCGTGAACCGATTTTCACCGTTTTTACTTTATTTGAAAGCACGTCATTTCATTGTAATTTTGTAGAAATTACAGGTACAATAAACACCTGCTTATACGGTTAAATTACAAACTTACTTCAGAAATTATTTTGTATTTTTTTTTTCAAAAACTATTCATCCTATCAAGTTCAAAATAATTTTCCTAGAAAGTTTTTATAAAGTTCTACTTTTGAGATTTTTTTCATATTTTTAAAACTTATGGTTCAAAAGTTAGAGGGGGGAGGGGACACATTTTTTTTACTTCTGGAGCGATTATTTCCGAAAATATTTACATTATCGAAAAATGATTTTAGAAAACCCGTATTCATTTTTTAATACCTATCCAATAATATATCACACGTTAGGGTTGAAATGAAAAAAAAATCACTCCCCACTTTACGTATAGGGGAGGTACCCTAATAAAAAAAAATTCCACTTTTTATTTTACCACTTTGTCGGCGTGATTGATATACATATTAGTTGATATACCAAATTTCAGCTTTCTAGTGCTAACGGTCACTGAGATTATCCGCGGACGGACGGACGGACGGACGGACGGACGGACGGACGGACGGACGGACGGACGGGCAGACATGGCGAAACTATAAGGGTTGACTACGGAACCCTAAAAATAGCAAAATATAAGATCCCGACGAATTGAGATCCTCCTCGAAATCTTGAAGTCGGTTGAAAACAAAGAGCCCGACGAATCCTTCGATAAAAATCTCGAATCTTGATGTCGGTTGAAAAGAAATCAAACAGACGTCATCTGCTGCTATGTGTAAATTAAACTAAATGACTTTTGTAAATATTCAGAGTTAAATGTTTATCTATCAGCATAATAATATGCGTATACATTATTGACATTGACGGCTCCTAGCCCAGTCGGTAGTGACCCTGCCTACGAAGCAGGAGGTCCCGGGTTCGAATCCTGGTCAGGGCATTTATTTGTGTGTTTATCACAGATATTTGTACCTGAGTTATGGATGTTTTCTATGTATTTAAGTATTTATATATATCTATCTAAGGAGTGGTCCGGAAAAAAAGTAGCCGTGCCTTTTTTGATTTATCTTTTTATTTTGTGCCGATTTAGAAGCAGTGTTTATATTTAAATAATCTCTAGATACAATCATACAAAACATAAATACAATCATACTTAAATAAAACAGCGTTTGGAAGTTTTCGCCTTTTGTATTCCATCATACACATAGTTTTTTGAACAGCGTCTTCTGACAGAAGTTTTGAGGTGTTTCTCAAAAACATGTTTTTTCTTATAGTTTGATTTGATGAGCTATTTTATACCTTAATAAATTGTCTTTCTTCAATAGTATACTTTTTTATCTGGCTTCATTTTAAGGTAGTTACAGTAATTTTTAATTAAATGTATTTGCCTTTTTTCATATCTCCCATAGAAAAATCTTTGTCAGAGGTTAGATTAGAGAGTCTTCCTGACTATCCTAGCTAAAATACAGTTAATTAATGTAGCTTCTTGGTAAGATGAAATTCTGAAAAGCATAAAACGGGTTGTGAAAATGGAAATACAATTGTGGCATTGTAGCGGATGTCGATTGAAGATTGTCAAATTATGTTGTTCAAAAGGTTACAAAGTATGTTGAATTAAAAACGCGAAAACTTAAATATGCTCACATATTCTATTATGATTGTATTTTTATTTATTAGTATTGTATCTACGGATTAATAAAATAAATATACTGCTTCAAAATTAGCACTAAATTAAAAAATACACAAGATTGTACACTGCTACTTTATTTCAGGACCACTCCTTATTATATATGTAGTGATTTGGTGAAATGACTGAATTTTTCTAGGGAAATGATGATATGGATTTTCCATTTTAACATCCTGCGTGATTTGATCATATCCCTTAGAGATTTGTTAAAATTTCTGATTTAATATCTGTTTCACTTTATCTAGTCAGAGATTTGATAAAATCGCTTAACTGTAAAGTAAAATATTGTATTCGGTACTTCCTTTCGTCGTTTCACTAAACCAGTTCAGAGATTTATTCAAATCACCATAAACCATCTTCCAGTTGAGACTTTATCATTTCACTAAACTTGTTTAGCGAAATGATAAAACTAGTCGACTTTTTGAGTTCGTTTCATCAACTTACTGTAGCGGTTAGGGATTTTGTCAAATTCCTAAACAAATCTAGTGAAATGATAAAGCGTGTCGCGTTTTTTGGCCGATTTTGTCTTCCCACTAAACAGAGTCAGTGATTTGGTGAAATCACTAAATTTTTCTGGGGAAATGATGATATGGAGTCTCCATTTTAACATCCTGCGTAATATGATCATATCCCTTAGAGATTTGTTCAAATCTCTGTTTTAATCATTTCCCTGCGACATGTATATCGTCGTCTAGTACCCACAACAGAAGCCTTATTGAGCTTACTGGTCGGTTTGTGTAAGATTGTCCTATAATATTTTTTTTCTTTATTTTATTTTATTTTATTACTAGCTGTGCCCGCGGCTCCGCCCGCGTGGAATTCGGTCTGTGTCAGTAAGCGGCTAATTCACCCCTAATTTCTCTCCCGCTACCCTGGAGGCGGAACTTGAAGTAAAGTTGACAGATGGATACGCTAGAGGACAGTAGTCCTAATAAAATATTTTACAATTACCACTAAATGAAACTACACTCATAAATGTATACTTTTTTTTTATTATATTTGTTTTTGGCATGATTTAAACGACATAGAGAGTAGTAGGTGTATATCGGACGATACAGGACCACTTTTGTATTTATACGTTCATGTCTACGGCAAATATCATCCAAATGCCATGCATGACCAACATTATTGCGCCGGCGGTCGGGGGGGCATGCCGGCGGTCGTGGGGGTGGATTTTCATTACGTTACCGTAGGTAATGAATTTTCATACGTTTTTACCACACTGTCACAGATAATACACTGATGTTACGTTATTGGTTGCAATAATGTTGGTAATTAATTACATACGGTTCCGAACGCGGAATAGAGGATTTATGATATTGGTGTAGATCAAGATATTTATTCGTCAATGTAAGCACATTACAATGCACTAATGAACGTCAGAGAAAAATAAAATACGTCAGTGTCGTGGAAAGTGTGTGAATCAAGTGCGATTCGAACGAAGTTATGTTATTTCATTTTATTTCATTTTTTACTTTTTCGTAAATTTTGTGGTTTTAATTTTTTTTGCATTTTTTAAAAATTTTGGAAATTTTGGAAATTTTGGAAATAGTGGCAATTTTGGAAATAGTGGAAAATTTGGAAATTTTGGAAATTTGGAAATTTTGGAAATTTTGGAAATTTTGGAAATTTTGGAAATTTTGGAAATTTTAAATTTTTGACATTTTCGAAATTTTCGAAATTATTGACATTTTCGACATTTTTAAAATTCTCGACTTTTGAGGTTCTCGACTTTTTTCACTTTTATCACTTTGCCACTTCTCAGTTTCACTACACTTCACTTCACTTTATTCTATTTTATATATTTTTTATTTCATTCCATTTTACATGTTTCTCAATCGTATGGGTGTCGCGTTTTCGTGACGTGACGCTTTTTCGTAACGGTCACGTGACTTTTTTTCGCCTAGGCCCCCATCCGCGAACCGTCCGATAAGGAACTTCGTTCCAAAACTCCACCGGTTCTAACCCTGTAGGTGTGTGTACCTCTAGCCCAAGAAGTATTATGACCGAAAAGAAATTCGACGGGACTTATTTTTTTCAAAACAGTAATACATTATTACATCTTAAAAATACAAAATAATGCGTAGTTCTTCAAGAAGACATATCAAAACTGCTTGAGAGACAGATAATGTACCTATTGTTTAATTATAAAGAAAAATAAATCCTAATCTGACTGCTTCACAAAACGTTTGATATGTTTTCCTACCTAAACGGTGTCCTATAAATGTTAGATGATTTTCTAGTAGTTTTTTGGTTTTGCTGCAATAGGTAACCCTTTGACATTCATGACATTTTCAAATATTTCTTAAGAGCGGGTAAAGGTAAATTTAAAGCATCGACGGGTAACATGTTATAAATATGAACACCTTGACCAAAAATTACAAATTATTTCAATACCAACTTTCAACATACAAACTTTCAACCCCCTTTTCACCCCTTCCAGGGTTGATTTTCGGGATGAAAACTGTTCATTGTCCTTTCCCGGGACTCAAACTATCTCTACACAAAATTTCATCATTATCCGTTCAGCCGTTAACTAATTAAAAATACTTGGAACGTGTTCTGTTATCGATTCTAAGTATCTCCAGCCAACTTTTTTTCGAATATATTCCATGAACAGACTTTCGACCCTCTTCAGCTTTATTATATGTGTAGATAGTTTTTATTGAAAGTACCTCTCAGGCGTCACTTCCATTTGAAGAAGAAACTATCCTTTGTCATTTCTCGAGACCCATACTATCTCTATACCAATTTTCATCTAAATCAGTTCAGCGGTAAAAAAAATCCTCATACCACCTTCCAACCCCCTTTTCACCCCCACAAGGGTTTGAAAACTATCCTATGACGTTTCTCGAGACTCAAATTATCTCCATACTCATTTCTATCTAAATCGTTTTAGCGGTAAAAAATTCTCCATACAAACTTTCAACCCCATTTTCACCCCCACCAGGGTTGATTTTCGGGATTAAAACTATATATTATCCTTTCCCAGGACTCAAACTATATCTATCCAAAATTTCATCAAAATCCGTTCAGCTGTTTTCACGTGATGCGCGGTCAAATAAACAGACAAACAGATAAACAGATAAACAGATAAACAGATAAACAGACAAACAGATAAACAGACAAAAATTCTAAAAATGGTTGGATCGTGTTCTGTTATCGATTCTAAGTATCCCCAGACAACTTTTTTTCGATTATCTTCCATGTACAGACTTTCGACCCTCTTCAGCTTTATTATATGTATAGATATTGCAAAATTCTTTATCGAGGGACCGCGCGCAGCAGGGCGAAGTACTTAGGTACACTACTTACAAACAACTTGGGACACAACCTTTATATGCGCCATTGATTTATTACGTAAGACGATTTAGGGATTTAGGGGCGTGAGGGGTTAACCATGTCTTTTCTTTACGAGAGGAGCAATTTTGCTCTTGTGTTTTCTTACGTAGGGGGGGGGGGGGGGAGTGGCAAATTGTCTTACGTGATAAATGAATGATGCCACGGAACCGTCCGCTGGCTTCTGGGGCGTTCCTTTTTTTTTAATACCACGACGGTGGCAAACAAGCATACGGCCCGCCTGATGGTAAGCAGCTACCGTAACCTATGGACGCCTGCAACTCCAAAGGAGTCCCATGCGCGTTAGAGACCCTTTACAAAAAGGAGGATTCACTGTGTTGATGGCTAAAGGAACAAGAAGGTCCCTCATCGTCAACACACTGGGTCCTCTTTGAGCTCTTTGGCAACCTTACTCACCAGTAGGAACACAACACTATGAGTAGGGTCTAGTGTTATTTGGCTGTGGTTTTCTTGTGGTTTCGATGGCTTTTCGATTTTGTATGTTTGTTCCGTGGTAAATAACCTTTTTTGACCTTTATGAAATTTGTTGGGGTTGTAACAGATAAGTGTGTTGTATGGAAGACTCATAGTGTTGTATGGTGCTGAGACATGGACTATCTTGACTCGTGAAAGGCAAAGGCGCATGTTGAGGATACCCTGCACCGCCCGGCACACCAACAAGTCAATCCTTTCGCAGCTGAAATTCAAAACCCGGCTATCCACGATATGCCAGCAGCGAATTCTGGCCTATTTCGGCCATATAGTGAGAGCCTAGAAAAACTAATAGTAGTTGGAAACACTGAGGGCAGCCGAAGAGGCAGATCTCCTACTAGATGGACAGATCAAGTCAAGGACTCATCTTCCTCAAAACATTGCGCTGTTGTACAGAACGCCATGGACAGAAGACGATGGAGACGGTTCATACACACAAAGTGCAAATCATCCGGTGATTACCACGATCCTCAGTCATGAGGAAACGACCAAAGAGAGAGAGAGTAACAGATAAATATAACTAAGAGAGTTCTTATATGAGCGGGATCGATGAAGGGGCTATGGAGCTAGAAGGGGCAAAAGTGATCTTCATCAGGGACTTGTTATATACAAGGAAAATCATAAAAGGAACAAATTATAATAAAATAATATTGGTCACCGTCCTGAATATCACACTTCCAGTCATACATTTTAAAGGCAACCGGTAATTCGGATACAGCAGGGTCTGAATAGGGTTAAAAGTCCGGTTACCCAAAAGTAATGTGGTTTGCATATCGACATAGATTTTTTTTAAGAATAGGACCAGTCTACAACGTTATCTAAAAAATAGGACCAGTCTACAACGTTATCTGAAAAATAGGACCAGTCTACAACGTTATCTGAAAAATAGGACCAGTCTACTACGTTATCTGAAAAATAGGACCAGTCTACAACGTTATCTGAAAAATAGGACCAGTCTACTACGTTATCTGAAAAATAGGACCAGTCTACTACGTTATCTGAAAAATAGGACCAGTCTACAACGTTATCTGCAAAATAGGACCAGTCTACAACGTTATCTGAAAAATAGGACCAGTCTACTACGTTATCTCAAAAATAGGACCAGTCTACTACGTTATCTGAAAAATAGGATCAGTCTACAATGTCATCTGAAAAATAGGACCAGTCTACTACGTTATCTGAAAAATAGGACCAGTCTACAACGAAAAATAGGACCAGTCTACTACGTTATCTCAAAAATAGGACCAGTCTACTACGTTATCTGAAAAATAGGATCAGTCTACAATGTCATCTGAAAAATAGGACCAGTCTACAACGTTATCTGAAAAAGAGGATTAGTCTACAATGTTATTTCTTACTTAGCGCGAAAAAGCTAACCAACCATTTCATAAACTTAATCAACTTCTTTATTTGAAGCGATAAATACCTAGTTACACTAAACGATACAAAATTGGAATGTTTAGTGGCCTGCCGACAAAGTTGTTAGAAATTGCTTGACAGTAACTTGGCCAAGTAGTTGGAGATTGCTAATAAACTTATATAAAATCTTGCGCCAGCCAGTCCCCGCTATAAAACGATTTCAAAATGTAGGTGGGCACCATTGCAGATGGCAGACATAGATAATCTCAAGTATGTAAACATAAGTACAGTCGCCATCAAATATATCGGAGCGGCCAGGGTGTTCAAAAATATCTGAACATGCACTTTATCGCCTTGACAATAGAGCCGTTGTTCAGATATTTGTGACCACCTTGGCCGCTCCGATATATCTGATGGCGCCTGTACCTACAAAACAGATGAGTTAAGTTCTAATACAGGATTGTTTACGCTGTAGCGTTCCTCATCCTAAACGACACTTCCGACACTTCATTTTGTATGGACCCGGTTGACCCGGACATGTCCTTGAACTACGTCCGGACACGGATATGTTCTTAAACTACGTCCAAAAGAGAGGTATGGGTACTGCGAATGTCATCTCGCTATGTGCGGTAGGGCACAGCACAGCGAATGTCATCTCGCTCAAATCTGGAGCAGAGCCCGACTGGGGAAGTACCTCCACCTCACAGAAAACTACAGCTAAATAGCACTAGACCCTACTCATAGTGTTGTGTTCCTGCTGGTGAGTAAGGTTGCCAAAGAGCTCAAAGAGGACCCAGTGTGTTGACGATGAGGGACCTTCTTGTTCCTTTAGCCGTCAACACAGTGAATCCTCCTTTTTGTAAAGGGTCGGCAACGCGCATGTGACTCCAGTTTTCGATTTAATTTCTCTCTCTTCACGATTTATATACACTGAAAGAAAGATCTTCAAATGATAATTGTATACAAAACTGCATAACCTCAAAGCCATATTCCATATTTATCACGCAAGTTTGATTATACCTACATTTATGTATATCTTAGCTAAGCCTTGTTAGTAAATTTATTGAACGCAGATGGCAGATATCAGTGATATCACATTAATAAATAATAAATTACGCAACCTGAAACTTAAAAACGCAAGTAAACAAAGCTAACTCTTTAAAATAAAAATGTTACATGCCACAGATAAAATACAAATTATGCACAATTTTCGAATTATTTAAAGACAGGTGTTGCCAACTAGCGATTTTTCAAATTTGCCGCGCTTTTCTACTGACATGAATGGTTTGCCAGACTATAGTTAACAAACTATGAATACAAAATAGGAAGTGAGATCCAAAAGGGCTTAGAAATGTTCAAATAGCTTCTTTTTTTTACAGTTTTTACCTATTTTTTGGCTAGTGTAAATCATTTCTGCCCCCAAAAATCCGGTGTATAGTCGTGTAGGACCATAGATATAAACAAAAAGGAAGATGAGTGACGTTCATAGTAAACAAAACTGAAATATGGTTCTGCGCCTACACACTTGTAAAATGCTACACACCGCTATAATGTATAGTGGAGTACCGAACGCCTTTTTAACCTATAAAAATGACATAAATCACAAGTCCGATTTTATTTAGTGACATGTTAGAATATGTTAAGTACTAATAATAAAAAATATTTTCTAACAATTGTTAGCGTTGCGCTAGGTATAATACATGTATTTGTTTGCTACACATAGAAAATATTATGTAAGTTTTATTTTTCATCACCAGGCTATCGCTTTTTACTATTGCAACATAACTTCACATTTTATAACGGTTTTGTCAAGAGCATATGTCGTCTTTGCCATTTGTTTCCAGGGTAGCAGGGTAGTTGTTGTAGCCAGGGTTTCGTTTAGAATTCAAGGTCACTTATATTTTGACAAATTGTTTTCGATTATGCTCACATAATCTATTGACCAAACTGTTATAAAATTACAGATGATGTTGAAATAGTTGAATGCAATAGTATGGTAAAGAAAAATATATCTTGTATAATCTTTTCTTGTTATTAACAAATATCTATATAATATTTAGCGCGACGTCAAAAACTGTTAGAAAATATTTTTACTATAAGTAATCATATCATATTCTCTAACTAAAAAAGAAAATCGCACTTTTGAGTTATCGAAGCTCAAAACTGTTCGCGTACTGTGTATGTGCATCATAGGCCAAACAGATAAACCTATATAGTTAACACGAGTATGCAAGGGAGACCTCCATATTTTGGCATTGCACACAGTGTGACTGAGAGACTCTGCCACACGACTAATTCAATATAGGTGCCGGAACCTAGTGCACAGAATCGAGCGCCTGGTACCATATCTCCCTTTTTGTATAAATCAATGTGTAGGACACGGACCACTACATAACAACGCAACATGAACACCGTGAAACATCCTTAAGTCGCCCCGCAACTTTTTATTTATAATTTGCATAATTTTAATACGATTTCTAATATCTACTCAACTTGAGATTGTACGTGTTATTCCGATTCTAATAAATAAAAGAAGTTGATTGCCTTGACATTTCCATAGAGTTTTCAATATTTCCACTCTCCATAGAGTGTAAATATAAAAAAAGTAACGGAACACAAAAAAATTCACAGATTTCGTGCCTCACACGACTATCGAGCACATTGGAAATGAATCTACGGAATTCGAAAAAATATTGTCACTGAGCGACGAGAAAGTCGGGATAAAGAAAATGTTATAAAATAAAACTACGACGTTGAATGATAATTATTTTATTCTTAGATTAACATAAGTATCCTCGACATAACGCCTGTGAACCAGAGTTGGGCAAAAATTAACGTGATTGAAACTAAAGTTAAAAATGAGAACGTTACTCATAATCATATGAACATGATTACGAATTCAATCACGAGCTTTCTAATCTGATTGACCACCGACATGAGTAAATCATGTCGATTTTTAGTTTCACTCATGATTAGCTGAAGTGATTACATTAGTAAGACAGTATGCTTAGTTAAACTAACGATTTAGTTGATTAGGTGATTAGATTTTGATTAGATTTTGCGTAGCTACTAGCTCCTTCACTTTTTCCCTGACGAAACAGAGGCGGTAGCTAGGTGAGTATAATATACATTTAGGATAAATGGCTATTTGTGACAATATTTCTAAAGGTATCATTTGGCGGTTGGCGCTTAGGTACGTCTTAAGTTGTATAGTGCAGATTCAATATTGAGCAATAAAAGCGTAAATGCCAGTGGCAAATGTTACCTTTACCAAAATATCGACAATTTTTTTGTTAGTTTTTGGTATGAGTGTACAAATGAATGCTCCCATTTAACTTTGAAACGGCCTGTTCGGTTTTATTGCGGTTTTCGGCTACAGTTAAGGCAGCTATCACACAGCTGCGATTTTCCACATGCGCTTTTCCTTTTCATTCTCATTCTCATTCTCATTCTCATTCTCATTCTCATTCTCATGCTCCTTCTCATTCTCATTCTCATTCTCATTCTCATTCTCATTCTCATTCTCATGCTCATTCTCATTCTCATTCTCATCCTCATTCTCATTCTCATTCTCATTTTCATTTTCATTTATAATAATAATATATTGGATAATGAAAATTTCTACATATGTATCTGGTTCAATATGTGAAATTTAGTTACAATCAGCGCCCGTCGTTAATGATTTACTCATGGCGAAATTACTTGATTGTTTTGTGTTATGATTTAATCAGCGATTATTCAATCAGCGATGATTAGTAATTGATCACCGATTTTAATCAAGTGTGCCCAACTCTGCTGTGAACAAACAAATCGAAAAATTTCCACACGTATATCGTAGTTATTCCATATACATATTTCATTTTTAGATTAATAAGCAGGATATAATAATGTTCAAAGTACAAGAAAATTATTACATTACAAATCCGTAGTCAACTCGAGAAATGGTAGCCACATATCTAAATAATTTTTAAGCAAAATAAAACCGACTTCTTCAATGGGGGAAGCCGGTGAAGGATTATTGTAGATGGTGCACTATATACAATGAAATAACTTGCTTAACAAACACAGCGAAGAGGACAAATCGTCAAACGTGAATCGTCGTCGTTGAAGAATTCCTTTCTCATTTTACATTTCACATGTTTATGGCATCAGCCGCAGTTCCACTTCATCAATATGTCACTGTTTTCAATGAAAATGCTTGATTTGTTGATTTAAATACAAAAATCACTTTATGTATTCCTTTAAGATTTGAGAAGTTCCCTCGATTCCTCATGGATCCCATCGTCAGTACTTAGCTTGACGAAAATTTGTCCTGAGAATCTAACTTGCTTAACAAACATAGCGAAGAGGACAAATCGCCAAACATGAACTATGCGTCATTAAAGAGTTCCGCTCTGATCATCATCAGCAGTTCCACTTCATCAAATGTCACTCTTTTGAATGAAAATGCTTGATTGTTTGATAAAAATACAAAAATCACTATGTGTTTGCCTTTAAGATTTGAGGAGTTCCCTCGATTCCTCAATGATCCCATCATCAGAACTTGAGCTTGGCGAAAATTTGTCCTGACAATCTTACTTGCTTAACAAACACCAATGTGTGTTCGATAAGAGGAGGAATCGCCAAACGTGAACTATGCGTCGTTGAAGAGTTCCCTTCTGATCATCATCAGCAGTTCCGCTTAAGCAAATGTCACTATTTTGAATGAAAATGATTGATTTGTTGATAAAAATCACTACTTGTATGCCATTAACATTTGAGGAGTTCCCTCGATTCCTCATGGATCCTCATCAGATTGACAAAAACGGGACCAATGTATACTAAAAATAAAATAAAATAATTTTCAAAATCGGTTCAGACATGACGGAGTTATGGAGTAACAAACATAAAAAAAAAAAAACAAAATAAAAAAAACATACACGCCGAATTGAGAACCTCCTCTTTTGAAATCTTGAAGTCAGTTAAAAAAACATAATGTAAAAAATGTCGTTCTGACTTTTTTCAAAAAGGTTAGGCTACAGGGCAGACCCTTAACCCGATCGTCTTTTTTTTCGGCTTAAATTGTAGCTGACTAAATTGTCCAGAGGAGTTCTTCTCAAATTTTTGATATATTCTTCGTTTCCAAAATATCGAACGCCAAAATCAAAAATTTGGAAAAAATTGATTTATTTTTTCACTATTCCAGCCATAACATTTTTCTTTTTTGATTTTCTCGAAAAATTTTTTTGCACCTTACTTTGCCCTCGTAAATATGAGTCTTTTGAGCCATTTTTGAATATCATATCTTTACAACTTTCCGAGGTATAAGGGGATCGCACTTTTTCGTGAAATCGGGGCCTATACTGAAACGAACGGAAAGACATTTCCAATGTCAAAATTGTGCATAAGCCATAAAGACAAATAATATCGTCTATAGTAGCGTATTAAAATAATATTCTGTTCCGAGTTCTCTTCTGTGTTATAAATCAGGAAAGGGGAACCGTGTTACCCCGAATTTAACGCGAGCGGAGCCGCGGGCAAAAGCTAGTAATCATATATTTCTGGTCAGGCTTTAAATAAGCAAGTGTGTCATAAGCATAAGCGCCTAAATCACAAAAACACATGTCAGCATAAAATGAAACGTCTTACTTTTGAAATAAAAACCGCATGTTTACAAAATTCTTGGTTAGCTCAGACATTGACCCCGTTTCGATGATTATTGTTTAAAAAACGTGTGTTTATTGAAGTCAGAAAATATTTGCGCATTGCTAAACATGGCGAAGGTGCATTTATCATACGTCATGTCTATCATTCATACATGGATAAAACCTATTGGTCTAAGAGCTGGCCACGTCAGATAAATAAATAAATAAAAATAAATATTATGGGACAATTTTACACAAATCAACATAGTCCCACAGTAAGCTCAATAAGGCTTGTGTTGTGGGTACTAGACGATGATATATATAATAGATAGATATGGATAAATACTTAAATACATAGAAAACATCCATAACTCGGGGACAAATATCTGTGATAAACACTCAAATAAATGCCCTGACCATGATTCAAACCCGGGACCTCCTGCTTCATAGGCAGGGTCACCACCAACTAGGCTAGGAGGCCGTTAGTTAACACAATAATGAGAACAATGAAACCCATCTAGTAAGATTGTAATACTATCCTTATTGCTAGATCCGGGCATCTGGCAGCTTTTAATGAGTGGATGTCAGAGTGACAGACTAGCAAAGTTTTTGAATTGGAAAAAAGTAATACCAAAATAGGTAAAAATGGCCGAAGATATGTTATTTATAGAGGACCCGTCCTCTATAAATAACTCCCTATATTTTAATATTAGAACAAAAAACATTGCGTAATATTTTGGAAACAGAAACAGTAGGCGACAAACTATGAATTATATTATACGTCGTTTTGGACTAATTCCCCTATCAGAAACTTTTAGCAATGATATGATCTAATTATTTATAAAAAATTTCATAATACTGCATCAAAACCAGAACTCTAGGATTTGCATTCTTAAAGTTTGCATTCTTTGACCTCCACCCCTTTACAGCTGCCAGATGTCCGGATCTAGAAATGAGCTTAGTATAGCTCGCATCTAGCATCTAGCATTGCTCTCATTATTGTGTCAAATCTGACGTGGCTAGCTCTCCATCTATATATGTATGTCCCTGTCCCTAAGCTTCTCCTGCCATTTCAAAATTATCTAATAATAACTGTTGGTAGCTCAAGGCCTACCTACATCACCCACCAAAACAGTTGTACTATTAATGTAAAATTTATTTTTATTTAATTTTTTTGTCGAACGTGTTATTTATTTTCTATCCCCGAATTCCTGTACTTACTTTAATGTTTATCAAATTGTTGCTTTTGTTTTAATAAATATCTTATCTTAGTTATTTATCCATATCTATACTTCCACACTACTATTTTATATTTATTATATTCATATTCATATTAATTTATTTTGTATTAAACATACATCGTCAAATTACATGAGATCGATGTCAATATTTACATGGATAAAAAACAAGAATAATACTTACATTCGGCAAGTTATAGTGATTAAACAATAAACAAAAATTAACATACTTATATACATTTTAAAGCTGTTCAAGAAGAAATTCAGTTACAGAATAATAGGCCTTTTAGATTAAGAAAGATTTTAGTTTCAAAATAAACCCACGAGAGGAGGGAGCGTTTTTAGGGTTCCGTAGCCAAATGGCAAAAAATGGAACCCTTATGGATTCGTCTTGTCTGTCTGTCTGTCTGTCTGTCTGTCCGTCCGTATGTCACAGGAATTTTACTCGGAAACTATACGACGTATCTGAATAAAATTTACACATAAGGTGTATTTTGTTTGCAGCTACTTAGTTATGTAGTTAAATTTAACCAAATATCAACATGTGACACATCAATCGATGGGTCTTTCAAAATAACATTGAGGTTTTCTGAAATAATCGCTTCGAAAGTCAGAAAAGTTGTGTAGCCCCTCCCGTAACTTTTGAACCGTAAGTTCAAAAAATATGAAAAAATTTGAAGAGATGCGCCTTATCATATACTTTCTACGAAAATTGTTTTGAACATTATCGGTTCAGTTATTTTTGAGTTATCTCCAAAAAACTTCTTCCATAGGCATCAGATACGACCTTTTGGTATTAGTTTGGTTCTTATTCCATTGAAGGTACGGAACCCTCCTATGCGTGGTCCGACACGCACTTGGCCGGTTTTTTATATTTAAGGGAATTACAGGGGTAACAAAAATACTGGTCATAATTGGTATTGGGAGTAAGAAAAAGTAGGACAATAGATATTTGTACAACAAGAGAAGAAAGTTCATATTTACTTCGAGTGCTAATTTTGAGTCCTGAGCAATCGAAAGATTCTATTATAGAATCTTGAGTGTATAGAGGGAGTCAAAAGCACAAGATGTAAATAACTTTATTCTCATGTTGAACCATAGACATAAACAAAAAGGAAGATGAGTGACGTTCATAATAAACAAAACTAAAATGCGGTCCTGCACACACACACTTGTAAAATGCTACACACCGCTATAACTTATGTGCATCATGGGCAAAAGAGATAAACCTATATAGTTAACACGGGTATGCAAGGGAGACCTCCATATTTTGCGCATTGCACAAAGTGTGACTGAGAGACTGCCACGCGACTAATTCAATATAGGTGCCGGAACCTATATTTGATGGCACAGAATCGAGCGCCTGGTACCATATCTCCCTTTTTGTATAAATTAATGTGTTGAACACACTATTTTTCACCTCAGCAGTGAGAAGACATGGAAAAATACAACCTGGGTGATGCTTAATCTTTCTTTGTCACTTTTTGCACTTTTATTTATTATAATAGTCTTACATTTGAGTTCAAAAACCTCAATTATAAGTTAATAACACAAAAAATAATCAAAATAAATTAAATATTTTTAAAATATCTATACCGCCATTTTGACTTTTGTCAACTTTTTTTTATCTGCGTTCGGTAACTACTGTTTGATCACAATACGAGAGATTGTTGTAAGTAATAATATTTTTCACATGGTAATCTTGTAATTTTTCCGTTTATACTTATTTGATCTTGATATAAAGAACGTAAATTATTTTAGGTGTTGTATGGTTAAACATTTCAAAATTAAAATTTGTTTAAATTATATTTACAAATTAGTACTTCTGCGCATTTCGGAACGTTTCGTTCTGACTCTGTTTCAGGGCTCGAATCGAAAGTTCAGAATACGAATTAAAATTAAATAAAATTTGATTGAATGACGTTTAAAATATTTCTGTCTCTCTCTATTTACTAATGACGTAAAAAAGGCAACACGAATAGCTTCCGGGTATTTCGAATTTGTATTAGACCTCGCGCGCGGATTGACATTGTAATTCCAAGGTCAACAAGGTCATTTTGTCTCACGCTCGCAGTAAAATTGAGTTTTGCTCACTGTTTTTAGGTATCAAAGAACCCTCGTTCCTGCTGCTGAGGTGAAAAATATTTTTTTGTATTGGCCAAGATGTCACCGGCCGTATGTCTCCATCGAAAGCAATTTTTTTTGCGAGAAAAAATATTTATCTTAGTTTTCATTAGCATTCGATACCAATTGAAGGGATGTTTACAAAAACAACATAACTAACATTTTTTTCAGATTTGAGTTATGGGTATCATTGTGTTCGTATATGATAGGGCTACAGATTAGTCAAATAAAATAAAAAAAAATGACACGTTTCGTCCGAGTGTCAGCCCAAAAAAATTTTTTTTTAAGATAACGCTATTCAAATTTAACACAATTTGATAATATAGAAGTGAAGTGGTACGTAACCAAAGCTAAGATACAGTTTGCATGCAGAAAGATACAAAATGCAAAAAAGTATACAGTAGCCTTGTAGGCAAAACTGCTGTGTTTTCGTACAAAAACGACTCAACTAACAAATATTTTACAAAAACAACGTAACTGGCGAAGTTATTTACGTGCTTTTTTCAATAACCAATAATCATTAAATTAAATTAATGTAATATTTCAATGTGTGTCATCATAAACAAACATTATTAACAAGAATCTAACCGTATCGGGTAATTCTTGGAGAGTTACTAAGTTTTATTCGTTTCCTGAGAAAACATGTCGGGTGTAGTTATGTTCTTTTTGTAAACATCCCATCAATTATTCCCTTCAAAGAATCACCATCTTTTCAACCGACTTCAAGATTTCGAAGGAGGAGGTTATCAATTCGTCGGGATCTTTGTTTTTGCTATTTTTTTTTTTTTTTTTTTTTATGTATGTTCACCGATTATTCTAAGACGGCTGGACCGATTTGGAAAATTCTTTTTTTGTTTGTAAGAGTATCACAGTTGGTCCCATTGTAACCAGGTCAGGATCTGATGATGGGATCCTGGAGAAATCGAGGGAACTCTTCAACTATTATAGGCACACCTGTAGTGATTTGAGTATTTTTTACAGCAGCTCGAGTATTTGGTGTTGGAAAGGTGGATGCTAAGTGAAGTCGGTTCTTTTTTGTTTAAAATTATTTGTTAATACATTCTTTATTAAGAGACAAACGGTCATAGACAAAAATGAGTCATATACAATATTGACAGTAAAAATAAGACCTACAGTTTCCTTAATTAATACAAAGGTGCTAAATTTACGGATACCTTGTATAATATTCATCATCATCATCATAATTTTAAGAGCCTGGCTCTTGTCGGTGGAGTAATCGCCATTCCTTTCTGTTCTCCGCTAATTCTTTTAGCTCTTGATACGTCATGACGTTGGCTTTTTCTTTGGCCTGATCTAGAAACGCACGTCTTGGTCTTCCTCGGTCTCTTCGTTTCGGTATTCTCCCTTCAATAATAGTTTTTATGTAATCGTCATGACGTATCAGGTGCCCCAACATATTTCCTCTTCTGTTTTCAATCGTTTTAAGCAGGCATCTGTTCTCTCCTACCAAATTCAGTACTTCTTCGTTCGTTCTTCTCTCTCTCCAGCTTATTCCTTCCATTCTTCTCCATATCCACATTTCAAATGCGCCTAATCTTTCCCTATCACGCTGGGTTAATGTCCATGTCTCGCAGCCGTATAACTCTATACTCCAGACGTAGGTCTTTATAAATCGTTTTCTGATGTTACGTGATATCTTTGCTTTAAATATGTGTTTTTTGGAGTTAAAAGCTTTTTTGGCCATAGCTATACGTGTGATGATATCCTTAGTACATCTGGAGTCGCTAGTTATGATGCTACCTAAGTATTTAAATTTATTTACTTGTTCTATGGCAGTATTTCTAATTTGTATGGGAGCTATTTTGGGTATGCGTTTGGATGCAATCAAAGTTTTTGTTTTGTTTGTATTAATTTTAAGTCCAAATTCTGTGAATACATTATCCATTTCCATTAAAAGCTGTTCTAGTTGTGTGGAATTTTCTGCTATTGCTGCTATGTTATCTGCAAATCTGACGAAATAAAATAACTTCCGGTTAATTGTAACGCCTCCCTTTCCAGAATCTACAATTTTTGCGATGGCAGTTTCAATGAAAATATTAAAAATGATTGGCGAGAGTGGGCAACCCTGCCTTACACCTTGTCTTATTTTTGCCTTTCCTTTTTCCTGTCCTTTTTCCTGTCCTATTTCCACTATAGTTTCCTGTTCCTTATATAATGCATGTATAATTTGTCTGTCTCTATAATCTATACCTATTGTTTTCATGATGTTTGCCATTTTTAACCAGTCTATTTTGTCGAAAGCTTTCTCTAAATCGATGAACGCTATGTAGGTGTCGAGGTCAACGTCCATTCTTCTGTCTATAATAAGCCGTAGAGCAAGAACAGCCTCCCTGGTACCTTTATTCTGCCTGAACCCATATTGATCTGGCCCTAGATAACTTTCGGCTATCGGTCTTATTCTATTTTGTACTATTTTCAATAGTATTTTAGAGGCTTGAGATATTAGGCTTAAGGTCCTATGCTCTTCGCATTTCAGTGTATTTAGTTTCTTAGGTAATGTAATTGTTCTACTTATTTTAAAATCTTTCGGAACATCTCCAGTGCTGTACATATCCTTAACTATTGTAAATATTTCGTCTTTCATGGAATCACATTCTAATTTGTATATAAGTTCAATGTATATTTGATCATCTCCTGCTGCTTTACCATTATGAATACTATTTACTGCTGTATCAAATTCTTCTCTAATAATTACTGGACCTAATCTATCTGCATCTACTTCTGTTACCGGTTCTAAATCATTCTCTGTTAAGCCATTACCCTCGTATAGTTTTTCTATATATTGCGTCCAACGCTTCAAAATATCCTCATTGTTTATTAAAATTTTACCGTCTTCATCCATTATCGTAGCACTTTTTGTCTTATGATGCATTCCTAGGTCTCTAACTATCCTGTAGGCTTTGTCTACTTTACCTCTCTTTATACAATTTTCTATACTTTCACATGCCTCTTCGACGTCTGTAGCTCTTGCCTTTCTGCACTTTAACGTAATTTTATTCGTAAGATATTTATATTGTTTTATACTTTCGTCTTCTCTTCTATTTCTGAGTTTCCTTCTTTCAATCATCAAATCCATTATTTCTGTAGTCAACCATTTCTTCCTCGGTTTAATTTTTTCTTTACCCAATGTTTCTTCAGCACTAGTCTTAATTATATCCCTTAAGTTATTCCATCTCTTTTCTATACTTATACTTTCTATATCATCTTTTACATCTTTCCTATATTGTTCTAATTTAAATCCTACCTTATTGCTATATTGCACTCTATAATTGCTATCTGTTTTCTTAAGCTTACTGAGATCAATTTTCTTTGGTCTATTATTTCTTTTTGTGGTTTTACTTGTGAAGTTGAACATGCTAATTAGAAGATTGTGATCTGTGTTGACGTCTGCGCCGGGCAGTGTTTTACATGAACTGATTTGTTGGTAATGTTTCTGTTTAGTCATAATGAAATCTAATTGATATCTGCCAATGTCCCCTGGCATTTTCCAAGTATAAAGCCGTCGTTTAGGTTGTGTAAAAGTTGTGTTTGCTATAAACAAATTGTTTTCTTGGCAGAACTGCACTAGTCTATTTCCTCTGTTATTTCTTTTTCCTAGACCAAATTTACCAACTATATTGTCCTCCGATCCTTCTCCTACGACCGCATTGAAATCTCCCATCACAATTAATATATATTTTTCTTTAACTGCATCTAGTATTGTGTCAATATGGTTATACATCTCTTCTATGTCATCATCAGAATAACTACTGGTCGGCATATATACTTGGACGATTATTATATTATCCGGACTATTGGTTAGTTTTATTGCCGTTATTCTATCGCTATAATGTACTGTATTTTCTACTTTCATACCCCATTTTTTGTTTAAGACTATAGCTGTACAGTTGACTCCTTGCTGATCTCCCGTATATATTACCCTAAAATCTTCACTCCAATAATCTCCGCTTCCTTCCCATCTTACCTCACTTAGTCCTAGTATATCTATATTCAGTCTACTCATCTCTGATTTTAATTCTTCTAGCTTGCCTGGCGAGAGCATAGTTCTCACATTCCATGTTCCAATTTTGCAAGGATTTCGCATGCTGACGACCGAGCCAGCCTTACTCCTGGCCCTGCCGGACTCAGACCGCCACGGAATGTTACGTCGTGGAAGCCCGTTGTCAAGAAATATTATAAATAGAGTAAAGAAGCCCTGTCTGTCTAGTTTACGGTTAAACCGCTAAACCATTTTGAATATTTTCCGAAAAACTAAGGACAAAAAAATCTAGGTACCTATTATAGAACCTGTTCTCAAAATGAGAGAACAGCCAGACAGACGCCGGACAGATATACGAAATAGTACTCCAGCAGAAGCTGGGAAGATAGGGATTTCCGGCCACGTAGAAGGCCGAAAAATATGTGACACGCTCTTATTTGTAGGGCCATAAATTAAGTTATAATTTATCACTAAAGTAACGACAATATTTCCGCGCATGTTTGAGAAAACATTGTTGCCCAAGTTTAACGGAGACCTTCGCTATCACTCGGTCAACAAGGTTCAGGAAACGATTTTCCTAGTTGTTGAACAATATTTATCAGAAATCAACGGTTATTATTAACCGGATTACCTCATAGTTAAATAACACATAGTCATATTTAATAGTATATAACGACAAGGCAATTACCAGGTACCATTGCAAGGATTGTTTTTATAATGCTACAATTTACATTTGTGCTTTTTAAGTAGCATTTTTTTATACCACAACGCTGGCAAACAAGCATACGACCGATTTTAGTAAGCAAGTATGTAGATTGTAGCAGAGGTGTCACATGCGCGTTGCCGAACCTTTATAAAGGAGGATTCATTGGAATATTGTGAGAAATTATATAAATAATTAGATTATAGCACTGCCAAAAGTTTCTGTTGGGGGAAAGTGGTGCCAACGACGTATGTTTTTAGTTCTAATGTTAAAATATAGGCCCTGTCCTTTATAACTGAGACAACTTCGGCAGTTTTTACCTATTTCGATTAATTACTATTTTCCAATTCAAAAAATTTGGCTAGTCTTTCACTCTAACTCCTTAAAAGTTGCCAGAGGCCCGGATCTAGAAATAAGGATATTAGTATAGCAATCTAACCAGACGGGTATTGTTGCTCTCATTACTGTGTCATATCATATCTGACGTGGCCAGCTTTTAGTCCAGAAACTAAGACGTAGCCATTTTAGGTAATAAGAACATAACTTATGTAATGTTATTGTTAGCGGACGTCATCATTTCGTGATGAACAATCTGTGTCAGGCGTTATAAGAGCGTGGCTGGATAAATAACAATTTCTATACGTCTGTGTGAAACACACCTAAGTTTAAAGGTAGAGTAAAAACGCATCATATTATGTGTCATGGCAACACTGTGCTCTCTCTCTTGTTCCGTCACGCTAGCACTAGAACATCGCATCCAATGTAAGCTCTGTACAAATATAATAAATAATAGTGAAAGTTCAGCCAAATCTTTTTATACAACTCTCCATAAGGTTCGTACCCTTTACATGATCCCGGGTTTCGGCACCATGTAAAGGGTACGAACCTTATGGAGAGTTGTATAAAAAGATTTGGCTGAACTTTCACTATTATTTATTATATTTGTACAGAGCTTACATTGGATGCGATGTTCTAGTGCTAGCGTGACGGAACAAGAGAGAGAGCACAGTGTTGCCATGACACATAATATGATGCGTTTTTACTCTACCTTTAAACTTAGGTGTGTTTCACACAACGTCCACACGAACCAAATGTAGAATTGCCACTACATAGTCCATAAACGTCGTGTTCATTCATTCATTTATTCCTTGTAACGTATTACAAGATGTTCTTAAAGTTAAGCCAGTACAGATATGGACCCTACTAGGGCGTAGCAAGATTTTATACTTATTCCTATTTAATCACTACATAGTATAAATTGTATAAAACAAAGTCGCTTTCCGCTGTCTGTCCCTATGTATGCTTAGATCTTTAAAACTTCGCAACGGATTTTGATGCGATTTTTTTAATAGATAGAGTGATTAAGGAGGAAGGTTTATATGTAACTAGCCTTTTCCTGCGGCTTCGCCCGCGTACTATAAGTACTCAAAAAGGATACGATACCCATGTTGATTTTCGGACTTTGTGACCACATTTGCCCCTTTTAGGGGTTGAATTTTCAAAAAACCTGAAACACGTGTTTACTCATTTATCGTTAGGAATAGGTACTCCTGTGAAGTTTCGAATAAAATAGTCTAACAAATCTTAATTCGCCATACAAACTTTGAACCCCCATTTTACCCCCTTAGGGGGTGAATTTTGAAAAATCCTTTCTTAGTGCATCTCTAGATCTTATAAGAAACCTACGTGCCAAATTTGGAATCTCTAGAACCAGCGGTTTGGGCTGTGCGTTGATATGTCAGTCAGTCAGTCAGTCAGTCAGTCAGTCAGTCAGTCAGTTAGTCAATCAGTCAGTCAGTCAGTTTCTTCTTTTATATATTCAGATACATGCATAATATAGTAGCGAAACACTGATATTTTACAGATTTATAATGTGATGTCGTAAATAAACAATTTTTTTGCGCTTACATTGCTAACGCTGGCTGAACCGTACGAGATAGATCAAAATAATGTACTACAGTATTGTACACCTTAAAAAGGTCTACAAAAAGTTTGCGATGATGCCGATGATATATGTTAATAAAAGAAAAATTAAAGAAACTTAGACAAAAATATTATAAAATTTAAGGCATTCCTATCCAGTGTTCAATAGTTTACTAGGGGTCAACTTACGGCAATGTACTTAAAAAGCCACAAATTTAAAAACTTTTTCCATGCATTTACAATGGAGAAAAAGGGAATATTTTGAATGCTGCTACTAATGTGTGAAAAGTACTTTTTCTCCATAGTAAATGTATGGAAAAATATTTCTTTAATTTGTAGCTTTTTAGTACATTAACGTAAGTTGACCCCTAGGAAACTATTGATACTGGATAGGAATGGAATAGATTGGCATCAAAAATTGCATGTTAAAAATAAAATATTTTCATACAAATTGTATGGTAAAAGTTTTCCTCGATTTGTGTCTTTTCTAGCCGGACTTTTGTTCCTGGATTGGAATGGAATCGATTGGCATAAAAAAAGTTTGTGTCTTTTTCTCGCATGTTTTTTGTAAACTTGCTACTTACTTCCACTGTTACTGCACTTCTTGGCCAGCCAGAATATATATAATAATGAAACGTTCGGGTTTTTATGGGCCATTAAAAAAACAGTCCTAACAAAACTATACAAGTATTATGTCTATTATTTGAAACGGGATATTTACCATGTATATTTGTGTTTACGAGCACCCGATAATGGTGCATGGAACTGCGCCTAAATATCGGGTGCTCGTAAACACAAATATACATGGTAAATATCCCGTTTCAAATAATATTTATAATGTGAATGACCATGTGAGCTTGAAATCATATATTATACTAGCTTTTTCCCGCGGCTTCGCCCGCGTACTATAAGTACTCAAAAAGGAGGTTCTCAGTTAGACTGGTATGTTTGTATGTACCACATTTTCCCCTTTTAGGGGTTGAATTTTCAAAAAACCTGAAACACGTGTTTACTCATTTATAATTAGGAATACTCCTGTGAAGTTTCGAATAAAATAGTCGAACAAATCTTGTTTCGCCATACAAATTTTGGACCCCCATTTTACCCCCTTAGGGGTTGAATTTTGAAAAATCCTTTCTTAGTGCATCCCTAGACCTTATAAGGAACCTACGTGCCAAATTTGGAATCTCTAGAACCAGCGGTTTGGGCTGTGCGTTGATATGCCAGTCAGTCAGTCAATCAGTCAGTCAGTCAGTCAGTCAGTTTCTTCTTTTATATATTTAGATTATGTCTGTAAATTATGCTATTGAGTTCGTTTTTACTAAAGAATAAAATGAACCTAGGTAAGGCAGGTGACTATAAGAGACCTAAGTACTAATTAAGAACCTACAGGGTGCAACTAAAATGCTGTTGATCTATTTAAGGGCATAGCTGGTATCGTATTCTAATTTAAGAAAAATTAAAAAAAAATCGCGAATTTTTTTTTGTCCCATACAAAAAAAATTTTTTTCGGGTCCAAAAATTTTTTCCCCTACTTCTTCTTACTCGCAATATGATACCAATTATGCCCATAAACGGATCACCAGTATTTTCGTTACACTCTGTATAAAGAATGATAATGTATGTAATGAATTCTCTATAACTAAGTTTTTCCTCGTTTCATTACGTAAAATGAGGTTAATAGAAACAGCAGAATCTGTTAATACCTACTCCAATTACGTACGTACTCAAACCATGCGCTATAGTTAAGTATATGTTATGTTAGTAATTTTCCTATAGCTTAGAATGATAGACAACAAGCTGAAAAACTAGTAAATGCCTTGATTCTGACTTTCTTAAGCGGGCCAGACACTAACAGTGGTAATGACATCACTAATACTGTCATTCCTTCGTTCGGTATTGACATTACAAAACCTCTCCACACACTAGTCAGTATTTTACATCATTACGACAGTAACCGCGGTGGACTATGGATGCGAAGAAAAGCCTTGTGTGGCAATAATAATTGAAATCGCTTTAAAAAAAACCGGCCAAGTGCGAGTCGGACTCGCGCACCGAGGGTTCCGTACAAACCTGTAGGTATATAAGTAAAAGTTCACCCATTGCGTTGACATAGAAGTTTGATTTTGCTACATCTGACAGTTCCTATAGCCCTGAGTATTTGACATGAATTTCAATTTAATACCTCCACGCGTTTACGAGAAAAAAGGTAGTAAGTTTAAAATTTAAAAAAATATTTTTTTGTATGATTTTACTAAAAATGTCTACTTTTTTGTATTTTTTCCATTGTCTATGCTGTATGACGTTGCTTCGTGCCAAATTTCAAGTTTCTGAGTTCACAGGAAGTACCCCGTAGGTTTTGCGAGTGCCGAAAAACTCTAAAATTTGCAGCATATACGACTGTATCTTTTGATTGCGTTGGCTTTTAAGCCCAAGCTTTATAGCTCCAAGGGACAATAGACCTGAGTATTTGATATAAATTTCAGCTTGATATCCACGCGTTCCTGAGAAAAATGGTCTTGACAGACAGACAGACAGACAGACAGACAGACGGACAGACAGACGGACAACAAAGTGATCCTATAAGGGTTCCGTTTTTTCCTTTCGAGGTACGGAACCCTAAAAACGGGTGTATTAAGTAAAAAATGAACCAGAAAGTGGCTGTCTTTAAAGGAATATTCACATTCACACGTCCATCGTCCATCCTGCGCGATCGCTCACGAATACTGAAGGAATGTACCGCGCACCAAAAACTGTCAGTATAATGTCATTTCTTCAGTACTGACACTAAAATATTAAGATATTCGAATAACTTATTCCTTATTCCAATTCCTTACCGTCATTCCTTCATTCCAATCACTACACTGTGATTAGTAATGTCATTACTTAAAGGTAATGACATTATTACTGATAGCCAGAGTTCGCTTTACTTAAAACTACTTTAAAAGTCACATAAAATCTTCTGTAGGAATCATTGCCTATTCAAATTTCAAAATAAAATGTCACAAACATCGGTTTTTCGCCATAAAATGTGATAACCCAAATCAAAAGGGCCCTTACGGCGCAGGCGCTTACGTTGTAATCGTTTTAAATTCATTATTATTGTTTCATAATAATAAATATGCTCGAAGTACCTACTAATTATCTATGAAGACAAAATCACAGTCAGACTAGTATATAAAAAAAACCGGCTAAGTGCGTGTCGGACCACGCATAATAGAGGGTTCCGTACCGGCTATCGAAAAAAATAATATCGCAAGGTCGTATCTACCTAGTTTTTTGGAGATATCTCAAAAACGTCGAAACCGATAATGTTCAAAATCATTTTCGTGGAAAGAATATTCAAAGATGTATCTTCTTGAATTTTTTCATAATTTTTGGACTAACAGTTCAAAAGTTACAGGGGGGGAGACAACTTTTTTGACTTTCGGAGTGATTATTTCTGAAAATATGTACTTAATCAAAAAATGTTCAAAGGAACCTCAATATTATTTTTAACGACCTATCGATTGATATACATCAAGTTGATACTTGGTAGAATTTTTTTTTGTCAATTAGTTACATGTGCACCCAAAAAATTTTTTTTTCAGCAATTTCAGTACAGAACTAAGTAGCGGCACACAAAATACAGCTTAAATATGTTAAAATTTTATAAAGATACGTCTCATAGTTTCCGAGTAAAATGGCTGTGACATACGGACGGACAGACAGACGGACATGACGAAACTTTAAGGGTTCCGTTTTTGCCATTTTGGCTACGAAACCCTAAAAACATGTTTTATTTTATTTTCAACCGACTTCGAAGGAGGAGGTTATCAATTCGTCGGGATCTTTGTTTTTGCTATTTTTAATATTTAGCTACTTATACCTATAGTATGTATGTTATGGTTAACTTATTCTTATTGAGGAAACTGTAAGTCCATAACCTAAAATCCCTCTATTGTACCTAATTTAAATGTATGCGACTGTTCGTTTCTAAATGAATATAATTTTAAACAAAAAAGAACCGACTTCACTAAGCATCCACCTTTACAACACCAAATGCTCGATCTGCTGTAAAAAATACTCAAATCACCATAGGTGAGCCTATAATAGTTGAAGAGTTCCCTCGATTTCTCCAGGATCCCGTCATCAGATCCTGACATGGTTACAATGGGATCAACTGTGAAGTATACGCTTTCAAACCAAAAAAGAATTTTCCAAATCGGTCCAGCCGTCTTCGAATAATCGGTGAACATGCATAAAAAAAAAATAGCAAAAACAACGATCCCGACGAATTGATAACCTCCTCCTTCGAAATCTTGAAGTCGGTTGAAAATACGATACCTTCGATGACGATTTATATCGGATACCTTTAACCGAAATAAATCGTTACAGAAACAGTGTCAAATAAAAACAGAAAAACAACAGCAAGCACATACTGCGCATGCCCTTAGAGTACATATGGTCAAACGGCGCGGCGCCTAGCCGTTTCAAATTCAGAGATTGCATATACATGAGAAAATTCGTCAAGTTCCGCCGTGACCGGGTGGTCTAGCGCCCAGGGCATCAGCCGAGAAAGCTGAAGACGCCAGTTCAAATCTGGCCTAGGACACCGGAGGGCTTGGTCACTTTTTCTGAAGTATATGACATCTGTTTTCAGTTTATAAAAGAGAAGCAGTTAATTATAAAACATCAGTCTATGGTTCTTTAATACAGTATGTTGTTTCCCAACAGTGGGCACCATGGACCCAGCGGTTGCTCGCGAGGTAGCGGCGATGTCGCGGCACCGCGCGGTGGACGACGCGATATCGCGCGGCGACTCGGCGGTGCAGGCGTTGTACAAAGACGCGGTCGTGTTCGTGACGGGCGGCTCCGGGTTCCTGGGGAAGCATCTAGTGGAAAAACTGTTCAGGTACGTCACCAAAATTACGACGTCACCATACTGACGACGTCAACAAATTGACACTGTAACCAAACTAACACCGCCACGAAACTGACAATGTAACTAACCTGACGATGTAACTATCACACTATTAATAAGTTTGTCACAAAACGGAATCAATCAATGACGGGTACACGGACCATATGGTCATACATAATTACCTATGCATGCTGTAGACTGTGTCGTGTTTACGTGTATATGAGCACCTTGGGGCTAGTAGTTACGCGAGGTAGCGGCAATGTCGCGGCACCGCGCGGCGGACGACGCGATATCACGTGGCGACTCGGCGGTACAGGCGCTGTATTAAAGACACGGTATGTCACAAAACAGACTCCGTCACAAAACTGTCACGGACAAATGACGTCGTCACTAAACTGATACTATAACCAAATTGATGCTGTTACAAAATTGACATTGCCACCAAACTTATACCGTCAGAAAACTGACACTCTCACATGACTGATATTGTCATAAAGATAAGAAGTAATAAATAAGAATTGCTTTGTGTTACTGTGTTTAAAGGAGATCGTCAATTTTTGTTAGGTGATCTGGCCCAGATTATTTAGGACCGTTTAGGAATGGTTCTTACCTTTGATGAATCGTCATAATTTCTAGATCAGGATGGTGGTAAAAATATTGCGAAATCTAATAGGAAAATTGAAAAATCATGCATTTTAAAACTTGAATCTGACAAGGACAATATTTGAAAGCGTGCTTGCCTATGATTTATATATTAATGTAAAAAAATATCGATTTTTTAAAGATAATGTACAAAAGCGGATTTGAAAACAAAACGGGAATCATGATGAAATAATAAAAAGTCATATTTTGATCGTATTTGTAGTTCCTGTATTTCGGTAAACAAAGACGGCTGTCAAACCATCGTTGATACTATTAACTGAACATTCCTAACACCTATTGCGAAGGGATAAGGTTTACCACCGTTAAGTGCGATAGCACTAGTATCTGACATTGCAAAATTGAAAAAAAGATGCGTTTCGTTATCGAAGGAGCATGATATTATGCCATTATGAAACCCACTTTTAATATTCAAACTCCGATCAAAAATGCAAAAAGACGCATTTTCAATCTTTAGGCGTTTTAATACAGTCGATTTCTAATTTAAACTTTCGTATTCGTAGGCTTAGACACTATTTTAATATTAGAATGTTCTAACTTACCGAACAGTATCAAAACGCAGATTATGTAACGGTATACTTTGACAGTGTCAAACCAAAAAACAATCCCGTTTCAGGCCAGGGTGAAGTTAAACTTTATGTCAATGCCATAAGGCCGTTAACGACTTGTCTTGCTGTATTTTAATCGCGGAAATATCAACATAATGTTTATTTATTTAGTATTTCTAATTCCCGTTTCATTTTTTTGCAATATTTTGTCTACTTCAGTAATAAAATGAGTATTTATTTTACATTGCAGTACAAACTGTATATCAGGTGGCCCAGAATTGACTATCTCCTTTAAGTTACTTTTTGTACACTGTCACTCGTATAATTAAGATAATGTTAGAAATTTCTCTAGATAAGTGAATTATAATATTCCTTTAGAGAAATAAATTCTTAAACCATAAACAATAAAAATGACACAGTCATACTATTCATAAGTTTGTCACAACCCACAGTTAAGTTATTATTATCTCCCAAATACAATTTTCATACATAATGTAAGAGTACACCGCCATTACTTATCGTATAGCGATCGTCAAAACATTTGTTATAATTGAAGGGTACACGGAAAGAACATGTCTAGTCACTTTTTTGTAAAATGAGATTTTTATATCAAAATGTAGAGCTTGCAATAAACTATTAGTAACAACTTCTGTTACAGATGTAAATTTTAACGTATATCCACTTCTTAACTCATAAAAAACATCTAGTTACGAATATAGTATGGTTAATTGAATCGTTCCAAATTTTAAAATATATTCAAAATGTTGTTAATGTGACTAGACATGTTCTTTCCGTGTACCCTTCAATTAATACATTATCTATGTTGCTAGTTATAAATTTAACAAAAAGATTTAAGTATGAATGTCAAAAAATACTTATATGACAATGGGGTCGACTAAAGGGACAAACAACAGCTAAAAATCAGTCCCAGCTTTTTTTGAACAGGAATAAAAAATGCACCGTGTCCTTAGTAAGCGACCGGTCAGCAAACAAAAAGTGGATGCTTAAAAACTGTAATAAGTGATTCCATTAAAATAAAACTGCACTTGAATGTGTAATTATAAAATATGAGGGTTTCAGTATAAGTAAAACGTATAAATATATAAAGTAAAAAGGCATCACACCCTGGAGCCTAAAGGGTCGCGCACTGTACGGTTTAAGAGGAATTTTCTCCCACGAACGCTGCAGCTGTGGAATGAACTCCCTGCCGAGGTTTTCCGAGCGGGCTACAATATGAGGTTCTTCTAAAAAGGAGTGTTTAGGTTCCTAAATTGTAGGCAACGCGCATGTGAATCCTCTGGGGTTGCAGACATCCATAGGCTACAGTAACTGCTTACCATCAGGCGGACCGTATGCTTGTTTGCCACAGTCGTGGTATTAAAAAGGCATAAAACTGTTTGAATACGATTTTAAGACGTAATTTTGGAATTGCCCCCCCCCATGTTAAAATTCATTATTTAATAAATAATTAAAATTGATTATTATTAACGTTACACGCCCGCCTTTTGGTCGCCAACTTACATATATATGTGATCAAAATTTTAGCTCAATCGGTTACTGTAGTTTTAGAGATAATTAGCTTTGTGACAGACGGACGGATGGCCGGACAAACAGACAGAGTAGCAACAGAATGCTTCCTTTTTTACCACTTGGTACGGAACCCTAAAAACTATTTAGGTAAGGTCAACTTGAACGTCATCACGAGTTAACCACATCAATATAAGTCAGTCACAAAAAGTCCCTTTGCCTTTCAAAGTTCTTAAAATTCTGAATTAAATAAAATACACAAAAAGTGGTGCTATGTGTAGTTTTGCTGTATAATTTATATGTTATATGTTCGTCCATCAGATCATGTGACGTCAAACGAGTGTATCTTCTGCTACGTGAGAAGAAAGGGCATTCTTCACAAGAGCGAGTCACCAAGATCTTCCAGGATCCAGTAAGTCACACTCTTAATCCTTTATAAGTCCAATTTCTGAGATAAAGTTCAAATTATGGTGGGAAATATATTCCCTGTGCCTTATAAAGGCTTTTAACACTGCTGTGTAGAATCTTTGAAGCAAATCAAATTATTTTATTCAATATTTTTTGATTTGCAATTTTTTAAGTAGTTACACTACTATATATAAACTGAAAATAGATGTCATATACTTCAGAAAATGTGACCAAACCCTCCGGTGTCCGAGGCCAGATTTGAACTGGCGTCTTCAGCTTTCGCGGCTGAAGACGCCAGTTCAAATCTGGCCTCGGACACCGGAGGGTTTGGTCACATTTTCTGAAGTATATGACATCTATTTTCACTGCTGTGTAGATTTAGTTTGAGTTCGAAAAGCCTTCGTGATTATGTTTTAACGTGGGCAATCCAAAGTTATACACGCTCGTTGACAGTTGACACACTGTAACTTACTTAATTATTTATAGATTTGGATTTTTTTTTTAAACAATAGGACATTGTATGTCTCTCAAGCTGTTTTGATATGTGTTCTTATAGAACTTCGCATTATTGTGTATCTTTAAGCTTTAATGTATTTACTGTTTTGAAAAAATAAGTCCCGTCGAGTTTCTTGCCGGTCATAATACTTCTCGGGTCAGAGGTGTAGGGTTAGAACTACTTAGAACCGTTAGTAGTTTTTTTCTCTCTCTTTGTCGTTCATAAGTGCAATGTAATGTGCCTAAATTAAAGAATAAATATCTTTTATCTTTTTTTCAATCATGTTTGGGGTAGTAGTAGTTGCTGATCAGTAAATTTAAAAATAATTACGGGGTCATAATTAAATATTACCCAAAAAACCTCTTAATTAATGACACGTGTGATAACAAGATAAAATCCTATATGGTTTAATTCTTTACTCATATTGGATTTGCACATTGTATACCTACATATCTTAACAGTTTAATTGATTCAATATTTGTATTTTGACAGGTATATGAGATACTACATAAACGCAAACCCGGCTTTACAGAGCGCGTGACAGCAATCAGTGGAGATATTACACAACTACGACTGGGCATCAGTGATCAGGACTGGCAAATACTAGCCAATGAGGTAAACCTTAAGTAGTTTATAAAGTCACTACAATAATATAAGAATTAATAATTAATTAAAAAGAGGAATAATGGCCCTTAACTAGTATGCAGTCATAAAGGTTTTCTTAGGGAGAAAACCATTCTTATGGCGTTAATCTACGGCATTCTAATTTTAGTTTATTTCAGAAACCGGTGGATTTCAATTTCGGAGCAATTCGAGACAAAACATTGAATCATTTTCGCGAAAATAAATAAATACTACTTCGCGCCATACAAATTTAGCTTTTCTAAGGACATTGGTCTTTGGAGATGTCACTTTGACACTTGCCTTCCCCATTTGTGACAACTTTGGACCATAATTATTATATGATCCTTGTTATTTCCTTACATTAACTACTTAAACTTCTCCTCAGGTGAACATAATCTTCCACGTAGCAGCAACTGTGACTTTCGACGAGCCTTTACGTGTAGCCACCAGGACCAATGTAAGAGGCACCACGCAAGCCTTGTTGCTAGGCAAAGACTGCAAACATCTCAAGTAAGTCAACCTTGACCTTGACCTTTGAGCTTGCACTACGATGCACCACTCAGGCCTTATTACTAGGCAAGGATTGCAAATAACTCAAGTCAACCTTGACCTTTGAGCTTGCACTACCATGCACCACTCAGGCCTTATTACTAGGCAAGGATTGCAGATATCTCTAGTCAACCTTGACCTTGACCTTTGAGCTTGCAATACCATGCACCACTCAGGCCTTATTACTAGGCAAGGATTGCAAATATCTCAAGTCAACCTTGACCTTGACCTTTGAGCTTGCACTACCATGCACCACTCAGGCCTAATTACTAGGCAAGGATTGCAAATATCTCAAGTCAACCTTGACCTTGACCTTTGAGCTTGCACTACCATGCACCACTCAGGCCTTATTACTAGGCAAGGATTGCAAATATCTCAAGTCAACCTTAACCTTGACCTTTGAGCTTGCACTACCATGCACCACTCAGGCCTTATTACTAGGCAAGGATTGCAAATATCTCAAGTCAACTTTGACCTTGACCTTTGAGCTTGCACTACCATGCACCACTCAGGCCTTATTACTAGGCAAGGATTGCAAATATCTCAAGTCAACCTTGACCTTGACCTTTGAGCTTGCACTACCATGCACCACTCAGGCCTTATTACTAGGCAAGGATTGCAAATATCTCAAGTCAACCTTGACCTTGACCTTTGAGCTTGCACTACCATGCACCACTCAGGCCTTATTACTAGGCAAGGACTTTTTTTTTTTTTTTTTTTATACCACGACGGTGGCAAACAAGCATACGGCCCGCTTGATGGTAAGCAGCTACCGTAACCTATGGACGCCTGCAACTCCAAAGGCGTCACATGCGCGTTGCCGACCCTTTACAAAAAGGAGGATTCACTGTGTTGACGACTAAAGGAACAAGAAGGTCCCTCATCGTCAACACACTGGGTCCTCTTTGAGCTCTTTGGCAACCTTACTCACCAGCAGGAACACAACACTATGAGTAGGGTCTAGTGCTATTTGGCTGTGGTTTTCTGTAAGGTGGAGGTACTTCCCCAGTCGGGCTCTGCTCCAGATTTGAGCGATGACATTCGCTGAACGTGCCCTACCACACTTAGCGAGATGCCATTCGCAGTGCCCATACCTCTCTTTTTGGCGTAGTTTAAGGACATACCCAGGTCCGGACGTAGTTTAAGGACATACCCCGGGTCCACAAACTGCAAATATCTCAAGTAAGTTAATAAAAAAAACCGGCCAAGAGCGTGTCGGGCCACGCTCAGTGTAGGGTTCCGTAGTTTTCCGTCCGTCAGTGTCCTCAATTAAGAGTTAAAAAAATGGGCCCATGGTTGAGTTATTTGAAAGCACGACATTTCATTGTGATTTTGTAGAAATTACAGGTACAATAAACACCTGCTTATACGGTTAAATTACAAACTTAGTTCAGAAATTATTTTGTAATTTTTTTCAAAACTTTATTTGAAAGCACGTCATTTCATTGTGATTTTGTAGAAATTACAGGTACAATAAACACCTGCTTTACGGTTAAATTACAAACTTAGTTCAGAAATTATTTCGTTTTTTTTTTCAAAAATTATTCAACCTACTGAGTTCAAAATATTTTTCCTAGAAAGTTTTTATAAAGTTCTACTTTTGATATTTTTTTCATATTTGTAAAACTTATGGTTCAAAAGTTAGAGGGGGGGGGGAACCATTTTTTTAACTTCTGGAGCGATTATTTCCGAAAATATTTACAGTATCAAAAAATGATTTTACTAAACCCCTATTCATTTTTAGGGTTCCGTACCTCAAAAGGAAAAAACGGAACCCTTATAGGATCACTTTGTTGTCCGTCTGTCTGTCTGTCTGTCTGTCTGTCTGTCTGTCTGTCTGTCTGTCTGTCAAGACCATTTTTCTCAGGAACGCGTGGAGGTATCAAGCTGAAATTTATACCAAATACTCAGGTCTATTGTCCCTTGGAGCTGTGAAAAAATCAAACTCAAAAGCCAACGCAATCAAAAGATACAGTCGTTTATGCTGCAAATTTTAGTTTTTCGGCACTCGCAAAACCTACGGGGTACTTCCCGTGAACTCAGAAACTTGAAATTCGGCACGAAGCAACGTCATATAGCATAGACCATGGAAAAATTACAAAAAGTAGACTTTTTTAATAAAATCATACAAAAAAACATTTTTTTAAATTTTAAACTTACTACCTTTTTTCTCGTAAACGCGTGGAGATATTAAATTGAAATTCATGTCAAATACTCAGGGCTATAGGATCTTTCAGACGTAGCAAAACCAAACTTTTATGTCAACGCAATCAAAAGAAATAGCAATTTAAGTCGCATATTTTGAAACTGAGTACTCGCAAGAAACTCAAAACCTACAGGGTACTTCCCGTAAACTCAGAAACTTGAAACTTGGCACGAAGAAACTTCATATAGTACAGACAAAAGAAAAATTACAAAAAGTAGACATTTTTAGTAAAATCATACAATAAATATTTTTTTAAATTTTAAACTTACTACCTTTTTCCTTGTAAACGCGTAGAGGTATTAAATTGAAATTCATATCAAATACTCAGGTCTATAATACCTTTAAGTTGTAAAGGTTTGTACGGAACCCTCGGTGCGCGAGTACGACTCGCACTTGGCCGGTTTTTTTAAATACCTATCCAACAATATATCACACGTTAGGGTTAAAATGAAAAAAAAAATCACTCCCCACTTTACGTATAGGGGAGGTACCCTAATAAAACATTTTTTTTTCACTTTTTATTTTACCACTTTGTCGGCGTGATTGATATACATATTAGTACCAAATTTCAGCTTTCTAGTGCTAACGGTCACTGAGATTATCCGCGGACGGACGGACGGACGGACAGACATGGCGAAACTATAGTTGACTACGGAACCCTAAAAAAGTAATCTCGCTGCTACCTTGAAATCGACCCTGGCTAAGGTAAACCTAAACAGTATTCGAGAATCCAGTGGTTAAGGAGTATAATAGAGTGGACTTACCCGGGTCTCCGATATATACAACCTAAGAAATTTAATAGTGATGAATAGGATCAGGGAGTTGAGTGTAGTGGACCTGACCTCAGACTATCCTACTATATACCTATCCTACAGAAGTAGAAGTAGCTAGACTCAAGGTATTGAGTTGAATTGACTTGAGTCTCGCTACCATATAATATTTTAGAAATACAGTGAAGCTTGAGGTATAGAGTTAAAATGTCTCAAGCCTGCTCCGTGGGGGAAGTGAGAAATCTATCAGGCTATTTATTCTAAAGGCAAACTAGAGAGGAGACTCACATTTAAACTAATCGTGTGGTGTGGTCCTATGCTAGCGGACTTAATGGGGCGAAGTCTGACCCCGGTGTTTGGGCATCCCTAAGATTCCTGGGCTACAAAAATGGCAGAAACGGGTAGGTTTAGACCAAAGTATGATCCAAACTGCTCCCAATTCCTGCCCATCATATCACCGCGCACTCCACCTATCAGAGAACCAAGGTGCCAAAGAGGACCCTTGGCACTCCAATACGAGTAGTATAGCACGTCGCTAACACTCCGGTTATGACTTAGAGAGATCACTTCAAAATAACTTTCAACCAGGTCGATATAGAAGCCGCGAAATTGTAACTGGCAAACGTATATCACTTTGGTATCAAGAGATTTAGAATATCTGAACTAAGTTCCGCCTACACAATTATAAAAACTCCCTAAAGTCCAAAGAGTCCCAATACACAAAGAATAGGAATGGTCCTGAAGATCCTTTTCCAAACTCTTAGGGTAAGGTCTCAGGCCACGCCCCGTTGGACCGAGGAGGGTTTAGAGTAAATGTCACTTTTCCTATTCAGATGTCATTCATAGCACAACACCAAATAACTAGTGTCACTATTTCCGGTTTTCCCAAGTTATGAGCGGTATACCGGAGCCAGTCCCTGGAATCACTGATAGTCGACTTCTAGAGTCTCAGTAGATCCCACTTTCCAGCTGTAGGGATCCCGGAGGAGATCAGCGGTGTGCACTTTGAATTTCCTAGGATCGCGAAGATAGCAAGTTTATTACAAGTCCATAACTGTTGGTTATGAATCTAAGTCGATTATAAATTATCAATTTAAATATGTTTTATTTAGCGAACCGTTGTGGAACCCTGAACCGATTGTCACCTTGCAATTCCAAATAAATTCAAATTTTGCCGTTTTCATATCTAGATCTTAGAAGCATAGACATTTCCCAGGCATTGCCAAAGGTATTCACTATCCATTCGACCGCGCATGTCAACCGGTATAAATGAAAAAAAAACTAAGGGGTTTAAACTTAGGGGGTATGTTTAGACAATATTTAATTACATACGGGGTAGTACCAGATGGCCCGTTACAACGGATATATGAAGCACGTCGCAAGCCCTATTTTATTTTTTAAGAGCGCATGACAGCAAACTTTTTTCTCTGTAGCTAAATGTCAAATTGAGGAAGGAGAATCTTCTGTCCTTGTACTATTACTTATTCTGTGGCTAAGTCGACATTAGCCCTAACCTACGAAACTGTGTTAAAACCAGCCGAACGGTCCTTCACGCGCGGTCAAACGTGTTTTGATATCAACCTTGTATCGTATCGTAAATATCACGTGTTCTAATAATTTATGCAAACTAACGCAAACTATACCATGGGTAAACCCAATACGAGCGAATCTTTAAACAGTGGTTAGCGTAGGACATAGGAAGTGTATTTAGATAAGTTTTGCTTGGAATTACTAATATACCTTATTTTGTGTCCCAGGGGAAATCCGTTATGGATCCCACTTGATTCGGGAGAATGTTCAGATATTATTGAGTACCTTGGCCGCTCCGATATTTGACGGCGACTGCACATAGTTGAGAACCCTCCACATTTTTAGGGTTCCGTACCTCAAAAGGAAAAAACGGAACCCTTATAGGATCACTTTGTTGTCCGTCTGTCTGTCTGTCTGTCTGTCTGTCAAGACCATTTTTCTCAGGAACGCGTGAAGGTATCAAGCTGAAATTTATATCAAATACTCAAGTCTATTGTCCCTTGGAGCTGTACAAAAATTAAACTTAAAAGCCAACGCAATCAAAAGATACAGTCGTTTATGCTGCAAATTTTAGAGTTTTTCGGCACTTCAAACCCTACGGGGTACTTCCCGTGAACTCAGAAACTTGAAATTTGGCACAAAGCAACGTCATATAGCATAGACAATGGAAAAATTACAAAAAGTAGACCTTTTTTGTAAAATCATATAAAAAAAATTTTTTTTTTAAATTTTTAACTTACTACCTTTTTCCTCGTAAACACGTGAAGGTATTTAATTAATTGAAATTCATGTCAAATACTCAGGGCTATAGGACCTTTCAGATGTAGCAAAACCAAACTTTTATGTCAACGCAATCAAAAGAAATAGCAATTTAAGTCGCATATTTTGAAACTGAGTACTCAAAACCTAAAGGGTACTTCTCGTAAACTCAGAAACTTAAAAAACTTCTTATAGCATATTTCTTATGGCACGAAGAAACTTCATATAGCATAGACAAAGGAAAAATTACGAAAAGTAGATATTTTTAGTAAATTCAATAAAAAAAATTTTTTTTTTAATTTTAAACTTACTACCTTTTTTCTCGTAAACGCGTAATGTTACGGATTTCATTTTCATTTAGTAATAAACATACTACAACTTTTGCTTGTTATAGGTTTGTACGGAACCCTCGGTGCGCGAGTCCGACTCGCACTTGGCCGGTTTTTTCTCTTTTTCTCATTTGGAATGTGCGCCCATTACCAAAAATTTTGTAATAATAATAAATATTATGGGACAATCTTACATAAATAAACCTTGTCCCACAGTAAGCTCAATAAGGCTTGTGTTATGGGTACTAGACGACGATATACACCGTGTTTTTTTTGTTTTCCGTTAAATTAGACAGGTTACTAGGGACGTTAATAGAAGTTGCCTGGTATATAGCTTTTTGTTAAATTCGAAAAAAAATTTTTTTTTAGTTTTCATACATAATTAATATATTTCACAATGTAAAAGGTCCTTTAGAGTTAACCAAGAGTTAGTGTCAAGTATGTCAAAGCTTGAATTTCATCCATGACAGGACATGCCAAAAAACAGCTTAGTGGTAGTTTGATTGCTTATGAAGTGAGAGGTCGTGGGTTCAAATCCCAATAACGGACCATTTATTTTGTTTTTTTTTTTGTCATGAAGAGTAATTAATTTATTTTGGTTACACTTTATTCACCTTGTTTCTTAGGTTAGGGCTTCTACAACATTTTTATGAATGTAAAATACAAAAGTACATCTAAAATATGCACACACACAAAAACAACTTGAATTGTCTTTCGGCTGACATGATGATGATGATGACATAAAATATTTGAAAAAACCTAGCCTAAATGTTGTTTAAATTATTAATGTGTTTTTAGGGTTCCGTAGTCAACTAGGAACCCTTAAGGTACGAGTTGGCCGCCGACCGCACGCTTCGTGAGGCGGCGACGTGTCGCGGCGACCCTACTGGTTTGTATGTATCTCTATGAAACTCCATTCGTAGCCAGCGACATGAAGCCGGGCGACGCGTCACCGAGCGGCCGGCGCGGCGACGTGAAGCCCGACCGCAGATCAGTAGTGTATCAGTAGTGTCGCCGACGCCGAAGCTACGATACGTCATGCAGTCGGGTTCCAAATCACGACCGCAGCTTCATGAGGCGGCGACGTGAGGCGGCGACGTGTCGCGGCGACACGTCGCCGCCTCACGAAGCGTGCGGTCGGCAGCCAACTCGTACCTTTATAGTTTCGCCATGTCTGTCCGTCCTTTAAACTTTACGGCACAAAAGAAAACCTTAAATACATCAGGCGGACTTAATGCATTAAAACATTCTCTACCAGTCAACCTTTAAGACAAAGCAGAGAAATTGTGGACGGTGCTTCTAACGGGCAAACAATAAAAAATAACCGGCCAAGAGCGTGTCGGGCCACGCTCAGTGTAGGGTTCCGTAGTTTTGTCATTTTTTTCAAAAACTATTCAACCTATCAACTTCAAAATAATTTTCCTAGAAAGTTTTTATAAAGTTCTACATTTGAGATTTTTTTCATATTTTTAAAACTTATGGTTCAAAAGTTAGAGGGGGGGGGGCACATTTTTTTTAACTTCTGGAGCGATTAATTCCGAAAATATTTACATTATCAAAAATTTTTTGTAGTAAGCCCCTATTCATTTTTAAATACCTATCCAACAATATATCACACGTTAGAGTTGAAATGAAAAAAAAAATCACTCCCCACTTTACGTATAGGGGAGGTACCCTATTAAAACATTTTTTTCCACTTCTTATTTTACCACTTTGTCGGCGTGATTAAGATACATATTAGTACCAAATTTCAGCTTTCTAGTGCTAACGGTCACTGAGATTATCCGCGGACGGACGGACGGACGGACGGACGGACGGACGGACGGACGGACAGACATGGCGAAACTATAAAGGTACGAGTTGGCTGCCGACCGCACGCTTCGTGAGGCGGCGACGTGTCGCGGCGACACGTCGCCGCCTCACGAAGCGTGCGGTCGGCAGCCAACTCGTACCTTTATAGTTTCGCCATGTCTGTCCGTCCGTCCGTCCGTCCGTCCGTCCGTCCGTCCGTCCGTCCGCGGATAATCTCAGTGACCGTTAGCACTAGAAAGCTGAAATTTGGTACTAATATGTATCTTAATCACGCCGACAAAGTGGTAAAATAAGAAGTGGAAAAAAATGTTTTAATAGGGTACCTCCCCTATACGTAAAGTGGGGAGTGATTTTTTTTTTCATTTCAACTCTAACGTGTGATATATTGTTGGATAGGTATTTAAAAATGAATAGGGGCTTACTACAAAAAATTTTTGATAATGTAAATATTTTCGGAATTAATCGCTCCAGAAGTTAAAAAAAATGTGCCCCCCCCCCTCTAACTTTTGAACCATAAGTTTTAAAAATATGAAAAAAATCTCAAATGTAGAACTTTATAAAAACTTTCTAGGAAAATTATTTTGAAGTTGATAGGTTGAATAGTTTTTGAAAAAAATGACAAAACTACGGAACCCTACACTGAGCGTGGCCCGACACGCTCTTGGCCGGTTATTTTTTATTGTTTGCCCGTTAGAAGCACCGTCCACAATTTCTCTGCTTTGTCTTAAAGGTTGACTGGTAGAGAATGTTTTAATGCATTAAGTCCGCCTGATGTATTTAAGGTTTTCTTTTGTGCCGTAAAGTTTAAATAAATAACCTAGAGTACCGCCGGCAACGGGGCAGGGCCAAGGTTGCCGGTGGTTAACGCCGCGGAGAGAGGAACTACAAGACTGTGGGCGCCGTATCCAGAATTACCGCCTTCTGCATCTGACCATTGATCCAACCACAACTCGTAGCGAGAACCTCTTGAGAAGTTGGTGGAGACTCTTTCTGATAATCCTAACTAAAATCATGATTGTGTGGCCTTTTTAAGAAAGGAATCAAAATCTAAATTATTTAAGTTGTTTAGACCTTACAGTTTCATAGACAGACACACAGAATGAAACTTGTGCTTATGTGTTTGTTTACACATGGTATATCTATGCATTTAGGATTTAAAATATTTAACAGGTTTTCTGATTTCTAATTGTTACAATAAAAGTGACTTTTACAAATGAATACATTTTATTTGATTTTTTAAGTAAACAATAATAATATTAAATAATGTTTAAAATACAAACATTGAAAACATTGAAAAAATAATCAACCCAGTTGGACTTGAACCAACATCGATACGCCTTACCGGGGCTCGATATCGCTTTACCAATTAAGCTATGGGTTCAGTTACCGAGCTGACGAAATTCTCAATGCCTTCAATCATCTTTTTGCATTTATTTTTACATCGACTTTATAGCAGCCGTAAGCGACATCTAGGTGCCAACCACTAGAGTTAGATACCCTTCCCGCCGACCCTTTTACAAGTACCCTTTTACATTGAGAATTTCGTCAGCTCGGTAACTGAACCCATAGCTTAATTGGTAAAGCGATATCGAGCCCCGGTAAGGCGTATCGATGTTGGTTCAAGTCCAACTGGGTTGATTATTTTTTCAATGTTTTCAATGTTTGTATTTGATTGAATAACATACTAATGTATGAGTGGAATACCCACTTTAAAAAAAAAAAATGTAAAATAATGTTTAAAACTCAAATTATCTCCATTTCAATAAACAAAACAATGAACTTTCGACGTATCTCACCAATAATATTAATCAAATTTAATAACAGTTTCACATGTTTTATTAAAAAGACATCAGAAAATAGCACACACCCGGATTGTCTGTTGCTGAACAACATTTTATCAGGTATTTCATTTTATCAACGAACCAACACTATTTGTAAGACGACAAAGTTGAATATCGGAAAAATATTTTTGTGAATGCAGCGACATATTGTAAACTGTTAAAATCTCTTATCTAAACTCATTATCTCTATCTTCAGCCTATCTGCATCCACTAATACAGCATGGTGCACTCGCAAAAATACAAGTAGGTATTCAAAACCTATTGCAATAAGAGAAAAATTACTAATTACTACAGAGAGTTCAAGAAATAACAGTGGTTTTAGTGTAAATGTTGTTCAAAATGGCCACCATCATACTCTAAACATACATTTAACCGAGTTCGTATCTGGCGATTTAAGTTGACATGAGTAGCTCGCATGTCATCGGCTGCTTCTTGTATCCTCTGTAGTAAGATTTCTCGGGTTGCAACAGGTTTAGAATACACTCGGTCTTTTAAAGTGCCCCACACATAAAAATCAAGGGGCGTTAGGTCGGGAGACCTGGCAGGCCAAGCAAGTGTTGGGCTGCCGCGTCCTATCCAACGCCCGGGAAACTGTTCATCTAAATACTGGCGTACAAGACGTGCAAAGTGTGGAGGTGCCCCATCGTGCTGTATCCAATGTGCACGCAGTGTTTCCAACGGCAAATTTTCAAAAAAAATTAAGTCGTGAAGAGACCGTAGAAACTGCAAATAATTTTCACCACTAAGCCTTGCGGGAATTTCGACGGGTCCAATGAGCTGATTGTTTAATATCCCTGCCCACATGTTAACGGAGAACTCGTGCTGAAAGGAAGTTTCCCGGGTAAGTTTCGGGTTGAACTCGGACCAATGGTGAGTATTTTTTGAGTTTACAATTCCCGCTCTTGTAAATTGTGCCTCATCCATCCATAATATTTTACCGACTAACTCTGGATCTTGTACTAAAAGTTCGTTGGTCCGTTGACAAAATGCTATGCGTGAAAAATTATCGTGCGGCAAAAGGCCCTGCACCTTTCGAAAATGGTACGGATGTAGACCATACCGCTTCCACAAATTCCAAACTTTATTGTGAGAGACGTCGAAAATACGCCCCACGCGCCTTGTAGAGAGGGTCGGGTCTTCGATTATGGTGTTCATAATCCCGATTTCGGTTTGTACGTCAAGGTTTATGTCCCGTTCATGGGGTATCGGTGGTAAACCCTGTTCACTGAGACGTCTATGCACCTGTAAAGATTGCAATAATAATTAGAACCCACATCAAACCATAAGAGAAATAAAGAGAATAGGTTGTAACAATACTTGTAAAAAGTATCTTAGTAATGAGAAGTTAAAAACGAACAATACTAACGTTAATAAATGTATGAGGATCAGGGATTCGTCGATTAGGGTATCGGTGTCGGTATTCTCTTGCTGCTTCAGCAGCATTGCCGTTACAGAAGCCGTACACGAAATGAATGTCGGCAATCTCTCTAGGAGGATAATTTAAAGGCATTTTTTGTTGGAGATGCACAACTTAATGTTACAATACCAATTTTTTCAATATTATGACATTTATGACAAAAATGAAGTTGAAGTGACACCTAATAAAAGACAAAGTAAGTAACGTTCAACGAACTCACCTTAATCACCTCCTTGTAGCGGATAGCCATGAATGGAAAACTCTTTACTGAAGAAATTAAAAATAATGATAATGCTATAAAGAAATTAAGAACCTTTTACACTACTTCAGTGATTAACTTTATAAATTAAATATCTCAGAAATAAGAAGAGTTAAAACACTAGTTACTTAGACAAATTAACTTTAATTGACCTAAATAATCTTCCCTTAAAGTTAACGGAATACAAAAAAAACACGGTGTATATAAAAGATAAATACTTAAATACATAGATACCATCCATAGCTCAGGAACAAATACTTATCTGTGCTACGTAGACACACAAATACATGCCCTGACCAGGATTCGAAACCGGAACCTCCTGCTTCATAGGCAGGGTCACTACCGACTGGGCTAGGAGGTTTTTACCGGCCTTCTATATTTAAAGTTAACTTTTTGAAGTCTGATCGAACCCACTACCCACCAGGTCGTTCGTGCACGTGTCGACTGCGTACGCGCACGCCACCTACGGTCGCATCGGGGGTTGTGTCGACGAGCGGTTCTACGACAGCCCTGGGAACCCCCAGACCATGATTGACCTTGCAGAGCAGCTGACTGAGGAGAAACTGGCCGCTATTAAACCTAGGTAAGTGACCTGATACCCCGTTCGTTTGATTCAACTATTAGGAGTCCTAACATAGTCATAGTCATTTATTTATCGAACGAGGAGCGTAAGCGAAGTGAAGTTCTTACAAACAACTTCTGGCTACTGGGACGTCTCAGCATTTGGATGGCTTTTTGATTTTGAAATTTTGTTGATCTTCATGAAATTTGTTAAGGTTATAGCAGAGATACATATAATTTGAGAGTTCGTATATGACCAGGATCGATCAAGGGGTCATGGAGCTAGAAGCCGCGAAAAAATCATGATAAGGGTCTTCTTATATTGGTCATCTCGTTTGCAAGGAAATCGCGAGTTCTGAGTTCGAAGCGGACTACTAGTATAAATACTATGTAGTGGTCCAACATGGGGCGACATTCCTATTACATTCCGTAAAAGGAAACACGCGTGTAAACCGGAATAAGTACTCAAAAACCTTGGTTTTCCATAACTTCACTATTCGCCTTCGATGACATAACCACCATTAAATTATGTATCTTGTCGTAAACATAAATGATTTCTTGGCCTCTAGATCGCGGAACTAGTGTCTTTAAAATAATAGGCATGATGAATTGGTTTCATGTATAGTATCAATCGATTCGTTTTGTTGTGAGGATCAAATGTCTATATGGGGCCAATTGCGTTAAAGCCACATAAAAGTCAGAAATGAGATTCAAAATCTGTCACTCGCTTTTGTTTCTCAAAACGCTCCTAACAAAATGATATGCAACAGTGACGTCACAGTTACATAGTCGCCCTGTTTGAAGTATAGAAAAATTATGAAATTGTTATTTTGACAGTGAATTATTGCGTTTATATATTTGCTGTACAATTTATTTTACAGTAATATATGAGAAATCGAATGGTTTCATTGTTTTTTTTAATTTTGTACTTTTAAAAAATCGTAAAATTTTGAAACTTTGAAGCTTGATATCTTTGAACTATTTCAACAGATTTCTTTAATTTTGCATCCATTCAACTAAATTTTATTACAAAATTCAACATGAGTCATCATCCCTATTATACCAGAGACTATTAAATATGTAGACGTAGCATCTAGGACTGTTTAATACCTGGACTGACAGTAATCATCCTCATAGCGTTGTTTCCCACTTTTTTGCCACGGTTCAATTTGAGTTTGGGATCCGCTAGGCAGGTTTATCCCATGAATTTTCGTAAGTTAGCTTTTACAAAAGCAATTGCCATCTGACCTTCCAACTAATCTGAGTAGCAAGGCTCTTATGGAATTAGGTCCAGTTTCGTTACGATGTACCATCGAGTTCATAATAGGGATATTGACACATGTTGAATTATGAAATAAAATGTAGTTGACATGATGCAAAATGATCAATATATCCAAATAAAGTAAAAACTAAAAAATCTATTGAATGGTTCAAAGATCGTTGCCAAATAAATTTTAGGATTTTTTAAAGTACAGTATTAAAAAAAAACATGATACCATTCGATTTTTACAGTTTACTGTAAAATAAATTGTATGGCAACCATATACATAAACGCAACATTTCACTGTAAAAATGCCAATTTCATAACTTTTCCATACTTTAAACAAGGGCGACTCTGTAATCGTGATGTCACTTTTACACATCATTTTGTTAGGAGCGTTTTGAGAAACAACTCTCAAACTTTTAAGCCCCATTTCTGACTTTTGTGTTGCTTTAACGCAATTGGCCCCATGTAGACATTTGATCCTCACAACAAAACAAATCGATTGATACCATACATGAAAATTCATTGCGTATTTCATACCCAATTTATGAACGAAATCTTTGATAAATTGGGCATGCGATTATGAAGCCGATGGTACCTATTCCTTCACCGAAAAGCAACTGTTGGATATCATAATGTTCCATATATAATGTCAAAAACTCAGTGTGCATGAACCGTGGTTTGAACCCGAGACCTCCGGATTGAAAGTCGGACGTGTTACGTGTACCAGTGCTTCAACTATTAACAATTGTCTTGGTCGGTAGTAAATTTCAACTTAGTTAAAGCCTCAAATGCACGCACTTACCGTCATAGTAATACTAAATGAATTCTTAGCTACAACCCAAAATGCTGACTGTTCGCTGACAACTTGCCATCATTGCAACGATATTTACAATTTTCTAAACTGCTATTTTTGTTATATTTTTTACAATTAAACGGATTAATCGCGCGTTAGCACAAATTTTAGTTCATCAACCTTAATGACATGTACAATCTAGTAATCTGAAACCTTCATAGGAAAGTTTTTTAATACGACGACGGTGGCAAACCAGCATACGGCTACCGTAACCTATGGACGCCTGCAACTCCAAAGGAGTCACATGCGCGTTGCCGACCCTTTACAAAAAGGAGGATTCACTGTGTTGACGGCTAAAGGAACATGAGGGTCCCTCGTCGTCAACAAACTGGGTCCTCTTGGAGCTTTTTGGCAACCGTACTTACCAGCAGGAACACAACACTATGAGTAGGGTCTAGTGCTATTTGGCTGTGGTTTTCTGTAAGGTGGAGGTACTTCCCCAGTCGGGCTCTGCTCCAGATTTGAGCGAGATGACATTCGCTGTACGTGCCCTACCACACTTAGCGAGATGCCATTCTTTTTGGCGTAGCTTAAGGACATACCCCGGGTCCGGGAGTAAGTAGCTGGTATATGACTTTATGAGTAATGTAATCTTGACAATGACATATTTATCTATCTTTCCCATGGTGGGCGCTATAAAGAGCTCGAAACGTTGGGAGATTTAAGAAAATTAGTGCTAACACGCGATTAATCTGTTTATAATTGTAACAACATAATGAATTATCATCGCGGGAACAGAAGACAATGCTATTTTTGTATTAGTTGTATTCATTGTAGTTTGTATACGTGTAATAGCATATTAATTCATGTAAAAGTGAGTTAGGACAAGGCTTATGTTTATTTATCAACCGACTTCAAGATTTCGAAGGAGGACGGACGTTCTCAATTCGTCGGGATCTTTGTTTTTGCTATTTTTATTTTATTGTTTTATGCATGATCAGCGATTATTCGAAGACGGCTGGACTAATTTGGAAAATTATTTTTTTGTTTGAAAGAGTATACTTGCACAGTTGGTTCCATTGTTATCAGGTCAAGATCTGATGATGGGATCCTGGAGGAAACTCTTCAAATATTATAGGCACACCTATAGTGATTTGAGTATTTTTTACAGGAGCTTGGGCATTTCCCTTTGGAAAGGTGGAGGCGAAGTGAAGTCGGTTCTTTTTGTTTAAAATTATATGTAATACCTTTTAATTAATAAATCAATTAAAAAAAAGAACCGACTCCACTTAGCATCCATCTTTCCAAAAGCAAATGCTCGAGCTGCTGTAAAATATACTCAAATCACTATATGTGTGCCTATAATAGTTGAAGAGTTCCCTCGATTTCTCCAGGATCCCATCATCAGATCCTGACCTGGTCGCAATGGGACCAACTGTGAAGTATACCCTTTCAAACAAAAAATGAATTTTCCAATCGGTCCAGCTCCAGCCGTCTTCGAATAATCGGTGAACATATACACTACTTGTATTGATAAGTGTTAGTAGGTTAATTAATGACCAAATCATCGATTTATAACTTACAGTAAATTAATCGACTATTATACCTCGTTTAAGTACAGATTAGAATTACATAAAAATAAATAAAATAAAAATCGTTTATTTCAGAATTTTTCAAATATTCCATAGTGCAGTTAGTAAAACTTAACTTAAAACTATGTTAAATTCTATAACCTAAAGAAAAAACAACAACTAACACACTACAGAATCAGCCGCCCCATCCCCCTCCCCCGCCTCATCTATCCCATAACATGCAGATCTATGAAGCGGCCGAGGACGGCAGAGTCCAGCCTGTCCGCTATCATCCGCAGGATACTGTTACTGCTCCCTCGCACACGTCGTATAATGGACGCCGACTTTTTGCGTATTAGCGCGTAAAAATCATCGACGGCCGCGTCAGCGAACATTCCCGACGCACTGCAATAGCGAGGGAGCCTTAAGAGGCATTATTATATTGCACTCTTAGTGCATTGTACGCTCGCTGAGTAAAACTAACCCATAGACCACTCGTGTAGAAGCTTTGGCAGTAGGCTTTAAAAAGCGATAGCTTCACAGGCACAGTACAGTACATAACACTGCATACAGAGTGTAATAAAAATATTATATTACGAGTCTTTATTTATTAAACAAAACTAAAATATCTATAAAAACATAATATAATATATCTAACTAAAAACGTAGGAGAAAACATTTCTAGTCGTAAACATTTTGTTTGTATTGGACACGTCATCCCAGCCGGCCAATCCTCCGATACGATACGATACGATACGAGTGGTAATCCCAGCCAGAAGTACTTCTGCAAGGACTCGGAAGAGGAGACTACGAGAGGGAGGAGGTGTTAGGACAAAACGGCATTAGGATCTCGGATTACCCTCCTGGTTCAGCATAAGCGATAGAGAGCCGGCCGAGTGCGTTAGTATCATACGACCCCAACTAAACCATAAATGCTAAATAGGACCGGGTACTCGGAACACCCAACCAGTAAAGCACCAACTTCTGCCGCCCTGCCGCAGGCACCAACAACCTGCCCAAGACACCGGGATACCAAGTAAATAGGTCTGGAGTGTAGGTTTGCAGTCGGGATGATAGGAGAGACAGGAGGTTGGAGCCGACCCGAATACAAGCATCGTGAATATTCGTGAAGCCAGCGTGGGGTAGATAGATACTATACTTGGTGAGTAATATATAATAAATTTGTGACTGCTTTAATCCCCCCCTCCCCAGGTCCCCTTTCTTTCCCACCCCGGATTGTTCCTTACAAATTTCGCGAATATTGCTCTGGTGTTTAATGCCCTCTTCTTATGACGTTATCCGTTCTAGTTTCCGTGACGTAGTCTTTTTCCTCTGGTTCGGATTCAGTGTCTGTTTCCGGCTGTTTATATATTTTTTCCCCGCTTCTTTCTTTAGGCGACCTCTGTTTGCGGATAGGCGTTACCAGGAGGAGCGGGATCTGTTGGTGTAGTTTCTAATATCGTGATTAAGTGAGTTTACCCACGTATATATAGGACGTCCTTCTTTTTTCCCGCACTCTCTGTAGTTCAGGGCAGCGTGAAGTAGGTGAGGCTTGTCCCGTCTGAGCACATGGCCATAATATGAGAGCCGACGGACTTTGATGATTTTTGTCTTAGTTTTCCCCTCTAAAATTTGGCTGATCTTTTGTTTAGGGAGATCCCTGGCTGCTAAAAGCATTTCTTTGAGGATGTGTCTCTCATAGCGTCTGAGGCGGGACCTGTTGGCTTTAGTCAGGGCAGCTACGTTTAGTCCGTATGACATGGCGGGGGAGATGACCATTTTATACATTAGCCTTGCTATTTTCCAATCTATTTTCTTGTCCTGTATAAATCTAACAAGTATCTTAGAATTTCTTACGGCTTGGTCGCAACGGGACTTTACCGTAGCGTGCCTATCGTGTGCTGAAGTGATAAACGTACCTAGATATTTTATTTCTTTTATTGGTTGTATAGGTGCGCCGCCTAGATGTAGAGTCTGTTGGTCTTCTTCGATGTCTCCTATTGGGTTCCTTATTATGAGTTTGGTCTTAGTCGCGTTTATTGTGAGTCCTACAGTGTCTAAAATAAATCTAAGCTTTGTTACTATACGGTCGATTACGTTTATACATGGCCCTAATACAATTAAATCGTCCGCAAAGGACAGTATCAGAGGCAGCTGGATTCCGTTATCCTGATCTAGTTTGACTGCTTCATCTTCTTCTAGTGTACGTAGTACATCGTCCATGAGAATTGTGAACAGCCGGGGAGACAACGGACATCCCTGTTTCACTCCCTTTCCTTTTTGGACCGTTTCCGAGCTTTGACCGCACCAGGATATGAATGTTTTCTCATTCATGCAGGCTTCTACTATCCTATTAGTTAACGGGGCATTCGTACGAGAATATATTATGTCTATAAGGGCGTTAAGATCAACGTTGTCGAACGCCTTCACTATGTCGAGGGCAGCGATAAACAGCCGGTTACTTCCCTCCAGTTTTTGTCTAGGACCCGGCGCAGTGTAAAAATATGGTCATCTGTAGATCTATTGGCTAGAAAGGCTGCCTGGTAATTACCAAGTGGTTTAGTAGCGCCGTCTAATTTTTCTAATAGGAAGTTTGCATATATTCTATAGCCTACGTTACATATTGAGATTTTCCTAAAGTCACCTATACTCTTAGGATATGCTTTTTTTTGGAATAGGGACCTGTTTTGTTTGCGCCCATTCGGCTGGTACCTTGTTAGGGGCTCAGGCTTCCTTCATGATGTTAGTTACATGCGCGATAAATTCGGGAGGGGCCGCTTTTAGAGTTCCGGTGCTATTTGGTCTGTACCAGGTACGGTCCCATTTCTCATACGGCAAATTATGCGGGTTATGGTTTCAGAGTCGGGGCCGTCCAAGTCCGGCAACACGTTATGCTGGCATTCAATAGCTGCCACGGCCGGTCCCGCACATTTTTTCAAATCAGCAGTCCACTGAGCCATAGGAATGTGGTATTTATGTTGCGACCATTGTTGCGGGTCATTTTTGATCTATGTTTCTGCAGGTATTTGTATGTTATTTTCATGCGCACTGATTACTTATTTATTTCGACTTCTCCCGCCTTCTTCTTCACCGAAACATATGTAGGTCAGTACCTACATATGTTTCGGTGATAAAATCTAAATATATAAAAGAAGAAACTGACTGACTGACTGACCGACTGACTGATTGACTGACTGACTGACTGACTGACATATCAACGCATAGCCCAAACCGCTGGTTCTAGAGATTCCAAATTTGGCCCGTAGGTTCCTTATAAGGTCTAGGGATGCACTAAGAAAGGATTTTTCAAAATTCTCCCCCTAAGGGGGTAAATTTTGGGGGTCAAAAAATGGGGGTCCAAAGTTTGTATGGCGAATCAAGATTTGTTAGACTATTTTATTCGAAACTTCACAGGAGTTCCTAGCGATAAATGAGTAAACACGTGTTTCAGGTTTTTTGAAAATTCAACCCCTAACAGGGGCAAATATGGTTACAAAGTCTGAAAATCAACATGGGTATCGTATCCTTTTTAAGTACTTATAGTACGCGGGCGAAGCCGCGGGAGAAGGCTAGTGTAAAATAAATCAGTGAAGTATCAAATGTTCCTTAAATATGTATTCGACGAATTTCATTAGTACGGATTTCAGCACGTGTACGTTATTTAAGAAAAAAATATTTCTGATAAGGTGTAGGAAATTTGGCTTAAAAAGGTATCGTTTGGTTGTAGTTTCGAACTAAAAGCTCTGGGGGCAATTTTCCCAAGGCTATCCTGCTACACCCTTTTGGTGTAATTTCATAACTCCTTTATCGGGTGACATACAGTTTCATCATTTAGACCACTTAGTCAATTGTAAATACTTCTATATTTTTTTATATAACTATTCTAGTAGACAGTCGAAAAAAATAGAGTAACAGAGGGAAAATCCTAAGATATTTTTTTTTTTTTTTTTTTTATACCACGACGGTGGCAAACAAGCATACGGCCCGCCTGATGGTAAGCAGCTACCGTAGCCTATCGACGCCTGCAACTCCAAAGGAGTCACATGCGCGTTGCCGACCCTTTACAAAAAGGAGGATTCACTGTGTTGACGACTAAAGGAACAAGAAGGTCCCTCATCGTCAACACACTGGGTCCTCTTTGAGCTCTTTGGCAACCTTACTCACCAGCAGGAACACAACACTATGAGTAGGGTCTAGTGCTATTTGGCTGTGGTTTTCTGTAAGGTGGAGGTACTTCCCCAGTCGGGCTCTGCTCCAGATTTGAGCGATGACATTCGCTGAACGTGCCCTACCACACTTAGCGAGATGCCATTCGCAGTGCCCATACCTCTCTTTATGGCGTAGTTTAAGGACATACCCAGGTCCGGACGTAGTTTAAGGACATACCCCGGGTCCGCTCCGGGTCCGGGTCGCCGGGTCGGGAGATATAATCGAGCTCCAAGTTTGCCAACTTTCTAGAGGTCGCTTATGCGGGAGTCTGTAAAATTCGAGCCACATTTTGTTCTTAGAATGTACCTATAAATCTTGCAAAACAAACAAATCTTTTCTGACAATAGTCGAAGGAAGTTTTGTTTGACAAAGTCACAATTGTTTAATTATTTATTTAACCCAAGTTAGCTCATATCGCGCGGCACGCACGCCGATAATTCGGCAAATTATAAAGTTATAACAAGTTGAGAAATAAATCTTTAGCGTTACGCACTCGCGGTTTGCAGGCGTTAGCTAGGGTTGCCAACGACGGCAGTTCTAATTTATCAGGCATAATAAACAATAAAATTATTATTTTGGCGGGTAGGAACTGTTTCTTTATCTCTTAGAGACATTTAATCTGAATAATGCTTGACAAACTTTTATAAGTTAAAACTAATCGGACCATTATATTTTGTTCGAAAATCAATGCTCACTCGTAATTTTCATTATAGTGGGCAAGCGCTGCTCTTTTTCAAAGTTTCTGCGATCTTTATTAGATCGGTTAACCTCGTTGGTGGGCCTTTCCACGATGCATAATGCTTACCCTAAGATGCACATGATTTTTTATCGTAAACATTTTTTTTGTATGGGACACGTCATCCCAGCCCGCCAATCCTCCATAGGAAACCATTGAAATTGGCGGGATTTTTTTTTCTTAGTTTTTCATAATCAGAATACGATACCAATTATGCCCCTGAAAAGGTTCACCAGCATTTTTAGGGTTCCGTAGCCAAATGGCAAAAAACGGAACCCTTATGGATTCGTCATGTCTGTCCGTCCGTATGTCACAGCCATTTTACTCGGAAACTATAGGACGTATCTGAATAAAATTTACACATAAGGTGTGTTTTGTATGCCGCTACTTAATTATGGAGTTAAATTTGAAAAAAAAATATTTTTAGGGGGGCGCTCCATAGATGTAACTAAATTTCAAAAAATGCTTTTTAACCAAATATCAACATGTGACACATCAATCGATAGGTCTTTAAAAATAACATTGAGGTTTCTTTGACCATTTTGTGATTAAGTGAATATTTTCTGAAATAATCGCTTCATAAGTCAGAAAAATTATGTCTCCCCCCCGGTTCAAAAGTTTGAACCGTAAGTCCAAAAAATATGAAAAAATTTGAGGCGATGTGCCTTATCGTACACTTTCTACGAAAATTATTTTGAACATTATCGGTTCAGTCATTTTTGAGTTATCTCCAAAAAACTTCTTCCATAAGCATCAGATACGACCTTTTGGTATTAGTTTGGTTCTATTACATTGAAGGTACGGAACCCTCCTATTTTTGTTACATCTTGCAGTATAGGACGTTCTGAAACAAATTAACTGAAATATAATTAATAGCCATTAACCGCGAATCACTTCGTTGCTCTCCTTCAGATAGCCGTTCAGACTTGGAGCCTCATTAAGTTCTTATACTGTACGTATAGATCTTCAGGTAAACTTACTAACGCCATCTACCGTGTTCGGTCGCAGTGCACAATGTGACAAGAAATTGAACTACAAAGTATGGATGGTACAAGGAGGATCGATCTCTCTTATAGGAAAACGGTCGAAAAAGTGTCCAGCGGTAAGCACTAAACAATAGTTCCAAATATCTCCGGGTGGCGGTCTAGGTATAGTTCAGCATTTGAAATGAATTACCGATATTTAATACTTATATGACTTTCTAAATACAATTAATATTCAGAGTGTTTTTCATCTCCGCAAATAATTATTTTGGATTTAATTTTTTTTAATTTCAAAATAAATTTAATCAAATTTAATATCATTGTGGCGCCATCAGTTTATCGCCTTTTGACGAACACTTTTGTAACATAGAGATTTATATCCTTCTTGTATCATCCATATCTAAAGGGCTCTTGTCAATATTAAATTTCAAAATATTTGACATCACCTTAACTCGGTCAACTGTCAAAATAGTGAATCAGTCAGAGACATTTCATTTAAGCAAGGAGTACAAGCCATTCATAAAAAAAGAAACAAAATAATTAACCGCTGCCCAAGAGATGTCTCCACAATTATGTACACAGCGAATAGAGGACGATTTCCGCCGGCTTTACTAATTTAAGTCGATTGAGGGCTTCATAATTTATAGGCTATAAAGAAAAAAGAGGCTTAGCTAAAGTAGCTTCGGGTTCCCGATTTCATTACTATGATTGATGTTTTATGTCTGACTTGCAATCATACAATCAATTAGTAAAAAAATATGATATATTAAAAATTTACGCAAACCCTAATACGGTTAAACCGATTCAGATAAAACGTGTCTAAGATCAGTCGCTAGAAAATATGCATTCAAATAAAATAGAACGACGTTAAATCTGCGTTTCCAGAGATGAGCGAGGATGCGTTGCGAGGAATGTGTTTGTTAAGAAACAATTCTAGAGCTGCGCTGTGCAGGGATAGGTAGATGAAGTGATTATACAGTGTGTAAATTTTATACGGGCGTATATTGTACTGGCGATTAGTATTGGACCTAGGGAACCTATTTACATTTATTTCTATATGAAAATAAGGATTCTTTTTTTCATACATAATAATTCAGCCCGCAATGTATTGCATCCATGACAATTAACTTACCGATGCGTCATGTCAGTAATGTCAGTTTTAAGGGTCGGGTATATGTGGGAGAATTTTCAGATTCTGTCAAAATACCCTGATTCACACACAACCAGACTTTACGCACACTACCACACTTTCGGGGGACAGGTCGTTGACCGCGTATACTTTTTTACAGGTTGCCATTATTAGTTTCATACTAATCACACCTCCTTTGAGAAATTTAAACTGTAATGTTTTCCTTTGTAAGCAGACAGAGAAATAACATATTTTATCTTGCTTTCCTTGTCTATCCTGTTTATGTCACATATGACGTATTATGGTTGATTTTAAATGATTAAATGACTTTGCATCGAGATACACGTTTTGGAAAGTTAGCTAGCCGAACAAATACATATTATAGACTTGGCATATAACCGCGAACCATTTCGGTCGTCGAATCGACTATTTGCATCACTCTCTTTCGAATATGCAAGAGCGATAGAAACCGAGATAACGAAACGTCGATTTTCGAACTCGCGGTTGGCCCGTTGTAGACTAGAAGTCGCTTATAGGTAGAAGTGCACGGAAATATGTCTGAATAACTTCTTAAGAGTTTCGATGAATTGTAAATTAGGTAGGTATATCTATACCTAGCTTAGTCAATTTTCCATGCAAATAAATCTAAATGTTATTCTACGATTGAATTTATTGGTTTTATTTACTAACTAATGTTCTGCATACCTTCGTGTGAATTTAGTTTTAGTACTGGAGCCGGCCATACTATAAAGGGTTTAGCAGGCTAAGGAAGGACGTGTGGCCCCTGTGAGGAAAAGTTGAATTGGTAAATGTCAATTGTTTGTCGCCTCATAACTAGTAATCACTCCAACTTTCAGCCCTCTATCTTGAACTGTTTCAGAGATAATGTCAAAAATGTATTTTTTTAACATTTTTTTTCAAACTCATATATCTCCTAATCCATAGCAGCTAAAGCGTTGAAACAAAATCACAGCTACGTAGTTTGAGTGGGAGTATACCCTATAATTTTATTAATATTTTATACGTGAAAAATAAAAGAAATAAATGTCAATTTATTTTTTGACAGCTCTTTCCAACACGTTTTTTTGAAAGTACAATTATGAAAAAAATCATGTAAATTGCTTATAGTATTAGCTACTAGCATACAAAAAATCAATTGATTATATTTGGTGCAACATACTGTAAAAAAAAAAACTAACGAAAGTATTCAAGTATCAAGAGTAGGCTTCTGAACTGAAAGTTCGTTTTTAAGTTTTATGTTTGTTGCCTAGCAACAAAGGGTGTATTGTTTTTTTCTAATTTTACTAACTACTAAATCAACGAAACGACGGATGTGCTATATGTATGTTTATTATTTTATAATAGTACATTACTTACCAAGGACTGTAAAAGAAAGAAAGCCCGAAATCGCAGGTATTTGTGACCCGAGCCGCAGGCGAGGGTTGTAAATATGCGATAGAGGGCTTTCTTTTTTACTGCCCGTGGTGAGTACACAATTTTACGTCTCCATCTGGCCATAATGCGAGTTTTACCGTAAGCGTAGCGTGCGGCAAAACTCACGTTATGGCCAGGTGTGACGTAAACAAAATTAATTGGTTTCATTATAGTACACGTATTAACATAACGAATTAAATAACTCATTAGAGCAGATATCACAATATAAGTCACTTAGAATTATATACATATTATAGTCATTAGACTATCGTAATATTCGTCGTCCCAGGTATAGGACAATGTTATCCTGCAGTCATCGCAATATCCTTTTAACATAACATTTTCGTCAGAGAGCGATATCTCAAAACTGGTAAAGACTGTAAAAACAGTTGCTTCGCTATTAACCGTGGCAAGTTGAGCCCAAATATTTTTGATTTTATGATTTCCATCTGAAAGAATGTATATACATGAAGTTTCTGTTTTATTTTTTATTTTATTTACATTTAAAACTTACTTTCGCCATTATGGAAAAATCGTACTCCTCTTCTACATAACGTGTTGTATATACGTTCCCTTAAACAATTCACTATTATGTTAAATGTGCTAGCGTATAAATTGTATAGTAGTATTGTATAATTTAAAGATAGCTCATACCTAATAAATCATAATGTCTAATGTTATGTTACTCGGAATCGACAAACGCTTAGTTTATACGCTAGCACATTTAACATAATAGTGGATTGTTTAAGGGAATATACAACACGTTATGTAGAAGAGGAGTCCGATTTTTCCATAATGGCGAAAGTAAGCTTTAAATGTAAATAAAATAAAACAGAAACTTCATGTATATACATTCTTTCAGATGGAAATCATAAAATCAAACATATTTCGGCTCAACTTGCCACGGTTAATAGCGAAGCAACTGTTTTTACAGTCTTTACCAGATATTGAGATATCGCTCTCTGACGAAAATATTATGTTAAAAGGATATTGCGATGACTGCAGGATAACATTGTCCTATACCTGGGCCTGGGACGACGAATATTACGATAGTCATTATCTAAGTGACTTATATTGTGATATCTGCTCTAATGAGTTATTTATTTCGTTATGTTAATACGTGTACTATAATGGAACCAATTAATTTTGTTTATAAAATAATAAACATATAGCACATCCGTCGTTTCGTTGATTTAGTAGTTAGTAAAATTAGTTACAAATGCTAACACAGCAGTAGTTCAGTGACCTTTTTTGACAGTCATACGTCAAATTAAAAACAATACACCCTTTGATGCTAGGCAACAAACAAAAAACTTAAAAACGAAGTTTCAGTTCAGAAGCCTACTCTTGATACTTGAATACTTTCGTTAGTTTTTTTTTTTCAGTATGTTGCACCAAATATAATCAATTGAGTTTTTGTAAGCTAGTAACTAATACTATAAGCAATTTATATGATTTTTTTCATAATTGTACTTTCAAAAAAACGTGTTGGAAAGAGCTGTCAAAAAATAAATTGACATTTATTTCTTTTATTTTTCACGTATAAAATATTAATAAAATTATAGAGTATACTCCCACTCAAACTACGTAGCTGTGATTTTGTTTCAATGCTTTGGCTGCTATGGATTAGGAGATATACGAGTTTGAAAAAAAATGTTAAAAAAATACATTTTTGACATTATCTCTGTGACAGTTCAAGATAGAGGGCTGAAAGTTGGAGTGATTACTAGTTATGAGGCGACAAACAATTGACATTTACCAATTCAACTATTCCTCACAGGGGCCACACGTCCTTCCTTAGCCTGCTAAACCCTTTATTGAAGGTCCTAAATGGTCGCTGGTAGGTATGTGGGTGAAGGACACTTATTACCTTTTATTAGAAAAACTTAGCAGACGAGTTTAGGATGATACTAATTATGAAGCGTTATATAGGGACAAAGTGCTTTGCTACGTTACGTTACGATACAACACATAAATAAAAATATATATTTTGTTAAACTGTTAAATATATATTTTGTAAAGTATTAGTTTAATTGTCTGACTTAATAAACATGTAGCCGAATTGTAAACAATCTATTAGTTTTGAAAAAAACAACTTTTCTAAAAGTTGATTCACCCATATATTGCGTCAATTTGAAAATACACTAAAACTACATTATGTAATTTATAAATATTTGCGACACGGTGTGCACTTCAAATAAGCTACATACCAAATTTAAGACCCGGTAAGTGCTTAGGATTTTAAGACCATTTTTAAGAAATAATTGTTTTTATTTTTATATGAAAAGTAGCTAATGACTTTAAATCCCTTACACAAATATATTTAAATGGCCCAAACACACTTGCAGACTCATACATATTTAATTACCATGACATAACGTTTGATATGCCGTAAAAGTATACTATACTAAATCGAATATAATATTACTGAAGTCACTGGCGGGCGTAATGCCTACAATAATGTCCTGCTTATAACTCCAAATAGATAATATCAAGACTGATGCACTCTGAGAATATGTTCAGTAACTGATTGAAAAAAAATTCGTAAATATATTTTGATCCCATCGCTCCAAACTTTGGCACATCAAAAAAAAAATCTTTATTTCTTTAACATGAAGTACATATATCTTATATTGACCGGCGTCTCCTTGTAAGTTATTTACAAAATAACCTGTGCTAGGAGGCACCGCTCTTCCATATCTACAGTTTATAATTATTATTTTTTCAGTTTATAATAATCTAAATATATAAAAGAAGAAACTGACCGACTGACTGACTGACTGATTGACTGACTGACTGACTGACTGACTGACTGATATATCAACGCACAGCCCAAACCGCTGGTTCTAGAGATTCCAAATTTGGCACGTAGGTTCCTTATAAGGTCCAAGGGTGCACCAAGAAAGGATTTATCAAAATTCACCCCCTAAGGGGGTAAAATGGGGGTCCAAAGTTTGTATGGCGAATCAAGATTTGTTAGATTATTTTATTCGAAACTTCACAGGAGTATTCTTAACGATAAATGAGTAAACACGTGTTTCAGGTTTTTTGAAAATTCAACCCCTAAAAGTGGCAAATGTGGTCACAAAGTCTGAAAATCAACGTGGGTATCGTATCCTTTTTGAGTACTTATAGTACGCGGGCGAAGCCGCGGGAAAAGGCTAGTATACTTAGACAAAGAGTCTCACGAAAGTTTTATAGTATTAATATACTCATACTTAGTGTTGTACAAATCTTTAGACTTAAAACGCATGGTAACGGGCACTTCAAATAACCTACATTTCGAATTTAAAACCATTATTTTGGCCGGTTTGGACTTTAAGACCAGTTGAAATCACGAACTTTAGCTCTAAATTAATTTTTGAGCCTGCTGTACCAAATTTTTACTGTATATAGGACCTATTAAACAAAAGAACCGTGACCGCCTTGGTTTATACGTCCGTTTTTCAACTGACATGATATAATAAATTCTTAATCCCTTTTAAAATTATAATAAAATAGCTCAATCATACTTGAATATTTCATTTAAAAGTCATAAGTCATCGTACGCTTTTTTTGTTGACATCGTTTTTGACCTTAAGGTAAGATATGTTTTTGAGCTAGTACCTATTGTTACCTATTTAGTTGAGGTTAGGTTAATATAGCCGTAGAGCGACGATATCCGTAAGGTGGCGGGTACAGATTGGAAGAGGAGAGCTGAAGAGCGAGCTCAGTGGCGTACCTTGGGAGAGACCTATGTCCAGCAGTGGACTGATACAGGCTGATGATGATGATGATGATGATGAATATAGCCACCAGTGCAGTACAAATCCTATAAACGGCCTTAAATTTGGTGACTGATTCATGCAAATCATCTGCAGTTCAGTCTCAGGCAACGCCGCTTTGCATGATTATCAGTCGTGTCAAATTAAGCTGATCAAGCTCCCTTGTAAATAGATCAATCAGTGGCTACCAAGAAAGGTGGCGGGGAATGGTCGGCTTCCGAGGTCCAGTCTGCTCTATACATATTTTTGCCTACAATTAGTTACTAGGTCCAGCTTGACATCATTTTCTTATAAGTGCGAAGAATTCATTTAGATTTTTTTTATATATGCACAAAAATATATGGATTTATATACACGTATATAATTTTGTTATTTGAAATACATTTGGAAATATATTACAATTTTTTCATTGTTTTCATTTAAATCCCTGACGAAACCATTAAAAGAAATCACGTCAGGTTCTTACTATTATGATTAATAAGTATTAAGAAAAATCAGACAAGCAGAAAGTGATTTTGAGACCAAATTAACGAACTTAGAAAAGGCATCAGATATCGCTGTGATGATTCTGATATTTAATACGCAACATAAAGTAAAAATTTCAGAATGTACTTTTTTGACTTATTTAGATTTTCTGAAGCAACTGAAACTAAAATGGAGCTTGTAGAACAGAATATATAATTACACGCTTGAGGCGACACATACGATTATTGTAGAAATCATACAATTATAGGATTGTGTACGATACACATACCATATTACACTTCGAAAGCCTAAAATTGGTGTATGTTTAAAAAAACAATGAAAGTATTGCAGTAGGTAAGAGTTATTTTTTGCAGACCTGATATGTATGTATACTATGTATAACTATGTCGTAAGAAAAAATATTAGTTGTTCAACTATCATTATTGTTTTTCGCTTTATATACAACACGCAGATTTTATAAATGTGCCGCCTTTTATCAGGGCCGAGATAGCGTAGAATCTACTTCAATGTTCAACTTCATTTTTTTTTCGTAAAAAAAAAGTATAGAGCGGCAAATGCGATTTACATATGATTGAATCACGTGGAAGTTAAAGGGTTATAAATATATAAAAATATGAAAAAAAATGTATTGTTGTTATTCAATCAAATACAAACATTGAAAACGTTGAAAAAATAATCAACCCAGCAAGACTTGCATCGATACGCCTTACCGCGGCTCGATCGCTTTCGCCCCCGCTCGATCGCTTTCGAAAGCGATCGAGCCCCGGTAACGCGTACGATGCAAGTTCAAGTCTTGCTGGGTTGATTATTTTTTCAATGTTTTCAATGTTTGTATTTGATTGAATAATATACTATTGTATGAGTGGAATGTCCAACTTTAAAAACATGTAAAATAATTATGGAATGTATTGTTTCTATTTTTACTTTCATACAAATTTTCATCCCCCTATTTACCCGCTTATGAGTAGATTTTATAAAATTGTATTTATCAAACCTAGCAGCGAAATGTAGGCCAAATGTAGCACAGATTGGTTTTCAGAACAGAAGCCGCTATTCCATCCGCTTTTTGGGAGGTTGCCACTGTTTAATCTGGCAGCTAGAAGGCTTGAACAGCTTTGTTTGACCTAACGGCCAATCGTGCTAAGCGACGTCATCTAAAATGTGCAGACGGGTCCATGCATTTCTGTCTCATAACGTCCGCAGTAATGAAGACTTTTAAAACGGTATTACACATACCTTAGAGTCATTAAAAATTTTGAGTTCTTCAATCACACAAATCACTGAGCAATTTTAATGATTAAAGAATAAATATGTTGTAAATTTTACCCACCACCCTAGACGCATATTTGTTTTACCCAGTAAAAACAGTTTTTTGCAATAAAGCTTAAAATATAATAAAATGTGCTTCAAGACTCCCAACACCGCAGTACTTTTACGATCATTTTATTAATTTAACAACTTAATACAAATCATTAAGACTTACAATTTAAGACTTTAAATATGAATATCAAAGTATGTTAAGTATTGCCGTTAAAATATTTTTTATGGAATTAATAGTATGTCGATATTTTCGGAATAATCAAACCATTTCTTAAAAATTGTCCTAAAATCCAAACCAGCCTCAGAAATGGTCTAATGTTTTGTTTAAAAAAGTTTAATTTTGTTCGGTTAGTATATTTTAAATAGTACTCTAATAATTAAGAAACGTTAGGCTTAAAAATAAATTGGGGACAAAATTTTGTACTAATATCGTATTATTAATTAAAGACAGTAATCTGACAGTTCTCTCCATACAAAATGATTTACAATGTAGGCCAGGAGCTGTCAGATTATTGTCTTAAATTAAAAATATGATATTAGTCTTAAATCCAAACCGGCTACTGAAATGGATCTAAATTAGCTATGTAGGTATAATTACGTATCTTAAGGATTGTTTCGCTGGATTAGTCTTCAAGAACTTTATGAGAAAATGTGTTCATGAATAGAACGCTTCCTACAACACTACAAATATGGAAGGCGATCAGTAGGAAATTAGATAAACACCCATGGCTCCAATACTTGTAGTTACCATATTTGGGTAATATTTAGTTTTAAAATTATGGTTCTGTACATGCTTCGTCCAGTATGTAAATTTACAGAACATTGATGAAATAACACATTGTTCTTAATTGAACGCTACATTATGTTATGTTCTTGGTCTCACCTAGGTAGTTATAACTCAAAAGTCCTGTTTAAATGTAAACAATGAGTTAAATGAGCTGGTAACCTGGTAACACGTCCGACTTTCAATCCGGAGGTCTCGGGTTCAAACCCCGACCTCCTGGTGTACAGTCACCATCAGATATATCGGAGCGGCCAAGGTGGTCACAAATATCTAAACAACGCCTCTATGATCAAGGCGATAAAGTGCATGTTAAAATATATTTGAGTACCTTGGCTGCTCCGATATATCTGATGGTGACTGTACTAGTTATGAAAATTATATCACATGCACGAAATATCATTTGATATTTTTACCAGTCGCTTTTTGATGAAGGAAAACATCGCGAGGAAACCATATCTATTTCCAATAAGGCTTACAGGTTTAATTGAGCCGTGGCACAAAGCCGGGGCAAAACGCTAGGAGGATGAGGAGTGAAAATTGTGTCAAGTTTAAGTCAGTAAACAACATTGTTAATAATATAATGAAGTAATTTATTTGATCAGGGTACATTTGTGTAACGATAGATAAATCTGCACACAATCTGCCTGGAAATCGCCAAGAGGCGAACGTATGTAGGTTGGGTCCTCCCGTGCTTTCAATGGCGGGGCTCTATTAGGTAGGAGTTGGATGCTGTTCCGATGATGTGTTGAAGTGACGTTAGTAGCGTAGCTCGAATCAAGAGGCATATCATGAGCTCTCAATGCCCCTTTGTAGCTCTGGGGTACCATAATAATAATATACGACAAAAGATTAATGCGCGTATCAATTTGTACGTATAGTCTGCAGACGGAGTCGTTCAACGTTCTTCATGATCATGACCACAAAAAACTGACTTGGTTGCTCTCCTCGCCAGATTATCGTATATTGCATTCAATATTTGATTATGTCTTTTGTATAAGTAAAAGGTCTTTTAATATTAAAAAAATAGAGATTGGATTGGAATTATTATAATAATATTGTCATTCAAGTATTTTGACGTTATAAGTCATGTTAAAATGTCGTAATATTATGACCAGCGTAATAAAAATAAAGTCCAGTAATTAAAAAGGAATCCAAAAACTCTTTTAATTTTGAACAGGTTTTGAGGCAATTAATTACGAGAATTCGGTAGAAAAGTGTCTTTTATTCAATCTTTAGTTGTATTCTTGTAGTATTACGACGTGTAAATATAAAAAATCTAATTTTGTGGGACTCACGGTCCCTTGTAATTTTCCCTATATATTTTGAATATAATCTGGCTACTGGTATCCTTTTTCGTGTACGTATACGATTTTCTGTCAAAATAAATGCCAAAATGAAACGTCATGGCTGCTCATCCAACAAGACGTCCGCCTGCGACGAGGCCCGTCGGGCATCTGAGTCACAATGACAATTTGACTGATATGGCGAATGTATGGGAATTTTTCAAAAGTTTATATTTACGTTTCAATTTCTTTGTTGTCTTTATGATGAAAAATATGAATATGCCCTGATGCACTAGTCTAGTTATCTGGCTTTCAAAATAACATAACCATTGAACCACTGTCGAAGACAAAATTGTATTGCGACGTGTTCTAACGGAACGCCATTTTTTGATTTTTTGGTACTTTTGGAGTCGGTTTATAGATAACTAGCCGTTTCCCGCGGCTTCGCCCGCGTACTATAAGTACTCAAAAAGGATACGATACCCATGTTGATTTTCAGACTTTGTGGCCACATTTGCCCCTTTTAGGGATTGAATTTTCAAAAAACCTGAAACACGTGTTAATTCATTTATCGTTAGGAATACTCGTGTGAAGTTTCGAATAAAATAATCTCACAAATCTTGATTCGCCATACAAACTTTGGACCCCCATTTTACCCCCTTAGGGGGTGAATTATGAAAAATCCTTTCTTAATGCATCCCATGACCTTATAAGCAACCTACGTGCCAAATTTGGAATCTCTAGAACCAGCGGTTTGGGCTGTGCGTTGATATGTCAGTCAGTCAGTCAGTCAGTCAGTCAGTTTCTTCTTTTATATATTTAAAGAAAAAGATCAAAGCTAATAAAAAATTAAATATCAATTGGAGCCTCTGCACGGCTTCTTTATGAATACGTAGACATTCATATTATTGCGAATACGTACCATTAACTATACAAATTCCTTGTTCTAAGTGAGGTCTAAAACGATGTTGTCATATATCCGCCCCTTAAATCAGTTGGATAGCGTACATTGGTGCCCGGTAGGACTTTAAAAATCGTTACACATAATTAATAACACTATTTAACAAAATGATTATACTATATGAGTCCTATTGCTGGATACAGTATAAAGTATACGCCCGTATAAAATTTACAGGCTGTATTGTTTCTTAACAAACACATTCCTCGCAACGCATCCTCGCTCATCTCTTAAAGGCAGCCTTAAAGCGGTCAAAATTAGAGAGTGTGGCCGTAAAGCAAAGTGTCTTGGTTTATACGGGTTTTTTTTAAATGCTAGTTAGCATATTGTGCCAGGTGAATTGGTAGGCCATACAAAGCAACTTTTACTATGGGACCAACTGAGATATATTGATAGTTGGGCTGTCGAAATGGAGTATTTAAGTAAAACCAGTCATTATCGAAGATGTGTTGTATTGTCGGTATCCAATATATAAGAGCGTTAACAAAACTAAACATACCTTATTTATATGTTATTATTGCTTACATGCTATTTTATTCAACCACGTGTGTCACATTATGTCGCAGGCAGTAACGTGAAGTTACTGTTAATATGTTGATTACGGATATACTACATCTCCCCCGGAAAGTTACCCTTCACTCCCACAAAGGAAGAAAAAATATGTGAAATCACATTTTTTTTCGGCCGATCAGACATCGCCTTTTTCTATATTTTTTTTTTTTGATTTCGTGGTTGGTC